>OY728131.1:1433118514-1434318514 GCA_963277665.1 Viscum album | reverse complement strand
TAATTTGAAATCCAATGTTAATTGAGTTTAGCAAGGTATCATTTCTAGATTTGTGGAGTCATTCTATGTTTTATAGGTTGTTTATAAGTGAAAATGAAACACACCAAAATAACATGTTTTTTCTTATGGGTAAATTCATTAGTTAGATAATTGACACCAGAGGTTGATAGCATGTGGTGTCCTTTGAAAGAAACTATGTTATTACATGCGACACATGGGTTAATATGACTATATACATGTATTAGGAATGTTGGATTGTGATAAATGGAATTTAATCCAATACCTAGCTTGAAGTGTAATGGAACAAATTGGTTATTTGGTATGGGTTCAAGAATGATGAATTTATCATTTAAAGGAGAGAGTATGTAACACCTCTAAAAAAGTGATGCATAAATAAAATATTTGGAACTACCCATGTAAATAATGCACACAATTAATTTTGGTAGCATAACTAATAATAAACCCCCTTTTAATTATTCTTAGATTGGAGTAGTGTTAGGATGGGTGACCTCTAGGGAGGTTTTTCTAGTTTTGTGAGAGTGAAGAAAAATTAGACATAAATAAAATCTGTTGGACTATGGTGAAAACCATTAGTATAAAAAGTTACCATAGTGGTTAATATCATTTGATGTATTGGGAAGGATACCATAGTATTACATGATACCAATGGGGTCTGATGACCATTTTGATGGCCTGAGGAGGTTGGGATGTGACATATCTTCAACAGACTTCGTGCAGGTTTAATATATTACTCAATAGTTTGGATATTCTATGTAATTTAATGTTCAAGTTTTTATCCCAAAATCTTATTCCCTCCCATATCATCCATACATTAAAAATTTATATATCATTTCCCATGACTAGCCTCATATGGTTCAAATTTTTATGATTGAGTAGAAATTGTTGTTACTTAGAAAATCAAATAGTGTAATATATTGATCCAAACCTCCACCTATAAAATTTTAATTATCCTTTGAGGTTGACCATTAGTTTAAGGATGATGAATAGTGGTGAAGTTCATCTTTTTATTAAATGTTGATATAAAACTTAGCTAAAACACTTATATGAAACTCGTATCTCAGTCAATTAAAATCTAAAGTGAATCTATATGTACCCTTACCACATTATTTATATATTTCATGGTAAATTATTTTTTTTAGAATTTCACTTGATTAAAAATGATGTTTGATAACTTTTTTATTCAATTGACCATAACCCAAATGGCATTATTTTCTTTAGAGGCCTTGGTGAAACCTATTATGATATCTATGGTTATGTTCTCCTTCTGAGTATGTTCATATCCTTTTGTATGAATATATAATTTAAGACTTTTTTATTAGTTTATGTGTAACCATTGTCTTTTTATATAAAATTACACCATTTCATTAATTCATATATTACAATAACTAACTCTAGATCACATATTAAGTAATTTTACTTCTTGATTTTTAATTAACATAATACAATGTGTATATCCATATTATATTGGAAGAAAACATGACCCAATATATTCTTTAAACCATCATTGTAAATTGAAAACCCTTCTATAATCAAGTGTAATATAAGTATAGGTGAATTTAACAACCTCTTATTAAGCTTCTTAAAGTTATCTTCATATATTAATATATTGATAAACATTAAACCTTTCACAGAAAACATTTCCAGTGGGTTAGAAAATCATGATGCATTTCTAAAAAAAATATATAATATCCATCTAAAACAAGAAAACTTTAGATCTATTTTATTGTGGTTGTTTTGGGTCAATTTTCATGAGATATTTCATTGAATGATTCTCAAATATACCTTACATTGTAAATATATATCCTAATAGTGATACTTTATTTGGAAAATATTTATAATTATGGAATTTGTAGAATAATTTCTTCATTTTTATGGTCTTTTGAATGATCATAGAATTCTTACCAAGTTTTTCCTTTACCTTGGAATATATTAGAATATCATATTTAATGAATACCAAATACCTATCAAAGTAATATCTAGAGATTTTATCTATTAAATCCATGAATATATGTATGTATTTTATATATCTCAAAGAAATCACTATGAATCCGTAGTTTCAAAATCTTGTGCATACTCCTATATTTGGAATATCATCCCTTTTAACCTTTAATTTATTATATCCATATCAAAATACACCATTGATAAATATTGATTCTCATGATATTAACTGAAAAAAATTATCAATATATGGTAAAGGATACCTGTTATTTTAATTATCAATTTAATGTTAGGATAATCAATGAAAATACTAATTAAACTATTCTTATTCATTATATAGAGGACTGGTGTGTCCCATGGTGTAGAACATGTAATTATAAAAACCCTATTCAATTTCTCTAGTATTTTATTTTTTATACAATTAATATTGGCCTAACCCGAGGTATGAGTTCAATTGAAAAATATTACACATAATTATTATAATGTCTAAAACAAATCATCAATAAATACATCAAAATATTCCCAAAAAATTTTAAAAATATTAAATGTTATGTTTTTCTCTAAAAATTTTAGACAAATATCCCTCATCATGATGTATTTAGATCTATATTGAGGAATTAATTGTCATACTTAATTCGTTATACTCCCGGTATCAATATTGTATAGTATGATAATATAGGATATAAAATGATATTTTTATGTCCCAATGATTGATATTTTCTACATATATATTTAAAGATCCATTCATGGATAATACTACCTCAAATCTCATTAAAGTAATAATTGTTAGATATTCTAGAAGTATCTTTCAAAAAATATTATGTGGAGGAGTTTTCTATAGTTTAGGATCAATCATCAAACCACTAGGTTCTTTCATCAATAACTCAAAATCCAATAAGTGTGGTCTATATGAATTTACACAATTGATATACGTCATATTTCAATAGTTATATGTTGAATAATTAATTTTAATGCTTGATGTAAGATAATAATATCTTATCTACCATGTTGTCATTTTTTTCATCCATAAATGTTTCAAAATGTCCACTAAAGGAGGAATATTTTTATCACATAAAAGGTTCAATGACGAGTTGTTATTTATTATGTATAGTTGGATACTCTAGATTATTCAAGTTATTTATAACATAAGATAGATAGATAAGGATAACTATAATAATTTCAATTCCCATTCCCATCAGATTTAGTTTTCATTTGGAAAATAATTAAATTATCCCTCACATTCATTGATCATTACGATTCTATAATTTCCATTCACATACTAATACCAAAATGATTATCATGAATAATGAATAATAATATTGAGTAAATAATTATGTTAATCTTAAAAATCAATCTTAACCTCTAACACTTTAGTTTAATCTTGGTCATTTTATATTTTTTACTCTTATTTTCAATAAACTAATCCCCAATATTAACCAAACCACTCTATGAAACCAAATTAAAAAAGAAATAAGATACAAAAATATATTTTACATAATTTTATAATATTATACATCAAAATTAAGGTATAAAAAACACTCAAAACCCATAGGTTTATATCATTGTAAATTTCGTACATATTTTATCTCATCACATAAAACATAGAATATTTATTCCATGAAATTATTCATCTAAAAATATATTCTATAAATATTGCTATATAGGAAACCTTGGAGGCATAAAAAATAGAGAAAAAATTGATATAATATCCTAAAAAATAAAAAATATATGAAATATAAATTAGAGTGACACGCGTCATCATGAAAAATAACATAAAAAGTTAAAATATAAAATTATTCAGGTATGGAAGTAGAAAATTGTTACATGATATAAGAATATAAAAATTATTTCTTGATGATGGTGAAACATGGAAATAAAAACATGCATAATATCATAAAAATGTGGAACATACATAATCATATAATTTTATAAATATAATTTCTACATCTCAACCAAGTAATCATAACATATTAGACAAGGTTAACTACTGATGTCTCATTAATAATGTTATAATGAGATATAAGTTTTTTAAAATGTATTATAGGGATATATAATTATTGTACCTTGTATTTCCCTGACCTTGAATCCACTTAAAAATGGTGCTCGGGTCTAGTTGGACACTGGCCCTTAGGCATGAATCTCTATTTGTCAAATGCTACCGACTAGTATCGTGGGTCTAACAAGGTAATAGTTGGGATACTATACCCTCATATGGTGATTATAAAAATGGTCCATATCTAAATGTACCAGAAAAAGAGGAGCCAAAAATAGTGAAAGAAATAAATTAACTCATTAGAAGAATAATAAAGCATCATTAGTAAAACAAATTCCACAATGGGATACTATTGGTAGATAATAAACATTATAGGTCAAAAAAAATAAATGAAATGCGGTTAATATGGCCAACCATAACCATACATACATATAAGTAATTTGAAAAAATATAAAAGGAACCTCAATTTCAATTTAAGAACCACAATGGTGCAGAAACCCTATTTTCCTTTGAGGTACAAATCTATTATATATTGGTTAAATTTCTTGGTTTTGACCTAATATGAATGTCTAATGAGGATATGGATGATATATAGGTGTTTGGGGATTTTTCATTACTCATAACATTGATAGGTGGAAGAAATATTTGGGACATATGGTTAGTAAAAACCATACAACCCAACCTTCCTTGTTTCTCCTAACCATGCCAGGCATTTCAGTGAGGAGTTGTGGGCCTAAATCTTTGGCCTAACCGTGTGACCCCAACTACATTCCCACATGGATGATCTATAATTTTCAGAAGGGTTAAAATACTCATTAGGTGCATAGTGTGTCTTATTGTGTTCCATGGCCATATGATGGTATTTAGAAATAGTGCATGGAGCACAGTTTTTACACAATTTCGCCAACCGCACAGCCAAACTATGGAACCCATAATTTTTCTGTAAAATTATAATTGAATTATATTTTTAACCCCCTAATATTTTTACTTTATTATAGTGGACAACCATATTTTTCCTAATAATTTATCCCCTCCTCTACTCTATATAATTTCATTTGATAAATCATCCATTCAGACTCGGATTCAACATATGTTCATCTCATTGGATTTGTGCCGGTATGTTTTCTATTCATCTTATACCTTTTAAAAAAATTTATTTCTCTTGAAGGAGGTATTTTGGTGAAGGACCATATTCTATATTATCAGGGTGATCATATATTTTTACTTTTTCTTCTGATTTACAACGAAACAAAGGATAATATTTGAAAAGTGATCTTCAATAGGCATACGGTAGGTGGAATAGTAATTAAACCTTAATTTCATGATGATTTATATTAGGTGTTATTTTCCACACAATGGTTTCCTAGTGATTTCCCCTAAATTAAATAATCCTTAAATTTGTTGTCTTATTCTAAAACCTAATGAAACCTATAGATCCTACATGGTTTTGGAGGTCATCAACCTCAACGCAAGACACCCCTATGTGTGTTCCATTTATATTATTTTTTGACCTTTATGGTAATATAACTGAAAACACATATCAATGTGTATGCATTGACTTCTAGAATATGATGTCATAATTGATAATGAACATTTTTAGCAGTGTAGAAAGATTATTACATATAAAATACTATATTAAAATATACATAAATTGAGTAGTATTTCCATATCACTTGTTTAAAAAGAACAATGGTTAAATCCTTTTCAAATAGAAATTATAATTAAATGTGAACTACCCATAGGATATTATTAATGCATGTTGACCGCTTATGATTTATATATGGGCATGGAATACCATTATAATATTATAATATAGGAATGATGATCCTTATTAATTATTATAATTGGGCATGGTGACCCTTATGGATTGTGATACATGTGAATGGAGACCCAACTGTTATGACTTAGGAATATGGTCCCTATTGTTATGATGTGGGAATGGGGACCTTAGAGTTATGATACTATCTTGTCACCCCCTTATATTGTAATGATAAATAAATTGAGACCCTATTGTTACAATTTAGTCATGGAGTCCCTATTGTTATGATAATTGGAACGTGGACTATTTAAAATATGATATATGTGCCTGATGATCCTTACTTTTATGATCTAGGCATGGAGACCATATTTTTATGATTTGGGAATAGAGACCCTTAAAAATATGATATATTGGAATAAATACCCTTACTATTATGATTCAGCCATGTTGACCCAACTATTATGACATTGGGCATGGAATCCCTTATTCTTGACATATTAGGCATGTGATCCCTTGATAGTTGTGAGACTCATTCTACTACTAATTGATGCATGAGTTATGCCTTAGGTCCAGTATATTAGCAGTTTCCATATATATAAGGATAAATACATCATTATGTATACAGATCATATATATGTATACATATGGTTACATTTTTAGATAATATACAGCAAAAGAAAAAGTAGGTAGTGTCATCCTTGTATCCTTTATGAACTAGAGTCGACTCATTGTAGATTTTATAATTGTTTACCATATTACATTAACCATACTCATATTATATGCACTGAATGAATATTTATAGACATAGTTGGTGGTGGCCTAATGAGCTTATATCACACCATATTCAGGTCACCAATAGTATCTGGGTAGATTATGTGGATCAAGGTAGGGTTAGGAAAAAGCACCCAGTGGTTGACACATGAGTTTATTATAGAATGGGAGTGGGTAAGAACATGAAGAAGCTATGGATCGTGAAGCTATTAAAGATAGTAATTTGGATCTTTTCTCTCTTTTGTTACATGTGTTGTATTTCATGCCTTCTTCCATGCCTACTAATTTACTTTTGTGAGACATGGAATTTCTTCATTTTATATATTATTGGTAATGGTTATTGTTGGTAATTTATTTGTATTGAATGATTTAGCTTATGGTCTTAGTTATTTTTTATGATTATACTATTTATCTATCTATTTAACTGATTTGATAATCTGATAGTGAGAGTATATTCTCTCCACATTACCACCATGGACCCTCAACTTCTAGTCAGAAGCATTTGTTGTACGATTTGGCACACATGAGGCAATGTGGCCCACAGGCTTATAAAACCATTTAGTGGCATCTGGTTTGGGATATCACAAACTGGTATTAGATCAGTTTTCTTTTATTTTGTATTAAATTTTTTGAATATTAGAGAAGAGATTAGGAAAGTTTTAGAGTTTGGTAATGATATTTTAATAGGATTAGCTGGACCATGTATAATGAAAGATCAAATTACCTGGGAAGAGAACATTATGTTCTGGTTTATGATTATTATAGTTTCCTTGAATCTTTCATTAGGTGATCCACAAGTTTTGTGATTTCTATTTTTATGATTTAGGTATATATATTATCCTTGGACTGACATGGTGTGGAAGCATGATCATTATTCATTTCCAAAACATGACATGATTTATATGTCATGCATTATTCCATTCCATGTTTATATTACTATGTTCATTTCTTGTATCATGTTTTGGTGATTTATTGGTATATCCATGAATTGTGAAAACATTTCATGATGTTTTTGATAAGTGTGTGGTAAATATTGAATGGATTCCAAAATTCAATTTATAAGGTGTATGGGACATTATAAATTTAAAGGGGTGATCCATATAGTTAAATGTTTAAAATAGAAATGGTGTATAAATAATAATTGAATTAAATGAAATCAAATTCTAAAATGAAATAGTAACTGTTAAATAGGGATTCCAATTGAAATTTAAAGGGTGTTTTCCTCTATAAATTGAAATTGAAACTATATATACTAGGAAATTAAAATTTTAACCCAGATCATTACCTAGAACCAACCTTTGTAGTGAGAAGTAGGTTGCGTCTCTTGTGTTCTATGTAATTGTTCCTATCACCCAGACCTCTTTTAATGAAAAGGTACAGGGGTGTGACTATTTTATAAGAAGTATCGTTCATATCCTACTCATGTTTCTATAATATCATTATCTACACTATATGAGGCATGTTATTGGAATTTATATAGCTATTCCACCATGAGGTAATCAAGTCATTCTAAAGGAGGGTGGTAATGATCATGCTCCAGAGGTGGTGGGCCTTGAACCACCAGTGATAACTCTAGTGGTTCCACCTATAACACCTCCTATTATCCATGATGTGGGTGATGAATTATAGTTTTTAGAGGAGTTTATATAGCTTATAAATACTATATTGTGAGGTCTATGATCTTACCATTCTATGGGAAAGTTGACACATGTGTTTTAGCAGTATCATACCCATACTTTTTCATGGAATGGTGGGCCCCAAGATGTAGTGTTAGTTATGGAGATAATCTTGGATATTTTAAAACATCCTGAGAAACATTCTAAGAGGAGAATGAATCTCAATACATTAATTATTTGAGGATTCAAAAAATATTGGTGGGATATTCTATACCAATCAGTTCATTATTAGTAATTTATTTTAAGGGATTTCAAATCTAGCTTATATGACTATTCCTTCACTAAGACACCGAAGGCTAATCATTCTAGGGAGTTAATGAACGTGCAGAAGGGTTATATGTCAATTGTGGACTATTCAACTCATTTTATAGAGCATCAACACATTATTCCTATCTATACTGGTAATAATCCTATGAAAGTGATATAATTTGAGGATGTTCTTAGGCATCATGTTCGATATAAAGTGAACAATTTCTAGTTGATTACCATATATGATATAGTTAACCTGAATCTCATCACAGAGAAAAACATGAGGAAACTAATGTTGTGTTCCATGGAGGTTCAAAACCAAGATATTCTAGAGGTTCATAAAGCTATAGGAGTTTATGCTTTAAGATTATGTTCATGAGAAGTGGAAGCTAGGTGAAAACCACAGAGAGTTGCATGATTTTTCACTAGTGTGGGGAACCTGGACATATGAAGACCCAGTTCTCAGGAGAACCTATTTAGTGTTGAGGCTGTGGAAGATTGGGGAATCATCATTTTTTTATAAGACATTTCTAGCTATTATTAGTGGGAGAGTATCGATATGATATCCACCTTCAATGGTAGGATTGATATCACCTCTCCAAGAAGGTTGTTGTAATACTTCCAGTTGTAAAGGGAGAGTAGGAGGTCATATATGAGGTATCTACACTTCAAATACATTGTTCGGGAGGAGTGGACCCCCTTTGGGTATCTAGGTTTTAACACATGGTCTTGGATCATGATATATTAATTTAGTACATCCAATCCTAGAATATCAAGGAACCAAGCCATTTACAATTTGAGGTACTATTCTAGTATTCTATACTATTGTGTCTAAATTATTTTACACAAGTGATTCAAACTCCTTTATCTCTATGGGTATTATGGGAAGCCTTGGTGTTGATCTTGAGATTTGATGTGATGTGATGACACTTAACACCCATTTGGGTATACATTCTGATAGTGTGGTCTAATGAAATTAATTCCCATTAAGGTAGGAAACCATCATTTCTTGTTGTAACTCTTCATCCTTAAGGATTCATTCTTAGAATTCATTCTAAATATTGATCATTTTCCCCCTATCACATGTATTTATATTTAAATCATGGATGGGTGTCATTGAAAATCACCATATACAGATACTTATATTCCCAAGGGGGAGTGGGATGGTTAGGAAGGTTGATCTAGATGAGAGAATCTAGGGATAGGTGGAGTTACGACCCTAATTTCTAGATTCTACATAGATGATTAGGGGTTACATCAGGATGATTTCCAACCTATATTAGATAGTTTTAGGTATGTTTTCCTAGATTAATCCTCCATATTACATCATGAGAGTGATGTATGAGTTACTATCGAGTTAGTTCATGTGGTAGTACTTGTTTCCATTCCTCTTTACATGATGTGTACTATTGAGGTGTTGGAGATCCAGAGGTAGCTAGAGAAGCTATGGTCCAAGGGTTTTATATAGTCCAATATTTCTCCCTGGGGTTCACTGGTCCATTTCACCAAGAAGTTTGACAGATCCCTATAGCTTTGTGTGTATTAATAGTATTTCAATCATCTTACTATGAATAACTGATATCCCTTACCATGAATTAATGATCTCTCGGCCAACTCAGAGGATAATGGGTTTTTTCAAAGATAGACCTATGACTAGGATATCATCAGGTGCACATTAGGAATTCATACATAACTTGTAAAACATATTATTGTAGTTAAGGTGTATATGAGTATTTATTTATGTCATTCGGTCTTACATATCCATAATCTTTTTCATGGAAATGAGTAACATGGTTTTCCACCTGTGCCTAGATTCTATTTTTTTGGTTTTATTAGATGATATCTTGTTGCATTCTCACACTTGATATGACCTTGATAAGCATCTTGAGATCATTTTGAATACAAAAATAGAGCACCAAATGTATGTTATTCTCGGTAAATTCTATTTCTAGATCAACAAGGTTCAATTATTGGGTCATATTATCTTATATTTAGGACTATCAATTGACCCAGAGAAGGAAATATCTTTAGTTACCTGGGAGCATCCCAAGAACTTTGTTGAAATAAAATGTTTATTAGGGATACCTTATTATTATAGGAATTTTGTACAATAATTCCCATGCCTATAAAAAATATTACAGGCTAGAATAATAAGGGTGTGATGTTTCTATGGTTAGAAGCCTATGAGAAAGCCTTTTAGGAACTAAAAGGGAGACTTACATCAGCACGGATCTAGAATTATCTAGAACTGGGTAGAAGCTATACATTGTATTATGATATATCATGTATCAGTTTAGGAATAGTTTTTATATAAGATGATTTATTTTTATATGAATATTCATAGTTTATGCCTTAACATCATATTTACCCAATGTAAAAACTTGGCCTTAAAACAATTGTTCATACCTAGCATTGTTGGAGGCTCTATCTGATGAGATATCATTCTGTGGTATTTACAGACCAAAAAATCCGCAAATATATTTTCACACAATATGAATTGAACCTTAGGTAGATAATGTGGGTTTAATATCAATATTCCTTTTACATTGATATTACTAATATTCCTAGTAAAGGTAATGCTATTTTAGATGCTCTGAGAAGTAGGACTTAGACATAGGCAGTTCAAGAGTACAATAGAAAGTGGTTTCTTATGACCCCATTTTTTGAGATGCATATAATGGTTTAGGACAATCATGGATAGTAAATAAATCCATCTCTATTAGTGACCTCTTTACTTCTTGAGAGAGTGAATAGGGGTAGTTTTCATAACATGAAGGTTTGGTCATATGAGAGAGTAATTTTGGAAAGGTCCCACCTCTATATTATTATGTTGATGAAGATGAAATCCCATGTATAAAAGGGAATATGTGGGTTACTATAGATATTATAGAGGATTCGATGCAAGATTCCCATTCTTCTAAGTAGTCAATGCACCAAGCATTCTCGAAAGTGTATCATAATATGAATCGTTAGTATTGGTGGCACAAGATGAAACATCACATATCAAGTTCTATCACTTGGTGTTCTGTATTTCAACCAATGAAGGTGGATAATTAATGACCTGCTAGCTTGATACAACCATTATTAGTCCCATAATGGAAATTTCAGGTTGTTGTATTAAATTTTTTTGGTTTACCAAGGTTTCCTCGAGGTACTGATGCCGTTTGGGTAGTCGTGGATCGACTTAAAATGGTATCAAATTCCTTCTTATCTAGGAGGATTTCTTGGTTGATTATATAAGAAGACAATATGTCTATAAGGTTATATAGAAACATGGGGTCCCTCATATTATCATTTTAGATAGTTATTCTCATTTTTAATTGAGGTTCTGGAAGGGGTTATAGAGAGATTTATGTATAAAAAGTTATCTTTAGTACAACATTTCACTCTAAGATTGATAGATATTCTAAACATATTATTTATGTTTTGGAGGACATGATCTAAGAATGAATCCTTGATTTCAATGGTTTTTGGGAGAAGCATATCCCTCTCGTCAAGTCCACCTTCAATAATAGTTATCAGTCGATGATACATATGGCTCTATATAAGGCCTTATGTGGTAGTCCATTCTATTCACCCATATGGTGGATAAAGGTAGGAGATAAAATGCCACTATGTTCTCATCTCATTTATAAGAATTTGGAGCAGGTGAATTTGATCAATAAATTCATGCCTTCTGCTCAGTCTATAAAAAAGTCACATGTTAACTACCATTGATGACCTATGGAGTTTGAGGTCAAGTATTGTGTTTTCCTATATGTATCACCCATAATTGATCATATACAAATATAGATGAAATAGAAGATGTATCATCACTATATTAGGCTATTTTATATTTTGAATAGGTTTGGGATGGTATCCTATTATTTTTTATTACCTCAAAGGTACCATTCCATCCATGATGTCTTCCACAAACAAAATCTTTTATATAATCATGCTGAACCATCTCATAATTTTAATCCTAAGGATGATGAGAATGATATAAATGATTATTTTGAGGTGTGTACCACATGAATGATTGATCAAATCCTGATGGATATCTTTGGATGGTATGTATCTTTTATATAGGTGTTATGGAAGCATGATTGGGTACGGGATGAGACTTCAGAGCGAGAGGTTGGCGCACATGCTAAGTGGCTGGTGTAGGTATTAAAGAACATTTTACCACCATTGGAAGGGTAAATCAGGGCCATGTTCCTTTAAAGGGTAAGTGTGTAAGAAACTAATTTTCCTATGAGGTAAGGATCATTCATATTTTGGTAAAATTATGTGGTTTTTAATTAATATTAATACCCGATGAGGATATGGAGGACACAAGGGTGTCTCAGGCTTGTTCTGAGCTCAAAATCCCTCCCAATAGAAGAAACATTTGGGTTTCAAAATTTGTAGAAACTATATTGCCCTATCCTTATGATTTATCTTAATTGTGTGGGGAATTACAATAAGTACCATTGTTATGCATGGTTTTGTCAAACTATGTGACCCATGCTATACGTCCATGAGGATGATCTATAATATTTATCAGAGGGAAAATGAACTTTCTTCCCACAGTTTGTATAACCATTCTCTATGATCATGTGAGGGGGGTTTGGAGATAGTTCATGGCACATAGTTTGTACATAGTTTGTCAAATCATGCAGAAAAACTAAGTGACCACTATTTTTTGGAAAAATTTCCAATTTCGCCTTAATGAATTATATGTTCAACCCCCTTATTTCATTCCATCATTCTAGTAGACAACCACCATTTTCTTCCTAGTTGATTTCCCCCTCCCATCCACCTATGTTCATGGATGAATCATCTATCTAGACTCTGATTTGACTTCTGTTCATCACACTTGATGTGAACATGTGAATTCTCTCTTCATATTGTTCCTTTCATTGTATTTCTTTCTCTCAATAGCGAAACTTAGGTGTAGGATCATATGTCTTATTTTTTATGAGTTAGTTTATTTTTTTATTTTATTATGATATAGACAAAACCAAAGGCTGATATTGAATGAGTTCTCCTCTATAAGAATAAAGTAGGTGGTTTAGTAATTATCATTTAATTTCATGATTCTTTATGTTATGAGTTTTGTTCCACACACCAGTTGAATGTGATATCGTAATTGATAATGGATATTTTTAGTGGGGTACCAAAGATAGATCCATTTCCATACAATATTAAAATATATGTAATGTGAGTGGTATGCCCACATCCCTTGTTTTAATAGAATAATGGTTACACCCTATTTAAATATAAATTATAATGAACTATGTAATACTCATAGACTCTTATTAATGTCTGTTGACTATATATGATTTATATATTGGAATAGAATCATGTTATACTGTTATAATATGGGAAAAATTATCCTTATTAATTATTATAATTGGTTAGGGAGACCATTATGGAATTTTATACATGAGTATGTTGACCCAAATACATAAGTTAGGCATGACGTCACTATTCATATTATTCCATCATGGAGACCATATATTATGATTTGGGCCTGGCACCCCTTATAATATTATGATACGATCATGGTGACCCTATTGTTATGATTTTGGAATCAATACACCATTGATATGATAATAGGAATGAACACCCTTTTGAATATGATATATAGGCATGAAAACCCTTACTATTATGATTCAGGAAAAGAGAACCTATTGTTTTGATTCATCCATGGGGACTATATTAATATGATACATGGATGGTGAACCTTAAGAATATGATATATTGGAATGAAAACCCTTAGTGTTTTAGTTCTGTCATGAAAACCATACTATTATGAAACTAAGAACAACTTCCCATATTATTGTGATATTGGGCATGACATCCCTTGACACTTGTGAAATTCATGATATTAATTACGAAAGATACTTTACACCATGGGACCATTCAAGTAGTAGTATCCATATAATGAATGTAGATTTCACGAAGTATATAGATCATATATATGTATAAATATGGTTACTAGTTCAGAGATCATTCGACACAAGCCAAAGTAGGTAGTGTCATCCAAGTATGCTTATAGTACCAGAGCGGAACTTTACAGCTTTTATTACTACTTATTATATTACTTGCACACTTCTTAGATTATATACACTAATTAGATATTTATTAACACTATTGTTGGTTTCCTAATGATTTTATCTCACACCCTATTTGAATAACTAATGGTACCCGGGAAGATCACATGGACATAGGAAGGGATAGGGGAAAGTGACCAATTGTTTATACATGACATTTCATCGTTTTATATATGATATTGGAAATGGTTATTGTTGTCTATTTATTTAATTTGGATAATTAACCTCAAAATATCAGTTATTTATTATGATTTCACTATTTTCATATCTATTTCTCCATTTTCTACTCTGATCATAATGGTATAGTATCCCCACTGTACCACTATGGACCCTCACTCTTAATCGAAAAACACTAGCATATGGGTTTCATGGTTAATTCCATTTGGTTAATTGGCTAGGGGCACCGTTTAGTGGCATATGGGATGGGATTTCACACAACGGTCTATTTTCATCCATCCATAAAAAAGGTACAACTTGGACACTATGGTTCATCTCCCAACATCGATCCCTTACATTATCTTAGAGACATAAAGACTTCACGTGTCAAAGGGGGGCTATTTAGGGTGTGTTAATAATTCCTATAAGACACCACAAATGTGTGTGTATCTTACAACCATTATTATGCAAGTTTAGGTGAAATTTAAATATAAAAAACCGAAACTTGTTTATTAATTAATCTTCTTCCATTGTGCTCATCATCCATAGAGAAGTGAAACCAGCTTCAGCCATCACCGATATGAGTCTGAGTAAATACCCTCAAATATATATATGGACTACAACTCATGTCGGCATATTTATATTTATAGTTGTTAGGAACCATGGATTAGTTCCAATGGTTCCCCTTAATGATGACCAAACTATGTGAACCCTTTGGTTCTACCTTAAGCTATACCACCGGCACATCCTACCCTCAATCATGTAATTGACATAGAAATGGAATGCCCCACCAAGTCACTGGTCATCAATCCTTAGCTCAAAGAACACCTTCAGCTCAAAGCCTGGCGTCCTGAGGCACAATAAAGTGTTTCCTCTAATAAAATCATCATTAGATTAATAGTTTACTCCCTGAGGAATAACAATACCCTTCCCCCATAATATCAGATCATCAACCTCACATATAAATGTGAGTCTTATCCCCCAAAATATGGGCTCACCACCATAAAACAATGGTCCATAACCATCCACATGGATTTATTTAGTGAACTCGCCCAGCATATCCGATGGTTAGTAACATCACACAAGCCACATAATCTACTGGGTCCTACAAACAAATCAAGTGGTCAACACAACCTTGACTGAGTCTAGTAAATTTGACATGAATCAAATAACACGTCATCCATTAATGGTGAGAGTAAATAAACAAATAGCCTAATAAAAATTACTTGAAACCTCATTCCCCTATAACAATGATGTTAAAATGCTGATGGTCAATACTATATCCAAACTCGTGAGCCAAGTCCCCACATTGACCTCTTCACCATAAGTCTTGATGACCATGTAACCTCAACCGTATGATCACCATCACCCCATATGTCTTAGTACACATGCAAACTAACAAAACATGCCACCTTAATCTTAGATATCTACATCACCACTATCCTCTGACAAATCCCATCTCATTCCCATGGATCAAAACAATCAATATAGAAATTTATTTAATTCAATTTACTCACCCAACCTAAAATACCATGGTTGGTACAAACCCCTTTAAAGGATTAACCATTTGTAATGTAGTAGCAAAATGACTATAATCAACTCATATCATTAATATAATAATTTAAATGAATGTATTTAAATAATTAGACATCTCTCTTAGACTACTAAAACATCATATATAGAACTCACACCACAAACATCCACAAAATCATGGAAAAATCCATCGATAACCTACCTTGTACATATATTCTCTCACTCTTATGATATCGGATTCTAACTAGAGCCAAAAATATATAAATTGGAATTTTAGATGAAAGCACTAAAAATAGGGGAAAAGGGCTATACAGAATTTTTCATTCCATATGGAAAGATAAACAAAGTAATGAATATAGTATATTAAAGGTTGTATTTATGATCATCCAATGAGATTATTGGTGATTGTATTAGATATTGGATGATGGGGTTGGAACAAATTTTCCAAAGGGTGAAAGGGAAGGGATCTCACTCCACTGTGTGTGTGAGTGAAGAAGAAACAAAGGGTAAGGAATATAAAATAAAGGAGATAAATTTTATTCGTTTCAACTAAATAAAGAACTCCATAGTTTAAACATAAGGTCTGGAGAACTTTACTCCAACCGTGTGGTTCCCACTATCCAGGCAACACATGCCCACATGCTCGGTGCATGGTTTACCAAAACACTTGCTTAACATTTGAGTCCTATCTATTAAAAACTATAAAGGTTTCATAAGACCAAAAAACCCACCACCTACATGGTTTTTAAAATTTTGTCTAGTGATGTTGGTGGGCTGCATAATACCTCCTTGGAGGCCACACGTTTTCTCTAAACTATGCTCCTCTGTCTACACTTTCCCAAAACTGTGTTTTTGAGTCCCTATACACCCGAAAATCATCTGAAACCCTTAACAACTTGTCAAAACATAAAACATGCCTTAAAAAAAAAATCCTTTTTTCAATCCTTCTCTAGAAGTTAGGTTTCAAATTGCAAGGGAATAGTTGGTTGAACCACCATATTCAAAAATTAAAATAGGTTGAGAATTTTTATCCCGCTCAAAAACACGAGACACTACAGTATCCACACCTTAACATAGATCATCCATGACATATAAATCATTACCTAGAGATGGAACCGAACATACCCATATCATCTATATCAACCCAGTCTACCCTAGTCATCAATCATAGGTCAACTCCCCTCATGGATATCCCCACCTTATGAGTTACCTACATGATCACTTGCAAGCCTAAAAAAACATTTGATAGTTCAATTGACCATCCCCACACATACATGTAATCTCATGATGAATTATCATTTCTGTACCGCATTAGGAGCCCAATTCATGCTCATGTCATTTCAAACACCTATAATGAACTGCATATCATCAGATGTCCATAAGTACATGTGCCACACATGACACTCATCAAGACCAATGCCTCATCAAATTCCCATAGATTCTACATCACAACAGTTTCCCAAAATAATCCTATGTTATATTTAGATATATGCATACCCAACATAGTCTCTATGCCTTCACAACCCATAAAAAAACTATATTTCATTGATACCTAGAATAATTCCTCATTCCAACACACCTCATATATATATATATATATATATGAATATCATGCATCACACCTGTACCAACATAGTGACCAACATATGGTTAGTTTAAAAACAATACATGTGAACCTCATTCACTAAAACTAGCCATTCCAAAGTAATAGAAAACTCATTCAAGCACATGGTGTACCTCTAACTATTGTCAGATCCCCCGGATGCTCAGACCCTAGAAACTCAATAGTGTGCACTTGGCCTAATTTATGACTTCTCAAGGCTTATCCTCCGTGCAAGGATGCACCATCAATGAGACACTAACCCCACTAATGGGTCCAACTATATATTCCATGACCTCAATGTGAAAATAAATACTAGTTACTAGCTTCTGGTACTATTTCTAGTCTGACCCCATATCCCTTATTTTATCTTGGTCCCTAGCTCCCAACTATCAAAGAAGGAATCCTATAAAACCATTATAAATGGATCCTCTAGATGAATTATTTTCTGTCCTTTGGAACCCCGTCGTACTAGTTTTGAACATATCCTGGACTCCCACACTGGAATTATACTACTAAATACCCACTATTTAGTGGTATACCTAAATCTCTTGCATGATTTCCCTACTGATACTCCTCATGGCCTCTGTTCCTAATACCCGAAGCATCACCACTAAAATCAAATGACTTTATCACCCATCCAAAATAAGTGGTTCATAAAATTTTACATGGTTATCAGCTCCTAGTTGAATGCCACAAAATATTAAAAAATCCTGATGATGTTCACTTACTCCTAGATGACATGAAAAAAACCATCCAAAAAATTCCACAACATGGCGTTGTCATATCTCACAATTGCAGGTGAAATCATGATAGGTCAACGAATTTAAAAACATATTCCATAAAAAAAGTATCCCCATGATATAGATACATGAACTCATGGAATATATACCCCATTAGCTTCTCTAGAAATATTTGTTTCCCAAACCTGGATGCATAGTCATTCCAAGACAATCCCCTATGTCTTCTCACATGAACCTGTACAACCCACTGGTTCTTTTACAGTCCTCTAAGCATTTATGTCTCCAACTTCACCCTCCACTGAGGGGGTGTATCAAGGTTATCAAAACATTTCTAGATAGACTCTATCTTGTTCACTAATAACTATGGTCCACCCTCACCCTAAAACAATATTGGGTGTTGAGACATGAACTCACGAGTTAGGTGTGCCATAGATAGATCAGACCCCAGATCTCACCAGGTGATACCCTATTTGACCCATACTAAGATCACCTAGAGATTATCATCAAGACACGACCTATGGTTTTCCATACTTTGTGGTTTTCCCTCATATATTGAACATTTAACTATGGATCATGATCATCCTAAACCTTAGGGGCTTCATCCCATGCTCCCTCATGTAACACCATACAACTGCCATCTTGATGCCCCACTAGAAGCCGTCTATATGGAATCTCATGGAATACCAATACAATATTCAAATATCCATAATATAATATATAAATATATATAATATGGATATATATATATATAAAAGGAATCACATCTCACCACTATTACAATCCCCTACCAAACAATGTCACATTATATCCGGCCTCATGGCCCTTAAACTACTCATATCATAGTCAAGTGTCAAGTATCATATGACATCATGGCTCTTTATCTTCAGATATTAGGGATAGGTATCACATGTAACCTAGACTCATAGTCCCTTTAATACCCATAATAGAGTCATTAATCACAAATAATGTATAATAAATCTTGGGTAACTGAGTATAATTCCACCAAATAGGCAATATAGAAAAACACTACTTAGCTTCTTCATTGACATTTGAAACAAATCTCCCCTAACATTATACCTACATAAACTTATATGATTCAGGATTAGATATCATTGGAATATATAATCACATATATAACTCATCAGACCCACATTGCTCGGATGGATGAGTATAATTCCACAAAAATAGGATAAGAAGGTAAACACAATTTAGATTCTTTGTTGAAACTTTAAACATCCCGACCCCTCAGAATGTATTTCAGGTTCCCAATAAAAATTGTAATAAAACACACATCATATGATCCTATGATCCTATCATGATTAATGAATAATCATCCCATTACAAACTAGGATAAGTTTTAAACCATTTAATATTTAAAAAATTACTCCCAAGGGAACCACTTGCGGTGTAAATAAATCAACTGTAAAAGCACAAAGCCTAATGTAAATTTCCCACCACTAAAAACTTATTTTTCCCCTTGTGCATGAGGTTAGAGGCACACGTACACATAATCTGTACCCAGTTCCTAATACATCCTAGTATCCGATCTATGATATCCAAAACCGTAAGACCAAGAGAAAATTAAGTTGTTGATACCATTTGCAACCAACCGAAAATACTTTTTATTTAATGGCTATGTATTTTGAAGATTTTTGGAAACAATAACAAGAACCATATATAATAAATTTTTTAGTGTTGTGACCCTGAATCCACTTAAAAATTGTGCTCTATTCTAGTTTTCCACTAGGCCATAGGTGCACCACCTCGTATTCCAATGGCTACCGACTAGTAGCGTATGTTTGATGAGGTAATATTTGGAATACTATAACCTTAAGTGGTGATAATAATAATGGTCTACATGAAAATATAGTATAGGAATAAGTAATATAAATTTAATAAACAATAGAATAAATCAGAAGAATCATAATCAAGTAGCTACATTAACAAAAAACATCCCTAAAGGTACACCATTTATAGATAATAAACATGATAGGTCATAAAAAATAGATAAACTGGGTTTCCCTATGGCTGACGGTAATTGTATATACAAATAAGGAAAGAAAAAATCTCACAATGGAAAATATATTTCGATGAAAGTGACACCATATTCTATTCCTATCCATCCCATGAAATAATTATAAAGTAAACACTAAGGTCCAACAACTATGTTTGATCCCTTACTAGATCTCATAGACATAAAGTCTACATGTGTCCCGATGGGACCATGTAGTTTGTGAGAATAATCATTGTAGACCACCTCCAACATGTTCCTATCTTACCTCTATAATTACGAAGGTTTATGCTATATATAAATAAAAGGAAATCCATAACAATTTATTGATTAACTTTTTCCCCTTTTTCTAATCATCCGTGAGGATGCATTACCTACATCAACCATTACTTTTATAAGTCTAAATAACTACAACCAAATGTATATAGAACACAAAATGTATATATATATATATATATATATATATAGTGGAGAGGAACCATGGTTTAGTACCAAAGATCACCCATAATGATTATAAAATTTGAAAAACCCTCAGGTTCCTCCTAAAAATATACCACCGACACACCGTTCACTAAATCATGTGACCGGTGTGTAAATAGAAAATACTATCAGTTCCATATTCCCTCATACCTCTACTCAGAAAACAATATCAGTTCGTAGCCCGATGTCCTAGGGAAGAACAATTATTTTCCTCCAATATAGTCATCATTGGAATAATAGTTTACATCCTAAGGAAAAGTTATACATTTCCACCAATAATCCCTTGTCATCAGTCTCAAGTATAAAGATGAGCCTAATCCCCGAAAGGATGGTCTCAAAACCATTAACTGATGGTCCATCACCATCCACGTGGATTTTTATAGTGAGAACACCCATCATATTTGACGGTCAACACCATAACCTATGTCGTATAATCTCAGGGGCCTCCACCCCCAACAATTGGTCAAACCGACCTTGTATGAGTCCTATATTTTCTCACACAAATCCAATAGTGTGTTGGATAAAACAGATGAGTGGGAATCACCAAATAACATATGACAGATTATTTAAAACCTCATACCCTTTCAACCATGTCACTAAAATCATAATTTTAAACCCCATATCAAATAATAAGAGTCAATCCCTCATCATGACAACCTATTTTCCTGAGGTTCTGATGACCAAGTGATTCAAACCAGTGATCACCATCACCCCATATGTATCTATCATTTCCCAAACTGATGAACCACAACACATTAGTCTAGGTGATCAACATCACCCCAATCCTAAAGAAAATTCTATATCATTCCCATGGAACCAAAAAAATCAAAATTACAATTTAATTAGTTTGAATTACTCATATGTACTAACCATCCCAAGTTTTTCCAAGCCCCTTACAAAACTTAACCATTTGTAGTGCCACAGGATCATGGCCATAGGTATCTCATATCATGAATAGAAATATTTGGAAAAAGTATTTTAATAATTAGGGGTCTCTCCCTTACTACCCTTATGGTGTATGTAAAACTCGCCCCCAAATATCCAAAAAATAATTGAGAAATATATTCACCACCAAAATTGTTCTAGTAGTCACTCGACCATATAATATCTGCTTCTAACATGATCCAAAATTTAGGAAATTAGAATTTTAGATGAACTCCTTACAAATAGGGAAATTAACTTATATTAATTTAGAATTATTTTTGGTTTGATAAATGAATAAAACAAGCTATTAGATTTAAGTTATTACCAATGTGCTTCCAAAGATACCGATGGTGATCAAATCAGAGCTTAGGTGATGAAATGGGATGAAATTCGCCAAAGATGGAAAAGAAAGGGAACTCCCTCAATTGTGAGTTTAGGTGAAGAACAATGAATGAGGATTAAATATAGAATAATAGAGAGTAAATTTGGTCATTTATCCTAAAATAATGACCCCCATGGTTTGGCCACACTGTTTGGTTAACCATGTGTCAACCTACGGTGCCCACTATCCAAGCACCGCACATGCACAAGAAAAGTGCATGATTTACCAAACTATGCCCAAAACATAGGAATAACCTCTATTAAAAAATATAAAGGTTTCACAAGACTGTCCACCCCCACCTTCATGGTTTCTCAAACCATGTTTAATGCTATAGGTTGGATGCATGGTTGGTCCAAACTGTGTGTCTCTGTCCGTGATTTACTAAAATTGGGTTTATGTGGCCCACCACACCCAAAACTCATCTAAATCCCTAAAAACACTAATATCATTTTACCTCATATAAAAAAAGGACTTGGGTCCATAAAACACTTGAAAATATGTTCTTAAGACTAATTGAAGAGTTGGCCAGACCACCAAACTAAAAAATTCAAATAGGTATAGGATTTTTTACCTGCTCAATAACCCTAGATGTTACAAACCACCCATAATATAGTTATATATATGTGTGTGTGTGTGTGTGTGTGTTTCACATGAAAATGAAAACAATTATAGATTAATAAAAAATTATAATATAATTAACTCATCTAAATAATATAAGGGATATCTCAATTTTCATGAAGTTTAAAAGTCATCCAAAAAAGAAATTAAATGATACCAAGAATGTAAATATATGGATAATGAGTTTAAAAATAAAATATGCAATGTTATTAGGGGGTAATATAAAAAATTATTTACATGGATAAAAAATACTTCTAATGATGAGTGTAAATCATAAAAAATCAACGAAACAATTTATTTAACATTTTGATGTTATATAAACAAGGAAAATATATATCCATGGACTAAAAAAGAAGTAATAAATGAAATAAAATTATATTAATAACATGAAAAATAAAACTTAAAAAGTAATATATATAGAAAATAGAAGAAATCCATGAGAGAGATATAGATACCAATTGACAAATGTAAAGACACTTAAAGAGAAATCCACTCCCAACATCATATGTTAACATCAATAAACAAAAAGAGGTATGATAATTACTTTAAAAAAAGTTAAGGGTATATTATATTTTTGTAAAATTATATGTATAACCTTAAATTAACATGTATATGGGAGTGAAATATAAAACTAAATGTTGGTTTAGGTAGGGTTCACCTTGATTGTACTCATGAATATCTGAAGTGTACTCCAACTGCCTATACAAATAACATTATTTTATTAATTAAATATCTAAAATCTATATTTATAAGGATTTATATTAATATCAATAAAATATATTAATTTATTATTCAATTAATAGTTAGTCATAGTTTATTCTAATCATCACATTTTGGTTGTTTCAATTGTTACATTCTTGTTTCAGAATGGTGGTCTCAATCACCCAAGTTAATAAGTTACATATCACTTGATTTGTCAGGGTAATGGAATCATGAAGTTATAATTATTTTTAAAGTTCTTTTTTATTTCCATGTAAGGTATGGGTATGTTTTAAAAGGGATAAATCTATAATTTATTTATTTTTGGTATGTTTATCAACTTTGAGGTGTTACTTAATAATAAATATTCATTTGGGTATAACTAGTATAATACCAAGAAAACAACTAAACATCACAATCAATATAATTTATTCCCAATAATTTTGTTTTTTATCTTTCCATGATGATAATCAGGAAAATATAATGTCATTAATGTTTCTAGAAAAACTAACTCAAATTTAAAAATCCTATGAATAAGGAATGAGCATGTGTAGGTGATTATTCAATCATTATATCCTTTAATAAATTTATAATAAAATTTATTTCATGATTCTATATATCTAAATCATATTTTGGAATACATATAATGAGAATATAAAATAAATAAGTCGAGAATAGAGTGTTACCTACATTGAAGAGATCAAATCCCACTTAGATAATTTTTTTTATTTTGAATTCCACGAGACTTCATCTTATGAATAAGAGCTTCAAAAAAAATAGAGGGATTATATTTAAAGAAATAAAGTATATAATATGGATAAAATAATACATTACGTATTGTTTTGAATGTATGAAAGAATGTAAATTTTTATATATAATTTGTGTTTTATTTTTATAAATACTGATTTTTAATGGTTAAGGAATGTAATTTTGTATGAATATTGACCCACAAATGAACAAAAGAATGTGTGTCATAAATTTTTCATCAAAAAGGATTTCATGATAAGGGTTTTTTAATTTATAAATATTTCATAAATAATGTATCATATTTTCTATATTTGCTAGTGTATTTTCACTATTCACCACCATTACTTAATTTTTACAAAAGTATGATATTTACACTATAACATAATATAATTATATTTCATTCCAATAATAAATCCATTTGATTAAATAAAAACTCCAAATATGAAAAATTTAATAAAAAAACATAATATATAAATGTCTTCATATAATTTTAATTACTTATTTGAAAGTGACTGATAATTATTTTTATTTCTCATAATTATATAGGTATTTTTTAGATGTTAATTAATTATTTATGCATGTAAATAGTATTTGATTATTATTTTAATTATTAATATTATATTTATAATAATTCATACAATTTAATAAATTTTAATTGAAACACTTATCACATTAATAATAACACATTTATGATATACTCGCTTCTTGTTATATAACCACTCAAGACATATGAATAGTCCTTAAGGGTGGGATATGAAATGGTGTAATTTTAAGGTGGTGGTTTATAGAAATTGGATCTCATATTTATCTCATATATATTGAACTTATTCTGTAGATAAATTTTTATCAAATAATACTTTTTGATGTTTTTCTTAGGATTGGTCAAGGAAATCACATTTTGATGCTACCTACTTACCAAGAATAAAAAAACATAGTTTATAAATAATGCTTTTAAAACCTAATTCCACTATTTCTCACCTTACCTAAAAATTTCATTATGTGTTTAGTCATTTTTATACTCAAAACATTGATATCTAAATTATAGTTTTCACATATCATGGTTAATTTATTTGGTTATCCAATTATCTACTACCAACCAAATAAAAAAATAACTTATCCCATTGGTCACTTTAACTCATTGAATATATGTATATACATAATGTTTATAGATATACCCACTAACTATATATACTCATATACCCTAAAATACTTTTATATAATGGTAATATCAATCAATTTTTTCTTCCTACATATATTTATCATATTTCTTATTTATTTTATTCCCCCTATATTTATACTCGGGGTTATGATTTTCATAAGTGGCCAAGAGGAAGAATATACATGGATGTAATTTTTTTGTACTCATTTTCCATTACTCGTTTAATAAATATTTTTCATATTTTTTCATTTAAAATCATAATTTAATAATATTTTTTATTATAATTATAACATTTACCTTTAATAAAATAAAACAATGTTAATTACGATTTTTATTTCATGTGAAAAAACTCATTAAATTATAACACACATGGTAGTTTGAGAATCAAAATTTTAACTAAAATATAGGGTGTTAAAAAAATTCATTGTGGTAATTTTTATTATAAATATAACAAATTTTTTTTTTCTACATACAATATATAATCAATTATAATACTTAGGGGTAAATTTTTCATAATCATAATTCCATATATAATATTCACAACACTAAATATTAAAAAAATATATGATGGGATGAATCCAAATCTATATATCACATGGTTAATGTTTTGTTTCCATATATGTATTAATGTTATGTGTGAAAATATAAAATTATAAAGAATATCCTTATAATAAAATATATACATAATTTGAAATCATCAAATATAAACCCAATTATAGAAAAACATTATTCATCCACTAAACTACACTTTTCTATATGGTGTCTTGAGAGGTGTAAGATATTTAAATGTTTAACACTTTTAGATGGTCAATATGTTTTTTGGTTCAAATAGTTATAAAATCGAATTAATTAAAGTTAGATAATAATTTTACCAATATGATTGGTCACATCATTTCTGAACACCTTTTAATTCCAAATGTTTCAAACTTATATTTCTATATAAAAACCTAAACACACATTTTTAGATACTTTTTAAAGGTAATGAAGCACTAGTAATAACCACTATACTATGTGTTCAATTTTATACACAAAAAATATGTATTTTATAAAATATCTAATTAGATCAATATCCTTCCCTAACAAAATTATATTTATCTGTTTATCTTAATAAAAAATACTTGAAAATTTTAAAATATTTATAATCAAAAAAATCAAATAACATATATTTATGGGGGTTTTCAATGCACTTATCATTTATATATCAAAAGAGATAATCCATAAGATATATGGTTTTAAAATCATCATCCCTAACATTATTATTTTTTGTATATTATAAATAATTTTTTCAAGATCCTTAATATATTAAATATAATTATGAATTTATAACCCTAAAAAAATAAATTTTTTGATAAAATAAAAATTTTATTCTCAACAACAAGTTTAAAAAGTTTTATTTAATTTGAGAGTAAAACGAGAGTAAATTATTAACTGATAAAAATAGTAGATTTATATTTTTATATAAAACATCATTGCTAATACATATATCGTATTCCCTTTATAATGAAATAATTTTTTATCTATTAGTGACAACACGATCTACTTTACACATTATAAACTCTATCTTATTTCTATGATCATTGAAATTTATATATATGTTTGGTACACATATTAAATATAATATCCTCTAAGTATAATTATCTAGTTTTATTTATATAATTTAAATTCGATATATGGACTCTCTATGACCCTTAATAAAATATTTTAGGTATTATGAGAATGTTTACTTTTAATTCCCTACCTTTTTTGGTGTGGAAGAATTTTCCATACATAATAATTATTTTTTATTTTACAAGAATATGGCTATCCATTTATATTTTAAAAATACATTTTATAATTTTATAATTTTTTATTTACCATTTAAACATTATAATATCAAAATAGTGCTCAAATAAGAACCTTTCGTTCTTTACCAATAATCATCATTATTATGTGGAAGATAATAATTTTTTTTATTGAACTCATTAATGTTATCCACAAAAATTAACTAATAAAATAAATAAAATAAAAATATTATAATGAAAATCATATCCAAATAAAACTATAATAGGGAAAAACATTGTCTAAATTAATTTACATGCCAATTAATATTTTGTACTAGTGTTGATACTGAACTAACTATGGACATATTACACTTAGTGAGAATTTTCAAGCATTTAAACATATCATTCATTACCTTCTCTTGATAGATCCATTGATTTTTATTTATACCATATTGATTTTATGAGGTTCTTATAATGATGAATTCATTAATATAATCTTGGTCCTAGAAATATCTAATGAGCGATTATTTAATTTTAAATAAGTATATTTTTTTATTTCATTAAAAATTTGGTTGAGGTTCCTTTTTAATATCATAAAGATCTAAAACATATAATTTATCTTATAGTTTTAGAATGATTCTCAAATTACATTTCAAAAAATTAAAATTTTCTTAGTTATGATTTCCATTCTTAATAACATATCTCAATGAACGTTTTATGCTTTAGATTTTTACCACATTAATGTAAATTTTAAATAATTAAAAAATATTTTTTGAATATTATTTCACTAAAAAGTTAATCACCTATCTATATGTATTGGCGAGATGAGATCAATATTTTTCAAAGTTATATTCACTAAATTTTATATCGAAAACAATAATATGTATTATATAACTTATTATGATATACCCGAAAATATTATATAATCATATATGAAATTATTATTTCTTATAAGTTTTGGATACATTCCATATTACTATCTTGTATTACAGTTTCCATTTCATATAAAAATGTGGATTATACATTTTTATTAATTATTTAAATTTTAAATAATTAAATGAAAAATATTTAGTAAACAAATTATAATGCTTTCTAGAACTTTTGAATAGTAGACGTAAGTATTAATAATTAATCTGGATGTAAGAGGGACTGGTGTAAAATAATATCTGGTTATATATATGTATACATTCCTTGAAGTAATATATATGTTGTATTTTATAATATGTACCAAATTTCTCTCTTCTCTTTCCTATTTCCATTATGATGTGCTTATTAATGTATTTTAATAAATTAAAAACCTAATAATGTTTTCAATGATTTTATAGAAATTGGATCAATTGAGGAGGAAAGAAATAGTTGATTGTTTCTTAGTGGTGGATATCAATCTCACTATTATTTGAACATAGAGGCAATGAAATGGGGAATTATATTCATTCTTTTCAATCCTATTTATTATTAATAAGGATAATCTTGGTTATTATGATTAATGTATACAATATATTTTGAATTATTTATTTCTTAGAAACTCATTTGTGGTAAGGTTTCAAGAATTTTTTAAATTTTATATGTTTATAAAGGACATGAAATCACATACAATGATATGTGGATATCACTATATATGATTTTTATTTGGATGGAATGTTTTTTTCTATATATTAGATAATATATATCTAAATAGTGATATTTTATATTTATGTTTGTTTTATCTTAATTGAGAGATAAAATAATGGATGATAACATGTTTAATGATATTGTGATATTGTTGAACGTTTTATAATAAAAAATAATTTTTTTTGGAATTTTTGAGAAGTGAAATACAAATATCATATACTATGATATGTAACATGTTCTTTACAATAACTAATTTACAATTTGATAATTATAGTTTTTCCTATCACAATTAGTGATATTTGATATCATCATCTCATGTATAAGATAAAATGATATAGTATATCATATTTTACCTGACTAGTGATATAGACATGAATTATCACCAATAATTATTTAAGAAATTGATATTTTTTATCTGATATATTCATGTGTTCAACATAGTATATATTTTATTTAAAAACCATCATGAGTTTATGATCTAAAATTATTCACTAAACCAATTTGATTTTATACGATACAAATAAAATAGAAGATAAGATCACTGTCTAACATTATTATATCTCATGATAAAATATGAATTCTTTTTTTTAATTTTATTATAATATATATTCCTGAATATGAAGTGAATATGTTTTGAATAAGAGTATAATTGATTTTAAACTATTTAAATTGCTTATAAAAAATTTTATTCCCTGAATTTATGTAGTTTACTTTTTGTTATTTCATAAGTTTTGGTGTAGTGCAATAAAAAAGAAATATTTTTCAGCTACGATTCTAAAGAAATGATTTATTATAATTATTCATAAATATATTTAGTTAAAATTATTTTTGAAATTTAAAATCATTGTTGATAATTAATTGATATATACTTTGATGTCATGTTCCATGAACCATCCCATTAAGAACCTCATAGACCATAAGGTATAAGACTATTCCACCCCAAAACTACCGCCAATAGGCCAAGGGCTGGTGACTAGCACCAAAAAGGAATACCAGACATGGGTAGTTGTGGTCTAATAAAAAAAGCAATAGATTTACATATATAATGATCAATATTAGAAGCATAAATAGATAACATATAGTAATCAAACTACATAATATATGTGGGCACGAGGAGTTAAATTACATGACCAAATTCTATAATTAGTAAATATATAAGGATAATATATCAAGGTATGATAGACTAATGAATGAAAGGGAAAAATCTATCTATAATTAAACACTATTGGGACCGATCAATGATAGTTTCCATCACTATAAACATCCACTGAGTACCTCTACGATCTAGATCAACCAGCTTAATTTTCACCCAAGTCACCTTCGAATTGTGCATCTTTTTCACAAGAAAAGAATGCATTGAAATTAAGGATCATGAAGGGGTAAGAATAGAAACATAATATAAGATTGATAAAATTAATAAGAAATTGTATGAAAATTGATTATATGAAATCCTAATAATGATGGATAGATATAGAAATGGAAAAACTAGATGTTCTTTAAGGATAAGGTAACCAATTGTATAATAATGTACCAAATTCAACATCTTGATCAACTAAGGTCACATCCCATCAGAAAATAAGGATATCTAATAAAATATAAGACTTGTAATAACTAAACTAATGAAATTTAAAAACCATCATGTCACCTCTCCACAAACACTATGGGAGACCCATATCTCATCAAGTTATAGGTTGTTCGACGGAGTTCTAAGCCCTATATAAAACTCATTCATCCTCAAGGTAAATGTAATAATAGAAGGTGTTTTGACTCAAATGGATGGATGAAACACACCCCATCCCATGAGGGAGTAATTAATCTAGAGATTTAATACCTTTAACATATCTCATAGGTAATTACCAACATTATTTGTTGTAAGGGAAACCCACACCATGTCAGGATCAAGAGAATACAAAAATCATTCTCAAAACAGTGGTCCTCCCACCACGATTTGAGGTGGACCAATGAATCAATAATTTTTATTATGGATACTAGATTATCATCAGAATGTTTATTAGGTATTATTATTCTTTATTATTCATTAAAAGACTCACTTATATACTTTTATAAACTCTATAAAACTAAAAAACACAATCTTCACAAAAAAATGACAAATGTTCCATAGTAATAAAGAGAACCCTATTTTCGCATCTTCCATAGTAAAATTCTCTTAACAGAATGTCCATTTGTATAAATTTTACACATGGGAGAGATGAAATGAAAATTATTGGAGAAATAATAATAAATGACTTGTACTTCCACTCAACAAGATGTGTGAAACATGCATAGAGAACTTGGTGTCTGTGGATGTCTCCTAGTCACGTCATTCATGGGATAAAAATGGTCTTATCCTACATGGAATTTAATGTGAATCTATAGGGTTAGTTATATTTTATTTATTAGACCTAGTACATGTCATCTCAATCTACAAAATACAAACATTATGTGGCATAGTATGTTTGACCCAATTGATAGCCTAGGAATGTACAACTAATTCCCATGTTGGTTTATGTAATTAAACATAGAATATAATTCCCACTACATGCCATGTTCACCATGAATAGTGGTGAGGAATTTAAATTATAACTCCTTTAGTTTTGGGAATCCCCAGACATGGTGTGCACATTTTGGTCACACACATTATTGGATCAAATGGAAATTCCGGCATGTACCCATGTGGCTTGGTCATTTACTTTTGATAAATGCTTTATGTGGAATATGGGAGACATTACATTGGATATTTAAATCATATTTGAAAACCATAATTAATGGTCATATTGATATATTATATTTGTCCTAGTGATAAATACTATGTGGATGTGTTTTCATTTCTAGGAAACCCAATCTTTCAAATCTGACTTTTCCATCACCAGCTTATCTTTTGGAAATAGTCACTACATCAAGCACTACCAAACCAATTTTTCATTATTAATATAATCTATTCATTAAGACTAAACTCATGCCATCATCATTTAACATCCAAATACATGAATGTTACCACATTTCTCCCACTATATGGGCCCTCCACAACATTCCACTATCACCTCTATCTTTTTGTTTAGTACCACCATTTTCTGTTGCTCTCCCTCAAAAAACCATGTGTTATCTCTTCTTCTAAAATCCACATTGAGGTCATGAGACTTCATTAACTGTCCTTTCTATGGGGGAGAAAATGGGTAATAGAAAATAAGCTTGTCACTTTGACCAAAATGGATTGAATATCTTTCAAAATAAACAACTATCCACCTTCACTAGTGATAAGTCATATCAATGCATGGATAATGGTGAAAGTGGTGAATATAGGTAAAAGATTCATCCATCCACCTGTTCTTGGTTCATAATGATTTTTTAATTAATTATCTCAAAAGAAAAAAAAAATTTTAAAATAATAATGAAGATATATTATGCTAATAGTTATCAAATTGAGAAAAACCAATTACCAAAATGGGGGTTGTATTAAATTGGAAATGGGAAAAAATGTAAGATTCAAAGACAAGAGTCCTATATTACTATCAGATCATTGAAACATTGATTATTTTGACTTTATATGAAGGTTTATCGATGCCATGAAAAGTTAATCTCTAAAACCTAGAATTAAAGAGTATACATTTAAATATGTATAATTTTTTTAATTATTGTGATTAACATGATATTTATTTCATTAGGAACTATGTCAATGGAAAATTCTATTAGATTATCAAAATTATATGATCTTGAGATTGAAACCCAGTCATGAAAGACACATCTCATAGAAAATACCTCCCATCCCAAAATGACACCTACGACTAAAATTAATATATTTTAAATTATTAAATATATTTTGGGATCCAAGATCAAATCAAGGTAGGGATGAATTTATGGTACTATAGAAACACTAACAAAAAACTGTAGTGGTACTGTAGCAGTGGTAGAACTGTTTCACCAGTGACACTGTAGTAGTAGAGGCACTGTAGCAGGAACTGTAGGGGCAGTTGTACTTTAGTATCCTGGGTACTCTAGAATTACTATTCATCAAGGGGATCTTTGGAAAAAAAAAGTGGGCTTTCAAGCCTTTTATTCAGGCCACTTGGCCCTGGGCCTTCTGGAAATGTAATGGTTCTCCCTCTACCCAATCAAAAGAGGTCTTCACTTTAAATAATAATGAGGCTTCGACCCCAAACTTTAAAAAAATATAATGTAATTAATTTAAAATAAAAGAAACTATATCATACCTACCATTATTTATTTCCATCCTAAAATTCCAAAAATCATATAAATAGTTGGGGGTACTAATATTTAATCTAACTTCCAAAATATTATGAGAACACATAAGGATTTTTTTTCTTTCATAATACATGGAAAAACAATATCATCCGACCCTAAAAATACATCAGAAATAAATCCAAGAAAACCTATAGATACGTTATATAGATGGATTCATTCCCAATATATAGATAACCCTAGATGATAATGTGCCCTGGATCATGCACATAACTCTTCAACGGTGACACATTGGAGACATTTTGTACCTAATCCAACTATGAGGGTAATACCAAGTGGTGACAAAACCTTCCTACTTTGTGTATGATTTGGAAGGCATATAAACCTTGAGGGTATTCTACTTCCCTAACTAAATATTCATAAACCATAAATAGTGATAGTTCTATGAACACACTTCTTTCAGTTTAATAATTTAATGGTTTATATTCCTAGTCTACATAAGAATTTTAATTTTTGAGATCATTTAATACACACTCTGATCACTTGAAACTACTTCTTCATAAAAAAATACCAACTCTAACCCCATAAATGGAGACTCTATGATCTCTAATAAACAATTAGGTGACTTAAACGGTCTCCCATAAAGGGTCTCAAAAGAGGCATTCCAATACTGGAGTAGAAACCATTGTTTAACAAGAACTATACTAATGGGATTTATTGTACAATATATTTTAGAAAATTAGAACAAAACCTTAACTACCTATACATCATTGGATTATTATTGATCCTGATACTACTACATACATTTAATTATATAAATAATATCTCTATGGATTCCATTATTTTATCACCTACTCAGACAATATGAAGTCATATTCCCTCTACCATTGTACGGATATCAAGTCATTTCTCCCTTGTAGTTGGATCCCTATGTTATCTCGGTGTCAATGATCCCTAAGACCAATACCACGTATGTGGCTACCTCCAATGTTATAATATTGACAGTTGTCATTGTTTAGATAATATATAATACCATGTGGAATTATTATTTTATTTAATTAATAATAATTTTCCTAATTTAATTTTTTAGAGTATTCAACTTGAATTTTCTATTTTTTAAAATTTTTGGGTGTCTTAAGGATTGGGCATGGTTAGTAGTAAATATCTAGTAATCATATGATAAGGATGAAATTTTAATAATATTTTTCCATCATTTGTGTATGGCTTGTTCAAACATGTGACCTAAATCTATGGTGTCCATTGAGTACCTTGTGGTTGGCACATAGTTTACCAAATAATGTGATCAAATCATGCAAGATTCATTTTTTTTAAAAAAATAGAGAAATTAAGAAAATTATTTATTTTAGGGGTTTCTAACCCCACAACATCACTCATGTTAACATGTCCCCTCCCCCTCACCCTCTATTTAACATGAATCCTAGGCTAGAAGATTCCCACATGTGGGCCTCCCCCCTTCTCCTCTCCTCAAATGTTTAGTGAGAAGTCTATATTAGGGTTTACTATTCTCTTTATCCTATTCCTCTCCCCCATTTTTGGGATTTTATTTTAATATTTTAGTAAGTTAGATTCAACAGATCTCTATATAGGGATTTATTCCGAATCCATTGCGGTCAGCGATGTTAGGGTGATTGAGGGTCAAATGGGTCATCAACTTCTATATTTATGTGCAGGACATAAAAGGAAGTACATTCTAGCTCCTTGTGACATGGTTCCTCTTAATATGAGGTCGGTTCACCATAATTCTTAACATTAAAATTTAAAACTATTGATAAATTGATATCAAAATTATGCTTTTAATTTTCAATTGATAGTATTATATGTGTTTAATTAATTTTTGGAAGAAAAATTGGTTTCAACATTTGTTCCATAGAATGGGAAAAGTATTATTATGTTAATGGTTTGTTAAAATATTATTTTACTTAACCATGAACCCAAAATATTTGTAATACTAACAAAATAACCATTAAAATGGTGTTTTTAATTCATAAAGATGTTTTGGGTTACCCAAGTGATTTATGAAATGTTTTACGTGGAATTTCTAGTGATACATGAAGTTGTATGTATTGTAAAAGGGAATTAAGATTTATTCCGAATAAAATGCATGTTTTTAAATTTTTTGACCACGTTTAGGTCATGTGAAAAACTAAAAAGGATGTTTTAAAAGTCTTTACAGATTTTATAAAAATGAATGGCTGATTTCTTATTTTATTTCAAGGAGAGTTACACATTCTTCACACATTTGATTTAAAATAGAGTGTCCATATTTATAATTTAGTTTTAAAATCTGTTATCAAGTCTTGGAATCTCAAACTTGTTTTAAATGACTAGTTTTCAATTTAAATCTATATTTTAAATGATTGTTTGTGTGTGTGTGTGTCAAATCCTATTAGATCCCCTATTCTTGTTTCCCTTAAATGGGAAGTGTTTAACAAATGTGAAGACCAGGAGATTGATCTTACGGGTTATTTCTTGAGATCTTGTTAGAGTTTATGGTGATTTAATGTTATCATTATGATTTTTGATGCATGCTTTTATAATTTATGTTTTCTCACTCACCCCTTATTTGTATTGATATCACTGTCACTATAGATAACTAATAGTGGTTAATATGTGTGTTTCACTAGTCCAGAATGCACAAGATTTCTAGTTCCCTTGGAGAGTTGCACCCTCATATGTGCTGGTGTTGGTAAGTCACTAACACTGGCTAAGGGCGATGCATGATAGGAAATTTTTTAGGGTACACATTTGGGCTTAGTGAATTTGAGAACATAATATAGAATCATTATAATTACATACTAGATTATATCCCATGACACATACTCCTTGGATGATGGATTGATATATGGGGATCTTCTTAGTCTTTGTTTGATTCCCAAATTTTCATGACCTATGTGGTTCCTAAGATTAAATTATTTTATTTCACTATCTAACCTATGACATGTTAATTTTAAGAATAATTTCATTCATGTATAGGTTTTTATTTAAAAAAATTATGAAATTATTTTAAAGGAACATTTAAAATAGGAAACACAATTATTTTTCATGGAATGTGTGACCTATAGATATTTTTTAAGTGTTTTTATCATTTAAAAAAAATAAATGGAAGTTTATATAATTTGAAAAGTTTTTGAATTTATTTCTCCGTATATATTATTGTGTGAATTTTTTTTGTATTTAAATCTAGCATCAAGTGGGGGTTTAATTAAATGTTAATGCTCTGCAAAAAAATTTCCTGATCTACGGAGCTTGTTTATGGTCATTCCTATATTATATATATTTTTTTGGTTTCTAGTTATACAATTTATCATTCAAAGGGATTTAATTGTATTAGGTTTATTTTGTCCCTTTAGATTTGGTGGTGGTTACTATTTATACTATTTTTTTTTCTTATTGAATCAATCAACTAGGTCACCCCTATTACATTTATTATTATTTAATTTACATTGAGTTATATTTTTGGGGTTATGGATGATGAATAAAAGAGGTTGTTTCAATAAAAAGAGTACGATTTCCATAAATAATTTGTTTAATTGTTTGGTAATACATTTTTTTCTACTTGTTTATTTGGGCATAGTAATTAGAAGTATGGCTAGGTCATGTTGAAATTTCAAGTGAAAATCTACCAAATATAAAATTTCTTTAGTTTTGGATAAATAATTCCATTTTCTTTCATCAGATAACCTATAAATTGTATCTTGGTCAGGAAGATTGGGAATGCTCCTTATGCTAGTGATGGACCAGTTCAGGTGATGGTTTAACCAGAATTCTAGGATGGTTCATTGAAAATGTTATTAGATCATAGTTTCTTGAATAGGTAACAAGGTTTTTGAGTGTCCCTCAATAATGACCCAAAGAGTAATAAAAAAAAAATTCAATTTCAATTTATTTAAATTTCTGTTTATGAAATATTCTTATATAAAACACATGAACATGCTTTGTTTTATTATATAAAATTTTATTTAAATGATCATTAAGAATCTTTATCATTGATAATATAACTATTGAAAAGTGATCAAATGATTGTTATAAATATAATGGTTTAACAAATCCAATTGATAAAGATAAAGTGATGGCCCCAACCAGTTGGATCATACCTATTGAATCCCATTTATTTTAGCCTTCGAGAAAGATAACTTCCCTAGGATTTTCCCTTTACCATGCCTAAGATGAGATCCAAAAACTTAAGCATGAGCAAAAACATTTATGGGAAAATTTAAAGCTCATAAAGATGACAACCCAAAGCATGTTTTCTGAACTGCCCCATGAATGTTCCACCATCACACACATTACCCATAGGGTGTTTACTGGCATATTGAAGGGATTTGTATTAAGAACCTAAAAATATTAGTATGTACATATTTTTTTTGAACAATTAATATATTTTCATTTTATTATTGTTACTTTATAAAGTATTTTAATTCACTATGAATAAAATAATGTTTTTGGGTAATATTAAAAATTCAATTTAGGATTTTATTTTGACAAAAAAATGGAATTTTTGAAATAAATAATATTTTAATAAAATATTAATATTAAATAAAATTTATTGAAAATAAATTATTATATAATTTTGTAAGAAGTCAAAGTTAATTTCCAAAAGGGTTTAAACATTGTTATGTCAAAAAACCCAAAATTTCTAAATAAATGATGATTTTATTTTAAAAGTAAAAAATCAAATATTTATGAAATCATTTAGATAAAATTAATATTATTTTTGAAGTCAAAATGTTGAAATTTTCTAATGACAAACTTTTCATAGTTTCTTAAGATAGTCAAAATTTTGAGTAAAAATTAAATACCGTATAAATATACATTGTGTATTATGACTTCATAATGACCCAAAAGTGATTTAATAATTAATATATATGGGATCCTTGACCAAATAATTTTTTTTCTATTATAATAATTTTATTTTAAGTTTATATTATTTATCTTTTAAATATTTTATGAATCCTTCAAAACTTTTAAAATATTTTGTGGTTTTAAAATCATTTTTTAAGTGTGTGACTTACCTCCATATATGAAAGAGATTTATTTGATTATGTTCTCCCATTATAATTATAAAATAATGATTAACACTACTATTTTTTATAAACCATGGGAAAAAATGATGGGATACTTTGTGGTTTTGGTTATTTTATTATGTAGAGTCCAAAACTTAAATAATAATGAAATCCCCATCTTTTCCTATATACACCAATCCAATATCCCAGTTCTCTTCAATAAAACTCCTTGAATATGTCCATATTCTTCCCTATACTCTTTAGAGTCCTCCAGAGGAACCTCATGTTCTCAAAAATCCTCTCCCATGCATTTGGAGTCACACACTCAAGTAAGGGATCATCCTCACTTTTTAATCCAAGAACATAATTTTTGTTTTGAATCTTAATTTCCATCTGTTAATGTTGGTATATGTTGTTATATATCCCTGGTAATGAAATTTTTTTTCTAAAAGATTAGATACCCCTTCCAATCTCATTAATAATTCCAATGAACCATTATGTACACCCATTACCAAGACAAAAAATAATTAAGGGGTTTTCACTTCTCATTTTTGTTCAAGAACTTCTTTTATGTTATATATCTTAAAATTCCATTTTATTTTAACAGGATATGTTATTACATATTTAAACTTACTTTCTATTTAATTTATAATTTATTAGATCCCAATTTCACTCTCATTAATCCTCCCATGATCCTTTATGTTTACCCCTTTCCATGCCAAAATATAGTTAGGATTATTTTATATATTAAAGTTTCTTCATTACATTATGCCTTATATTTCCAAATTTCTAATGCTAGAATATGATTTTATATTTACCTATTACTGACCATTTTATTTCTATGTGATGAGATACCCCCTCCCTCTCAACTACCCATTTTTATGAATATTTAGGTGATGTTGTTATGTAGCCAAGATTTCATTGAGATTTTCCATTCCAAAACAATTTTGTAGTGAATACCATAATCATTTACATTCAAATTTGACCAAATTAATGCACATATAATTTTTTAGTGGGTACATACATATTCATTCCACACTCCTTGATCATATAATAAATTATCATGATTAATGAATCTTTGTTGTATAGTCTACGTTTCAAACATAAGAATGAGAATTAAATGAATTTAATGGGTGTGCCTGAAATAATATAGCACTAAAATGCATTGGATAATGTTTTGTATCATGATATGTAATTTTGGAACTATGAGTGAACCTGATTCCTTTATGGTGATTTTTCCACTATGATGTAGTGGTGGTTTATCCTTGAACTATGTTTGTGAAGACAAGTTTTATGTTGTTTCCACATTTCCCATGTTTCCTTTCAGATTTTAATGAAATGTCATGTATCATGTATCATGTTTATGATTCCTTCTAGTTTTATGCCCCATTGATAGGACTATTATTTTACATGTATCACTTTATGACATGTTTATTCCCTTACTGGGATATATTTATCTCCCCATTATTATGTTTTCCCCTGGTTATCATGAGTGGTTTTGAAATCCCTGGAATGTTTCAATCATGTTAAGGATGTTTTCATTAATGTTGTTTTATCCTATGTTCAAGATGTTATACTATGTACCTAATTCCCAAATACACTATAATTATTGATATTTTGGGTTGTATTATGTGTAATATTATTTAATAAATCATCTATCAATGTATTGGAAAGTAGAGTGTTTTATAGTTGGTATCAATGAAAAACTTTAGTTATTTTTGGGATTAGGATTAAAAAACTCTACAGAATTTTTTATGGACAATAAAACATATAAGAAAACATCCCTAAATTTTGATAAGTATAGTGTAAATGGTTCATAAATAAAATACATCCCTGTCAGGATACTACAAGTGGATGTGGTTCTGCCATAGAGTTAACTTTGTTTAACAATGTTGACAAGGTGTCCCAAGCCTGACTCAGGATAACCTGGTGTATGATAACGGGCATTACGACACACCTAGTATAAAAATCCTGAGGAATATTATTTGGTAAATACATAATAACAATAAGAAAAATTATTAAGGGAATAAATAAATACATTAAACATGTATTTTAGGAAATGGATCATAGATAACATATTTTAGATCCTAGAAATTAATATGTTAAGAAATTGATATAGTTGGTAAATTATATATTTAATGTCACTAGATTCCCTTTATGTGTTTAATAGTTTTAAAATTATCCCCAATTTTTTTTATTCTATTCAATGGTCGTAAATATGGGGAATCACATGAACAATCAATTTGATTTTAAATATTATGACTACCCCCAATGAGATTACAAACCCCTTGGGAGTGGGAATCATGAACTTTATGACAATACTCTCTCTTCTGACTCAGGTTCTGAATAGAAAACTGGATCAAGAGAAGTTTCCAAAACCCCCTAAGAGAGAAAAAGTCACAATCAAGATATTTATAAGACAAATTCCCTCTACTTTCCAGGAATCATATTATCCCTTGATCACAAGATAATGAATCAAATCCATTGATAATATATTCTCTATCCTCCAATGTATTGAGAAAGAGATGTTTCTACTGGATTTTTATCATATATAGGGAGAAACTGATTAGTGGTGGGAATTGATCAAAAATAAAAAGTTATATTAAGGGATTTAATTAAGAGAGTTAAAGGAATTATGGACAATATTTTTCAAAAAATATTTTCCTTTCACTCATTGACTGACATTGGAATGTTACTTCTGTGTCCTAAAAAAAGATGATGAATCTATTAGACACTATAAGGAAAAAATACCAAGACATTCATGATACACCTTAGGATTTTTTGTTACCCGTAAATTCAAGGATAACCACTTTCTTGGTGGGATAAAACCTAGTATATAAAAATCCCCTGTGGGTTATGACTTTGATACCTTTGAAGAAATTTTTTGATGTGACCTAAAAGTTGAAAAAGAGATCGATGAATCCCAAGAGTATAATGGGGACATGAAGTGGAATGTGTAGTATAATTCAGGTGGTCCGATGGAGAAATCTAACAATTCTATAATAGTTGAGAATATCACTTTTCAAAGGTGTAAAAATAAGAAACATGAAAATTTCCTTAAGTGGGATGATCAAATGATTTAGGTGTAGAAAAGAAGGGAACCTAGAAAGTTTCTTCTGAATAAGTCAACCCACTAATGAAATGGAGTAAAGGAATGCTTTAGTCAACCCTCATCATATTGTTCATTTATACAACTACATTAAAGGAGTGAACTTTTCAAACCAGTGCACTAAGCCAAGGGTTTTTAGAGACGACCACCAACCTCCTAGGAAGTAAGGGATAGATTTTACCATCACAACTGGTATGTTGAATCCTCAAAATGAATTTATTACAGGTATAATGGTTATTAATTAAAGGGTAGAGAACATACCTTTTGATTCTTGTTCTACACATTCCTTCATATCACTAAAGTCAAGTAGAACTCTTCACACGCCACCAAAATACATTGAAGTGGAGTTATCAGTGAAAATATCAAATGGAAAAATTATTGAATCCTGATTATATAACTCCTACCCTATCAAAATTTATTGGATTCATATTCCAAAAAATTATTTCATACTCCAATTTGGTGGAATTTGATGCAATTATGGGCATGTATTTGATTTCTCAATATAGATCCAATTTAAATTTCCATAAGAATGAAATAACTCTTTGTATTGAGAATCGACCCATGAATATATACAAGTGAAAGGAGGATGATGAATCTTCTTTAGCAACAATATCTAAATCATGGATATTATTTACCTATAAGAAAGAATATCTATCTCAAATGATATATTATAAGGAAAGAATCATCCTCAAATAAATTCCCATTTTCATGGAATATAATGATGTGTTTCCTGAGAATTTTTTTGTCCTCCTCTTAGTTGAGAGGATTAATTTTCAATCAAGTTTATACATAGGGAGTTACCAATACTCAAGAATCTGTATAGAATAGATTTTGTGGAACTTGGGGACCAGAGGAAATAACTACAAGGGAATCTGGATATAGGGTTCATATGCCAAAGTGCTTCACCATGGGCTACATTAGTCCACTTAATCAATAATAAGGATGGGTAAATGTGAATTTTCATTAATTATCATGATCTCAACAAGTTAAATATAGAGAAAAAGTATCCTCTTCTAAAGATTGTTGACTTATTCAATCAAATACGTGGAGAAAAGTAATTCTCTAAGGTGAATCTATAGTCAAGATATTACCAAGTTAAGGTGATGAAGGAAGATATCCCCAAGAATTCGTTTTGTATAAGTTATGGGAACCATGAGTTCATAATGAGATCTTTCATTCTCACTAATGCTGTAAAAATATTTATGAATAGTATGAATAGAGTCATTTGATATTACCTTGGAAAATTTGTGGTGGTATTTATAGTTTATATTCTAATATATTACAAAACCGAGGAGAAGCATGGGGAGAATCTGAACACAATTCTAAAGACCTTACAAAACCAGAATATCAATTCCAAGTATAGAAAATGTGAGTTCTAGTTTATGTTAGTCACATTCATAGGGAATATCATCATAAGAAATGGGATATATATGGACCCTAAAAAACCAAATCAATTAATGGATGGATGATTCCAACATCTATGATAGATATCAATATTTTTTGGGTTATATAGGTATTATCACAAATTTTTGATAAATTTAATTTTGTTTTCATCCCCTCTTACCAAGATATCATGGAAGGGAGTGAATTTTGTATGGATTTAAGAATGTTAAGAATGATATAAGGACCTCAAACGATGGCTTATCACTACACTAGTTATCACACTACCGATAAGTTGAGAACTCTTTGTGCTATATAAAAATGCTTCAAATAATGGATTAGGATAAGTAATAATGAAATATGATAAATCCACATACTATACCTAAAGGCAGTTAAAAATTCATGAGAAAAACTATCCCATGCAAGATATGGAGTTGTAAGCTATGATATTTTCATTGAAAATATGGCACCATTATTTTTATAGGGAGAAGAGTGAGATATATAGTGATCACAAGATCCTAAAATATATATTCACACCAAAAGAGCCTAATATGAACCATTGAAGATGGTTATAGGTCATAAAGGATTATAAATACTCAATCCTCTACCATCCTTTTAAAGAAAATAAAGCAGAATATTCTCTAAGTAGAAATAATCCAACAATTGTATCACTGATGTGAATTGTGAGGGATCTGATCTTCGTATATTTGTAAAGGATGAACATGGAAATCATAAAAGGAGGAACATCTTCAATCCTTTCAAAAATTATTTCTCAACCATACGTTTTTGAAAAGATAAAGGACAAAATAATGATACGGGAATTCAGAAGAAAGTGGAGACTATATGAAATGGTAAATCCTCAATTTCATTGTTGATAAATAATGAATTGTGAGATTTGTGGAAAGAAATTGTGTCCCATTAAATCTTGAGTTTAATAAGGAAATATTGGTTGATGAAAATAGTTTTACCTTATCCATTCATTGAGGAAGCATAAAGATGTATCAAGATATCTATTATCAATATTGGTGAGACAATATGAAGAAGTAGATTTTTGAATATACATAAATTGTTTTGGTATTCTTGGATGTGAAGTCTAAAAGGTTGAAGTATAAAGGTATTATGAGACTAGAATCTAGAACAACATGGAACTCATAGAAGACCACCATAGAGTTTGTCACTAGACTCTAGAGACATTCAGGGGAAATAGTGATATATTGGTTGTTTTGGATCATATTACAAAGACAACTCTCTTTATCAAAATTCTAGAGGATTACTCACCCAATAAAATTGAAATGATATACATAAGAGAAGTGGTAAGGATTAATGGAGTACCAATATTGATTGTATCCGATTGAGATCTGATATTTACCTCTATTTTTTTGAAAAGTATGATACATGCCCTAGACACTGAGCTGAACATTAGTACAAACTATCATCATCAAAAAAAAATTCGTGTCTAAGAGGACTATTGACACACTAGAAGACATGTTGATAGAATATTATATAGACTTAAAAGGAGCATGGGACCAACATCTGCATCATGTTGAGTTCTCATACAACAAAAGTTTCCACTCAAGCATAAAAATGGATACCTATGAATCCATTTATAGGAAGTGTTGAAACAAACATGAATGTTGGGATGAAGTTGGGGTAAAAAACTACGAGCTAATGAATTGGTTGAGGAAATGGTGGAATAGTTTAAGACCATTAAGTAGAACAGAAAACCTTCTCAGAGTCAAAAAAAGAGCTATGTAAACTATCATAGATGAGACCTTGAGTTTATGGTTGGAGACATGGTATTCCTCCACAAATCTCCATGGAATAAAGTGATGATATTCGGGAAGATTTGAATGCTTAGTCCAAGATACATCATCCCAAATGAGATCCTTGGTCACATTGGATCATTGGACTATCGAATATATCTCTCACCAAACCTATCTCAAGTATATGATGTATTCCATGTATCCATCCAGTGGTAATACGAAATAGAACCATCAGATATAATCAATATAGTGGTAGTGCTAGTGGAGAGTAATCTTGTAACATCACACATTTTCTAATGTATTATTTTTATAAATTATATGGATTAATTTTGAGACCATAAGATAAGACGGTGTGTGGTTCTGAGTCTAGGATTTCCGAGAACAATTTTTTTAAAAATATAAATCTTTTAATAGATCAAATGCTTAATTTTCCTAAAAAAGTGAAATAACATTGAAATGGATGCCCAAATCAGAAATATGAGAGAAATATTGAGTTCAGAGTAATGCATTTACCCAAGGAATGATATAATTTTTTTCTGGGTAATCTGTAGAAAAAGTCATGGAGGGAATAACTGTAAATAAAATAAATTTATAAAAATTATTTTTGACTTAATGACTCTTTTTTTATTAAATCTTATCAGAAATTTATGCTTATCCTCATAAATCTGAATTTACTCTAGAGACATGGAATATTACCTCTGGATAAATGGTTAGTAGACAATGATGGGTCGATCAAATGACGCTCATCAGATTCAATGAATCGAGGATCGGTGATGACATGACGACTGTTATTCATCAATGACTAATAAAAATTGGGGTAGAATGGTTGATTCATTATAGTTCCCCCATTCTTTATTTCATCAATAAATGTGATTAAATCCATAAAAAAATTGATCTAAGGTTTTATCATTTTGGGTGGTTTATAATTGCGGGGATTATTTTAGGATTTTTCTTTTTTCTTCTTCATTATTCATTCATATGGGAATGACTCGAGGAAGACGCCGATAAAGGATGAGGTTAATTCATCAGGGAAATATTTGTTCTTTTCTTTCCACATTTCTTCGCATCAATTGTCGTTGTAATTCCATGGACATAGTTCCACATGTTGGGTGGCTCTGAACATGATCAGAGTGCAATATTAGAGGCAAATTAAGAGTAGAGGCGGGGTCTGTGTAGATCAGGACCTAAGAAGAAAATATATGTAAACCATATCAAATTGCATGAATAAAAGGTGGATTAGTGGTGGAAATAAATGAAAAAAGTTTGGGTATGTATGAGAAGTTTTCCAAGGTTAGGTGGCGATGTCAGAAGCTTGGGACGATGGTGATCAGAGGTGGTGGTGATCAGGGGTGGCCACGACTAGAGGTGGCATTAACAACAATGTTGAGCGGAGGCTACATATACAGATAGTGTAACACCCCAAGGACTTGAAAATAAATTTAATATAGAATGAAATTCATGAAACACATAGTATCTATGAAAAAAATACTTTTTTATTTATAAGATATACTTATGACCTAGATGATAAACATAATTTTGTCTCTTTTGTGTTTTTAATTTAAAAAAAATCAACCTACATGGTTTCCATCACTAAGATATTTTGGGTCTGATAGGATAAAAAACGTAACCCTTTAGTATAGTAATGTACCCTTATGAATATTAAATAATCCTAATGAATATTAAAATTCCTCATAAATATAAAAATAAAATTTATGAAACTTGTAAATGAAAATATGATGTAATTATATCATAGAACAAGTAAGTGAATATTATAAAAAAAGACTAATTAATTATTGATATTTTTTTGAGTAATAAATATTTAACTAAAATTTTATAAATTAATTTAAAACAAAATTCATTTCAATAAATTTATTCATAAATAAATATTCTATTTTCCAATGATTTTGTATAATCTAATAAGAACTTTTTATTTTTTAGGGTGTTATATAATAACTTTTAACTTTATAAAATTTATTTTTTGAGTAAGTGATGATTTTAATTAAAAATTAAATTTCTCAAATTTGGAAAATTATTTTCATAAAATGGGATTAATTTTTGATTTATAAAAATTAAAAAATGGCTTCAGAAAATTATTTGGTGTTTTTTCTGAATTACTTGAATTTATAGTGAATTGTAAAATATAATAATTTAGAGTGTAAATAAATTATAAGCTAAATACACTATTCCATGAGTCTTGGGTGATTTAATCACCCTTGGTTAGAACTCTAATGCACTTATTACTGTATTTAGTCATAATAATCAACACTATTGGTTTTCTTGAGAAAAATAATAAAATAATGAATAAATTAATGAGAAATTACCCCTCTCCTCCACTCTAAAAAACCACCTCTCACTCCCTCTTCTCCTCAAACCTTCCTAGATTTTATAATTATAAATTTTTTAAACAATCCTCTTCCCATGTTGCTCCCAAAATTAAAAAATCTCATGGTCTCATCAATAAACAAAAATCAATTCCTTTAAGGAGATTATCAAGGAGGAGTATTCGAGGGGTAAAATCATCTTCCTTCTATTTTTGATTTCATGATATTTATTTTATTATTATCTCCTCACCTCCTCTATAAAACTGATCATGATAAATACTATATCATTTATATACTATAATTATATCATTTTAATTAATGAACCATCATAAATCTCTTTACACCCTCTCTTTTATTTTAAAAATGAAATCATCATCCATGAGGTACTGATTTACAACCTTCGTGGATAACGAAATGATGTTCTTAAATTTATCATTCAAGGATGACCATGAAATAATTTTTATGGTTGAAACAGATTATAAATTGTGTATCATGTCTTATTTAATATTTTGGAACCAATATATATACATAATACTAATTCATAAAGCAAAAATAGTTTGAGGTGATCGAAATACCCCCGTAATAATCTAAATGCTTATCACTAAATGTATTATCTATTGATTCATCATCATAAAATATTATTATATGATATATATAACCATTTAAAATTCTTTATTCTCATTAAAATCTTTTAGTTCCAAATCTATACAATTATACCCATTCAAATGAACTTCATTACTTATAAACCAGTGAACTGATCATGAAAACCAAAGAAACTAATGCTCTTGAATAATAAAATTTATCACTATTACTCATCAATAAATCCATAAATGAACATAATAAAACCATTATAAATCAAATAAATATATAAAATGTTTTAAATTAATTAAATAATGGATTTAATTTAATTATCCAGGGCATTATGGTCAAGTATAGAACTCATTCATACATAAGGCATGATTTTCTCCCCGAACCTCCATTTTTTATTCAGGATTATGCTTTCTCTCTCATTACCACAATGAAATTATTAATAGTTTTTATTTAATCCTCATAAATTCTATTTTAATGATTTATATTTGTAGAAAAATTATAATTCATTTTTTCTTTAATGGGTAGTTACATGTTTTATGAGGATCTTTCCCAATCCTTCCTGATATACAAGATCGAATAAGGGAACGTCTCAATTTCTTTCCCATTTTCATGTATGATCTACAATCCCTTAAATAAGCCTATAAAATTATAAAATTACTATTTTTTTCATTAATAAATATAATATTTAATTAATATTTTTATACATACAATTATGATACATATGTTTTTTCCAAATAAACATTTAATTACAAAGTAAAAGGGTTATATCTCTAAAAAATTCCATGATAATTTTATTATAGCATTTCCATAAATTTCAAAACCTCTATATAATTTTATGATTTAATTAGATTGATATATTATTATTTTCAGTTTCTATATTTTAATAATTTTCTTTATCATTTTGTGTATGGATGTTCTATCTTTATAACATTCACCATACTACCCATAATGGTTTGTAATTATGTTTATAGATTGGGGAATGTAATTTACATTTCATATGTTTTTGTTGTTTATGTTTGACCTCACTAATATGGGGAATGAATTGGATATATAAAGTGATTTATGAGGAAATATATTTCACCTCGATGCATCGGTAGGTCTCATAAGAAAATATTGAATTGGGTTTTGGCCGAGGCTTTAACCTAGTATTTTCAGACATCTTGGATGAGGCCTTGAAAACATTTTTTAACTATCCAAAATTATGAATTCTATCATTCTGAAACCAATAATTGATAAACTATGTGGTTATTTGACTATTATATTTTTAATGGTTATTTTTCATTCTATTATGATAATTTATAAGACTTTATGTTATCATCTTTCATTTATTCCATATTATGGTCATGTTTATTTTTAAAGGCATGTGTTTTTAGTTATTCATCAAGCGGTGTTTTAATGATTATGATCACGTATGTTGTAATAATTACCCTTAACGATCATCTAAGATCACCCATTCCTTTTGTTTTATTTTTCCTAGGATATGAAGATGAGTTGCAGGAATAATCTAAGAGTTTATTGGTGTTCCAATGGAGTTGAAATGTTCTTTTTACATACAATTTGTACTGTAAAACTCATGTTTGTATCAGGTTTTCCAAAACTACTAAACTATCAGATCTTTTGGGATGTTAAAACCTTGTAAACATACCAACGTATTAATATAAGGCACCGACCCTTGGAAACTTGGGTCAGGTTCCTTACAACTGGTAACCAGGAAAATTTATTAGAATCCTTGGAAAAAATATTTAGAAAATGTAGATTAGGGAGCAAAACCCAAACATAATCATTTGGATAAGAATATAAGATCATCCTAGAATTTTGGTATGGTATTTATTAAGTGGTTATTCCTAGGAAATACATCCCTATATGGATACTAAATGTGGACATGGCCCTAGAACATATTTATATAGTAGTGACAAGTCCACTAAGGTGTTACATGCCTAATAGGGTGTAACCTCTTACACGATAATGGGCCTTACTATACCCCTGGTTTGAAACTCACAATTGTTATTCCTAGGATAATTTAAAATTTCTCTTCAAACCATTATGAATTATTTAATTCTAAATATGTCTCCAAAGAAACCATTCTTCTGATTATGAGATTAGACATGTATAAAATTACATTTTATGTTAAATGTTTTTCTAGTTCGACATTATACATTATGATACATGGCCTAATTTATTGTATCTCATTATTTTGAATTGGTGCGTAGTGTAAGGATGTGAGAAAACATGAACGTGTGTATCCCATTTATGGATTTACCTCCTATAAAAGATATTCATGTTTGTTCTGGAGCTTCGACCGGTGCTGAGAAACTTATAACCATACTAGAAAACATGAAACAGTTTATGAAAAATATCCTTACCAATATAGAGCATCTAGATCTGAAATTTTGAGGAGAAATATTAGAAGACATTATGTGACAATATCCTCTATCATTCATTAAGACTACACACCCATTCCTAGCAAAGTAATGGATAAGTTCCTTAGATAAGATATTTCTCGGTTTGGGTTGTAACAAAATGGAGAAGGTTATCTTGGATGTTAATTATCTATAAAAATATGAGGAATATTAGTAGTCGTGAATTCAAAACATGATGGGGGAGGATTAAGTAGATGTAACATAAAGGAGGGACTTTAAGGAAATAATCATAAAAAAATATTTTCCTTGAGAATATTGAGAATACATGGAGACGAAATTCTTGATCATGAAACAAAAAGAGGATCAAAATTTTGTAAAGTATGAATCAAATTTTACATGGATAGAAATGATTGTTGTAGACTATATATGTAATCTGAGGATAAAGATTTATCGATCCTCTGATGGTTTAAAATTATTCCCCTGAAGGGAATGAGTTTCAAAAACTTTCTTATCATACGAAGATATAGTCTCATGTGAAATCAAGATAGAGAAAGAATTATCTATCTATTATCCCGTTAAATGAAATCAAGATTAGAAGAGTGTGGAAGAATAATGAATGGATATAGGGAATAATTAAAATGGGAGTTTTGAAACATGTCATAGTTTTATACAAAACACCCCAGAGCTGGCTTAAAAGAAATTTGAGTCTATTACAAATGTGGAGAATGTTTTCCAAAATATTGTGATTTCAAGGGAAATAAAGAAGACACCAATATTCAAGGCTAAAATTTTAAATAGCTGAGACATTATGCCAATGATTTTTCTAAGTGCCAAGGAATATTTACCCAGAGAAGGTCAAGGGATCATGGCCAAGATTTTTTTATCATAATTACCGAGGTTAATGATTCTAATGATTTTGTGGTAGGTAATTTAATTGTTTCCCCAAACATTTCCAATTATCTTCTTGATTTGTATCATTCCATTATTTTATACCTTCTATGATTCCCAAGAAAACTATACATTTAAAATTTGATTTAATTAAAGTTTTTCAGTCAAAAATCATAAAGGATGTGTCATTGCAACAAATATGTGTCGATCGGTCCCCCTTAGGACACATAAACTCACTTTAGTTGCTCAAATTATCATCATAAACCTTATTGACATAGATGTAATAATTGGTATGAATTGGTTTTTCAGTTATGATGTGAAAATATTTTTCAAGAAGAAAGATGTTAATTTTTTTTGAATGATGTAGAATACCTTATCCTTATTGCAGATTCCTCATCATATTATTCTTATCTAGATCCACTCAGTACCTCTACTGAATTCAATTCATAGGGGGGATGAAAACACATTACTTATGGGCAAGGAGAGAAATATTAAAATTTATTATTTACCTATTTTGAAATAATATATTGATTTATTTCTATAAGATTAACCTATAAATCCTCCAAAATGGGGAGATATGTTCTCTATTGATTTAATTCTAGTTTCAAGACCTATATTGAAGACTCCATACAGAATGTTCACTATGGAATTAGTATAACCAAATAAACATCCAGAGGTATTGATTGATAAAGTATTTATTCTCCCCAGTGTTTCTCTATGGGGATCCCTTATTCCATATGTTAATAAGAAATATGGTTACATGAGGCTTTGTGTTAACTATAGGAAAATTAATGTTGTTACAATAAAGAACAAGTATCCTCTTCCTCACCTCAATGATTTATTTGGTCAACTTAATGGAGCTCAATTATTTTCTAAGATTGAACTTTTATTTGGATATACTCAATATCATGTGAGAAAGGATGGTATTACAAATATATATTTTTTTAATAGGTATGGGTGTTAAGAGTTTATAGTAATTCTTTTTGGACTGACTAATGCACCATCTATTTTCATGGATGTAATCAATAGTGTTTTCAGGGATTAACTTGATGAATTCTTTGTTGTATTTAATAATGATATCTTGTTATAATATAAAATCTATAAATATCATGATAATCACTTATGCATTATTCTGAAGAATCTTATAAGAAATGAGTTACATGGGATGTTTAGAAAGTGTGAATTCTAGCTTAAATAGTTCTTTTCTTGGAAATATTGTTTCTAAGGATGGAATCTCAGTTGATCATGAAAATACAAAGGTAGTTCAAGAATGGCCTCTCCAATTAACGTAACTGAGGTATATAGTTTTATTGGTATATCAGGTTATTATCAGCATTTTTTTAGAACATTTCCTGATTATCTTACCCATTAACCAAGCTTACTCATAAAGGGGTTATGTTCATATGAAAAAATGAATGTGAAGAATGTTTTTGAATAATTTAAGAAGAGGTTATTGAATCATCCAATATTGACTCCACCATTGGGAAATGGTGGATTTGTGATTTATAATGATTCACCAAATAAAGGATTTGGTTGTGTCCTTATTCAAAATGATAGAATTTTTTCCTATGCATCAAAGAAATTAAAAATTCATGAAAAAAACTATCCAACTCATGATCTTGAGTTAGTATCTATAATCATTTCTATGAAGATATGGATATATTATCTCTATGGTGAATTATTTGATATATATACTGATCTCTAGAGCTTTAAATATACCTTCTCATAGAAAGAACTCATCATGAGGAAAATGAGATGGCTTGAGCTACTCAAGGATTATAATTGTTCCATAAACTACCATCTTGGGAAGGAAAATAAGGTGTAAGATTCAACAAGTAGGAAGGATAATGGAGTTCTAAAGAAAATTTGGCTTGGTAAGGATCTTATGTAGATAGATCTAAGAAGGATGGATATGGTAATTATAAAAGAAGATGAATCATAATTAATTTTTCAATCGGATTCCCATCCATCATTATTGGAATGAATTAAGCGTTCTCAAATATGATAATGTGAATTTTCGAAAAAAATAATGCTTTGAATGATCAGATGTTTCCAGACTTCGTGTGTGTTAATGGAGTTCTGAAATTTGTGATAAGGATATGTGTTTCCTCTATACCCAATATAAAAGGGTTTTTATTAGATGATTATCATAGTTTAAATTTCTCAAGCCACCCTTGTAAAACTATGATGTATGGAGATTTTAAGGAACATTTTAGGTGGTACAACATGATATATGAAATTTCTTATTATGTATAAATATTTTTAGTCAATCAACTCGTGATGGATGAATGAAAACATACTAATAGAGTCATGAAACCTCTATCTATTACTAAATGGAAATGGGATGACATCAAAGTATATTTTTCCAATACATGAAAAAAAACAAAGAATGAATGATGCAATATGGGTAACCATTGACTCACTTACCAAATCTACATATTTACTCACTATAAGGGATGATTTTCCATAGTTGAACCTCACATTACTCTACATTAATGATTTCTTAAGACTTCATGTAGAACTAATATTAATTGTGTCTGATCGTGATCCACGATTTACATCCAAATTAATGAGAAATATTTAGAAAACTTCAGATACTGATCTTAATTTGAGTAATGATTATCACCATCAAACTGACAAAAAATCAAAAAGGTCAATCCAAACTTTAAGAGACATGTTTAGATCACGATCACTTGATTTTTAGGGTATGTGGGATTAGTATTTAACTTTGGTAGAGTTTTCTTACAATAAAAGTTTACATTGAAGTTTTCAAATGGAGTCATATAAATCATTTTTTGGAAATTTATTTCATACACCAAAATGTTGGGTTAAAGTTGGTGAAATGAAACTTGTGGGACCAGATCTTGTGGAAGAAAAGATAGTGAAAATAAACACTATTCCAACCCATATCAAAGAACCTCATAGAAAAAAAAAGATCTATGAAGATAATTGAAGGAATGATTTCTATTTCAATTAGGAGATCATGTTTTTTTGAATATATCTCCATCAAAGAGTGTCAAAATATTTAGGATGAAAGGGAATATAATCTCCAAATACATTGATCCTTTTGAAAGAATAGAGAGATTCAGAGTTGGGGCATATCATTTAGAAATTATTCTTAGACTTTATAAGGTACACAATGGGTTCCACATCTCACTGTTAAGGAAGTTAATGCCTAAACCAATGCATGTACTCACTTCCGAAGGAATATAATTGGAAAAAAAACTTATCTTAATGTGAAGAGCCTATCTAAATTATGGATACTAAAGAATTGTTGTTGAAGAATCAGATGACCCATATGGTAAAGGTACTATGGAAAAATCATATAATTAAAGAGGTGATGTGAGAGACTGAGGAAATTATGATGAATACCTACCCAAATCGTTTTATGAGGTAACCTATTAGTAATTTATTGGATGAAGATTTGGAAGGATGGGAGAATTTAACACCCCAAGGATTTACAAATAAATTTAATATAGAATAAAATGCATGAAAAACTGATTCTCTATAGAACCACACTTTTTTATTTACAAAATATAGTTATATTCTATCTGTTAAACATGATTATTAAACGTATGTATTTTGAATTTCAAAAAATGGACATACACGGTTGAGATCAGTTAGATATTTTGTGTCTGATAGGATCAACTAATTTTTTTGTGAATATTAAATTAACCTTTTTGTATAGTAATATAACCTTATGAAGTGTAATGGGACCCTTACTAATAGTAAATCAGCCAAATGAATAGTAACCTAACTCATGAAATTATAATAAATATTTATTCACCCCATTAATGAAAGTATGATATAGTTATTTCATAGAACAAGTGAATATTTTTAAAAAATAATAATTATATGTTTGTATTTTAATGGGTAATAATATTTAATTAAAATTTTATAAATTTATTTAAAAGAAAATTAATTTAAAAGAAAATTAATTTAAATAAAATGTATTCATAAATTAATATTTTATTATTCTATGGTTTTAGTATAATCTAATAACACCTTTGTTAATTTTTTGGGGTGTTATAAAATCACTTTTGACTTTGAAAACTGTATTTTTTTAGTAAAATATGATTTTAATTAAAAATTAAATATATCATATTTTGAATATTATTTTCATAAAATTGATATCATTTATGAATTATACATACCAAAAAATGTTTTCGGTGAATTTTTTGGATATTTCAGAAATACATGAATTTTTAGTGAATAGTAAAATATAATAATTTACAGTATAAATACATTATAAGATAAATACACTAATCCATGAGTCATGGAAGATGTAGATCTATCCCAACCAATAGGTTTGCTCCTCTTCTCCTATGATTCTCGACATCTCAGTGCTCCCTAGATCTCAAAGGACATGAAAAAAGTTCAGATTGAATAACAGTTACGTGGTCTCTCTTCCTCGGTATTTCCTTTTGGATCTTTTGTCTTCCCAGAAAATCTCATTGCATAGTGTATTGTTAGAAAGGGTTACACAACACATGTGTCTACATCAGTTGAAACGATCTTGCAAAGGTTAGGACTCTGCAAAAACTCTTTCATTACACGAATCTCTCTATCCAAGGGTATGCAACCCTGGAAAATTTCTGAGCTTATTGACCGACTGTCTAAGATTTGGGGAATCAGTGATTTTAAATGTGTCTCGTTGGGGAGGTGGTTCTTCCACTTGCTATTCCAATCTGTTGAACTGAAAGGCCGAGCATGGGGTTTTGGGTCATTAAACCTCAAACCAGGAACTCTTAGGATTTATGAATGGAATCCGAATTTTAGTCTTCATTATTTCAAAGATACTTTTTCTCAAGTCTGGATCAAGATTTATGTACTAAATTGGGTCTTATGGAACTCTGAGATTTTTTTGACATTACCTACATAGTAAATATTCCAATAATAATGGACCTAGCCACTGAGAATGCTTTATTTGGCCATATTTCAAGATTATTAGTTGAAATTGATTTAGGATCCACTTTGATTGATAAGGTGATTCTCTCCATGCCATAAGATGAAATAAACTTGAGAATTGTTTATGAAAAACTGCCTCTATATTATGAAGTGTGCTGCATGATAGGACACTACAGGTCCAACTGTCTCTCCAGCATGAAATGTTCCACTTGCATGCTTAAAGGGCACAATGAGTCTCAATGTTGATGAAAAGAGAGACTCAAACCCTCCCAAGGGTATGACACACATTCGAAAAAATACCCAGGTGAACCTCAGGTTCTTACTAGCCGGAATTATCCTTCTAAAAATACTCAGGCTGGGGTGATTTATTCTAAGTTACAGACTCTTAAACATATGGAAACTCAAATTTTGATACAAGATGAATGTCTTCCTTCCACCCATCAATTGGCTGGATCGAGCGAGGATAGATGGGCTGATATTTCTAAGGGTAAGAATCAATATAAAAGAGGTCTTTCATTCAAAGATGCTCTGGTCCAAGGCATATAATGTGAAGGAATAGAATCAGAACTAGAGGATAGCCAAATTGTGAGGTAGATCTCAGTGCAAGCAGTGGCCAATGATAGAGTTAGGTAGGAGATGCATGCTCTAAAATGGAGAAAGGGGAAGATAGTGCTTGATGCTGCGACCTCAGAGAATGTTAATTTCAAAGATTACCGCCATTCCAAAGCACATGAATCAGCTACTTCTAAGGTCCCTGTTGTTACTGAGGACACATGTTGCAATGATAATCTTGAGCTTTGGAAACACCCCCTCCAATACAAATTGAATCTCTGTTGTCTAGCCCCCCTACGAAATTTCATGATGAATGCGGTTTGATAAAAGAGGAGGAACAGAAGAATTTGGGAAAGCTTGAAGCCTCCCCTACAAATGAAGGACTGATACCCATGCATATTTTCCCATGTCCTCTTGAGAAGGTATGTTGTAATGTTACCATTTCTAACCAATTTGATATTCTCACTGACAATAATAAAGAAATTGGATCAAATGATAATCCTTTTGCATCTATCATGACTCCCATCAATGCGAAAGAACATGAAATTGATGAAGGTGGTGCGTCTAGAAGAAGGGGTCAGCACCCCCATGCCAAAGGCGGGCGCCTTCCTTACCATTGCATGAGCACCCGCTCTAGAACATGGTAACCTTTCTTGTTCTGTCTTTCCGATGTACCACTTGGTTTTGTTTTTTACCTTTCACTGGATGTTTTTTGGTTTCAATAAAGAGGTCATAACACCTCAATCTTTAAAAAATATATATTTAGTCACAAGAATCAAAACTATTGGGTTTCATGAGAAAAATAATAAAATAATGAATAAAATAATGAGAAATTACCCCCTCTCATCCACTATAATAATCCACCCCTCACTCCCTCTTCTCCTCACACCTTAAAAGCATTGATCCTTGTAAAGGTTTTTCCCAATACTCTTCCATATATCCTCCCCCATTTCCAAAAGCTCTTAGTATTATAAAAGGACCAAAATCAATCCCTTTAAGGAGGTTCTAAAGGAGGAGTATTCAGGAGGTAAAATCATCTTCCTCTTCCTTTTATTTTTCTTTTAATATTTTTTATTTTTTTATTCTCTTTTCATATAATATATGAAAATGAAAAATATAAATCCAGAATCATTTATATACTGTAATTATATCATTATAATTAAATAACCACCCTCAATCTCATTACACCCTATCTTTTATTTTAAAAATGAAATCATTGTTTGGGGGGTACCGATTCATAACCTTCACGGATGATAAACTTTCATTCTTTAATTTTTCCTTCAAGGATGGTAATGAAACCATTTTTATGGTTTAATTTTATTATAAAATATGTATTATTTATTATTTAATTTTCTATAACTAGTAAATATATATAATAAAAATTCATACGGAAAAACTAGTTCCTGGGGATCGAAATACTATCGTAATAATCTAAAGGATTTTCTATAAATATCTTATCTAATGATTCATCCTCATATGATATAAAAATAAGATATATATCACCATTAAAAATTATATATATTCATTAACAACATCTAATTCCAAATCTGTATAATTATACCCATTTACATGAACCTCGTTACTTATAAACTAGTGAGCTGATCTTGAAATCCATGAAATCGAATGCTCCAAAATGAGGAAATTAAACTCTATAAATCAGCAATATGGCCATAAATGAACATAATAAAACTATAATAAATAAAATACTTATATAAAAGGTTTTTAATTAATTAATTAATGTATTTAATTTGATTAACTAGGATATTAATGTCAAGTACAGAACTCATTTGGACATAAGGTAGGGGTTTCTCCTCGAACCTCCATTTTTCTTTTATGTTTAAACTTTCTCTTTATTTACCCTAATGAACTTCTTAAATATTCTTATATAATCCTCAAAAATATTGTTTTAATTTTATATATATATGTATTAATCATAATCATTCTTTCATTGTTGGAGAGTTACATGTTTGGTAAGGATCATTCTCAATCCTTCCCCATAAACAAGCACGATTAAAGGGAATGTCTCGATTTGATATCCATTTTCAAGTACCATATTAAATCTATTTTAAGAAACCATTATTTTTATAAAATTTCTAATTTTTTAATGAAAAATTATATTTTTATCATCACTCATTTTATCCAAACAATTATGACAAAAAATTTATTTTTCCAGAAGATCTCTTCTTTGTGTATCAAAGTCTTCCTTGATTAGTGTGTTGGGGCATGATCCCCTATATGTGTATCTTAGTCTTCCTTAAAAAATATGTTCTCTTTTGGAAGGGAAAAAATGAGATTGGCCTCTCTGTGAGTGTCTCCGATGATATCATTCCTTGAGAGGCGAGTTCTCTCAGAATGAGCATGCTTCGAGCAGAATCCTATGGTGGGTAATTGGTTGTTGCTTAAATATAGACTATGTGTCTTGTATTGAGTATATATAGAAATTATTGGAACATGTGTTGTAAAAATATACCTATATGGATATGACTCTATTTCTTTGTTATATTTCATTTGTGGTATTTCCATTGTTTCTTTGGGGTGTCCAAATTTTTATTATTTTACTGACCACTGCTTGGATCTTGCACGCACATGTCATTCCATGTGAAAATGATTGACCCCATTGATGGAGTCAAAGGTGGACCAGAACCAGGTGGTACTTTGTGAAGCCAGATAGACAAGGTTTGTTCTTATGGTTTAGACATTAGTCCCAGTACATCTTTTCATATAGGTTAGGATTATGGTTCCAGACCCTTTTTAGTGGGATTTTATTTGGACATATTTACTTTCTAGTACTCTTAATGTCATACTGTACAGTGATATCTTGCAGGTATTCATACATTTTTTACTTTGGTTTTATAAATTTAAGCATTTTTTGGCATAGAGATGTTTGTCTGTGTATAAGTACATAAAAAATGCCTCTCATTTTTTGGATATGTCTACTCGGTGTAGTCACTAGACCTTGGACTAATGGAGGTGCGATTGGGGTTTTCTTGAAATTTCCCCCAATAGTACAGGTCATAATAGAGTGGTATCAGAGGTTGTTAGTTATACAATATGACCAGGAGTCTATGAGGTTAGTTTTGGGGAAATCATGTTGAGTGTTTAGAGTTTGGATTTCAGTCCATGGGCTCTAGTGTTGGTGTGGTGGATGAAATATCAATACCCTATGAATATGACTACCTAAATTTTGACTCGTTACATGTAAAAATTGTTTTCAGAGAAAAATAATGGTACACGCTTTGTATAAGAATGGTTGTATTTTCCATATGCTTATTGAGTCATCTCTTCAGATATACTCAATTGTCCATGGTACATCTTGTTTTATTTTAGGATGCCACCATGAAGACAAATAGCTAGGATTATACTAAGTGATCATAAGGAAGATCTGACTCATGAGGAGGCATCTGTATATGGGCATTTACCCGAGATAACACCTTCGGGTGATTTACCATCTATACCACCACCTATCGAGCAGTAGATACTACAATCACTAGAAGATGAGGATGCATGGAGGTTGAGTGTGTTTCACATGTTTTAGAGGTAGTGAGATCCAAGGTTTTGGGGTGATCTAGACCCCCAATTGGATGAGGATTGGCTATAGGCAGTCACCTGTGTTTTCTACCTTATGAGGGCACATACCGACTAGATTTAATTATTTTCCATGATCCTTATTCAAGGATCCACATGGAGATGTAGGGGACTGGTGACATAGTCTCATGACGAGAAAAATCAATCCTAGGATTTCTTATAGAGTCTCTTCAAAGAGGAGTTCTATATAGCCATGTAGTGATTGGTATGCAAACAAGAGGTTCTACGTCTGCATCATGGAAGTTTTCCCATGGAATAGTTTTTAGCAAGGTTTATTGATATTTCATGGTAATACATAGGCACAGTACAATATTAGTCCTTTAGGGCTCAGACCATCAACTAGGAATTACTCCAGGACATCATGGTTCTCATGGAAACCCTTAGAATTTTCACCTATGATGGGCTACATGAGAGATCCCTTCTAGTGGAAAGATTTATATTGGAGTAGACACATGCAGTGGGAGATAGCAGTGGGAATCAAGTAGCTGAGACCTCATAAATAGGTAGCTGATGACATTCAAAGGGACCTAAATAGGACACATTCTTCAGTGGATGATCACAAGACTCATGGTCTGTGGTGTAGGACTCCCAGTGTGACTCAAGTCTGCCCAAGGACAGATAGTGTTACTCATGTTGCAGTCATGGAAAATCTTGCATGAGATTTTTCAGCCCATCATACGAAACATTGGGATATGGTCAAGGGACCACCAAGGTAGAGTAAATTAATGGACCATGGTTGTCCATTGGGTGGCATATTTGGACGAGGAGAAGGTAGGGCAGCAGGAGGTGGATGAAGGTTTGACCTTTTACCACCACTACCCCTAGGTGGTCTTTGTTATGCTCAAGGATATGGCGTCAAGGATGAGGCAAGCTTCTGGGGATGGAGTCTTATGATCCCGAGTATTTAGGGATTATACAATATACGATCTTTATTTTACCACCTTATCTATATTTTTCATATACACAATTTCTAGTTATTCCTTTATTTCCACGAATCATTTTTGAGACATGTAGATTTTTGTTGAATCGTGGACTCGATCCTCATGCTTAGAGACTTCTATGGGACGAGATTCAATGATTACACACCAGTGAAAATAATTTTTCCCAACTCTTGAGGAAAGAGTTTTGGTTGGGGTCTCTTTGTAGAAGCATCATGGCCTTACAATATCATTCTTTGTATGGAGTGGTTATTGATAGTTCATGATCATATTGGTTTTTTAGGCATATATTCTAGTGTTTATATAGTAATAGAACACAAGATTTCTGTTTTTAGTTAAAAGGAAGTGCATGAAGTTCCAGATGAACTCACACATTAGAGGGTACAATCGATTACCAATCAGGTGGATAGCCTCACCCTCGATGTAGTGGATGATATGATACCTCATTTTCCTGAAGTGGTGACAAAGTATGAGGACGAATTTCATGAATATGTTCTTAGTTTACCTCCCCATAGGGATATGGGATTCTTCATTGTTCTATAAAACAAGATAAAACTGATAAATACTCCTCTATATCAGATGGATGACTTAGAGCTTTGAGATATGTGGTTGTAGCTGGAGGACTTGTAGAGGTATGGATTCATGATACTCAGTGTTTCTTTCTGGGCTACCCCGGTTTTGTTTTCAGAGAAGATAGAAATGATATTTATATTGTGTGTGGATTACTTGTTATTGAACCAAGTGATCAGAAATAAATTGAATCCACTATCAAGGATCTATTTCCTCTTTGATTAGTTGAAAGGGGTGTGATGGTTATCGATGTTTGACCTCAGATCAGGATATCTGCAGTTGCGAGCAAGGGATGTGGATATAACGAACATGGGATTCAAATGTTGTTTCGATCACTATGAGTACTTGGTGACACTATTTGGCATGATGAATTCCCCTTCATTTTTCATGGGACTCATGAACTAGATATTTTAGCCTTACTTAAACTGGTTCATGGTGGTCTTCATCGATTAAATCCTAGTGTACTCGACGTCATAGGAAAATCACATGAGATATATGAGGATGGTCATGGATACTATTCTAGAGAACTAAATCTATAAGAATCTATGAAAGTGTCAGTTTTGGATTCGAGAGGTCTATTTATGGGACCTTCCATATCAGCAGCTGGAGTTGCATGGGATCTAGAGAAGGGAGAGGTAGTGCTTTCTTGGGAGCCAACCAAGAGTGTTACTAAGGTGTAGAGATTCCTAGGGATGGGCAGGTACTATCCGAGCATTGTACCTGACTTCTCGAGAGTAGAAGCACCCTTGAAATCTTTTAAATGAAAGGGGGAGCCTTTTATGTGGATAGATAAGTGGCCGCAGTGATTTCATGAGCTAAGGCAGAGGATGATGAGTGCACCCATCCTGAAGGTACCAAGGGAAGTCATAGAGTACGTGGTGTTATGTGATGATTATGGGAATATTATTATTTGTGTCCTGATGTAGGGGGGAAATCAAAGAATACCTATGGTTCGGGCCGATTGATACCACATGTTCATAATTACTTGACCCACGATCTTGAGCTAGTAGTGGTAGTCTCCACATTGAAGATGTGTCCACACTACTTGATGGTTGGGAGGTTTATTGTCCACTATGATCACAAGATTTTCATTTATTTCTTCTCTCAAAAGAATTTGAACATGAGAAATAGGATATTTCTATTGTTCCTCCAAGACTATGACATTGGTATTGTCTATAATCATGGGAATTAGAACATGGTGGAAGATGCTCTTAGCTAGAGATCTAGTTTTCACATGCTAAAGGAGGTGTCAAAGTAGTTTTCTAAATTGCAGATATCCTTTATGGATGGATATGGAGAATCTTACCTCCAGTCGATGGTTTCACCCCTCCACTATTACTGCGAGTCCGGGAGGAACATCTTGGGGGAACTGACTGCAAGACCTTTCGGGCTCATATATATTGAGGACATGATCCTGATGGATATTTGAAATGGGGGATCATGTCATTCTTTTCATAGGGAGTACAATTGTACATTTTTCATTACAATATTAGGTTTAGAATGAATACCACACATACCCATTGACATTACATCAATTGGTGACAAAGCTGTATCAAGACCTATGACATTAGTTTTGGTGGATAGGGATAATGAATGGATTTGTAGTGTTTGTCTCTCTATGCCTTAGTTGTCAACAAGTGAAGGGTGAGCACCAAGTTCCTGTGGGTTTAGCTATCCCCATGTGGTGGTATAATGGTAGTGGGCTGAGATATTGATGGAATTAATGTAATGTTTCCCACATAATTCCAGGGAACATGATTCCATCTAGGTTATTGTTGAATGAATCCCCATGTCAGCCCACTTTCTAGCTATTTAAGATTATACTTTGGTAGAGAGTTTGGGATACCTATAAATGTAGGATTTATTTTGACTCTATGGAGTTGCATTGAAGATAGTTTTATATCATGATGATCACATTATATCCTTGTTTTGGAAGGGACTGTAAATCCTGGTGGTGTTATCTTATAACAAAAACTACCACTCCACCATTGGTATGACACCATTCATGGACTTTTACAGGTGACCCTTCAGTAACCACATTATTGTAATCACCTAATAGAGTTAGCACTCATGGGCCTAAAGTTAGTGTGAGCTACCACAAAGAATATGTGGATCATTCATGAGAATATGAAGACCACACAGTGCTACCTGATGTCTTATGCTGACTGGTGACGATGTCCTTGGGTGTTCAATGATGGAGACCATGTGTTCTTTTAGGTTACACCTCGATGGAGATTATGTGGATTTTAAAGGGGTGACAAGCTACCTCAGAGGTTCATCATCCGTTTCTAGAAAATATGTAGAGTTAGAGAGGTGGTGTAATGCTTGGATCTGACTCTATAGTTATATCAGGTACACTATGTCTTCTATATGCTGCAACTGGGTAGGTACATGCATGACCCATCACACATTATCGACTAGAGTGATCTAGACATCGAGGACGTGGTATCTTTTATATAGTACCTAGTGGAGATTGAGGATCATCTGGAGAGGATCCTTCATGGGTGGTCGATTACTTTGGTATGTTTATGTTGGAAGTATATGAATCTCTAGTAGAGAACATGGGATAGGTAGGTTAAGATTTACACTTAGTACCCCTTTTTTTGGGGAGGACATATTTTGGATTTTTGGGACGTAAATACCGAAAGTGGTGAGATTATAAAGCCTCTAATTTTTATATGTATTATTTTTATAAATTATATGGATTGATTTTGAGACGTGGTATTGATATATTGTGTGGTTTCAAGTTCCAATTTTCCATGACCAATTGTATTAGAAATATTAAAATCTTAGTAGCACGTGTGCTCAATTTTTCTAAAAAAATCTAATAACTCATAAATGGTTTCTCAAATCAGAAATCCAGAAGAACCATTGAGTTCATAGTAGTGGATTTAACACATGTATGATATATCATTTTTCAGTGCAGGTCATATGTAGAAAAATCCATTGAGGGATTAACCATAAATAGAATAATTTTATAAAATTTATTTTGGACACAATGACTACCTTTTTATTAAATCTTGTCAAAACATCCAGGTTAGCCTCATAACCTTGAATTTCCACTAGAGAGATGGAGAAGAACCTATGGAGAAACTATTGGTAGATGATGATGGATCAATCGAACAATCATATTCAATGAATTTAGGATCGAGGATGATATAGATATCATTCTTCATCTGTGACCGATAAAAATTGAGGTATAGTGGTTCTTTATTTGTGGTCTCCCAATTCTTAATTTCCATGACAAACACAAGTCAATCCATGAAAATATTAATCTATGGTTTAATCATGGTGGGATGTTTTATAATTGTGGGTATTATTGGGGAGTTTTCCATGTTCTTATATATTTTTAATTCTAACGGGAACAAATTAATGCTGACATGAAAAGAAGCTAAGGATAGTTACCTGGGGTTTTCATTGTGATTTTCATTCCCCCATTCATTATGATCATCCTTGTTGGACCACCGTGGTTGTGGTTCAACTTTATAGGTGGCTTTGAATGCAATCCAACCGTTGAATTGGATGAAAACTGACAACAGAGACTGAGTCTATGTAGATCGGGCCCTGAGGAGTGTGTATCTACAACCGTTTCTAATTTTTGGAATTGGAGGTGACGTGATGATCTACGGAAGGGACCAACTGGGCGAGTCTTGTGGGGCTGTCTGACCAGGCTAGGTGACAATGACCAGATGATACATCAGTAACCCTGTGGAAAATGGTGGGTGACCACATTTAATATGGTTAGTGGCTAGGAGGACCTCGGTGGGTAGCCCTGTGGAACATGGTGGGTGGCTACATGGGACAAGGTGGAATCGGACTACAGTGGTTCCCGCATGAGACACAACCAACAATCGCATGGAGTAGAGGCTACAAACATGGACATGTTCATCATTTGTAGCGGCCATATGGCTCACCTGTGAGTGGGCTGGGCCATGGGAGATGGGTCGGGATAAGTGTGTCAAACCCAAGTCGGACATGTGGGAGATTAGGAATAAGCTGGGCCATAACTGACCAAAGCAGTCGACTATGAACCATGGTCACTCTAGGTGCCACACAACTGCGAAATATGGTGGCATATTAGTCCTCAGCTGTTGACCTTGACTGTCGCGGGGTGGTCGACCATGCAGTCAGTCCATATTCACAGTACCCCCCCCCCCCACGTTTAGTTTTTTTGAAATGTCAAACTGATGTAACCTTAAAAATGTATGTCTATTTGATGAGCCATTTATGGCATTGATACCCTAGTGACGGGACAAACATTTTGGGATAATTAGTGAGTTTTTAGTTTGGACCAGTATAGGTTTGAGATCTTTCCCTTGGTCCTTTCTTTTAGGGTTCATTATGGCATTACATTCACATCACTTTATTTTAATCCCTTATAGTCACTGAGTCCCAGATATAGTATGGGATTCCTTAGTGGGATAGGAGTGTGATCCTTTATCACCTTTGTGGGATTTTTTGGAATCGTTGTGACCACTGAGATTAGAGTGCTGGTCCTCTATATAGTGGGACACATCAGTAGGGTTAATGGAATTCCCCAACGTGTCTATTTTAAATCTTCTACGTTGAAAATTGATCCAAACATTGCACGTGGATTCCCCCAATGTGTATGCGTGTGATACATGGTATCCCCTAGTGTTTTTGGGTGAAATACCTTCTCTTTGTATCATAGTCTTCCATGACTAATACATTCTCCTTGAGTAGGGCCCAAATAATCCATAACTCTATATGAGTCTCCGATTATATTGTGGCTCATGGAGTGATTTATCCCAAAACAAGCATGATTCTAGATGAATCCCATGTAAGGTAATTGGTAGAGGATTACCTATAGAATATGTGTCTTGGTTTGTGTATATATGGATATTCTTGCTACAAGTCTTTTTGACATAAACCTATGTGGAGATTATTGTATTTCCTTTGTGTATCGGGGGTGTCTGACAGAGTATTATTGTACTCACACCTACAAGGGCCTTGACCGCATGTGTAGTGTCTTATTTAGATGATTTAACCCTTTGATGGAGTCCTAGGTGGTCATGGACTTGGTGTCAAATTACGAGGACAGACATAAAAGGCGCGTTCTTTCAGTTTAGATAGTAGTCAACGTACATATTTTCTTACAAGATGGATTTGTGGTTATAGTCTCTATTTGGTGAGATTTTATTTGCACCTATTTAATTTACATTACTCTTATTTTTATACTATCTTGTTTGATCTTAGTGGTATGCATACATTTTTACTTAGTTTTTTTACATTTCTGAATATTTTGGTTTAATGATGTGTGCATGAATACATGTACTTTGGTAAATTCCTCCCATTTGTGGGATTTTCCTACTCAGTGCTAGTCACCAGCCCATGGACTATTGCAGGAAAAATTGTGATAGTCACGATATGTGACCAACTTGGATTGGGTGTGATAGATCTTTCCTATGAATTGAGGTCGGTGAATACCTTAGATTGTAGAGATATTTTCTATGAAATAGGACTATGGACCTTGCCAATGTGTTGTGGGGAAACCAAAAGTTTGAATAAGAAACATGGGAACCCTAGGATGTGATGAAATATATTTAACCACATCTATTTTAGTATAAGAAAAAAATTTGAGGGTATAATTTATTAATGGGGGAATATTGTAATAACCTGAACGGTTTTCAATAAAACCCCCTTGCAGTTTATTTAAATGTCTTATTATTTAATATGGCCATAGAAAACACATGAAATTATTTTATTTTATAATATCCAATTGGATTGAAATGATAATTAGGCATATTTACCATTTATTATATATCCATTGAATAGTGATCACATGATTAGTATACATATAGGGTTTTAACAAATCTAATTGACATAGAAAAATGAAGTGATGATCCCAACTAATAGGATCAAACCCTATAAAGACAATTTATTGGATCTTTTGAGGGAGATATCATCATTGGGATTTTAACAATACCAATAACAAGTTGAGATACAACAACCTAAGCATGGAAGAAATAATTTACTCGAAAGTTTCATGCTCATTGAGATCATGACTCAAACCATGTTCGCCGAATATCCCCAAGAATGTACCACCATCGCACACCTTACCCTTAAAGAGTTTTCTAGAATATTAAAGGAATTTCTATAAAGAACCTATCAATATGAGTATTTATATTATTTATTATAGAATAATGAATATATTTTATTCATATTCCATTTTCTCTATAAAATATTTTTATTCATTAATATAGAAATAATATTTTTGGGACAAATTCAAATTAAATTAAGGAATTTATTTTGAATAATTAATGAAATTTTTTATATGAATAATACATTTGTAAAATATAATTATTATACATTTTTTATTATATATAATAGATGATATAAATTTTTATTAAGTTAAATGTAATTTTTATAAGAGTTCAATAACTGTTACTCTCAAAAAACCAACATTTCTTAATAAATACAGATTTTGTATTAAAATTAAAAATTAACATATTCAGAAAATTATTTAGATAAAATTTATATTATTTTTGGAATCAGAATGTTGAAATTAATTAAAGGTGAATTTTTCATAATTTTCTGAGATAATCAAATTTTCACGTAAAAATTAAAAATCTTGTGAATATACTTTGTGTATTATGACATCATAGTGACCCAAGAGTGACATAATAAGTACTATAAATAGGATACATGAAAAAAAATTTCATTTTATTTAAAATAATTTCATTTTCTGTTTATTTTATTTAATTTTTAAATCCATTATGAATCCTCCAAATCTTATAGTATAATTTATGGTTATAAAATAATTAACTTACAATTGTGACTCACCTCTATGTAATAAAGGGAATTATTTTATCAATTTATGCCCTTGAACTTATAAAATAATGAGAACTAATCCCATTTGGAAGAAACCATGGGTAAAAACAATTGTATGGTTTTTGGATTTGGTTATTTTATTATGTAGAACCAAAAACCTAAATAATTATTAAATCCCCCTCTTTTACAATATAAACCGTTCCAAGATCCAAATTTTATTCACTAAAACTTTTTATAGAACATAAATAATTTATCCAACACGGTATAGGGTCCTACCAAGGTTCTCCATGCTCTCAAGAGTCCCCTTCCAATCATTTGGAGTAACACACTCAAGTAAGGGATCTCCCACTCTTCTTTTTTTTATTCGAGCACATATCTTATGTTATGCTTCTTAATTTCAATTTTTTTAGGTTAGGATATGTTATCAAATATCCCAAATACCTTAATTTTGATATCTACATGATTATATACCCATTCTAATCTCATTAATACTTCTAATGAACCATTATGTACACCTATTACCATGATGAAATTTAGTAAAGGAGTTCTCTCTTCTAAATCCCATTCAAGAACTTCTTTTATGTTATATCTCTTCAATTCCATTTTCTTACAGTGGTTTAGGTTTATAAATATTTCCCCTTAATTTACATTTAAATTTTAAATGATGAAATCCCACTTTCCCTCTCACGAATTCTCCCAAAATCCTTTATTCTTATCTGTTTCTATACCAAAATATATGTTGGATTCTTTTCTTTATTCGAGTTTCTTCATTACTTTATCCCTTATATTTTCCAATTTATAATTTTCATATATTATTTTACATTTACCTATTACTACCCATTTTATTTATATGTGATGAGATATCCCCTTCCCTATCATCAACCCAATTTTTTGAATCTTTATGTGACACTGTTAGGCTGCTAAAATTTCACAGTGATTTAGTGATTCCAAAACAAATTTATAGTGAATACGATAACCATTTAATATAAAGGGTGTTCACATTTAAACACATATACCATTTTATTTTGGAATTAAATATATTTATTCTAAACTCCTTGATCTTGGAATAATTTATGATGATTAATTAATCCATTTTGTATGATATATGCAGCCAACAAAAGAATGAGAATGAAATAAATCTCATGGGTGCACCCAAAATTATATAGCTCTCCAATGAATTGGATATTTTTTAGTGTGATGATATGTCCTTTTAGAACTGGGAGTGAACATAATTCCTTTATGGAAATTTTTCAACAGTGATATCTTAGCTTGTTATCCTTTACCTATGTTGATGATGTAATGTTTTATGTTTTCGCCACAGTTCCCATGTTCCCATTAAGATTATTATGCTATATCATGTCTCATTGTTAATTTTTATTGTTATTACTATCTTTATGCTCCATTGATATGTCTATTGTCTATCATGTGTGACCTTATTCCATTTTTATTCCCTTAATGGTATTTATAGCTCACCCATTTCCTAGGTTTGTCCCCAGATTATCCCATGTAGTTTTAAAAGATATGGAATTTTAGAAGCATGTTAAAGAAGTTTTCATTAGTGTTGTCATATCCTAGGTTCAATATGTTATTCTATATAATTAATTCCCAATGACACTATAATTATCGATCTGTTGGGGTTTCTTTAATATTAATTTGATGTAATAAATCATGAATTAATGTGAAAAAAAGATCATAGTTATTACACCCTCTCATTATTTTGGATGAGTCATGGTATAGTTTATATAGAGTGTTTGGAACTCAAGAGGTGTGTTCAAGAGTGATCCTAAACAAATTTTTTATGTTTGGATCCTTGAGATTACTGTGGTAGTATAATCTCTTTTTTTTTTGATTTATATCATATTCATGATCTATTTTTTGTGTTTGATATGGATTTAATGTTTAAATTTTCAATGAGTTATAAATTATTTAAGGGTTATCTTTAGATTTGGGTGATAGTGGAGTAAGATATTGAGATATACATCTCACTTTCATAGTATATTAAACTATGTGGAGCTCATGTGGATTGTTTTAGAGGCTCTGAAAAAACAGTGCGTGGTCTAGTATTTTCTTTTAGATAAGTTATTATCCTCTATTTATTCTCGAATCACTCATAATGTGAGTTCTCACTTATTAGAGGGGAAATAAAGAAGAGTTTGGTAAATTTTTATGGTATTTAAATGAATTTTATTTAGTGTTATATGTTACTTATTTGTTTTTATTATAAATTTATATGGTTGTTTTGGTTGAAAATTGGATTTTCTTATTTTTTAAGAAATATTTGTATTAAAAATGGTTTTATTGGGTTATTAAAATGGGTTTCATGTTTGTTAAATTTTATTTTATAACGTGGTTAGTTTAATTAGAAGTTATAGATAAATATTTTGGATGAATAGTTGGTTATTATGAAAATGTTTTAAAATTAAATTGTTTAATTAATAAATGATTTGAAATGGTGACAAATTTTTTAAATGGTTTTTATATTATTTTTCAAATTGGGTGTGGTGTTTTAAAAATAATTATAGTAAATTATTGGTTTTGAAATAGGTAATAGAGGTTTTTTAGTGTATGAGTGATCTTTTTTAGTGAAATCTATGTTTTGGATATTCCCCTTTTAGGATTAGAGAGTAGGTTGTGTATTATAAGGCATGAATTGAATGTGTTCATATATCATGTTATTACTTATATGTCTCCAAAAATGGTAAAAGTAAATAGTTAAAGTATAGTATTTTTTTTAGATCGCCTCTGTGATATCTTTATCATGTGGAGGATACTTTTTCTCATACAATCTCAACAATGATCAAAATATAGTGGTGGACTCAAGAAAACGTTTCTCTCAAACACAGTTTGATGTCCTCTTGTGTTACTAAGTACCTTCATTAGTGGGGATCGAGGCTCATCTGCGTTGGTGAATTGATTGGAAAGAGTTGAGGGAAAATTATCCCAAAACTCATGAAACTTTATTGTTGATAAATTTTGTGCATTTTTTTGTTAGACCAAGTTAATATATCATGAGGATTTTTGAGTGTATTCTATCTATTTGTGGTTTTCTTTTGAGGATGTGAATTTGATTAATACTTCAGAGGTAATTTTTGTTCGATGATTCCATTAAGATATCTATTATTGTTTTTTATGATGTCATGGTTACCTTTTGGTTATATTTATATTGGGTTGTTGAGTTTATATCATAAGATTTTTTTTCTGTATATTGGCTAATGAATTTTGGCTATTGATATTTGGATATGGGAGAAATCATGGGAGTATGCTTTGGTGGCTAGGGTGTGTAAGGAACAATTTCATGATGTATACCAGATGGTGTTTTTTATAGTTATTTTTGGTTTCACCCTCATATCGTGCTCTATTATTGAGTCCCTTGTCCACTATCCTTTGTAGTGACCTAAAGTTAAAGCCTATTTAATAATTTAGGTATAGGTTGTGTTCTTGGTAATATTGATGTATTTAATTAGTGTATGAATTATAATTCATTTTGTTTATTCTTAATTCTTTTTGGAATGATGTATTTATTGATTGAGGATGAATTTATTTTACTGTTTTTCATGTTTTTTTGAGGATGTGTCTCTCTAGGGTCTCTTTTATTTTCCACCATGTTATAGAAATTATAAATTATGAGGAGACCATGATATGTCTCTCTTCTCTATGGGGTTTCTTGATTGGTGTTCTTAGGTTGGATGATCTTGGAGATATAAAATGTTTCTGGAATATTAGTTCAATATTTTCATTGATTTTAGATTATCAGCTTCAAGGATGGTTTGTATCAGGTGATTTTTCTTCATTTGGTCACCTCTGAATCTTCCCTCAAACCAAATCCCCTTTTAAGAGCGTGGGAACCTAATATTATTTTTCCAATTTTTTTGACCAAGTACTTTATGGGGGTAGAAAATATCATGGTGGGTAGGTTGTGACATCAATTTTTAATATTATTTTATTTATATAATATATGTTTTGATTAATTTTAAGTAGTAGAGTGTTTGGGGTTGAATTTTGTAATTTATAAAATTTTATGGTTTTCATATAGTTTTTGCATGTCTAGTAGTAACATTGTTATAAGCTTATGATATTTATAAAATTTTAATAGAGCAGTTTTTCATGTTTGGTGCATTGTGTACATAACAATGTGTTGTAACCATGTGGTGTAGAGTAAGTCTTCATTCAGTTTTGGACAATTAGATTATTGTTTACCAATTGATATATAAAAAACATGTGGGATACCCTATTTTTAAAAGATGTGATAAAATAAGATACCAAATTTTTAGGGGATTAAACACAACCACCATCCTATTCATGAAACCCCATCCCCTCAACTTATATTTAGCATGACATAAAAGGTGGAGAAATCCCCCATGTATGCCTCCCCCATCCACTTTCTTCTTATTTCTGATGAGAAATCATGGTTAAGGTTTCCTATTCCCCTTATCCTTATTCTCCTCTCATCTTTTAGGTTATTCTCTATCTCTCTCCCCCTCTCTCTATATATATGTCTCCCTCTCTAGTTGAGGGTTACAATTAACCAAACCATATAAAGGAATTTCAGCATGATCCTTTGTGGAATATAGTATTACTGTAACACCTTGAGGTTTTTTAAAATATAATCTTCAAATAAATATCATTTTATATTTTTTATTGTGTAGAATATTGATTTTATATTGAATTACTTTCAATATTAATTTTATCAAGTGTCACACGCAACTCTGAGTTCTAACATAACATGACATACTATTAAAATATTATTATTCAATATGATAGTTATCAATTAGCCATTAGAATTTTAAATGTGAATAAGATTAAATTATGAAAATATTTTTTAATCATGTATACATAATTAATTCATTGGGGACCAATTATTTATATATGAACATAAAAACCCTATGAATATAAAAAACAACTTTACAAAGAACTAGTTTTATGAACATAAATGTGTTTTACATTAATAAATATAAAAAATAAGTTTTGATGAATTATTTTAATTAAATTTATATATTATATATTTAATAAATTTTTTGAAATCCATATAATGTGTTTTATAGACTAGATATATGAATAAATCAAATTGTTTTCTTAATAATATATTTCTCTAAAACGAAATTTTTTCACCTTTTTATGGACTACTTATTTTAAAACTAATTTTTGAAAATAAAATAAAATTAATATAAAAAAATAACCTTCAATATAAAAATCATCATATCTAAATTAACTTTAGGTTAATTTTTTATATTTTTATGAAAAGTATCATTTTTTTTGAATAGTGAATAATACTAAATTTTATTGGAAAACTGCCTTTTCATTTAAATAATTTAAAAAGTTAATTCATATTTGAATTTTTTTAAAGATAAAGTAGTTTAATTATAAATCAGTTAATAAAATTTACATTATTATAAAAAAATTATTATTTAATTTTGATATAAAAATGTGTTAATCTTTTGAACATATTCTCTTTAAAATCTTTATTTCTCATACCATCTACATGATTAATTTTAATCTTCATTGTGAACCTTATATGAATGAAATATATAATAATGGATTAAATATTTTTAATCACAATAATTTATATTATTGAACAATTCTGACTTAATTTTTGACTAATATTAAAAGTGAAAACAATAAAAAGTTATCATGGTTAAGATAAAAATGGGTTTATTTTGGAGTTAAACTAGGAAGATAGTTATTAAAATGACTTAACAATATGTAAAAATCTTATTTTATGGCCAAAGATTCATGTTATCCTTCCCATGTTTTAACCTAGTGTTATTAGGAATATTTTTCCTTGGTAATTAATTTTCTATTTTGGAGTATTTTGTGAAATTCCCATGTAATTTCCAAAAGGGTTTTCTTTCCCCACTTATCAAAGGGGAGTCCCTCCCCTTAATTATTCAGAACTCCCATGACCTTTGGTTGGATAAAATCATTCCCAAATATCACCCAACATCCTTAGTTACATTATAGAGGTATTTTTCCACCCACAAAACCATACTTATGATCCATAAGAGGAGACCCGAAGGAGGTTTCCCATAGAGAAGGTAATTATTTAACAACCTATTTGATTTTATTTACTATATTTACATATTTATTTATGTATTAAAAATTTAAATATAATAAAATAGTATATATAATAATCTAAGATGTTATTATATTTATTTTATAATATTTATCCATTTCCAATTCCATCAAATGGGTTACGAAATCATCATTCGTGTACTTGGCAGACTTCCACCTTGGAATCAGTGTCATTTATTTTTCCATTTAAACCTCGCACAGTTGGAAATAATGATGAAATTATTGTTTATAAATGATATTTATGATATTATTATACATATTTAATTATTATATCACACATAGTTTCATTTTTTCCATTTATGGTAATATTATGATGTCACTCGTGTATACAGTTAACTACCACCTCAAAGGGTGCAATGATTCATTCACACATTAAATAAATTTTATTAAGGATGGTTTTAGTGAAACATTGTGATATATATTAAATAATAATTATACTACAATTTGAATATATCAATTAACTTTATTTCTTTCAATCTGACAGGAAAATGGAAGTAGTGTTCCAGCGTATGTAAGGTCTATTGTCTCTATGAATGATGTATTTCATTTTCCATCACAAAATTTTATGGATTGATGTAAATACATATATAATAAATATATATTATTTATATATCATGGTTATCTTACATATATTATTAAATAATGATCAAACTATGAGGATCAAAAATAATAAATCAAAACTTATATAAAAAACAGAACAATTTTTACCTGAAACGTATCTTTAACATTAAATTGTTAACAAACAGGTTGTAAAAGGTCATAAGAAAACTTTATATCAATTTCTATATATAAATATGGTTCTGTAATATGTGTATAATTAACAAATATTTATTTAATTGGATTTTGGAATTTGTACTATGAAAGTCAATACTTAAGGTATGGAATTCTCTCTCAATTTTTTACTTCTATGAGACAAATACCATACTCACCACCTATTTCATTTATATGTTGTATGTACTAACCATGAATTTTTTTTATGGTTCTTATAAATTTTTTTTGGGTATTTATGTATCTATTTTTTGATATCTATTTTTTGGGATTTACGGTTCAAAAGTTAAGAAATCGGGTTGGGGTTGTTGTCTCAATTTTCCTTCTTTGGGAAATAAGTTATTTTATACACCTATAGTATTCACCAAGATGTATCTACTAACAATAAGAAATTTAATATCATTAATATAATTCATTTCATGATATTTTATGAGTAATTTAATTTTATTCTTTTATGCATATTATTAATTAAAGATACTAATTTGATAAGAGTCTTATGTTACAATATCATTGTTTATCATGATTATTTATGATGATTCTTACAATGATGAAATATTATGATATATCTCTCAATAAAATTATGAATTTTATTATATTTTTGTTATTTCAGAAGAATATATATTTCCCTTTATTTTTTCCATTTATGTAATAGTTATTTCAAAAATAATGTTTGTAATAAAAAATATCATTTTGGTCAAAAACCTTTTTCTTCCATAACCATGTTTTATGAAAAAAAAGAAAAAATATTTTATAAATTAAATTATTTATTAAAGAAATTTTTATCCATGTTTTTTTGAAAATGATTTAAATGGAATATTCTTGTTATTGTAAGAAACAATTCCTCTTTGGATTTTACATAAAATGTGAATATAATATTCATTTTAACATGTATGGTGTAGATGTAATTTTTCAATGTCATGACCAATAACTGGTTCAAATAATCCTTTATAAGTATTCAATAATTTTTTCAGAGAAAATCAATATCAAAATATTTTAATTTCAAAAAATAAATTTTGAAGAGGAAATGACTGTTTCCTTAATAAAAATTTTAAAATATTTTATATAATAATTTATAAGTATTCAAAATTATTTTCAAAGAAAGGGTTTCTAAATATAATTTGTTTTAAAAAGTTATTGTCAAAGAAAGGTAATGTTCCTTAAGAAAATTTTCATGTGATATTTCAAAATCCTTATCCATATAAGATGACATCCTTCAACATAGCTTATGCTTTAGTAGGGATATGAACCAAGGATTATATTCATATTATTTCTCTGAATGGTTTATATTTCTAATGATAAGATTTTTATGAAACCTATTTCTCTTCCATGAGTTATACCATTAGAAAACTCTTATGAAACTCGCTTATTTTCACGGGTTATTCTATTATGAAATTATAAAGTGATTACAGAACATATATAGTTTCCATATGTTATGATGTGATTAAATGTTTATAAATTTTTTTCCATTTAATGTGTTATTATATAATAAATGTTCTATGACCATGTGTCACACATGGGTATGATTTTAATTATGTGATTGGTGAGGCCAATATCTCCATCCAATGAATTGGGTAAATTTTTATATATCATGAGATAATGATATGAAACTAATTGTTTGACTCGATACAGTATGGGAAACATGTATCTCCTGATCCACTATGGGAAATATTTGTGTCCTAATCCAAAATGGGAAATCGATGTTTCCTGATCCACAATGGGAAATATTTGTGTCATATGCCACAATGGGGAACAATAGTGTCCTGATCTATAATGGGATATAAGTTCATCCTGATCCATAATGGGAAACAGGTGATAAGTCTTGATTCACGATGTTGATGGTATTGGTATTTTAACTCGATATATGAAATGAATTTATATATTTAAGATGGTGGAACACTTTTTTGATGTGATCTTATAGATTATGTTTGATTTATGATTATTTGTCTCCATAATTACCAATGTTTTTTTTGGAAATGACAATGTTTTATTCCGTGACTCTTGTTCATGATCCATTATAGGTTGGGTATTATCCTTTTATGTTATCTTCATGATCACATACCTTTATTATTACCTTATGATTTTATATGATATTAGATTGATATCTATTATATTTAACCTTACTAAGAATCTGACCTCACCCTTTATTATGTTTCCTTCCCCCCAATTATGAATAAATGTATGAAGTAGGGTATGTCTATAAAGAGTAGATAATGGGAAGATGTTTATTCGATATATTGGATATCTTTTATAAATTATGAAGATTGTGTCTAAAATTTCTAAAAACACTAAACTATAATTTTCCTCATTAATTTTTTGTGTGTAATGTGGTGAATATTTATCTAAAAAGATGAAATATCCATGTATATGAAGCCTGTGGAACTATAAATGGTATCAAAAGAAATGTTTGGTTATCCTATTATAACTAGGATGTGAAAACATTAGTGATACACCTAGGTATAATTATAAGAGTACTTTTAGGGATGTCTCTAAGGATAAATCTAATGATGAGTCAAAATATAAGAAAATTTACTTGAAATTTGGTAAATGATAGAGCAAGTGGGTTTTTAGTAATTATATCCCTTCTTGGACACTACAATTGAATGTGGCTATGGAACAAATGTACCTATGGTTAAAGACCCTAAAAACACCATATTGATATTGAGTTGATCAGGAATTGGTGCATGTAAATGGGCCTTGCTATAAAAATGTCCGTACACTCATGTGGGATGTGCTTTAGAAATTCAAAAATTATCTAAAAAAATTATAAAGTGTTTTATTAGATGATAACTATGAAAGAAATAGTATAAAACTAAGGTGTCATATATTAATAAGAATGTGTCCTGATTCAGACATCCTATAAGTGCGTTTTCATGATTATGTGGCTTTCGACCTTGATTTGTATTTCTCACACTCTACATTCTAGTTTTAGTTAATGATTGGAACCTGAATTAATCATGTAAGAGATGAATTCAATGGATAATGGAAATATTTTCCTCCTGTGAAGCCAAATGATATGTGTTTTGGAATGATTTTTTTTATATGATTAAAAAACATTCCCAAGCTATTAATCATGTTGAACTTATAAATGAGAAAATGAGGATACAATATTCTATTGAGTCTTTCATGATGCAAAATCTCACTTCTTTTATTTTTTCGAGTGATCCAAAAGATTCTGAGAAATATATCAGTACCACATAAGATATATTTTCTATTATTTATCATTTGGTTCATGGAAAATTCATTTTGGCTATTTATCATTTGGAATTTGAAACATATCAGTGGTGGACTATTCCTAATAAAATGAGGGGACATGAATAAATTGATTCTATGGAATGGGAAGAGTTTAAGGGTATATTTTTAACTATATAATTCCATACCATTATATAAATAAATACAGAGAATGAAGTCTTGATACTTAAGAAATATGGTGACAAATCTATTGGTTCCTATTAAATTCTAGTCATTTATATGCCAAAAATATGGGAAGAAGAATCAAGGGAGTTTCTTGAAATGAAATAGGTGGTTCTTCAAAAGTGGAAAGGAACGTCACAAATTCAATGAATATCATAATATAATTAATGTGTTTATTAAATAAATAGAGGAGAACATAACACTAACAAATACACCACACAAACTCTAGTGTTTCATGTTCAAGTAGTTTGGGAATTATGCAAATCAATTCCCTAACCAAGTGCTCATGTGGATGATAAGACACAACAACCTATAAAGGATAGAAAAAATGGGAAATATTATGAAATCACAATAGATTAAGTTAGTCATTGTAACTCCTCAATCCTTAAAGCCCAAAGTCGGTGCCTTTTTTTATTACATAGGAATGATTTCATGGTATCAAATATTCAAGGAAAGATTAGTTTAACAGTTTAAATAACTTGATTACAAACAAATAACCCTTTTTACATTGGAAATAAAAAACACAATACATAACAAAATAAAATGCTCAGTATACTTAAAACTTATTCTATGAATTCATATTCATACCCTGGTGAAATGTTAAAAAATAAGGGTGAGGTAAAATGCTCAGTAAGGGTAAATAATGCTAGAATAAATCCTCAATTAATAATGAATAATCAATATGGAAAGAATAGAAGTGGATAAAATAGTTCCATATAAATAATCACATGAGATTAAAACCTAACCATGTATATTATAACTTATAAAATAATAACATAGAATAATAATAATGAAATAATTTTTGGATTCAACATGTTCATGGTCCATCCTAAAGATACATAATATCAAGATATATACTTAAGATAATTAAATTATCATGGTGGAAACCCAATTGATTTGTGTCAATATCTATCCTGAGGATAATCTAAAATTTCATGGAAACAAATGTGAAGGTTTTGTAACCAAAAGACATCACCTCATGAGACTACTAATAATTCAATGAGCTTTCATTAGCCAATCCCAAACCTATATACTTTATGTCCCAATCATTACTCATATTGTGAAATAATCAATTTAAATAATAAAAAATGTGACTTCTCAAATATCTTTATTGAATAAAAGATACAAATTTATCAACAATTCACCAGTTGTTAAAATAATTATCGAAGGGAACTCCATATGTAAAAATGGTATATGTTTTATGAAATAATAATATACATTTTATGAAAATTTGGATATTTAATTTTAATTCAATGTACTACAAAAATTTTCCTAAAGAAGTGATTGTTTCATGAGAAAGTTAATAATGGAAAAAATAAAGTTTGATCACAAAGATAACTTTTTCCATTTGGTAATTTTCAATTTAAACCATCTTGGATGAGATAATTAAATGCGAAACATAAAATTCCAGGAAACATTATTTTATCATGATATTAAAATGAAATTTTTATTATATAGACCACATTGAAGTGAATTGGTGTATAACATCAAATAAGACGTAATAAATTGTATATTGAGATGAAATCCCTTAGCTTGAGTCCTAATTCTGACATGTGTATTTATCTTCCAGAATAATCAAATTATGTTAATTTTTTATATTTTTTAGAACATTTTCTGCAGATTTCGGGCACAACAGAGTGTAGGATGGGCATGTGCCCAATTTTAAAACACTCCAAAATCAATGATCAATCCAGGATCAATATGATGATGAATACTAGTATCCATAGAATTGAATCAAAGAAAAAGGAAAAGGAGATAAAAAGAAACTGATATGAGAGGATTGAAATATTTTTTTTATAATGAATTTAATTAAATTATAGAATTACCTCTAAGGTGATTCTATCTTTGTTGATGTGTCCAACCATGGATTTGAGGTGGGACTTCATTTAGATGTATAATCCATGGATAGAAATCAACTATCAGTAATTAACATGTTCTCCACATATCTCTGTATGTCGCTGATGGAGTCTCTTGGTTATGGCATGGAAGATCTTTTTGCTTGCGTTGTTTTCCATTGATTTCCTTCATAATCGCTTCAAAAGTGTTCTCCTTGATCCGGTGGAGGAGTATCTCTCTTATTCATGAGATTGTTCTTGAAGATGGAAGAGTTATCTAGGATTGAGGGATTTTATCCAAGGATGTTGTGCATAAAATGACTAGTTAGCTAGAGGAATGAACCCTTGGATTATATAGGGAATAATAACATAATGGGGAATTTAATTAACTAGGCTATAATAAATAATTAGCATATGTTCTATTAATAAATTTATTATTCAATGTGAAAACCACTTGTAAAATATTAATAGCAATGCTATTACTTCCATGAAATGTTCTCAAAAAATCTAATTCACCCAGTAATAATAAATAATTATCACATGTTCCATTACATAATTTATTATTCCATGTGGAAACCCCATTCCAAATAATGTTGGAAATGATATTATTTCCATGACACATGATTATCTTGCATGTTATATTTAAATATTATTTAACCAAATAATATTTAATAATATTTTTCATCAGATCCATAACATTGTCCTACAAGACTACTCAATATTTATTGGGCATTGAATAATTATTTTTTTATTTATTAAATAAATATAACTTTAATATTCTCTAATAAATAAATATTCCATTCGGAATATATTCTCATGAAAAAACTAGAGATGAAATAAATGAGATCAGGCATAATTGAATAATTATTAAACTACAATAGGGAATAATATTGATTAAACATGTTAAATAAATAAATTATTTAACTGAGATACTGGCTACACTTATTCTGTGACCCTATTGGTATCTTTATCATTGGCTTTAGTTGGGCTTTCCTAAAGTACAAGATTCCTATCTAGCAATGTGTCAAGGCACCAAAGATAAATAATTTTTTGCCCTAATCTCATGTCACCTCATAAGAACACTTACCATGTAATATAATCCCTTTGTATCAATATCTATAATCAAGTGGGTTGTATGCAAGTGTCACCAACCAATGTTCTCAATTTATCATTCTTTGACTTCTCAAAATTGAACTTTCCTAGTGAAAACGTTAGACATCAATTTAGCTAGGCTATATCATTTCCATAAAATGCCCTAATATATATAATTATGTAGAAGTAACAAATCCTTTATCACATTATTAATTAATGTAGTATTACTCATGATGCACCCAACATATCCTACCTCACCACAAACCTATGTCATCATGGAATTTTTCAATACATCTATGTGTGCATGTAATAATACCCCTTATTAATAATCATAAAGTCTAAGGATGAATACACTCATCCTTATATAGGAACATATGATGAAACTTATGAATATATATTTCTTACTCATGGGTCTTGTTATCATTATATCCTTCTGGATATTACCAAGGGATCACACCATGAGAAGCTGCCTCAAAGTTTCATGAGACCCCACCACTGATAGCCTTTATCATTTGTGTCCCTTAAAATGATTTCCTATATCCATAGAACATAAATTTAAGAATAGTTTCATGGCACTTCCACATTTTCAACATAGTAATGATCCACTATGAACTTTTAGTGCAATAACTATTCTTAGGACATTATCACATACTATGTCACGTAGAACAACAATCATGATGTGATAAAGAGTTTATTAATATTCATCCAATGAATATAGGTTTATCATAATGTACAATGAAGTTTGTTTCTTGGGGAAAAAATCCAACATACTCCAACTTTCACTAGAGTTAGCTGCTAATAACATTCAGTCCACTAGTTCTCACATGATATTCATGATTCTATTGAGATAGACCCTTATTCATGGGGTCCACCACGTTCTCTTTAGTGGACACTATGATCACTAAAACATAACCCATTTTATATAAATACATCAAGAGGTGATACTTTCAGATTATATGATTCATCTATTGATGTGACCTTGGATCATTTGCAAGAGCCACCACAATAGTATTATTACAATAAAATATAATGGGATCATTACTGTTATAAACCACATCATTTTCCTATAATTTTTTTTGAATCCAAATGGATTCTCGGGCTGCATCATAACATACTATTCATTCAGGCTCCAGTATAGAATCAGTGAACACTAGATACATTAAACTCTTCCAGCTCACAGCTCCTCTGTTGAGACAGAAAAAATATCTTGATTGTGACATCAGATCATTAAGATATATCTAAAAATGATCAACAACATACCCTATGTTGACATTAACCTCATCTTCTCCATACACTAAGAACATATCCATAGTTCTTCTTAGATACTTAAGGATATTCTTGACAACAATACAATGTTGTTCTTCTGGATCTACTTGATATCTTCCTACCATGATCAATGCATAGGCAACTTCTAGTCTGCTACATAACATGTAATACATGATAGATCCTATTTTTAAAGCGTATGAAATATTACTCATCATATCTTTCTCATGTTGTGTCTAGGGACACATTTTCTTGGAAAGATGTATACCATTTGACACTAGAACCAATACCATATTATATTGTACCATAGTAAATCTCTTTAGTATCTAGTCTATATATATACTGTGACATAGTCCAAGTAGCCTCTTGGATCTATCACAAATGATCTTGATCCCCAAAATGTAGGTTGGGTCACCTATGTCCTTCATGGATAAGAACTACTTCAACCAATCCTTAACTGACTGTAAGACTTTTATGTCATTTCCAATAATCAATATTTCATCAACATATTCTACTAAGATAATGACCACAATCCTCTTAAACTGATTGTAAACCAATGGCTCACATTCATTCTTAATGAGAGAAAATTCTCTTATAGATTCATCGAATAGAATGTTCATTGAACTGTATGCTTGCTTTAATCCATAAATTAATCTATACAACTTGCATACCCTTTTATCATCACCTGGTGTCCCAAACCCTTCTGGTTGTGTAATATATACATATTCTTAAAGGTTCCCATTATGAAATGAAATTTTGATATCTATATACTAAATCTCATAGTCATGGAAAGATAATATGGAATGTATGATTGTTATGGATTTAAATATGGAAACTAGTGAAAAGGTTTCATCATAGTCAATTCCTTAATGCTATTTAAATCCCTTAGCCACAAGACTTTCCTTATATGTACTAAATTGACCTTCCATGACCAGTTTCTTATTGAATACCCTTTTACACCCATCATGCTTTATATAAACTTGCACATAAACTATATCACATACTTGGTTCTAATACATGGAATCCATCTTATAATTCATATCTTCTATCCATCTTGCAACTTCTGATATTTAAACTTCATCCTTGTAGGAGATAGGTTCATCACTATCCAAAAATAACGAGTCACCATCATAGGTGACTAGTAAATTATATCTCTCTGGTTCCCTTACCTCTCTTGTTCTTATATGCAGTACTTTTGTTTTAGGAACTACCTCTTCAATGGGGACCTCTGGATCTTGTTCCTATACCCACTCCTATATATCTTGAGCATTAACACCATCAAAGTCATTCTTACTCCCACTCTCCTTTTTTAGTATGTTCTTCCTCACAAGAAATACCACCTATCTAGCAGCAATCACATTATTTTATAAGGGATTGTATAGGTAGTATCCCTTTGTTTCCTTCAGATACCCAATAAAGATACACTTTGTACTGGGAGGTGTTATTTTGTTGCATGAGAAGGCCTTAGGAAATTCTTAGCATACCCATAAATGTGTATAAAATAAAGTGGGTTTCTTTCCACTATATAGATCTATGGGATTACCATAGTTATTACTTGGTTTAATGTTTATGCCACAGTTTTAAATGCATATCCCCAAAAGGAAAATGGAAGATCATCATGACTCATCTTTGACCTTACCATATCTAACAAGGTACAATTCCTCCTTTCGCTAATAGCATTCCACTATGGTGTATAAGTTGGAGTGAGTTGAGATAGAATCCCAGACTCCCATAAAAGGTCAATGAACTCTTGGTTATGATATTATACACCTTGATCCAATTGAAGATTCGTTATCTTCATACCAAGATGATTATCTACTTAAATCTTGAAATCCTTGATTTTATCAAAGGACTCGGACTTATACCTCATTATGTAGACATAACCATATCTACTAATGTCATCTGTAAAAGTAATGATGAAAGAATATACACCTCTATATTCTATAGTAAATGGTCCACACACATCAGTGTATAACAATATTAGAAGCTCTATGTACCTTTCACCATATCCACCAAATGGTGGTTTCGTCAAGCATGACATCTGTCAAGTGGTTTTATCATGGAAGAGTCTAAACTACCATCTAGATAGAGCATTGTCAGGAGATTCTCATTTACATGACCAAGGCAGTAATTCCACAACTAGGTGTTGTGTGAGTCATGTGAATTTGGTTCGTTATCAATTTCCAATACATGGTTATCTTAATTTAATACATAAAGTCCTTTATTTAAATGCACCATACAATAACATATGTATTCCATATAAAAGTAACAACATTTATTTCCAAACATGAAAATAAATCTTTTTTTATCTAAACTTTATATAGAAATTATGTTCTTGGAAACACTAGGTACATAATAACATCCATTTAAATCCAAAATCCTTACCATAAGCAATGTGAGGTCGTAGTCACCAATGGAAAGAGCCGACATACTCACACTATTTATAGCTCGCTTGTCCACATCTCCTCTAGAAATTTACCAGAATCTAATAGGTTCTTAAATTTTAATATATATGTGATCTCCATAATCTATATCAAATACCCAATGTGTAAAAATGAAAATATTTCATTTGATAAAAAATACAACTTCGTCTTTCCATTTCCTCTAGGTGCAGTTCTTCTTCCAGTGGCATGACTTACCACATGAAAAGCATATTGACTCCTTTTCCTTTCCCTGCCTATGGATATTCTTCTTATAGTTCTGATGGTGCTCAAATATTTAATATTGTTTATTAATATTATGCCTCTATTCCTTTTTCTTCCTCTACCTATTAACCATAAAGACTGTGGTTTTTTCACACCCGATGTCCTTATAAAATTGAAAAATGAGGGTAGGAAGCACCAATAAATTCTTCTTATTATTGTTCATATTATACTTTGTAAACAAACAAGATAATGTATTTGGAAATGATTATAGTATGATATATGTATGCAACTCATATGTGAATTCATTCCCTAAGATGTTCGAATGCTAAGTGTAGCTAATAATATTAACTACATTTGTTCCAGCTGGCACAGAATCTCAAAGCTTAGTAGTGGACAAAGGGTGGGAGATCTCATACCTTTCTAGTCTAACCTTCTGTTGATAGAGATCTTGAAGGTGAAATATCTTTCTATAATCATATATTTCCCCATTTTTCTTTATACTATCATTGGTCATGGTTGATGGAATGATGAATTGAACATCTATAGTGTCGTTTAGATGTTTCTCATAAATAGAGAGTTCCTTATCACCCACCTCAATTCTATGTGAAACTGGTAAAGGATCTTCCAATAGATAATTTTTCCTCTCATGGTGAAGGATAACCTGAATGAGCCTTTTCCACTCATGGAAATGAGTATCGGTGAGAAGGTTTTAATTCTCAAGTATGGATCACAATGATATGTTTGGTGTAATTTGGATTATTATTTGTAAAAATTAAGATGAACATAGTTTTATTACATTATCTTGATGAATATAGAAAAATAAATAAATTAATATCTATTAGTCTCCCACTATTTTGTTTAAGCCCAATAGCCATCACCATTGGCATTGGAATATCCATTTTTTTAGATATTCTAGTATCAAGGTTCCATATTTACCTTCTCATTTCCCCAAATATGGTTGGTAAAGAAACCTTTATGGTTTTAGGTAGACATTACAAATTTCAACTACATTAACTCAAAACTCCTTGATCTGTTGAGTGGAGTCCCCAATCCTAAAATATTTAATTTTTTGGATTTCCATAACCTTTTTCCTGTCAGTTACACCAAGTCCTACTAGGGAATTCAACCATTGATGTAATATATGTTAATTCCACCCAAATAATCAAATTATAATTTCATGATAATTGAAATCATCCAACTAGGGGTTTTCAAGTACTTTGAATTATGGTTCGATTCTAACAGAAGTAATGTAAGGTTGTACCTACTTAATATTTAATTGATGGATTTGTTCCTTTATGCATAAATTTTCACTTATTATCTGTTCACATGATTTTTAATGTTATGTGGGATATAATTAAGTGATTAACCATGTGTAGATAATATTTACACATATTCCATTTAATTTTAGTCACATCTTGTGTGATTTTTAGTTCATTAATTAGGTGATCATGTCAAACATCCATAATGAATAACCATATAACTGATAGAAATAAATAATGGGTAGGATCATGAGCTATAATATTGGTTAGTTTATCTATAAGTTGATAAACTAACCCAATACTAGAGGATAAACACATTGAATCATTTAAGGTTCATGTCTATAACTTTCCACTTATCCACCATTGTATCTACTTCAATTGGTTTCCCCTCAGATCCTAACATGTACCACCTCCTCTAACATGGGAGCTCCGTACATTACATATTCTTTTAAATGACATGTAGGTGAGGGGTAAAAGGGGGTTTACATAAAAGAAACACTTGGCATGTAGGCCCTATATATTAATGTGGAGAAGGCACAAATGCCAACATTTTTAATTTAATAAATAAATCAAAAGGGTACCAATCACATACAAAGGACTAGCCTAGCTCATGATTACCCACATACATGACAAGAATTATGCGTTTAATAAAACTATAATTAAATTCATTAATAATTCTTTTTAAGAAAAAGTATACTCAAATTGATTAATCATTATATTTGATTAATCAATCCTTTTTATCTTAATCCTTTTCCAAATTTCCTTGAGATTATCATCATTAACCGTATACATAACTTTTACCTTAGATGAAACCTGGTGAATACCCATCCAAAACTACCCAACATGTATTTATACTTGTATACACTTTATTCATTATAACAAGTATCATGAATACATAATTATAATTATAATACAACTTATAAATAATGTGCTAATCTTTGAACATTATAATGATGTTAATTAAACATATATATATATATATGTATATATCAAACACCTATAACATGTTGTGTCACAGCTTTATTTCCATAAAAAAGGTACATGTTTCAAGTGTTACATAATATAATAATAAAATTTTAAATTTTCATAATATGTAAATAGTACACAGAATGTACACTCCTCACCATCCATCCGAAGTACATGCCTATGGAAACAATGTGTGAAATCTTCTTTGGAAATCATCAAAGTACATGGTGTGTATTGTGAGCCACAGACCCTGTAGACTTCATGTTACACAGTCACTAGTCTGGAAAGCCATGTAGGGGATACATGACTTGACCATAACCCAAAGGGACTACACACCATGTCTAGTGGACCACACTGTGTGTAGTCCAGCTGACCATGCTCCAGTCTGTACTGTTCATCATGCAGTGCAAGAATTAACTATACCACATGTCATTAATACACATAGTTTAGTAATTTATGAATTACTCATGTTTAATTGAACAAAATTACATGATGTGTAGAACCTAATACACGGTGTGTATTCTTCTATTATTTGGATAGAACCTTTGGCACCTCTTGATGAGATCCTTGATTTAATTTTAATCACAATATTATTCGTTTTCGTTAGATCTTCGAGAAAGGATAATGGAGGAACAGATCCAGAGAATCAGATTACAATAACATTAAACCATGAATTGACAAACTAAATTATTAATGCGTAAATCATCAATGAATTATTTAAATATTTATAAATGAAAATATTACCCCTCTGATATCACTTGTAGGTTCCGAGCGTAGTGGAAGTCCAGGATGACCGTGTACCAAATTTTACAATTCACATAGTTGATGACTAATATGGGATCAATACGATGGTGAATTCCAATATCCATGAAATTGAATTAATTATAAAATATTAAAGAGAGAACCTAGAACTGAGAAAAGAGGATCCATATATTTTTTTATAATTTATTTAATTAAATTATAGAATTACCTCTATGGATATTCTTTCTTTTTTGATGTGTCTGACCAGACATCCGAGGTGGGGGTTAGTTGTGATGTAGAATACAAGGATATGAATCATCTAGAAGTTATCCACACATGCTCTAAGTATATCTGGTTATTGCCGAAGGATTCTCTGGGTGCTAGAATGGATGATCCTTGCACTTGCGATGTCCTCATTCAATCACCATAATAATTGCTTCCAAATTGTTCTCCATGATCCAGTGGAGGAGGATCTCTCTCATTTTTAGAGCATTCTAGGAGAATTAAGAGTTTTATAGGTTCAAGAAATTTCATCCAAGGATGTTTTTCACACAACGATTGGTTAGATGATTGAATGAACCCTTGGGTTATATAGAGAATAATAACATAACTTGAAATTTAATTCACTAGGAAATAATTAATAATTATCACAAGTGCAGTTACATAATTTATTATTCAATGTGAAAACCCCATCTCAATTAATAATAGCAATTTATTTATTTACATGACATGTGGTTAACGAATTTAATTCCCCAGGTAATAATAAAAAATTATCACAAGTGTCTTTATTTAATTTATTATTCCATGTGAAGAACTTGTGAAAAATAATTATAGCAATGATATTATTTCCATGACATATAAATAACCCACACATTATATGTAATTATTATTTAACAAAATAATATTTAATATTATTTCATACCGGACCCATAATATAGTCTGATAAGCCCACTCAACATTTACTGGGCCTTGAATAATGACTATTTATTTATTAAATAAATATATCTTCATTATTTTCCAGTAAATAAATATTTCATCTGCAATATATTATCTTGAATAAATAGAGTGTAAATAAATGAGATCAAGAATAAATGAATAATTATTAAACCCCAACTGAGAATAATATTTATTAAACATGTTAAATAAATAAATTATTTAACTAATATACTGGCTAAAAAAGTGTGTGACCCTCTAGGCCTCTTTTTTCATTAGCATTCGGCGGGCCTGCCTAATGTCCAAGACAACTATCTAGAAATGGGTCAAAGAACCAAATAGAAATATTTTTATTTTTCAACAACACATAACATCATATAAATTTTTACCATGTAATATAATCCCTTTGTCCCGATATCTCCAATCAAGCGGGTTGCATGAAAGTTCCATCAACCCATGTGCTTGATTTCACATTCTTTGACTTCCTAGAATTGAAAATTCCTAGTGAACACCATGGATATGGATTTATTTAGGCTATATCATTTACATAAAAGGTCCTAAGATATATATTTCCATAGAAGTGGGGAATCCTTTCTTGCATTATTCATTAATGCAGTGTTACTCATGACGCACCCAATATATCCTCGTCACCGCTAACATATTTGGTCATGGTTTTCATCAATACATAAAAGTGTGTGAGTCATAATACCCATTAATAATAATATTATTTTCTAAAGAACAATACACACGCCCATATATAGAAACATCTAATAACACATATGAATGAGGATTTCTTACTGGCAGTTCTTGTTCTCATAATATCCTATTTGATGTTACCAAGGGTGCACACCATGATAAGGTTCATCAAAGTTTAAGGAGTCCCCACACCTAATAGCCTGTATCATTTGTGTCCCATAACATTATATCATCTGAATATAGAACACGTATTCAAGAATAGTTTCTTTGAAATTTTGAGTCCTCATCATACTAGGGATCTTCTATGACCTTTTTGAGCAACAACAATTCTTAGGACATTATCACATTCAACGTCACGCAGAATAAAATTCATAATGTGATAGAGTTTATTAGTATTCATCCAATGAATACAGGTTTATCGTAAAGTAAAAAGAAGTTAGTTTCTAGGGAACAAACTCAAAAAATTTCTTGATTATTATTACCTTTACATCACTTATTACAATTTTTTATAAAAGTAATTAAGACAAATATGTTTAAAACGGGTGTTTTGAAAAAAATCATTTGATGGGTCAACAATTATTTGGGATGGTTGACTATGGTCAAAGGGGTCATTATATAAAAATATCCAGAATAATAATAATGAAATAGTTATCATATTTATTCCTAAATTATACTTTTAAAAACCAATCATGAAATACTTTTTAAAAAAATGAACCAACCTTACAATCATGGAGACAGTAGGCCATATGTACGCATTAGTACCATTTCCATTTTTCAATGATCATTATAGAAAGAAGGAAAATAAAATATTATCTTTACATAATAATAATTATATCATATATATCATGTTATTTATTCATATATACATATATATATAGTTATTTTGCAGTAAAAGTAACCACATCTCATCGAGGATATGGTAGTCCATACGTCAACGAATGATGTTATCAATTATTTTAGTGTGTGAAAAGGGTAAAAATAAAATGGTAAATTTTATTTATCGAAGTTAAATTAGGTCATGAATATCATATATATTTAGTTTATATCACATATTTTTAATTAAACTCATCCTAAATACATTCCATGTAATGTGTAAACGTATCACATCACTTTGAGGAGGTGATAGTCCACAAGTCTGCAAACGAAGTTATCATATTTAAACAAAAATGGAAATAATAAATTAATGTGTTAAATAAAAATTATATAAGAATAAATAAATAATAAATATCAAATATATCATATATAACTATTGTGTCCATCATAACTCGCAACCACGAAAGGTGGTAAAGGAAAAATGAATAATATCATTTCTTGAGGCATTAGTTCCTTGTACATGAACAGTAAGTTTATTTCCCATTTGATGAATGTGTGTGTAGGTGTAGGTATAAAAATTAACCTGATAACATATAATTATATTTAGGATACTAATTTTATTATATATTCATGGAATAATAAGAAATTAAGGAGTGGAGAAACAAATAAAACCTAAATTCACATTAAAAAATGTTACGTCTTTTTCTATTAACTCTTTATAGTTTACACCAAATGGATTCATTAGTTTGATTTTTGACCAATGTCATGTTTCTCAGATGAGTATGGGGATTTTGGGAGACTATTTTGGTATATTTTGGACTATAAATAGTGTCTTTATTAGTGTGAGTAATGGGAAGACTGAATGACTTTTTATATTGTTTGGGGAGTGTCATTCTTGTAAATAGCAAAAGGTATACACTATTTGAAGGTATCCTTAACCTTGGGTGCCTCCAAATTAGAGATATAATGTATTAAATGGAAATTATGGTGATAAAAACATCCACCAACAAATAATAACTTCAATTTTATACATCTATTCCTCAACATCAATGTTTCCCCTAATTTTATCATTTTAGATATTATTAAAGTAACTATTTTTCTAACTCGATTAATTTTTTCATTAAAACTTCTGTAATGTGAGATGGATTAGAAAATATAGACCTAATTAATTTTAAATATGATATATAATTTATTAAGTAAAAATCCCATGTGTTTTGGAAATTAATTTTACCCCAAGTTCATGTAAAGTGAAAAAACGCTACTTTAACTTATATTATGCAAACAATGTTTTTATTATCTATAGGTAAATATGATAAATATAAAAGATAAATTGGTGTATTAATGGACCATATTTGGTAATTTTTAACACTTAAAAATAAATTTACATATAATATTATTTAAATTATATTAAAATCATTTAATAAAATTTCATTTATAGTGAAATTACATTAATGACAAATTTTGTATTTTTTAATTAATTTTTATTTAATAACTATAAAAAATATTTGAATTAAAATATATTAAGGTAAAATTTATTTATCCTAATATATTTATCCAAAAAAATAATGGAACAAAATAATTCATTAAATTTACACTACTTTTAATGTTTTTATCATCATTTGTTTTATTGAATTAATAACTAAATAACTCATGCATTAGAAATTTTTAAGTGTTTTCTGTAATTATATCATATCAAAAAATTAAAGTTAAATAAAAATGATAAAAATTTCAATTAGCTTTCAAAATAATATTTATAACCGACACTATCTTGATTTTTCCATACTATAAAGCTTAATAAATGTTAAAGGAAAAGAGGGTTCCTTTTTTGATGTTTTCCTTACTTAACTTATTATACTGGTAATTTTCCTGATTATGTGTCCCATTAACTCATAAAATCATAAAAAATAGAGGATATGATATAAATATTGGAAGAAAATGTTTTTTTGAAAAGATTTTAGGTCATTTTTTCCTTTAAGTTTAATGTTTATTCGTCTGGTAAGTTTAATTTTACCAAAATCACGGTAATTAATTTCAACCACCTTCACTAATATTTTTTTTATAAAAATATATAAAGATATTATTAGAATATAAATATTATACTTATTAAAACCATTTATTTCCATTTTTCAACTTAAATTCACATAATTGGAAAAACTAATATTAAAGATAACCCCACAAACGTGCTGAGAAAGCAGGGTTTTAAAGTGAAAATGTTGAGTACTTTATTTAGTCTTTATATACAAATTTAATATATAAATTATTACAATGACCCATATTGAATTAATAGATACATTATTGATCTATTTTTACTTTAAAACCAATTTAGAATATAATTTAGCCTGAACAAATATTTAAATGAAATTTCAGTTTTCAACTAAAATGTAGTATTTTTCACTACTTATAAAAATATGAAACTTCTCATAAAAATAACCAATGATAATTTTAACATTATGAATTAAAAAATAAATATTATTTTAAAAATAGAATTTCAAAAATGGTCAAAATTTAGTTTGAAAATAGATGCTCTATTAAAAGGCTCTAAAATATTGTCGCAAGTTAACTTAATGTTGCATGTAGCCTGAGCATAACATGGTTTTCACAAACTAGGTCGGGTTACTATGTAATTTGATAACCGAGCCAGTCATTAAATTGAATGAAGGTCATTCCTGATCACTATAGGTTTACAACTATCACCTTTTGTCTTATAAAAATGAAAGTGGTGATAGGTTTTCCTCAAACAATGAGGAAGCAAGATTAAAAATCAGTGTACATACAAAAGAAACTCCATTGGGTGAAGTGTACGAGAATTCAAACAAGTATGAAAACCCAAAGTATTACAGAAATGTAATAGTAAAATAAGATATTGAAATACCCCATTTCCCAATGGATACAACTCTCCATGTCCATGGATCCACAACTATAAACACCTCCAAGTGTTGTGTTACCCCTATTTGAACCTAGAGGGAGATAATCTACAAAAATAAAAAAGAACAAGTAACATGTGAGATAAAATCCCAGTAGGGTCTCACCAATAATTCCTTAACTAGATTCCAATATAAAATTAATCAAATAATGTAATTTCAATTTTCAGGTAAAATGATTCATCATTTAAAGATCATATTAAAAAAATGTTGTTTTACATTAAAAATGATGGAAATACATTTCATGTGATGAAAATAAATTTAAGAAGAATGATATTTACACAAATGGCTTAAATATAAAGTTTTATATAAAATAGTTTATAAAAATTCACAAGGATTTTAAAATAGTTTACATCAATGAATTATATTTATATCTCATATATAAACATGCGAGAAATATGGTCATCTGCCAAGAGGATCAATAGTTCTAGGTCATGGGATCCTCACACACTAATGAGATAAACTAACATTTTTAAACACATCCCTTGAAATTAGAAAGAGGTGACTCATCTATATCCCAATGGGGAAGAAATATGTGCTCCAAAGTTTTTTTTGTCTCAAAGCATTAATCCATCTCTAGGGAAATACCAATCTAGCGTGTTCATCCCAACAACTCACAAATTTCCTATGCTTGAATGTGATCAAGTATAATTCATTAATGGGAATTTTTTTAAAGAAACTTCAATATACAATTAAGTCTCATTACTCATTTTAAAAAATGAAAATTTCAATTTAAAAACCAATATTGATTTTTTATCAAAAAGTTCCTTTTCACCACGAAAAACATCCAATGATTCTATCAAAATCATTTTAATCCATTTTTCACAAATTGATACTTGAAATCAATCCAAAATTAAATTTAACAATATACATTCAAAATTAAATTAAACAATTTAAATTTAACAATTTATATCACATTCACGACAAACACACTAATTCAATGGAATTGGGGGTTTTCAAAGATTTTCCTCTAAATCTATTTCAAAATTTAAATGAGCCAATTTAAATTTCACCAATTTCTATAGACTCACCACAACTTAATGAAATTGGTGGTTTTCCAATTTCACTCCCAAACCCCATTTTTTAATACCCAATTGAAATAAATTTAAGAAAACAATAATTTAATTGAAAAAGCTAACATTAAATAAATAAATTTAGGGTTAACAATCTTTCTACATCATGACAGAACCACCTTACTTGGGATCAATGAATCTCATAATGCCAAACCCTTATAATAATTTTACAATGAAGACTATATATCATAGAAATAGAAATAAAATCATGGTATAAGATCCCAATACAGAGGGTATTAGATGCACAATAAAAAACTGGGATCTATGGAACCCTAAGGAGGAGAAGAGAGATCACCCGATATAGAGATCAGGGTGGGGAAATTAACCGAGAGAAGATTGAAGGGAATTCCTCATGCTTGGAATCACTTCTGAGAGGGATGTAATCTTCCAATAACTTCTATTGTGTGATCCCATGGAATAATAAATTGCATTGGGTTGTGATAGGTCCATATGGTATCTAAAATGGGGGTATTGATATTTTTAAATTTGATTTTTTGATTAAGAAAATCTCAGGCATAGTTATCTTGGAAAATCCACACGGATTGAAAAAACTCACAGACTAAATGTGCACCTATTATAAATATTCTATGGTGATTTCTATTAAAAGGGTTTATTTATTGAATATGTATGCATCGACCATTAAAATTATCACTTCCTTGGGTTGCACAGTTTTTTCTGAGAGGACACACGGTTCTGGAAAACTGTGCGCCAACCGTGCACTAGCCTAAACTTTTCAAAACTCTTAAAATTTCAACATGAAACAACCCCAAATGAATCCCAATAAAATATTGGTAAAAATAGGGGTTTATAAAACCTAAAATAGTAACAGGATGTTACAACATCTCCACCATAGAAAATTTCTGTCTCCAGAGCTCACTCAGAAGCCCACATGCCAAAAAGAAAAGGTCACTATGCTCTCATCAGTTCCCCCCTCCCCCATATATCATAATTATAAAAACCATTATTACATAGAACATGAACCAAAGGTATACACCTACATTGAATTACATTGGTTTCGAAATCAAATTCCTTGATTGTTCATTCATTCATAGATAAATCTGGTTCAACATTAAGACCACGCTAGCTTAGAACATGAGATGGGTCAGACATATACTTTCGAAGATGGGATACATGGAAAACATTTTGTATCAATGTAATCTATGGTGGAATTGATAAATGGTAAAAAACCTTTACCACCTTACCAAGAACCACAAAATTTCCCACAATATGATAAGAAATATTCCCTTTCCTCTCAAGCCATTAATGACCTGAGCAGGGTGAATCTTTTAAATACACATGGTCACCAATAGAAAAATACAAAGAAATATATTGATTATAAAAGAAATACTTATAACAGCTCTATAAAATCAACATAATCTGAAAAAATTAACTAAATATTTGTTTTTTTCTCTTTCACCAAACTTGGTCCAACCAAATAACTTTAACCAATCTCCGGCCCACACAATGGCGATCTACAAGACTAGCCATACAAATCCTCAAAAGGATCCATTCTGATCATGGAATGGTAGTTATTGTTATATAAAAACTCAAATGGCCAAAAATGATCATCCCAATATCAACCAATGTTGAGAACTCAAGGGAGGATCATATCCTCAAGAATCAATATAACTATTTTTGTCTATACATCAAGCTACATATGGTATGGTGTACTGAATGATACATGAGATCCCAGTGCATCCTGAAGGCCTCTCTAAAAATGAGAAGTGAATCATGGATCTCAATTAGTGACTATAGTAGATGGAACACCATGAAACAGAACAATATATTTCAGACATATATTTCCTAACTCTTCAACTTTGGTTGTATCATGAATTGGTATAAAGTTATCCAATTCAGTCCTCATGTTGATCATAACCCACATCACATCATTCATTCTAGGGGTATGTTTAAAACCAATCACAAAATCCATAAAGCTATAACCCCACTTCCAGGTATGGAATAGAAGTGGGTGTAGTAAGCCCAAAAGTTTCTATTTCTCAGCTTTGACCTATTGGCATCTATAATAATGAGAGATAAAATCAGCAGTGCCTGGTATCATACCTGACAACCCTAATCGATTCCCCATTCCATATAACATCTTCATGGTACCTAGGTTCACACACCATATGGAGTTATAACAACCCCCCATAAATATTTCCATTCCACTAACTATACAATAATTTTTTTAAAAGCATAGAATGCCATCTTGTAGAATGATCGCTCAACAATGGGCTCCCCACTATAAAGAGAGTCTCTAATGCTACAAAACCCATTATCAAGATACTTTTCCTAAATAATAATCTTGAAAAGAGTGTATGTCAATGGAAATCTATCCAAAGAAACCTCATCCCCTGATTCCTAGACTCCTCTATGAAAATGTGCAAAGATAGCCATCAAATTCCACTCTTGTAAAGATTCTTTCACTACCAAGTAGGATGTTACCTGCTAAAATTATCTGCTATGATTTTCCATTTCCCCAGGGTATAGGAGAATTTGATGTTCAAATATTATAGGTGTTCCAACCAAATCCTTTGGAATATATTCAAATATATTTGAGATAACATATAACTCTAGCTCTTATGGTATGAAAACACTGAAAACCTTTTTATGCATAGGTAATGTCTCCAACTCTTTAGAGTGTGCATCAAAACCGAATGTTCAAGGTCATGGGTTGGACAATTCATTTAGCGTGTCCTAAGATAAGAATATCCATAGGAACGAAATTGAAAACCTTTAATAAGAAAGCATCCCAAACCTAGACTTGATGCATCACAAAAGACCACATAGCCCTACCAACCTCTAGAATTGTCAAAACCAACATAATTATAAAAAATAATTTTATCCCAATAAAATAACTCTTAAAATTTTCATTCCAAGGAAACTTTACTCCCTCTCATGGCATGATATTCATTTGTGAATCCAAATTTGAGAAGTCTATAACGAATCAGTGATAATACCCAACTATACCCAAGAAGCTATGAATCTCAAAAACATTTCATGTTTGTTATAATGTAAAAGAAGCCTTCACCATCTTAGGGTCAAATTATATCCCACAATTAGAAACCTCGTGTCCAAGAAACATCACTTTCGGACACCAAATGCCACACTACGAAATATTGGCATAGAATCGGTGAGTTCTCAACAAACATAAAAAAATTCTTAGATTTTGCACATGATCCTCTCTGGATATAGAGTAAATAAGGATTTAATCCCTAAAGACTGCCAAAAGGGTGTTGAGATACTCATGGAAAATATTATTACTTAATTCCATAAAAACAATAGGATAATTTTTTAGACCAAAGGGCATAAAAATGTAGTCATATTTCCCATACCTACTTTGGAATGTGGTTTTCTGACTTCCATATTACTTTATTCTTTACTGATGGAAACTTGATTGAGGGTCATTATTCGAGAACAAATTCACCCCTTTTATCTTATAAAATATATTATTAATCTATTGAAACAAATATTTAGTGTTTATCTCACTCGAATGAGATTTCTGTAATCAATATATAGGTTAATTTGACCATTAAGGTTCTTAGTTAAGATAACTGGTGCCTCCCAAGGTGACACAATCAGACTTGAAAATCTGTTATCTATAAGATCATCCAAATAAGTCTTGAAATCTTACAGTTTATCTGGTGTCATGTGGTATGAAGTAATAGATACTGGTTGAGTACTTGGTATTTTTTCAATAAAAAATACAACCTCTCTTACAGAAGGAAATCTATATAATTTATAAGGGAACTCATTGGGTAACTCAAAGACAACAAGAGGGAGATCACCGATCAAAGATTCCTACTCCAAATCAAAAGAAAACACTGATATTAGTTTCTAAAACATCAGATAAGAAGGTGCGACCCTACTCAACCTTGGGACCCATTATCCTTGAAAGTCACGACATACACCATTGGGTGTAATAAAGAAGACTCATAACAGATTACAATCAATCCATGATTTATTAGAAATTTTCCAATCCTTTCAAAATATTATTTCAATAGGTTTCATGTCAAGGACTAAAAAACTCCATGCACAATCAATATCTGATAGAGAGGAAACACAAGAGAGACTATGGAGAGCACACACTATCTTCATTCCAAGGGGTGTAGTAATATCTATTACATAAGATAAATGGTTTATAAGAAGATTTAGAAGATTGAAAACATCGGTTGATATAAAAGATTGAGATTCACCAGTATCAAATAAAGAAATCCCTAATTTCAAATCAATAGTGATAGTACCTCTCAAGGTTAATGGACCTATATCTACTTCTTCTCAAGACACTTCCACTATGTGAAGAATCTTCTTTACAGATTCTTGTGGTTGGAACCCTTTTATATATGATGCAACTTATTTTCGAAATTTTTAGGAAGAATTTATGATCTGGTTCCACAAAATTGAGTGGAATAATCATGGGATAATTTTTATAAGTTTCTTGAATGTCCACAAGAACAAAAAACATTGGGTACCTCAATAAAAATCCCTATTTGAATTCCCTATATTTCCACACTAGTATCAAATAAAAGGGCCTATGCCAAGCACTAGAATAAGTCTAGAATGAAACTAATTTTGTGAACTACTGTGAGAATTTTCACACATCAAATTTCCTTTTACGGAACCTATGCTACCAATATGAGACAAAGAAACTCCCAAAAACCATGAATATCTAGCTAGGTACATTTCAACCATTAACACTCAACCAAGTACATCCACATAAGAAGATATCTTCATAATGAAAACTTTACAATGAATATCTTGAAGAAGTCCAAACTTGAACCTTTAGGACTTCATCTTTTCATTCGATTCAATCTTTCAGGTGAAATAAACATGCTCAAAAAATGGGATGCATGCACTATCATAGTATGGTTATTATTATCATGTTTGAAAAACTCATTATCCTTGTCCAACGACATCGAATCTAGATAAAACTGGTCTGTGAAAAGAACATTGATGTATTTCCACTCAAGTCCATCATTCTTGTTCGATGTCACCATTGTGCTCCACAATATCCAACTAGATCCTTCCAGTATAAAGGTGTCACACTTCACCATTATTTTTTTAGGTGAATCCAAGAACATAAACAAATTAATAACCTATTTCAACCATTCCTATGCCTCTTGAGGTTCATTTAACCCTTTGAATATTTCTCACTTCTGGAGAAGGATTTCTTGAGAACATTCTCAGAGAACATCCCTTTGAGGTTCCAAAACTAGATAATAAATGAGAAATAATGGTGGTTCCTATCTTAGAGTGTAAAAAATGTGCACAATCACCTCTACCAGATTAAGGTCCACTAGATGATTGGCTCACTGAGGTTAAACAAAATCTTCCTCTGAGATATGATTTTCAATTCTTCTCGTAGTCATGATGCAACATAATTCTCACAGACAACTAGAAATAAATAAAAAGATCCCCAAATAGATAAATTAGGGAAATTAATCACAAGATAAAAAAAAGATTTGGATTTTAATATTTTCCAAATAAAAAGTGGGGAAAAGACTAGAACTAATCCCTAAGATGACATTCTTAAACTACCCCTGGTGACTTAAGGTTCCTTATTGTGGGAGCTGGAATGATAATCAATCAAAACAACATCTTAATTTCTAAAACTATTACACTAATGAATACTATTTTAAAGAAAATAAGATCATCCTAAACCTCTATTAAAACTTTGTCATGAATTTTCTTAGGTACCCAAGTAATATGATAATCGAGGTAGTCCTATAATTGCCAAAAGGGTATTCCGGATCCCCATAGGTTGGGGACTATCGTCTATCATCATGAAAAACAAAAGTGGGAATGATATTTCAACATATAATGTGGATAAAAGATTAAAAATCAGTATTCATGAAAAAGAAAATCCACTATGAGAAGTGTACCAGACGTCAAATAGGTATGAAAACCTAAAGTACTATAACAAAGTACAAGTAAAACATGATAGATAAACATACTGATTCCCAATGGATGCAAATATGAAATTACATAGATCATCCTCTAGAACCACCTCTACGTGGTGCTTTACCCCTTCTCAAACCTAGAAGAAGACAATCTACAAACACCCAAAGCCATATGTACGGTTTGAGCTAAACTCCCAATAGGGTCTCACCAAGGATTTTGTAACAAGATTCCAATTTCAAGTAAAAAAATAAATTCCTTTCAATTTTTATGTAAATAGGTTTGGAATTTAAATAGAATATTTCAAAAAAACATTATTTGCATTTAAAATGACATAAATAAAATTCAAGTGATGGAAATAATTTTAAGAAGGAGGAGATTTACATAAATGGATTAAATAAATAATTTTATATAAATAATTTTAAAAGAATTTACAATGAATGTATAATAGTTTACAATAATGGAATACAATTATATCTCATATATAAACAATAAGAAACATGGTCATCTTCTAAGTGGTATGATTGTTCTAGGTTATGGGATCCTCACCTACTCATGTGATAAACCATAATGTGTACACACATCCACGGACACTGTAAATATGGGACTCATATATATCCAAATGGGGAAGAAAGATGTGATAACCAAATTTGTGTTAGTGTTTTAAAGCATAAATCGGTTGTTAGGGAAATTCCAACCATGTATGTTTATCCCAATAAGTCACTAACTACCTCAACGTGCATGTACTCTTGTATAGTTAATTGATTGTATATTTATTTTAAAAAAACTTAAAATATAATTATGTATCTTTCCCCGATTTTAAAAATTAAAATTTCCATTTAAAAACCAAAACAAGTTTTTAATCAAAACATTCATTTTCACCAAGATAAAATCCCATGGTTTATATTAAAACAATTTTAAGAAAATTTTCAAAAAAAGATATTTGAAATCCATCCAAAATCCAATTTCACAATATAATTTCATAGTTAAATTCAGAAATTTAATTTGATACATTTCAACCAATTTCACAACAAACCCTTTAATTCATTAGAATTTTTGTTTCCCATAAATCTTCCAATAATTCCATTTTACAATTTAAATTTGAAATTTAATATTTCACAAATTTCTCTAAACACATCCCAATTCAATGGAATTGTGAGATTTCATATTTGAGGTCAAAACCCCATTTTTAAAACCCCAATTCAATGGAATTGGGTTTTTTCAACAGGCCAACTAATTTATATTTAATAATAATCAATAAAATTTATTTAATTCAGACAATTAAAATTAAACAATGCAATTTACGGTAAAAAATTAAGGAATCATGAAGGAAACGGCTACCTTATGATCAAAAGATCTCATAATGCAAATCCCTAATAATTATTTTCTAATAATGAAAACTGACAATGGAAATGGGAAACAAAACCTAGGTTGATGATCTCAAAATAGAGTTCATTAGATCCCCAATGAAATATGTGGATCTACAGAACCCTGGGGAGGAGAAGTGACAATTATTGAGATAGAGATAGATGTGAGGAAACTTAATGGGGGAATATATAAGGTCATTTATGAACATTAAAATAGATTTTATGAGGGATTTGAGGGTCTAAGAACCACTCATGGGTGTTCATGAGGATGAATAAATTGCATGGGGTCATGCTAGGTCTGTCCAAAAACTAAAGGGGGGGGGGGTTCTTAATTTGTTTTGAATAATTTTAGGATTAAATAAAAATAAACCATGGTTAGATCAAACGATCCACATATTTTCTACTAATAGGTCACATGTCTTGACTTACCGTGAACTAACCATGAAAAATACCACTTCATTGTGTTCTATAGTTTTATCTTAGAGGGTGAAAAATTTGGGAAAACTGTGCACCAGCTGTGTACTAGCCCTGATTTTTCAAAACTATAAAAACATCAACCTGAAATAACCCCAGATAAAACCCATCTGAATCATGGTAAAAAGAGGTGTCTAAGACTGAAAATTAAAATTTTATTATTCAAACACGTTTTAGGAAAAAGTGAGAAACCAAACAGGACTTCATGACTTAGAACAAAAAGATCCCCATTGAACAAAAGTATAGGAAAAACAACCCCACACCATCACAGAAGAGCTCCAACCCAGCATCAAATATAATAAAATCAGCTTTCTCTTATTCCTTGCTGCTATAAAACATTCCCGTGCATAAATGCACAGGCCTGGAACCAATGGCAAGCCATACCCTCTAAATAGTGTTGCATATAAAGAAAACTTGAAATAAAATAAAATTTATTTTAAAAAGAAAAAAATATAATGTCATGAATTTTGGATAAGTATATTAAATGTATACTGATTAAGATCAATATAATGTATTCTAAATGGCTATACTAATAATGGGAGTGAATTTTAGTTTTAAAATCATCAGTTTAAAATAATTTTAACTAATTCAATTTAAAAACATCTATAATAAAAATGAATATTGGACTTGGGTCAATCCAATTATCAATGTTTCCTTATCATAGTTATTTTAATATATTAGACTAAAACAAATAAAATCATAAATAATATGCTAATATCATATTCCTAGTAGATATGATTATATTTGAGAAGAAAACGTAAAACAAAAAACAAAAATGATTTAATTTGAGTAAAAAATCACATTAAAGATAGATAAAATTAATATATTATATCTTATATTCAAAGAAGTTATGAATAAAAAATATTATATTTTATTGTATTCATTGTTGTTCTGATAAAACCAAAATATACTTGCACAGTATAATTAAGAACATGTATAAAAAAGTAATAGAATAAAAATAATGTAGTAATGAAATACATTTATAATGTAACAAATTGATCTCTTTTAAAATTTTGAGTGATTTAGTGTATAACCCAGAATAAATGTTTCCCTTATTTTATACATATAAGAATGTATTTCTTTCCTTAGAAAAGAAGGACCTCGATACAAAGATCAAATTATTTGTTTGCATGTCCCCGATAGCCCTCGATCTGATGGATCACATTCTGTCACACTATCCCTGTGTTCCCTTTATCCATTTTATGATAAAAATCTCTATACTCCTAGCTATGTAATCCCTCAATCATATTCACACAATTGGATGAAAAAAATTAAAAATGATTTAAATAAAATTACCTAGATGTGGATTCCTTAAAAAAAGACTCTAAACGATTAAAAATGTATTGGAACAATCTATTCACAATTTTGATAATTTTAATACCTCTCACATAGTAGAAAAATTGGTAAATCATTCACAATTGGTCAGACCCAAACACTTTGAATTATCGGGTATTTATAGGTCAACCTTGCAATGATTATATTTTCTCCAAGCTTGTTGAAACGACATAGAAAATTAGTACTTCAATGGATATATCATAACATAATGTATGACATTGTATTTATTTACACATTAATTGTGTAAAAGTTATTCCATTGTCATAGAAAATATTTTCCCATATTCAGAATTTAAACATTTGTTAGTTAGATGGAATTCTTTACTAATTTCATTACGGTGATCCTTATGAGTATGAATCCGATGCTTATTAGTTTTGATATCTGCCTTATTAGGAAGAATTTATTAGTACGGAGACAAAAGAAAATGTCTTTAAAATGATCATATAAAAGGTGAATCTGATTTTTATCAGTTCTATAATTATTATGACAATCATAATGAATGAAGTTAGTATAAATTTTTGACTACTTCAGAACAAATTCTATGTATGGTAAAACCAATATATGCTCAATAAGAACATTCTAAAATTACATTGGACATAAAAACATAGTAAACATATATTTAAGAAAGGCTCTGGAATATCCAGAACAAATAGAATGGTAATGTCATAATGAATAATTTTACTCGATAATCTCTCCCTTTTGAAAAGAATAAACCCAAAAACTCAAATATAAAATAACTTTGAAAAAATTAAGGCAATTATATTTTAATTATAGTGTATTCAGAAATAAAATTTCAATCATATCTTCCCCTATGTTTTATTACTCATATTAATAAATTTGATGAAAATGACCAAATCACCATTTGGATATAAGACCCCCCTAAGGATAGTCTTCCCCTCTTAAATAAATCATCTACCCCTTTCTATAAAATTCTACCCCATTGTTATTTTTAAAAAAGAATGAGGAAAATTATTGAAAAAACAGAAAATGGTTAGATAAAAAATTCATGAACCAAATAATGATGTATTTGATCGCCCAAATAAATTAAAGAACCTTAAAGTAATTTAGAATTATAAGACATTAAAACAATTTAAAAATAGATGAAAAACTCAATCATTAAAAAACATTTTTAAAATAGAATGAAAAATACAAATATATTTTAATGGGAAAAGATATAATCATTCTTCATCATTAAGTATCTCAGGTTGGGTTTCATATTTTTAAACTCTTTTATTTCTTCTAGAATGTTTGTTATCACTTCATTTTGGGACCGAATGTTTTTTTCCTGGATCTGAAGTATTTCTTCCAAAGATTCATTTTGATACTTCATGTTGATGACTTCATCTTTGAAAAATTTCATCCATGAAATATTGGTGGTTAGGTATTTAATTTCCCAATTAATGTGTGTAACTTCTAGGGTCCTAATATCATTCATATTCTTGTATTTCTCCATGAACATCACACTATATGACATATTTTTTGGATGATACACTGAAGGATTTTACGAATTCATTCATGTATTTATTTAAATATTAAATGGATTCTCCATGCCTCTTGATATCAGTATCAACATTATGATAACACTTCACAACATTGTTACATGCTTTCTTATGATCTTGAGAACATTCTAGTATGATTTTTACATCATCCTCATTAATAATAACTATGTTAGAAAACACTTTTACTAACTCTGATATTTGAATTTATTTTTCATGAATTAAATCAACCTTGTATTCTAATCTATAAAAATTTGGAAGTGTTTATTAATGTCCTTGTAAAACCTAAAAGATATATTAAACTTCTTTTATACTAATTTTTAACACTAAATTTTATATTTTAATATATGTTATTTCAGTATGATTGGTTCTGACTTGAATTTACATTATTTTTTTTAAAAAACAATTCATTGATATTGTATTTTCAATTATTTTTCCAACCCACATTACCTCATAAATTTGAATAACATCATCATAGTCATTTATTTTATTGGAAGAATCTCTATTGGAGTCTATTTTAGATTATGGATCTTTATCATCCTTCTTGGATGAGTATTCATTTTCTATGAAAAATGTGGATTTTTTCTTTTCGGGACATTCAGATTTTTTATTTTGATAATCTATATAGGGTAAATTTGATGAGGAATCCTATGTTGTTCTTTTATCGGATTGAGCTCATTTATCATTTTATATATCATGATACTTATCCTATTATTATGCATCTTATTCAGTATATTCTATTTCTTTATCATCATCACCAACTAGCACTTCTTTTTCAACAATTTTTCTTCGAATTCGTATTTTTAAATTGAACCTCTTCATTTTTCTCTTAGTTATCAATCGTAGCAGCATCTTTTCCCATTTATTTTATAAATTTTACATGAAGTTGTTCCTTTTATCTTAAATAATATTTTCCATAAGGTATCTATTCCAAGGATTTCTCTAGTACATTAGGAGGTACCAATCATTAACAACTATTTTCTTTCCCTTGTATAGGATATATGTAACTCTGGAATGAACTATAAAATTATCTTGAAAAAAAATCAGGCACCATGATTTATATGTGCTTCAGGGTATGATGGTATTTCAACCTTCTCGGAACATTACGGGAAAAATGGGTATTTGCAACGGGTTATTTGCGACGAGATTTATTCCCGTCGCAAAGAGCCCCGTTAAAAACTTATTTGCGACGAGGGTATTTGCCCGTCGAAAATAAGTAGCCTTTTGCGACGGGATAGCTTTCCCCGTCGCAAAAGAACTGGCGCGGTTTGCGCGCCAAATCGCAGGAAACATATTTGCGACGGGCGGTTATTGCCCGTCGCAAATAACCGGCGGCGGTAAAAGGTATTTGCGGCGGGAATATTCCCCCGTTGCAAATAGTATGTCGGCAGGTGGTTATTTGCGACGGGACCCGTCACAAATAACTATTTAACCGTTGACCGTAATAAATGATGGCTAAGGTATTTGCGACGGGATACCCGTCGCAAATGGACCCGTCGCAAATAATCTAACCTATAAATACCCCCATCCGTTTTTTTCAAATCATTCTCAAATTCTATCTTCTTCATCTCTCAAAATTCTATTTCTAAAGTTCAGTTTTTCTCAAGTTTAATTTTTTTCTTCGGAGTTGATATTGATGTTTTGAAGAACGATCAGAGATCAACCTCAGATCAATTTTCAAGGTATTTATGTTCATTTTAATTTAATATTTATTTAAATTTTTTTATTAGTTTCAATTATTCTTAATTAGTTGTAATTTAATTATGTTTACATTGTTTTGTTACTTAATAAATTTAAATTATTAGTATTGTTCATAGTTAATGGTAATTAGGAATAATTAGTAATAATTTTTAATAATTAAGAATAAATATTAATAATTAGTAATAAATACCAATAATTAGGAATAATAACATTATTACATTATTAGTATATTTTATTATTAATTTTAAAATAATATAATTTTTTATATATATACAATTCTCTTTTCATCTGTGTGTTTGCTGTCTCCACATGTATTATTTGTATGTGGAGATAGAAAACGCACAGATGAAAGGTGAATTGTATATAATATAGAAAATTATATTATTTTAATATTAATAATAAAATATACTAATAATGTTATTATTCCTAATTATTGGTAATTATTCATATAATTACTAACAATTAGGAACAATTACCAATAATTATCAATAATTAGGAATAATTAGTAATAATTAGTAATAATTACAAATAATTAGTAATAATTACCAATATTTCGTAATAATTACCAATAATTAGTAATAATTACCAATAATTAGTAATACTTACCAATAATTAGTAATACTTACCAATAATTAGTAATAATTACCAATAATTAGTAATAATTAGTAATAATTATTAATAATTATCAATAATTAGTAATAATTAGTAATAATTACTAATAATTTCCACTAATTAGTAATAATTAGGAATAATTACCAATAATTAGTAATAATTAGTAATAATTAGTAATAATTAGTAATAATTAGTAATAATTAGTAATAATTAACACTAATTAGTAATAATTACCAATAATTAGTAATAATTACCGATAATTACAAATAATTAGGAATAATTACCAACAATTAGGAATGATTACCAATAACTTGGAATAATTACCAATAATTAGGAATCATTACCAATAATTAGTAATAATTACCAATAATTAGTAATAATTACCAATAATTAGTAATAATTACCAATAATTAGTAATACTTACCAATAATTAGTAATAATTACCAATAATTATCAATAATTAGTAATAATTGTTAATAATTACTAATAATTACCACTAATTAGTAATAATTACTAATAATTACCATTAATTAGTAATAATTAGGAATAATTACCAATAATTAGTAATAATTAGTAATAATTAGTAATAATTAGTAATAATTAGTAATAATTAGTAATAATTAGGAATAATTAGTAATAATTAACACTAATTAGTAATAATTACCAAAAATGAGTAATAATTACCGATAATTACCAATAATTAGGAATAATTACCAATAATTAGGAATAATTACCAATAATTAGGAATAATTACCAATAATTACCAATAATTAGTAATAATTACCAATAATTAGTAATAATTACCAATAATTAGTAATAATTACCAATAATTAGTAATAATTACCAATAATTACCAATAATTACCGATAATTACCTATAATTACCGATAATTAGTAATAATTACCGATAATTAGTAATAATTACCGATAATTAGAAATAATTAGTAATAATTAGGAATAATTACCGATAATTATCAATAATTAGTAATAATTATCCATAATTAGTAATAATTATCAATAATTAGTAATAATTATCAATAATTAGTAATAATTACCAATAATTAGCAATAATTACCAATAATTACCGATAATTAGTAATAATTACCGATAATTACCAATAATTACCGATAATTAGTAATAATTACCGATAATTAGTAATAATTAGTAATAATTAACAATAATTTCCCATAATTACCAATAATTACCCATAATTACCGATAATTACCAATAATTAGGAATAATTACCAATAATTAGGAATAATTACCAATAATTACCAATAATTACCAATAATTACCAATAATTACCAATAATTAGTAATAATTACCAATAATTACCAATAATTAATAATAATTACGAATAATTACCCATAATTACCGATAATTCCCAATAATTAGGAACAATTACCAATAATTATGAATAATTACCAATAATTAGGAATAATTACCAATAATTACCAATAATTACCAATAATTAGTAATAATTACCAATAATTACCAATAATTAGTAATAATTACTGATAATTACCCATAATTACCGATAATTACCAATAATTACAGATAATTACCAATAATTAGGAATAATTACCAATAATTAGGAATAATTACCAATAATTACCAATAATTAGTAATAATTACCAATAATTACCCATAATTATCGATAACTAGTAATAATTAGTAATAATTAGTAATAATTAGGAATAATTTGTAATAATTACCATTAATTTGTAATAATTACCAATAATTAGTAATAATTACCGATAATTACCCAGAATTACCGATAATTACCAATAATTAGTCATAATTACCAATAATTACCAATAATTGGTAATAATTACCGATAATTACCCATAATTACCGATAATTACCAATAATTAGGAATAATTACCAATAATTAGGAATAATTACCAATAATTACCAATAATTAGTAATAATTACCAATAATTACCCATAATTACCGATAATTACCAATAATTAGTAATAATTAGTAATAATTAGTAATAATTAGCAATAATTTGTAATAATTATCAATAATTTGTAATAATTACCAATAATTAGTAATAATTACCGATAATTACCCATAATTACCAATAATTACCAATAATTTGGAATAATTACCAATAATTAGTAATAATTAGTAACAATTAGTAATAATTAGTAATAATTACCAATAATTAGTAATAATTAGTAATAATTAGTAATAATTAGTAATAATTACCAATAATTAGTAATACTTAACAATAATTAGTAATAATTACCAATAATTAGGAATAATTACCAATAATTATCAATAATTACCGGTAAATAGTAATAATTAGTAATAATTAGAAATAATTACCAATAATTAGTAATAATTAGTAATAATTACTAATAATTAGTAATAATTAGTAATAATTAGTAATAATTACCAATAATTAGTAATAATTACTAATAATTAGTAATAATTACCAATAATTAGTAATAATTACCAATAATTAGTAATAATTAGTAATAATTAATAATAATTAGTAATAATTAATAATAATTACCAATAATTAGTATTAATTACCAATAATTAGTAATAATTAGTATTAATTAGTAATAATTAGTAATAATTACCAATAATTACCAATAATTAGTAATAATTAGTAATAATTAGTAATAATTACCAATAATTAGTAATAATTAGTAATAATTTCCAATAATATTAGTACTATGAAAATAATAAAAAATTTATATAATATTAAAATTATCAATATTTGTAACATGTTTTGCTTCATTCTCAACATATTTAATTCTTAAAGGGTCAATTTTTAGGTCTTTCTCAATAAAAAGTTTGCGTTAGTCGTGTATGATGTAAACTCTATAATTATCCTAGCTTGAGTGTTTTTTCTAACAAATTATTCAAAACCAGTAATGATTTTATATTTTATAGAAAAATATGGAACAACGAGGTCGTCAAAAATCATTATTAGGTGACTGCATATGGATAAATCAACGTAGAAATCCAAACGGTTCTGGTTTAAATCCAGTATATGTAGAGGGTGTGGAGACTTTTTTATCATTTGCGGCATCAAATCCAGAATTTGTTTCAGAAGGAAAAATAAAATTCCCTTTCAGAAAATGTGCATTGAGAACGTTTGACATGTTTGAAAAAGTGGGGAAACATCTCTTGCGTTTTGGTTTTCAACCAGATTATGTTTTTTGGTATCAACACGGTGAACGCAGTTCCAGAGCAGATGATACCAGCTTGATTCCAGATCCATCCCAGTTTCAAGATTTAGTACATGATGTTGCAGGTTCATCTGTTCAATATAAAGAAACTCCGGCTAATATAGCTTCAAATCCTGAGTTGGCACCGTCTGAATTTTATGAGTTGTTGAAGTCTGCTGAGGATGCATTATATCCTGGCTGCAAGATGAGCAAATTAGAAGCAGTTGCAAAATTTATGGCTATCAAATCAGATAATGGAATGTCGAACACCTGTTTTGACCAGATATTTTCTTTTCTTAAAACACTATTACCCGAAGGAAATGTTTTACCTGTAAATTACTATGAGAGTAAGAGGCTGGTTCGAAATTTGGGACTTACTTGTTAGAAGATTCATGCATGTTCAAATGACTGCATTTTATATTCTGGGGAAAATGAGTCGTTGGATAGTTGTCCCACATGTGGGCAACTAAGATATAAAGAAGGACAACACGAGAAGTATGGTTTGATTCCTGTAAAACAGTTGAGATATTTTCCGCTTACATCCAGACTTCAGCGTTTATTCATGTCTAAGAATACATCGACAATGATGTCCTGGCATAAAGAGAATATTTCAACCGATAAAAGCTTGAATCATCCAGCCGATGGTGATTCATGGAAACATTTTGATAGAGTGCATCCATCCTTTGCTTTAGAAGCTAGAAATGTTCGACTGGGCCTTTCCACTGATGGTTTCTGTCCGTTTGGATCTTATGGTAGTCAATGTTCATGTTGGCCTGTTTTTTTAACTCCGTACAATTTACCTCCATGGATGTTGATGAAGGAGCCATATATCTTTTTGACTTTACTAATTCCAGGACATCCGAAGAAAAATATTGATGTTTATCTGAAACCATTGATTGATGAATTAAATTTATTGTGGAGTACTGGTGTCAGTACATATGATGTTGCAACGAAACAGAATTTCATACTGAGAGCAGCATTGATGTGGACAATAAGTGACTTCCCGGCTTATGGGATGTTATCTGGCTGGAGTACACATGGTCAGAACTCATGTACTTACTGTATGGGAGAGAACAAAGCATTTATGCTCATTCATGGAAAGAAACATTGTTATTTTGACTGTCATCGCAGATTTCTTCCAGCTGATCATCCTTTTCGTAGAAACATATCTCATTTCAGAAAAGGAACAGATGAAAGGGATGGACCTCCAAAAATGCTATCAGGTTTGGAGTTAAAATCAGTTGTATTTTCATTACCTCCCATCACTTTTGGTCCCAAAATAAACCAAAAAAAAATTTATGGTTTTGGGAAAGAACACAATTGGATTAAACGTAGCATATTTTGGGATTTTCCATATTGGTCTGATTTGTTGGTCCGACACATGTTAGATTTCATGCATATTGAGAAGAACTGTTTTGATTATTTGTTTCATACAGTTTTGGATACGCCAGGAAAGAGAAAAGACAATGTAAATGCACGTTTAGATCTTGCCCAAATTTGCAGGCGTCCAGAATTGGAACTGTTTGAGAATGTCAGAACAGAAAGGTTTCTGAAACCAAAAGAAGCTTATACACTGTCTAAAGAAAACCGTTTATTATTTTGTCAGTGGATTGCATATTTGAGACTTCCAGATGGTTGTGCTTCCAATTTGGGTAGATGTGTAAAGAATGGTCATATTACTCGATTAAAAAGTCATGATTGTCATGTTATAATGGAAAGACTTCTACCCATTGGATTAAGAAGTCTGTTGAATTCTGTGATTTGGGATTCCATAACAGACATGTCTCATTTTTTTTGGGAAATTTGTGCGGCTATAGCAGATTATGATGCTCTAGGAAAACTTGAAAAAGATGTTGTTGTAATTATATGTAAACTGGAAAAAATATTTCCGCCATCTTTCTTCGACTCAATGGAACATTTGATGTTACATTTTCCATATGAAGCCAAATGTGGAGGTCCAGTATAGTTTTGATGGATGTACCCATTTGAAAGATGCATGAAAAAATTGAAAAGAAAAGAACGTAACAAAGCATCTGTTGAAGGATCTATTGCAGAATCTTATTTGCAAGAGGAAATATCTTTTTTCTGCTCCCATTATTTTGAATCTGAGTAGCCTTCAAAACACAACCGAATGGTACGGAACGAGAGGAATATTGATGAAATCGACAATCAATTATCTGTTTTCAACCAGCCAGAGCTTGGTTTTGGTAGAGTTTATGAACGCTGGCTTTCAGATGATGAACATCATTGAGCTCATACGTATGTTCTACTCAACTGTGAAGAGATGACATCAGTTGTAATGTAAGTTTTTATATAACTTATTCTATCATTTATGTTACAGTAAATAACATTGGTTTTTATAGGTTGTATGATAATCATATCAAGAAACAAATTCCACAAATTACAGCAGCTGCTCTCGAAGAACGTCGACTGAAAAATTTCTCTTAGTGGTTTTAAAAACTGGTAACATAAATTCTTTATCTTTTAGCAACTCATTCAATGTATAGTTTACTATATTGATAATTATTTCACAAATTTTCAGGTGTCTCGACATGCTGATAAAATTGACAAACAACTATGTGTATGGAGTAACCCACCTTCCAAACTTGTTAAAACTTATAATGCATATGTGGTGAATGGATTTCGATTTCACACACATGCATATGGGGAATCGAAAAAAACAATGAACAGTGGAGTTAGCTTGAGAGGATCTCATCATCGAGAAAATGAAGTTGACTTTTATGGCATACTTGATGAAATCATTGAACTCTGTTATCTTGGACAACATTACATAACCATGTTCAAATGTCGGTGGTTGGATACAGAGAGAGGCGTGCGTGTTCATCCGACTCATGGAATCATCGATATTAAATGTAAAAGTGTTCTCGTAGTAAATGAACCATTCTTATTGGCTCAACAAGCACATCAAGTTTATTACGCAAAGTACTATGCTATATCAAGAGACTTGACTGATTGGTGGAGTATAATAAAAATCAAAATTCGAGACAATCAGTTTAGTCAAAGTGAATGTGCTTTCACTGATGTGCAAAGAATTGAAGTTTTTCAAGAGAGTACTCAAAATCAATCTTTTTTACAAAAGAGACATGAGTATCGATGACGACACCACAAATTTAAGAGTCGGTGATGACGATGATGTTAATGACGTCACATATGAATTTGAAATGGTAAGAGATGAAGCAACTGTAACTCGAATGGATATCGATGATGTTAAGGAGGAATATGAATATGACATTGACATATATGAAGATGATGATGAAGATGAACACTGATAGAATTCCATGGTATTTATATACAATCATAATATGTATATATGTATATATAATAGTAATTATCAATTATTTGCTAACAACATTAACATTTTCTGTTTCAGATGGAAGACTCCACATTTTGTGAGTTGGCGGATGCTGACCTAACTTTCGATTCGGATGAGTTGCTGGCAGATGACCCTCAGCCTGCAGGTGCTCCAGGGATTACGCGGAGGGGGCGCGGTCTTGCACGATTGATGATTACAGACCCCGTCCCCGAGCGACGTCCACGTCATGGGTTTGATCCACGCACACAGAGGTGTGATAACCTGTGTGATAACCTGTGGATTTGACTAAGATTTCATTAATCTATTCACATAATAAATGTTTATTATTTTTACAGTTTTCCGCATATAGCAGTCGGACAGGGAAGCGCTATTTTGCGCAACTATTTCTCTCAGCCATGGACCACATGGGAGCAGATTCCCATTGATGTGCAGCAGGCCATGTTCGGCCATTGGTTGGTATGTATGCAAATAAATAATTTTTATTTTGAAAATTATTTCATTTCTAACTTGATATTTTGATTTATTTGTAGGGTTTATGGTATCCGATCGAGGATACCATGCGTGACGCCATCCACGAGGCATGGGAGGTGGCCATGCGTGATCGCCTTTGTCAGTTTTTGCACAATTTAAGAAAAGCTGTGATGAAGAAAGCATGAGTGTCAGATTTTGACGAGTCATGTAGAGCACACCGACCAGAGTACATTTCATCCCATGTATGGGATGGATTATGTGCGCACTGGTTGAGTGGTGCCTTTCAAAGGAGATCATAAGTGGGGAGGCAGAATCGGGGGAGACAGGAGGTGACTCATCGAGCTGGGAGTCGTTCTTTCAGTACTCATAGACAACATCTAGTACGTACATTATTTATAAATATTTTATATAACTATAAATATTAACAGTTTATTTTTTATTCTTATAGGCTATCGAGCACCCCGATATTACAGAGTACGATGTATATCGGAGGATGTATAGTGATCCTGCTACTGGGGAGCTCAGAGGTGATCGTCAGCATCACATCGTGGTCATTATTATTTGTTTTCAAGTTTAAAAATTAACTGCATATAATATATTCACAATTTTAATTTTAAATTGCAACTACAGGAGTCATATGAGGCTGCAACGTCACAGGCCCGGCCTGAGAGTCAGGCCGAGTCATCAGATCAGACCACTGGCCGTCAGTTTGATGAGATGACATGGATGCAGGCCACCCAGTATGCCTTCGAGAAGGGCCGGGTAGTTGGTATCGGCTCTCGATTGACTCCCGGAGATTATTATGGCAGTGCTGCGATGTCGGCGTCCAGCTCGAGAGGAGCTCGTGCATCTTCTTCTACTACACAGTATGAGGATCAGTTGCGATCTCAGACTGCACTGATAGAGAGTTTCTGACAGGAGCAGGAGCAGATGCGTCAGCAGCATGAGGAGGAGCGTCGACGCCAGCAGTAGCTGTACGATGAGCAGACGAGTCGGTGGCAGCAGCAGAATCAGGAGCAGATGGAGTACATGCGCCGACTCACTCATGCTTTAGGGATGGAGTTTCCTCCACCACCATCTGCAGATCCCCCCTCCCCCCCTCCTTCAGATTAAAGTTTGTTTTTATGTTATAAAATTTGTGAAATCCAAATATGATTTTTTTCTATTCGTAGTTTCTGTCTCATTATAAAATATTAATAATATTATATTTTTAAATAACAATATTACTATGAATAATAATATTATTTATATTTTATAATATTAAATTTTATATATATATTAAAATTTTATAATATTATAATTTAATTATATTTTTTTGTAATACTTGAATTATTTTAATATTTGAATGTAAAATAATTATATTATTTTTATATTAATTAAAATAACTTATTGATATTTTTTTTATTTATGAATTATAATTCTAATAGTATTATATTAATTAAATCATTTATTAATATTCTATTATTTTTTATTTTTGAATTACAATTCTATTATTATTATATTAATTAAAATAATTTATTATTTTTATTTGTGAATTCTAATTCTATTAGTATATTAATTCAAATCATTTATTAATATTTTATTATTTTTTATTTTTGAATTATAATTGGATTATTATTATGTTAATTAAAATAATTTATTAATAATTTTTTTTATTTTTTTATAGTATTTGCGACGGGATACTATGCCCGTCGCAAATAGTATTATTATTATATTCATTAAAATAATTTATTAATAGTTTTTTATTTTTTTTTAAAAATAGTTTTTTGCGATGGGTCCCGTCACAAAAACTATTTGCGGTGGGCCCGTCGCAACAGGTATTTGCGATGGTGCCCGTCGCAAATAGTTTTTGAAAAGTTTTTTACAAATATACGGAGTACTATTTACGACGGGGATTCTTCCCGTCGTGGAAAAAGGCTTTAGGGACGGGCCCGTCGCAAATAATTGTTGTTGCGACACCGTTTTCAACAACGGGTCATTTGCGATGGGCCCCTGTCGCAAAAAGCCATTTGCGACGGGATCCCGTCACAAATGACCCGTCGCAAATACCTGTATTTCTAGTAGTGGAAGATCTCTCAACATCCATTAAAAGTTTTTGACAACATTGAGATTCTATTAACTTTTTATTTTCCTTGATTTCATTTTCTTCTTTTTCAAAAAATTCAGCACCATTAATTCTTATGGCAATACTTCTACTGGGTCTAAAAAGATTTTAGGATCCCTTTCTTTCTTCTCTATCTTTTTATTTCTCCATACTTTATCAACTATATATGGGATAGAAATTTCATTCTTTATTTTCTACAACACTGATTATTTTATCATTATATTCTTTTTCTGATCATCCTGATCAACTTTATTCTCTTTATTTTTTTGAATATATTTCCATGGTTTCATAGAACATCCTGCTTCTAGAGTAGATCCACCAGATTTATCAATAACGATATTTTCTTCCTTAACGAAATGAAACTTTATTATTTTGAGAGTATCATCACTAATAAACTTTATTTTCAACTTCATTGGATTTGAATTATTATAAATGATGGAAAAATTCATAAATTCATTCAGTAACTTTATTAATAGGTTCAAAAATATAATAATCTAGGACTTAGTGTCACAGTATTGATTTTGTTTATGGTATGAGATATGCATCCCATGAGTTAAATCTTTGACATATTTACCAAAAGATATAAAATAAAGACAATAGGAACATTAAGGGTATCACAATACCATTTTCTAGGTATTAGGAAACATTGCATACATAATGAAAATACTCCATTATTTTTTGTAAGATGAGTTACTTTCTTATTTTTATTTTAATGGTCACATAAATAATTTTATACTTTTTCCATATCAAAGGAACCAAAACAATCAAGAAACTTATGTGGAGGATGAAATGATTATCTATTTGATGAGATACTAAGAAAAATTGTAACTTTTCTATAATAAATCTGATATCCTTTTCCATATATTATAAACGATATATTTTTTTTCATTATCTTAAATTTTTTAATAATCTATAAAAATCTGGGATAATATCATGATAATATAAATATTGAACCTATTCATCTTTGGATTCACATAAATATTTTTATCCATGATAATTTATACCACTCTTTAAAATAGAATCATAATAATAATAATAATATTTTTTACTGATAATTCCATAAAAACAAACCATTCATCATTATCCTATACTTCATGCATCATATTTTGAGATGTAACTTGTGATTTTGACATTTGGAAATGATTTTTTTGAGAAAAAGACTTGAGGGTTTTGAATTTGAAATAACTTCAAGGAAAGGATCATGAATCTTATTGATGTGATAAATAAGGGACCCTCTATTTATTTAGGTGACTAAAGAGATGGTTCTAATTCAATAAATAATAAAATGGTTGAGATTAAATCTTATTTGATCTCAGAGTAAAAATTCCTCCAAAATTGTTTTTAAAATATTTTTGAACACTTTAGATTTTAATTAATTTATCCTTCTGAATATGAATACAATTAAAAAAAATGATAAAATAAAAATATTATTTTTATAAAACTAAAATTAATAACAACAACAACAATACCAATCATAATTAAATAGTTTAAATATTTTAACAGATAAAAAGAATACTTTATGGAGTCGGAATGTGTTATTTGTGTGGAAAATTATATTCTTCTTGAATCTTGTAAAATATTTATATTATGATAGATTTAAAATATTTAAAATGATAGTTTAAATATAGTAACTTTATCTAGATGTTTCAAAAGGAAAAATTGGTTTTTTTAAATAAAAACATAATATTATATAAAAACTTTTTATAGAAGAAATTTCGGAATTTGAGTTTTTTTAGAAAACAAGAGTCTCAAATTTTTTTAAAATTTTCTAAATCTGATGATCCATTTAATATATATAAATCATAATTTATTTAAAATAAACATGAGTATGGAAAAACCATTTAAAAAAAGTAAAAATTAAACTTTTTAAAAAAATTAAATGTTTTGAAAAAGAAGGAACATTTTTACTCCCCCTATGAAAAGGAGAGAGTTAATGCAAGAATATTGGTAAGAAATAAGTAGATAAGAATGTTCAATTTAAATTTATCATTTCTAGATTCTATTTAATATATTCAAATCTATCAGAATGTAATTGTTTTTAAAAATATCAACAATTTGTTCATGTGTTCTAATAAATTGTAAAATGATATCTCTTTTAATTGTGTGATCCATAAGAAATTGATGCCTAATATCTATGGGTTCTTCATGGGAGTGACGTGAAGGGTTATTAATTAATGGAATGAACTAGTATTATCACATTGTATTTTTTGTTTTTTAAAACTCATTCTATAGTTTGTGAGTGTGTGTTTCATCCACAAAAATGGATCACAACAACTTCCAGCTGCTACATATTTGGATTTGGTAGTAGAAAGTGATACTATGTGTTGTTTCTTACAATACCAAGAAAATAATGAATATCCTATGAAATGAAATGTTCTATAAGTTCATTTTCAATCCATTATATATCCACTAAAGTCATCATTAAAAAAAATTAATTCAAAATCATTTACAACATAATACGAAAGTCTTATATCCATTGTTCCCTTTAGATAATGAAAAATTAATTTTATAGCTTCACGATGTAATTCCTAGGATTATATTGATATATTTCACATAAAAATACAAAAATAAATAAGCATGGTCTACTAGCATTTATGTATAGTAAATTTCTTATCATACCTCTAAATGTTGTTTGATTACCTAATTTCCCAACCTCATCAAGATAAAGTATATTAGAGGTTCTGAAGGGAGTACTGATACATTTAGTATTTTCATATCCAAACATCTTAAAAAGTTATTTTATATAATTATGTTGAGATATATATGTATGTTCTAGTTTTTGACAAATTTTAAAACCATGAAAAATGTTAACTCAACCATCATACTCATAAAAAACGCATACTTCATTAGATCTGTAAAATATTATGTCAAATATTCCATAGTTGATCAGAATATAATTTCATCAGCAATGAATTGAACAATAATAATATTTTTTATCTTTTTTTATAAAAATATTAGGGTATACAAATCCCTTAACAAAATATTTTTGTAACAAAAATCCTTCTATCTTAATAAAAATACCCATGGGCATGATTATGGACATATAATGATTTGGAAATTTTATAAACATATTCCATATGTTTTTTATTTTCCAAACCAAGGTTTTGTTCAATATAAACTTCCACATTAACATATCCATTAAGAAAAGAACACTTTACATCCATTTGAAATACATTGAAATTAAATAATGTTGACAAGGATACTAGAATATCAACAACTTATAATCTTTCAACTGGTTTATAGGTTTCTTTATAGTTTATATCTTCTTGTTGGTTATAATATTTTATAACAAGTCTTTTTTAATTTCTAATAATTATTCAATTTTCTTCAAAAAAATATGAAATCCATGTTTACTAAAATTATAGATGTTTATTTTGGTATTTTAACCATGGTATTGATTTTATTTCTCTCAAACTGATATAGCTCATCTTGTATAGCCTTAATCCAATCCTCATCACCTAAAACATCACCCAGATTATTAGGATAAAGTTGGAAAAGAAAAAAAATGTTCTCTTTAATTCCTTAAATAACTCATAGTCAAAACTAACCGATTAACATAAACATTGATATTATTAATAGGATGATTCTTGTGAAACAACTAAATTGGTTTTTATAAGAAGTATTCATCAAAATGTTGTAGAAAATCACCCTGAGTGAATAGTTTAGAAACTAGTTATTTGATATTTTTCTTATAAGAAAATTTTCAATAAATGTTTGAAAATTATTTTTGAAAAAACATCTGAGGATGTTGGTTGGGATTGTTTAAACACAAAATCATTGTTTTCATTAAATATAATATTTATAATTTCATCAATTGTACAAGGGTTTTTGTTAAAAAATTCTTATGCCTTAGTAGTAGAATAACATGAAAATATTCCTTCATCAGATTTGGGAGAGATTTTTTACGTTATTATTCATTTTCAAGATGAATACATTTCATCCAAATATACTAAAGCAAGGCCATTTTGGTTTTTGATTAGTCCATAATCCAAAATTTCTTTTATTATAAAAACGTTGCATCAAAACTCAATTTATAGTATAATAGATATTAATAACTTCTTTATACCAAATATATTTATTAATTGAGTATTCCCTCAACATGGTTCTTATTATTCAATGAATAACACAATTTATTCTTTCAACAATACCATATTTATGAGAAATTCTTGGAGATAAAAAGTAATATCCTACACCTACCATTCTATAAAGAGTTTTAAAATTGGAATTTAAAAATTCCCCACCATAATAACTTTGAATAGGTTTTAAGTGACGGGTTTTCTTATTTTTAAATATGTCAAAAAAGGTTTTGAAATAATAAGACCCTTTATATTTCATTTCTAAAAAATATACCCATGTATATCTACTATAATTTTCAACCATGACATATACATAGTAATTACCTCCAATACACCCTATTTGTGTAAGACCAAATAATTTGATGTGCACCCACTCTAAATCATTAATTTTTGAGACTTCAATAATAGATTTAAATATAGACTTATGTTTATTACCGTATCGACAAAATTCAAAGACTTTTGAAGAATCAAATACAATCTCTTGTACATCATTAAAATTTATTTTCTTAGTTATCTTGGATATGTTTCTAAGGATACATTGTCCTAACCTTCTCTGCTGTATCAAATATTGATCTTTAATTTCAATTAGGAAACGTATGACTTGGCTCCCAAAGTGTTGTTTGTTTAGTGTATAATAATTCTCATACTGATGGGTACAATAATGAATTTAACCTTGTAATTGTGTAAAATAGATTAATTATTTCTAAAATTCACAGGGTAACCTTTATCAAATAATTGACTTATTCTTATAATTTAGTTCTCAAGAACATTAAAAAACAAAATATTTGAAATTAAATATTTACTAAGAAGAAAATTATCACCTATACAGATAATATATCATTGAGAATTACCTCTGAAAATAACCTTTACACATTTTGTCTTGATGAACTTTTTAGAAAAGTATTTTTACCAGTCATATGTTGGGAAATCCACTATCTATATATCAATTATTCTTTTTTGTACTTTCCTTGTTTTCATGAAAATAAATACATTAGGATTTCAGTACCCAACAATTCATGGGTCAGGAAATGTTAGTAAATAAATATTTTGGAATCCATATTTGTTTTGAAATAATATATTTGTGGAAACATTATGACCATACTCTATTAAGGTAAAAAAATATTTTTACAATTTCTGCCACTTTGACACATGGTGAAAAAATGGGTAATTTTTAGGAACAAATAAATTGTTACGAAAGATAGGTTTTCTATGATTATACCGTATTGTAGAAAAAGTACCACGAGGATTGATTTTTTATACATTTTATAAAAACCATCCATACTAGAAGTAACGTTTGAAAAAAGTTTTCTTAAAGAAGAAGTTTTAAATATTAGTTTTACAATTGAATTCCTTTCCTCTTGGGTAATGGTTTCAGAGTTGAGTTTTTAAAATCATATTTTTTAACTATTATTTTTAGAAATCACTAGTTTTAATTATTTATAAATGGTGTATTTTTAAAAAATATCCTTATAAAAATCATTAAAAAGATCAAATATTTCTTTTTTTGAAACATTTATCCATGAATTTTACTTATCATTTTTTTAAAAACTTTTCAATTTTCATTTCCAAGAATATTGAATAATTATAAAATTCATTATATAAAAGAATATTATTATCCTCCAATAAGGTAGATTCTTCATCTAGAATTTTATATTTCTTCTCATTATCTGATTCAGGATAATTGTTATTTAAATATATATTTATATGATTCATAGTAGTGTGTACCTTACTCATAGGAAAAATTATTTTTAGGTATTTTGAAAATAGGACTAATGTTCCACTATCCATAACTATTATTTTTTGAAGATTTATCTGCAGATTCTTTACCACTTTCACTCCAAGAGTCATTTATTTTAAAGATATTATTTATTTTTGGATTATAAAACTTTTTCTAATTCCTTTAAAAGTTAATATCCTTCATGTATTATCTTTTCATATGTGGAAAATATGATCTTATATGTATAAATTATTTACACTCATAACAAGTTACACCAGAATAATTCTAATAATTCATGTCCTTGTATCCAATCTTATATAGATACTAACAATATTTCTTACTAACTCTCTTGTTCATTCTTTGAGCAAGATTATCTAGTTATCTTTTTGATTTTTCAGCAGTATCTGATTTGAATTGAATAACCACTTTATTATTTCTTTAAAATCCAAAAAATTATTCTATAGAATGATATTTTTGAGGTAATGTAGAGGTTGTAAAAAAAGAAACACTACCATTATTTTTCATTTCTTTCTCAATGTTGCTTTTGAGTCTACATTCATATTACATCAAGATTTTAATAATATCATCCAGAATGATATTACTAACATTCCTTATTTCATTAATAACTTTCCTTTAATATTTTCCATTCGTTAGGCCTGATATATATGATTTTCTCAACAATAATCTCATCATCTAATCATTTCTCACAAATAGCTTGAATAATATCAGTAATTTTTATGAATCTTTAGTAAATTTTTGTAACTATTTCACCTTATAAGAATTAAAAATCTTGATAATGAGATATAATAATTGATCTCTTGGTTTCAAAACCCTTTTATGTGATAAATTTTGTAACATATAAGTTTTTACAAATACTATTTCCTACTTCACATGATGAAATTTAAATATAAATGCCTATAGTTACTAAAAGAAATAATGTATTCCTTAATTTTTAATTCAACTAACATTCTATATTTTCTTGATTAGTGATGTACCTAAATTACCTTTCAGGTATTTTTCAATATTTAGTGAAAATCCAAAATTTATCAACCCTCATATTGATAAAAGAGGACTTCATTCTATCTATCAAATATTCATAGTCATATCCATCCAAAATTTGTGGTATATTTGGAATTATATTATCTTTTTATCCTATTTTGAGTCATAACATCTTCTGAAAGTAGATACAAAAAATTATTTTCAACAACACACATTATTGTACATATTTATAAACAAACATTTTATTGAAAAATTTAACATAATTGCAATAATAAAAATAAAGAAAAGTTAAGTAAGTATTTAAGTTGTGGAAACCAAATATGATACTAATTTTTGGATCCATATATTATAAGTATATTAATTATGATCAAAATAATATATAATAGATGGATCTATTATAGGAGAGGGTAAATTTTATATTTGAAAACTATTTTTTAATATAATTTTAACAAATGATATTCACAAATCTTATTGAGGAAAATATAGTATTGGACTTGGGTCAGTCCAATTATCAAAGTCTCATAATTAGAGTGATTTCTATATATCTTATTAAAAAAATCATTCATAAAGAAATTTATTATATCGTATTTAGAGTAGAAACAATTATATTAGTGAACACAACATAAACAAAAAAACATAAATGACTTAATCAGATAAAAATATCATATTCAAGATAGATGAGATTAATATAGTATATCTTGGATTGATTGTATATCTAATTAGTATAAGATAATGAATTTTATTGAATTTAGTGTTGTTATGATAAAAGTAAAATATATATGATTAGAGGAATTACGAACTTTTATAAAAAATGTTATAAAATAATAATAATTTAAGAATGAAATACAATTTTTTTAAAAATAAAGACCTATTTTAACCTTCAGAGTAATTTATTCTATTACCAATACTGATGTTTTCACTTATTTAATCCAAATAATAATGTTTTTCTTTCCTCGGTATGGAATACACTCAATATTATGATTAGATTCTCTCTCTACTTATCCCTAACATCCCTTGACCTGATGGATCATATTTTGTAACACTATCCTCGTGTGACCTTGATCAATATGATGATCAGATTCTCTATCATCCTAACATCATAATCCATTTATTTTATTCACACAATATGATGAAAAAAAAATTGAAAACATTTAGAAAAAAATCCCATAAAAGGATTCCTTTAAAACAAAAAGACTCTAAACAATTACAAATGTTTAGGAACAATTTTTTCATGATTTTGAAAATTGTTAATGTTCTCACATAGTATCAAAATAAATATAATAATTCAAAAAGTGTTAGCTCCAAACTCTTTAAATTACTAGGTATCTATTAGTAACCCTTACAATAGTCATATATTTTCCAACTTTGATGTAATGACTTGGTAAGGTAGAAATTAAATGGTTATATCATTATATAATAAATGTCATCATATTTATTTACACATTCACAATGTAAAATATATCCGATTATGATAAAATATATTTATCCATATTTCAAATTTTAACTTCATTTAGTTCGATGGTCTTCTTTACGTATGTCATTACGATGATAATTATGAGTATAAATATGATATTTATCGGTTTTGATATCTTTTAATTATGAATACTTTTTCAGTATAAAGATAAAAGAAAAAGCCTTATATTTAGTATGATAAAAGGTAAAATTTATTATTATTGGTTCCATACTTAATAATATAATCATAATAAATAAATTTAGTATAAATTCATAAATAATTTAGAACTAATTCTATGTATGAAAAAATGTATATTTTCTCTAAAAAAATTATGAAAATACATTGGACTTTAAAATTTAGTAATCATGTATTTAAGAAAGAGTATCTCATTTCTAAAACAAAAGGAATGGAAAAGTAATAATAAAATTTTTACATAACTTTAGAGTGATACATTGTCCCCACTATAATTAAATTATGTCCTCACACTTTAAACAATGTCCCAGAAATCTAGGGTTTTATACATGTAAATACTATATTTTGAAAACCGAAATCATAAATAAGGTTAAAAACACATCTTCATAATACGAGGGAAATGAAAATTTGATGGTCACCACAAAACTAGGCTTTTTAATAGGATAAAATTAGTGAAAACATATACATTTATGAAAATCTAAACTATGAAGATCTAAGGGAGAGTTATTGTGAAGTTGTTAAACTAAGAGATTGTGACCACAAGGACTTAAACCATGGTTATTAAAAAGGTCATTGATATCATAAAAAAATATTATAATAGAATAACATTTATATTTCAAGACTCTTTTCATAGAGTGGATGTATTATTTCACTCTATAATAATATAAGTAAATATATATTTCTATAAAAATAATAATTCATATTGATTATGCCTTGATATATTTCTACTTCATCTCTTTGTATAATATGCTTCATATTGTAATGCAATACCTTAATCTCTAAAAAATTATCCAAATATTAATATAAACCATTTCATAAATAGTTACACTTATGACCCTTACGATTATTATGATCAAAACATTAGAATCATTTCCAAGGTATTCATTAGTAATGAGTTTACATTATCCATATCAATTATCTATTTATCCAAACATCATTGTATCAACATTAAAACCTATTATGTTTTATCTTTCCCTCAACCATGTATTTTCCAAAAAGTCTTACTTTCTACTGAATCAATTTTCTTGGTATCATCGAACATATGATCTCAAATCCTAAATGAAATTCTCCTGTTGTACATGTCTAATATATTATACAATTTATATAATTTGAAAATAATAAATAAAATACATTTACAACATAATTATTAGATCTAAATACTGAATTTTGTTAATCATTCCACTTCGGTTGTGTCAATATCATAATAATGACCTTGATCTAATATCTTTCCTTGATGCTTGTAGAATGTATTCGAAAAGTGCACCATTTTAATACAATTAAAACACTTAATAATGGTTTTTTATTTCTTTCCATTTTAATTTTTTATTGGTGACCCATTTCAATACATTTATAAAAATATCCCAATACCTTCAATCATTTCCCTGTGTGATTCTTTCCATAGCTATCACATGTGGTAAAATTATTCATTCCCCCCTTCATTTTGTACTTGATTTTTTTTCTATCTTCCTCTTCTTATCTTGCATCCCTTTTTAGTTATGTTACAAAGATAATGTTTTCTCAGTCTTGATACCACATGAAACCATTTATTCATATGATGAAATATTTTGGGAAACCACTGCCCTTCGAGGTCCTGGTTTAAGCCCAGAAAAAATGGTCAATATTTCATTCTTTGTTGTGTAAGTAATCTATAGAATACCTAGAAAAAATTATAAAGGTATCCTCATACTCTATAAAAACTTATTCATTATTTTTTTAAGATAATGAACTTCCTCTTGATCTTAGTTTGTTTATCAGAAGGGAAATATTTTTCAAACAATGTCTCTTTAAATGATTTCCATTCCATGAGTTCTATTTCCACTTCCTCCTTAGTATTCTATATCAATGACCACTATGATCAATATCACTTTTGAGATAATACACTTCAAATTTTGGATTTTCATTTTCACTAAATCAAATTTTTTTAAAGATATCCTCAGATACTTCATCCAATTCTCAAACTCCATTGGATTAGTAGTTCCACAAAATGAAGGGGCCCTCTGTCGCATTAAACATCCCAATATAGGAAAATCTCACTATGGAACAGGTTTCTCCAACCAGGAGAGGTTAGTTTTTATAACATGATTAATTTTTCCAAATATATCCATAACACACATTGTTTCGATAATAACTATATATTCTATCTCTATAGGGAATCATATTTAATGGATACAAGTATTTATATAATTGTTCCTTCCAAGATTCATTTCTAAACAATGGCATATAACTTTTTAGATCATATCATTATGAAGCATAATTTTTAATCCCAAAACTACTGAAATACTTACATAAATTTAGTAAATTCAGGAATTTCTAATCTCATAATCATAAATATGGTATAATTGGGTGGTTTTCCTATAGTTTATCTACGGGATATGTTTTCTAATCTACATTTTTGTAAATCTAGTTTCAAAGTTTTCTACTAAAATTTCTCTAATATCAAATTTATCACCTTTTCCCTAGAATCATAGAGTTAGTGCATTACTTTATTACATTAGAATGATTACAAGAAATCAAATCTCAAAGGGCCAATAAGTATAGCAATTTTAAAGAACTATATTACATACATGGAACCCATTTTACACTAGTAATAAAAAACATAATACATAACAAAATAAAATTCTTAACATCCTTAAAACTTGTTACAAAAATTTATCTTCATACCCTGGGAAAAGGAAAAAACTAGGGTGAAATCAAATGACCAGTAAGGGTAAATAATAGTTGAATCAATCATGAATTAATAATGAATAATCTATATGTAAATAATATAATATGATCAAATAATGCTATATAAATAATCACATGAGTGTATAACATGACCATAGATATTATAACTAATTAAATAATCACATAGAATATTAATATTGATGGAATGAATAATCTTGGATGTCTACATGATCAAGACCAATCCTCAATATACATACTATCAAGATCTATCCCTAAGGAAGTTTATTTATATGGGTAGAAACCCATTTTATTTTTGTTAAGATCTATACTCATGGAAATCTAAAACATCTTGGAAACAAATGCGAAGGGTTTATCACCAACTAACATCATCTGATGAGACTACCGATGCATAATAGGGATCTCATTCAATTGTCCCCAAACCATATAATTTATGTCCAAACCATTCCCCATATATTGAAGTAATCAATTTAAATCAAATAAAATGTTTCTTATCAAATATCATTATTGAATAAAAGATACTTATTTATCAACAATTCCCCAGTAAATAAAATTACTATCCAAGTGAAAATTATATGTTAAAATGGTATATGGTTTAGGAAAAAATAATTTCCATTTCATTATAAGATTTATATTAATGATAAATTAAATTTACCAAAAAAATTATCATAAGAAAGTGATTGTTTCTATAGAAAGTTAAAAATCAAAAAAGAAAGTTAGATTACAAAGATAACTTCTTCCACTTGGTATTTTTCAATTAAAATCCATTGGATGAGATAATAAAATGGAAAAAATATAATACCATAAAATATGAGTTTGTGATGATATAAAAATAAAATGGGTATGTATATACACCAAATTAAAGTTAATTGGTGTATAGTAACCAATATGTCTCAATGGAATGTAAATTGAGATGAAATCCCATACCTTGAGTCTTAATTGTCTATGTGTCTTTATCATGTTGAAAAATAAAAGTATGTTAAATTTTTACTCTATTTATAACTCTTTTAAATTTTATTATTACTTTTACTCCAGTTATTATAGTGTCATATATAACTACTTAAATATGTTTGGATTGTGTGTTTTGACCAAATTCATTTTATTTTTCAAAAACAAATTGTTGGTCAACTATAATAAAATGGGTAATTATATATTCATATTCAAAATAATAATTATGAAATTATTATTATATTTATACATAAATTTTAATTTGAAACAAAATCATGAAATATAGTTATGAAACATTAACCAATGTTAAAATCATGGATATGGTAGTTCTTTCATACACATTTGTAATGTTTCCATTTATCAATGATTGTTATGTAAAGATTATAAGCCACATATTATCTTAAAAAAAATTATCATTATTTCATAAAAAAATCTTTATATAATAATATATAATTATATATATAATTATTGTGATGTAAAATGAATCACATCACGTCGAGGAGGAGGTACTCCATAAGTCCACGAATGAAGTTATAATTTTTTTTATGTGTGAAAAAGCTATTAAAAAATGGTATTATTATATTTCTATAAATTTTTTATGTTAGGAATATAATATATATGTATATTATGTCACATATTTTAAATTAAACTCATCATTAATAAATTATATAAATTTTTTGAACTTATGACATCACTTTATGGTGGATGTAGTCCACACGTACACAAATGAAGTTATCGTATTTACATGAAATGGAAAGAATAAATTCATGTGTTATATAAAAATTACATAATAATAAATACATAATAAATATCATATATATCATATATAAATAATGGTTCCAAAAAAATTCCTAGCCAAGAAAGGTGGTAAAGGAAAAAATGAATGACATTGTTTTGCGAGGTGGTGGTTCGCCGTACATGAATGGTAAGTTCATTACCCATTTTATGGAAGTGTGTGTAGGTGTCAATATAAAGCTTGTCATAAAAAATATTAATACATTGAGTATACTGGTTTTACTATATAACCATGGAATAAAAATAAAATAAGGGGTTTAGAAACCAATAAAACCTAAATGCACATTGAAGAATCTTACCTCTTTTTTTGATAACTCAGTTTGGTTTTTACCAAAGGGAATCATAGGATTTTTGATGCCCAAGGTGAGGCATATAAGATGATGGGAGTTATGTTTAGAGACTATTTGGGCATTTTTTGATGATTAAATATTTATTGAGAGGTTTGATTAAGGGGAAGTGTGGATGGTTTTTTATAATAGAGGGGGAGTGTCATTCTTGTAAATACAAAAAGTTATACACTATTGAGTGGTCACTATTGCTTCATGTTCCTAAAAAATGGATAAATATTAGATTAAAGGGGAAATATGGTCAATAAAAACATCAACCACACTATGAACATTTCTCTCAATGAATCTCTTGAAAATTATATCTTCAACATCTATATTTACATTCCAGAGCTTCCCATCCACCCAAATGATCATCCCTATAATCTGTAAGAGGATATCCAAAAGAGGTTTATCATTGAGAAGCTAATTATCTTAACAATAAATTTCTTTTCATTTATTATTTTTACACCTTCATTTATTATATAATACCTCAAGTATTATAACACCACTATATAACATATAATAAATTGTTTTTATGTTGATGTTAAAATATTTATCCATGCTCACTTCCATCAAATGGGTTAAGAAATCATCATTTTTTGTGTATGGTGGACTACCACCTCAGGATATAGTGTCATTATTTTTTACATTACCAACTAAAATGGTTGAATATAATTATGACTGTATTATTTATATATTATATCTTTTATATTATTATTATTTTGGAATTATTATATAACACATAACTTTAGATTTTCAATTTTGTGGGAATATGATAAATCACTTGTGTGTAAGGTAGACTACCACCTCGTAAAGAGATGTAATTTTCCCACCTTTTAAATGGATGGTATTATGGATTGGATTAATGAAAATATAATATATATATATATATTTGATATAAAAATAAATTTGTAATGTTAATATATCATTTACCATTATTTTTTCCAATTCGATAAGAAAGTGGGAATCATGTTCATTTGTATGTACAACGTACCTTCTCCATGAATGGAATATTTTATTTTCCATCACTAAATTTTATGTATTAAATTGAATACATATATAATTAATATATATGATATTTATATCATGTTTATAATTTTATATATGATTAAAAAATTGTCAATATAAGAGGACCAAAAACAAAACTTTAAATCATATTCGAAAAACAAAGCAGTTATTAAATAAAACACAACATTAACCTGGAATTATTTATAAATAGGTAATAAAAGATAATAATAAATTCATATTTTCTATAATATATATAAATATGGTTATTTATTTTATTTATAATAAACTAATACTTACTATACATTATCTTTGAGTGTGTATGAGAGATTTCAAGACCTATGGTAATGGAGTTTCATCTCATTTTTTACACTGTGAGACACAAGAAAAATTCACCACCTACTTATTTTATATGGTGTATTTAACTCCCATGAATGTATTTTATGATTCGTATCTATAAATTTTGTATATTTATATATCCATTTTAGGGTCAATCTTTTAGGGGGTTTATGGTGAAAATGTTAACAAATCCATAAGGGTTTTTTTGTTTCAATTGTCCTTCTTTGGAACAGAAATTATATTATGCACCTATCTAATTAAATGAAGTGTATATAACATTAATTTGATAATTTATATCATGTATATACTTTTTTCCTGATATTTTATTTTTTACTTAATTTTATTCATTCACGGGGATTACTATTCAAATTTACTAAAGTGGTAAGAGTCTTATGTTACAATCTCATAGTTCATTGACATTATTTATGATTATGACTAAAATGATAAAATATTATGATCTATCACTCAATAGAATATTTATTTTTTATTATCTTATTATTATTTAATTATATTTCATGTTTCCCCTAAATTTTTCTCTCTTTATGTTCTAAATCGTTCAAAAGTAAATATTTTAAGAAAATTTTTCTTTTTAGTCAAAAAATTTTTTTCTTCCAAAACATTTTTTCTCACAAATATATATTATTTTTTATCTTTAACATTATTTATTAAAAAATTATTTACCATGTTTGAATTTTAAAAAATAATATAAATGTAATTTTCATTTCATTTTTAAAAATAATTATCTTTTGGTATTTATAGAAAATGTGAATGTAATCTTCATTTTAGCATGTATGGCATGAAAAAAATAATCTAATGTCATGACCTATAATTATTCCAACAATTACTTTACTATTTTTGAAAGTTATGTTCATGTAATTTTTTTTAATATTTTAATTTTATGTTTTTTTCAAAGAAGAAAGGATATTTTTATCAAGAAATTTTTAAATGTTTTTTAATTATTTTATAATAATTTTTCATTATTATTTTCAAAAATAAGGATTTTAGAAATGTTTTATGTTATAAAAAATGAATTTCCATGAAATGTTATTTTTCTTATGAATTCTTGAAATTTATATTTTTAAATACTTCTACATAAATTATGACATCATTTGAGATAATCTATTCTTTATTGGGGATATGAACTAAGGATGCCATTATTTTTCATTATTTAAATTGTATATATTTATGATGACAAGATGTTTAAGAAACCCATTTACTTTCCAAGGGTTACAACATGATATAAAAATTAGGAAATCCATTTCTTTTCACAAGTTATGATACGATGAGATGAAGAAATGATTATGAAACTTGTATCATTTCCATTGGTTATGATATGATGAAATGTCTATGAACCACTTTTTCTTTTTTGGGGTTATGATATGATTAATATTTTATGATCCCGTGGAATTCATGTGTATTATTTTCATTATGTGACGTGTCGGACCTATATATCCATACAATGCATTCGATATTGATTTATATATCATGATATAATTATGGAAATCAAGTCATTTGACTTGATCTACTATGAGAAATAGGTTTGTCCCAATCCACTATGGGAAACATGGGTGGCCTAATTGATAATGGGTAATAGTTGTGTCCTAATTCACAATGGGAAACAAGTGTTTTGTAACACACAATAAGAAATAGGTTTGTCCAGATCCACAATATGAAACAAGTGCATCCATATCCACAATTGGAAACATGTGACAAGTCCTAATCCCCTATGTTGATGGTCTGGGTAGTATAGGTTTACATATCAAAAGGGTTTCTATATTTATGATAGTTACAAAATTTTATAACATAATCTCATGATTCATGGTTGAAATATGAGGATTTATGAATCTCATGGCCCATGTTCTCTAAAATGATAATGTTTTATTCTGTGAATGTTGTTTATGATCCTTGATAGGTTGGTTTTGTTCTTTTTAAGTTATGTTCACGATCACTTACCATATTCTTAACTTATAATTTCACATGATATTTTATGGATATGTATTATGTTTATCCTTAGTGAGAATCTAAGCTCACCCTTTCAATTGTTTCCCTTCACTATGTTATAAATAATGGATTTATATATGATATGTATATGAAGATTAATTAATGGGAAGATTATTATGCGGGACAATAAATATCTTTTTTGAATGAAGAATATTATCTTCCAAGTTTTAAAAGACTCTAAGCTATTAAAATATTTAGGTATGTGTTTGTGTAATGAATTAAATATTCATCTAAAAATATGTAATAACCATGAATGTAAATAATGGGTCACTATATTTAGGGTGATTTTTGGGTCCTTTATGTCATCCTATACCATGTATAGAAATGAAACATGTTCAAGATTATCAAAACTATGTTCCACATATTCAGAGGTATGTTTTCCCAATGATTTGAATTTTAATTTTAGAACTATTAACGGATTCACTTCCAAATTCAGGTTCTAAATTTTAATTTAGATTACAGTATTAAACTATTGAATTTTTTCTAGAAAATTTCGTTTCTACCTTAGATCCCATAAAAAGTTAAATTTTTTTCTTATTTTAATGGTTTGGAAAAATATGATTTTTCTATTCTATAAACCCCATCTATTTTTCATATTACTTGAACGAGATTTAAAATAGTATTTGCAAATTATAAAGATGGTTTGGGTTTCAAAAGTGATTTTTCAAAGGTTTTACTTTTTATTTAAAGTGATACATGAAATTAAAAGTATGGTAAAAGTGTTTCAAGATTTTTTTAACAATAAAATTTTATGTTTCAAATGTTTTTACACTATTTGGGACATGTTAAGAATTAAAACTGTAGTGTTCAATGTGTTGATGGAATTTTATAAAAAACATGGCTTTGATAATTAATTTCATTTTATGGGAGGTTTTAACTAATTTTCAAAAGTAATTCAATACGTGGTCCCTCTTTTTAACTGAGTTTTAAAATGTGGCATCAAGGATTGGCATCCTGATCTAGTTTAAAATCCCAAGTTGGCACTGTTGAATAGTTTTTGATAAGTGTATTTTTGTTGAACCACCTTCGAGCCACTATGTTTATTTCCCTTAAGGGACAATGGTTGATGTTTCTGGAGTCTGGATGAAATATTTTTATTGGATTTTTCTGGATATTTGACTGGATATAAAGATGTGTTTTTTTATCATTATGATATTTGAAAAATGATTTGATAATTGATTGTTAATGCAATGGAATCTACTTGTATTAATTTTATAGGCACCTTGGATGTAACTTCTCAATCTAGAGTCCCACTAAATAGTTACATGAGACTATTTGGTCACATGAAATCATGTACATATCCCTGAATGACAAGTATTCCGACAAGTAGTGAAGGCCTAGGGTGTTTTAATGGGGAGACTATGCCCTCATAGATCATAGTAAGCACATAAGTAAGCAGTAAATTCTACATAGTAGAACCATAACAACTAGAAGATAGTATAGGATGTAAAATATATATTAAATTGAATATAAATAAAATACATACATAAGAATAATTCTTATAAAAAATAAAATAATAAAGATGACATGTCATGCACCTATACAAAATGAGGGTATCAGGAGCATGAGGAAAAGAATATAAAAAATTCTATAAAAACAAAACAAAGGAGAAAAAAAAAAATAATCTAAATCATAGTCTCATTCCACTTCCCAAAAATTTACATCCTAAATAGACAAGTAAATCAATTATCAGAAGCAAGATGCTTCTTTCTTACCATACAAGCGAGCATAAAGTCTACTTAGGTACCAAATAACATCTGAGCATGGGTGCGGGATATATATCTTAGTAGATCAGTACCCATGGTGTCTATACCTTTCTATTACTTGAAAATGTTTTATAAAAGTGTTTTATATATAATATAATGGTAGAGAAGTAAATATATAAACATTAATAACATAGTCTAGGTTTCTAATAGACACTCGTCCCAGACCACCTTTGTTGGACTAAACCGAAAGTCTGATTGAGTACATGTTCAAAGAAATATTTTTATAACAATGGACAAAAGTAAACAGAATAAACCAATAAGGTGTAACCCCAATCATACACTTCATATTTTTTTCCAATTCACATTTCACAAATCATGTGTGCTCATAAGCAGGGATGAAGAAACACATGCACATAAAAAATATCAGCACAATTAGTAGTAGATTCTGCCCACATAAGAATAAAATCATTGAATCCATTAAATCCACAGTGGAGTCTCAATCCTGTACATGGAAACCAAATCCGACTCCCAAGTGTTGAAATGAGAAAATCCAATAACCCAATGCCATTGAGCCCATCCAAATAGAACCATATGAAGTCAGTTGTATCACTTGAGGATGATAACTCTTATTCCATTCCAGTATCTAACACAGTGGACAAAATTTCACCCGAGGCATGGTATAACTATCTTCATAAAAGGGCACGTCCTCAGTTTGTCCCATAGTGAACCCAGATCACATAAGAGTAATAGAAACCACAAGGGAATCCCTCATCTGGAAGCCAAATCATCACTCCCGGTGCATCAAGTCATAAATCCCCAAGCATGGTGGGTCCGTCTATGAGTCCCTAATACGAAGACCATTTTCTATCACATCCTACATCAAGTAAGATATATCAAAAAGGAATATCAATTAAAGGAAAATAATTTTACTATTTCATGAAATTAATAAAACATATCATTCCATCAACAGAATGGAATGATCCCAAGATACCATGAAATCTAAAGGACACATTAAAAACCATGAACATGGTATAATTTATAAGGAACAGTGTTAAACATTAAACCTGAGAAAGGTATGAGAAATAGGCCTAAGATAAATTCCATAACTCCTAAACAATTTTATGTCATCACATGCAATTTAGTGGAACAAGCTAACAAGCATTCCAAGGAATTTCATATAGAAAAAACCACTAACAAGGACATAATCATTAAGAAGTTAAATATATTCAAGGAATTTGGCATCAACATGCCTCTATTTAAATGTAACCAATGAAATTCCAATAACTCAAGATATCAAGACTAAAGGAAATTACCATATCAATTCCATCTATTTAACCCTGACATAATGAAATAATTATCGGAAGTGTCATAAAGCCTAACACACAAGTGATGGAATATGGAAAGCAATTCCGTATGGAATGAAATGTAAGAATATAATTTAACCTACAAAATCCATTAACATATGGAATATTTGGTTCACTACATTAATGATAAAAAATACTAGATAGTAGAAATTCAAGCCTGCCAATAGCATAGGGCCTTACAGAAGGACCAATTAATTAATTATGAATATGAATTTCCATAAAATGGGTTGGTACTATGGTCTATTTTTCAAATTAAATCCATTTATCATTTTAATGAATTAAAACCAAGTGAAAATCATCCTAAGGAATAAGAAAAAAGGTCCATTTAAGTGGTTACACCTAAATGGGTGTCCAATAGGTAAGTAAAACACCCTCGGTAGGGTTTCTTCATAAGAATGGATTAATACGGGTATGAAAAACTATCATTATCAATTTATTATGCAAGATTGAGGCCTCATCATAAGGTTCCTTGATGTGACATAATAAAAAATATTGTAAAGTGATGAAAAACCTGGGAAGAGTACTAGATGCCAAACCTCATGGTTCTGGTACTACACATGTCATGTAACACGACATCATTAAAAATAAAGTTGGAGAAATCATGAAATTTAGTGAAAACCAAGATGTAGAGAAAATGTTTGTCACATGGAAATTGCGCAATGGATAGTGAGAGATAAAAAAAATTAGAGGTCATGGAATGAAGAACATACTGTGAAGAGTCTGTAACTTCTGACGATGAAGGAAACATATCACTGTAGATGTAGAAATATCCAACCCCCAATAATGGAGGGAGAGGGGCTTTGTGCACCAAGAGGAGATTTGAAACTCGAGTGGGAGAGAGAGTAGAGGAAGAAAGGGTGTTGGAAAATAACCCTTAAAATAAAAATTGACTTTTTACCCATATAAAAGAAGTATAATGGTTTTTCCATGGTTATATAAAATTTTTCACCAACCGTGTGATGGGTTATTCTTCATAGGGGCTTATCACATGGTCTACTAGATTGTTTTCTAGCTATGTGTATACAATGTAGTGGATCAATATCAGATACCTTCAACTGGATGCACAGACTTTCATGCTATGTGTACGGTTTTTCAAATTGTGTCACCTATCCTATTATCCTTATTTTTAATGATATAGCCTTAAAATAACCCCATACACCCTCAGTTACTCCTCTAAACTCATGGGATTCATATTAAGGGGTTTTATTAAGGAACTAATCTAAAAAATTTACAACCCGTAAAATTTTATAAAACCTGTAACATTACAATACCCCCACCTTGGAACTTCTTATCACCATGAAGTCTTAGAAAAACTAAGAGTGCATCACCCGACCTATTCAGGCCTTGAAGCCTCACCCAAATGTCCACATTGAATTACAAAATTCTCAATGCACCTGAATATAAAAAAAACTCAACTAGTGGTTTCTAAATACTTCATAAGAAATGAAATGAAGGAATTCAAGTGGTACCATACCTGGTCAACTACCCCTGTGGAACCCATCATAGAAGGCCGATACATTTCAAAAGCTACACCAAATAACTTGAGATGAAACCACCTTAAGACTTCTCTAAGAATTCCCACTGAATCCTGAAACCCGCTTCCAATGGTGTCTCATCCAAAATTCCTATTTAAACTATCATTCTCTACAATGAACCTAGAAAAACCCTTGATCCAACGCACTTAGATCAAAATGGTTTTAAACACCCCATCTGATATTGAGTGAAGTATGAGGTAAGTGCAGAGTCAATAACTAGGATTCATGGATATCCTACAAGGAAACAAAATTTGGGACTACAAATTAGATGTAAGTTCAATTCAAACATTGTAGTTTAAGAACATTGGTTGGAACTAAAATAGTAACTTCCTGGCATTCAAGTATAGAGAAAAATAGGTGGTGTCCATGAGCCTGTTCATGGAATTCCAACTTGGGAACCTAGGTATCACTCAAGATTATACATTCCTCTAAAAAATTTGATTTCGGAGTGTGACTCTGGACAAAAATACCAAAACAAAACCAATAGATTATAAAACATCAGCATTTTTTGAGGTCAATGCTCTCCTAGAGTACCCATATGATACCAAGATAGGAGAGATGGTCACCGTAAAACCAGAGTACACTAAGAGTAAAAATATTTAATAAACACTAAAAAAGAGTTGATACACTTTATAAACTGGATAGAATAGTCCTCTATACATTTCCAACCAACCTTTAAAAATAAAAATGAAGGATTTTCCAAACATTTGAATGATCCCCTAGGTTGTTCCACTTTTATAGGATGGAAATATTTACCAAGAGCTAACATGACTCTCCCTACCTTCAAAGTTTTCTTACATAAGATCAAATAGTTGATACTGAACTCAACTAGTTCCATGAACAATTTTACTGGACAATAGGAACCACATATATCAATGCATACTACCTAAACACTCCATGGGAAAAGACATATTTTTTATAATATCAGTTGTTTCATCAACCATATTAATTTATCTATTTGATGGTCAACATTAAGGATTTACCCCAAAGTGAGTTATTGCTCAAGAAGGCCCACTAGGCTTAAAATATTACCATTATGATTTAAACAAAGAATAAAGGGGCCTACAAAAACATTTCTATTCTATTTAAGGAGAAACTCAGAAAAATACAAAAAGGATTTAAAATTCCTGCACAAAGGGTTTATAATAAACACCAATAAAAGAGAATAATTAAAAAAATAGGTTTATGGGGGTTCCTCTAACTATATAAGGATTTGGAATAAGTTTATTTGGTGTCAGCTACACTGCATATATATGAGAGAAATAATAAACCTACAGTGTAGCCTGGCTAGCCTGAGTAGATCCACTCTACTGATGCTAAAGATATAGGGCCTGACTACCTTATCCATTACCATTTTCATCTAGGCCTGACTAACTAGTTAAAGACCAACTCACAGACTATTGTGGAATTTCAAATAAATATCCTAACAAAGGTTCTTGTATAGATCCCCTACCACCATGTGTTGGATGATAGGAACGAATGAATCATTAAATGTGACCCATCATACTAAAAAATTGTAATTCTATTAGGTTCCTTTTGTGGTGGGATTTCAAATGACATGGCCGTCCACATTGGTAAAAATATATAGGATTATTATGTGTCACCTAGATGGAACTTCCCCCACACGAACCCTCAATATTCCACTTCCTAATACCAGATGGACTATCAGCCTGATTTAGAACAAAAATGACATGTCTCACATGAAAAGTTTCTTTGAGATTACACTATATAATTAGATCCTGGTTTAGGATCTCTGTAATGGTTTCTAACCAAAATAAATTCACCTATGACTAAATAGCATGCTCAATCCCATCTTAAAATGTATCACAGCCATCAATTCATCACTAGTAAAATATGGAGAAAAACATTGTAGCTCTATGAAATGATAAGTACACTCAACCACTATAATAAAGACCTTATGGATATGTAAAAAAATATCTGGCTTGATCCTCTCATAAAATATTTATAAAGAACTAATCTTATAAATCCCTTTAAATGTCATCCAAAACCATGTTTTTTCAATTCTGTGACTGAAAAAACATCACACCAGTATTTGGTTGTGTCATGAAGCATGTTCTTAGAATGATTGACCCTCCATTCTGGAGACATTTCAATGTGATTGGTGATGGATGTTACAATTTTCTCTCTATGACTCGACAGTATGAGGACCCCGTCCCCTAATAAAGTTGGAGGATGCTTCTGTTAGAAGTCCTGTGTAAGATCTACCATAGAAGGGGAAGTCCTGGGAGAACCCTGAATAAACTAGATAAACCTCCAAAAACATTTAGGAAACTAAGAATCTGTGCCAAAGGAGAAGATCAAAGCAAGGTTCCTCTGGTTGCACAGTAGGAGGTATAATGCATGGCTTAGGGACCACCCCCTGCATTGTGTGCTCATGGCCACTCTCTTTGAGTTCTACTTGAGTGATTCCTGATGGCATAACTATATAATTTCCAAGAACTCACATCAAAAAATATTTCTATAACATGTAATGAAGGAATGTAAGAAATAAATACAGAAGGATAGAAACACAGCATCCCTGCACATGGCATAGTTGATTGGGAAATTGATAAAATAGAACACGTACAAGGGTTTCCTATGGGCATACACAAATAACATTATACTCTATGAGTGAGGCTTGGAAAAAAGTAAGGACCTTATAAGGATCATAATGGACTCTTACACCATCCAATTGTCCTAAGTAATTTCAATTAAATGTATCATATTCATTTATTTAAAGGCCATTTCAATTTGATCCATTTATTAATTTAAATATTTTTTAATATGGATGAATTCAGTGGATCACAATTCCAATTCAAAATGGACTATACACCTTATAAATAAAAATTAAAGGTTCACATAATCCAATTTATAACTTGATCTTGAAATTAAATTTGGAACAACTCTATAGTTATAATAAAATTGGTAATATCAAAAAAATCAACTAGGCATAATAGAAATCACTTGTAAGCAGGAATATGCATGCTAAAGGGAAAATGTTGCCTGGAATAATGTATGCCATTTCATTTCCTATAGATCCTAATATGATTCATGTAGTGAAACACCCCCATTTCATCAGGTTGAAGAAATAAAAATCATCATTTCGATAACAGTAATATCAATAAAAACACAAGTCAACTGCGACACCCAATGGTGAAATTGTATCAACATTAGAAGTATAACCAATAAAATAATTCCCATCCTAGGAAATTTGGGTATCCCTTGTACATGGGTTATCCATGTCCAATTATAGGGTAAGATCAAAATTCTTATGTCCTAGTATCATGTCTAAACCCAAACCAAAAGAAAAAGGAAAAAATACCATATGGTACCAATTTATAATTTCATTGAACTAGGTTCCACTCAACAGTTCCCGAGCCCGATTTGTCACATGACCTCAAGAACATCTCCATGAATTACAGAGGCTGCATATTTGTAATGAGGTCCTATGGTGTGTTTGTGGAGAGAATATACCCTCATAGATCATAGAAGCACAGTGGTAAGAAATATAATTTAAATATAGGAAGAACCGCCACTGATAGACATCAGTATAAGTAAACTATATAAGAAATTAAATATAAATAAATAGTTGTCATAAGTTGAATATAATTAAAAGATAAAATAGTTAATATGTAAATTCATGAACCTATGAAAAATGAGAGTACGGTAGAAAATAGTTAAAGAAAATAAAACATGATATCAAAAACTAAAAAAGGGAACACAAACTGGTACACCACATCTCGAACAATGACTCAATTATCTATCCTCAAAGATCCATACGATATAGAAAATAAAATAAATCATTGTAAGAATTATGATTCCTTATTTCCATACCTATAAGCATAATGTCAACCCGAGTACCAAGCAATGTCTTTGTAGGGTGGGAGATATATGTCTTAGTAAGCTGGAACCCATGGTGTCTAGACCATTGAAATACATGAAATAGGTATATAATAGTGTAACATATATAACATAAAAGCAGAGAAATAAATATATAACATTAATAACTTGGTATGGATTCCTAATGGACACTAATGAAATACCAACTGCATTAGCCTAAAGAAGAATTCTAATGGACTACAAGTGCAAAGCACAATATGTATAACAAGTCCCAAACGTAAACATAATGAACCATGAAGGTATACCCCCATGATTGTTCTTCAACTTGGTGTCCAATTCACATGTCATAAATTTTTTGTGCTCATAATAAAGTAAAATGAAAAACATGAAAATAAGTAATATCAAAAAAATTAGTAATATATGCATCAAACATAAGAATACAATCAGTCAGTCCATCAAATACATAATAGAGTCTCATTTACATCCTTGGAAATTGAATCTGAAACCTAAGGTTCACAAAAAATAATAAAATAACCCAATACCATAGAGACCATATAGGGAAACCCAAAAAATGTCGCTTGTATCACTTGAGGAGTGTGAATTTGAATCCATACCAAGTATCTCACACAGGGGACCAGGTATCGCTCAAAGTATGGTATAACGATCCTACCTAATAGGATAATCCTTAGTTACTACCTTGGGTAATAGGTATACCTCAAGTGTAATAGAAACATCCTATGTATCCCTTACCTAGTAACCAAAGCATCTCTCTCTATGCTTCAAGTCATAAATCCACAATAACAACAAGTTGGTGCATGAGTCTTTAATAAAGTACCCACTTCCTCTCCCAGCCCGCGTCACGTTATTCAAATCAACAAGGAATATCAATTCTAGGAAAATCATATATATTATTTCATTACATTAATTAACACCTCATTATATCAATGGAATGGAACGATCATAATCTACAAATCTAGAAAAAAGATACATTATAAAATCTCAACATGGTATAATTCATAAGGAATGTTGTTAAACATTAAACACGAGAAAAATACAAGTAATAGGAATAAGCTACATTTTATAAATCCTAACCAATTTCATGTAATAACATGGAATTTAATGGCACAATATATTAATATTTCTTAAGCATTTCATAAATATGAAACCACTAACATGTGCATAAGTAATAAGCCGTGAAATATAGGAAATGAATTTAGAATCAACATGACACCATTTACATGCCACCAATGACATTCCAATAACTCAAGCTATCAAGCATAATGCAATATTACATCTAAATTCACTCCATTTACCCATGGAATAATGCAATAATTAACATTAGTGGAATAAAGCACAAGGCACAAGTCATAGAATAAAGAAAATAATGGCATATGTAATGGAATATAAGCATTTAATATAACTTGAAAAAGACATAAACAAAAGGTACAATGGTATATCTACTTTAGTGAGTGACTAAATACTAGGAAAGTTACCAAAAAGAAGTCCATGTTCATATGGCCTTACACAAGGGCCAATAAATTAATTAGGCCTAAGAATATTTATAAAAGGGGATGGACCCATGGTCCATTTCCCCAATTAAATCCATTTTTCAATTTAAGTCACTAAACCCAGTGGAAGCTCATCCTAAGGCATAAGAAAAAAGGTCCAATTAAGTTGACACACATAATGGGGTGTCTAAAAGGTAAGGTGAATACCTTTGGTTGGGTCTTTTCATAAGTAGGGATCACTATCGGCCTGGAAAACCATCCTATTCATTTAATTAAGAATGGTAGTGGCCTCTCTGAAAGGTTCCAACAACCTGAATGAAAATGAAATTCCATAAATATTTTAAAAAGATAGAAAAAGGAGTGGACTACATACATCATGGGTTAGGTAATATAAAAACTTGTTAATATATTTTAATTCAGCCTATAATGGGAGAAATTAAGAGATTTAGGAAATCCCCTAATATAGGGTAAAATTCTACCACATGGATATTTCACAACAGATGGTGATATATTTATGAAATAAAATGGCTTGGAAGGATTGTCATTCACAGATGAGTCTATAGCTTCTGATGATAAAGTAAACATATTACTATAGATGGAGAAACATCAAAACCCTACAATTGGAGGGAGAGGGGATTTTTGAACTTGGAGGAGAGGTGAAACCTAAGTGGGAGGGAGTGGGGATGATAAAATGGTGTTTAAAATAACCTTTAAAATAAACAATTACATTTTACCCACATAGTGGGTATCACATGGTTTGTGCACAGTTATACAAACCATAAATCAAACATACAGTAGGTTCTGATTCCCTTGGGAATATCTCATGGTTTACCACATGGTTTGACTAACCATGCATAGACCATGTGGTAACACACTGTCTGAGACCTTCAATTGGTGGAATAGTTTTTCAAAACCATGGGGACTACCTTTTTTCCTTCGTTTCAGTTCCTCGGGCTTTAAACAATCTCTAGATAGCCCCCGGTTCTTCCTCTAACATACCCGGATTCCAATTAAGTGTCTTTTTCAGGAAATAAACAAAAAATTTACGGTCTTTACCTTTGGATAAAACCTAGAACATTACATTTGGTAACTAATAGTGGTTTGAATGTGTGTAGAACAAGTCTTGTAACTCCCTAGGATTTTACAATATATATCTTATTTAAATACATATAATGTTTTAAATTTATTAATCCACACACAACACCAAACATGAATAAATCTCAACATGTTATAATATTATTATCAAGAAAATTAAAAAAAATAATTATATACCTTGTAAATAAAAAGATATAAACCAACAAAAATTCATCGATTTTGAGATAATGTAATTAATATGGTTTAATTTATAAAAATATTTTTCATTGTCAAATAACTATTAAAATTAATAACAAATTAAATAGACTAACTTTAAATGGTGTCTCAGGTTGAGTGGATTTCTACACCTGGTGGAAATCCAGTGACATCTTAAGAGACTGGTTTCTTTTTGAATTCTACTGATGTCCTGAAGACTCCCTCAGATCTAGAAATGGATGTGCTACCACACAGGGTTCCCTATGAAGGATCCTCTGCCAAACACTCATCTTCCTGCTTTAAAGGTATGTCTGATTCATCCATTAGACAAAAATGGAAAATAGATAATATAAAAGCGGATCCTCATGTTTTTTTTAGAAAGACTCAGAATGGGAGAATTATCAATAATTACTAGACTTTTTTAACCCAAAGTTTCTCAGCCTATGTAAATTGAGGATCTTAAAGACCTAAATTCATCTTTTTGGGTATTTTATTTAGTGGAAATGTTTTTCATTGGAAAAGGGTATTTTCATATGATTTTCCCACAGAATAACTTAAAATTAGAGCTTTAGGTTTTGGTTATATTGCACTTAAACCCATAATTATTCATCTTTGTGAATGGGACAAGATGTTAAATCCCTTTGAAGTGGGAAACTCTACAACTCAAGTTGGGGTTAGAATTTATAGCTTAAACTGGATTTTGTGGTATCCCAGAATTTTATATGATATTGTGTTTTCTAGTGGCATTCCAATTAAAATCGACAAGGAAATAGAATTTTCTCGCTCTACACACTTTGCTAGATTCTTGGTTGAAGTTGAACTATGTTTTACTCTTGGAGAAAAGGTAATGCTTTCCATGGAAGATGAAACCATTGAGTTGAATATAATTTAGGAAAAAAATGCCAAAATTTTTCTGGGATTGTATTGTGATTGGTCATGATCAATCTACATGTTGGTGCTCCGTTGTTTGTAGCTTCTATGCTCTACGAGGACATGATTCAAATAATTGTATTAAGAAACAAAAAACCCCACACACTCAAAAGAAAACTGAGAGAAAGAAACGGTTGGAAGAAATGAATGATTACATACCCAAGGAAGTGAAAAAACCCACAGGTGATGACAAGGGTGGCAGCTCATCCCAGAATTCTTGGGATTACATCTTTTCCACAGAGAAAAATTCTTGCAATGACAAAATTTTATTAAGAAATGTTGATTATTTGATGGCTGAGCAAATGGTTTAAGATAATCTTCAAAATGATATTGATCATCAACTCTCGTAGGAAAAAATTGTAACTTTAGGAAACCGAAAGGGCACGAAAATTTGGAATTCTGACTCTATTATCATTTCTAAAAAAATTCATGCATCCCCAAAATAGTTTGTGGATAAATATGGATTTTATCTTGTTTCATATAAAAAGACAAAGGCTCCGATTGTTCCCCCAATGGTGGTTAAAAGGTTATTACAGTTAATCCTACCCCCCCCTCTGAACAAAATTTCAATGGTGTCAATAAGTCGCAGGTCTCTATCCTGGGAAAAACTAAGGAGTTGATGAAACAAAAGATTATTGCTCCATCTGAATCAATTGAAGATAAAGAGGAGATGAATCTAGTGGGACATGGAGTATCTCATGATAAAAGTAAAGATGGAAGATCTGATGATAGAATTGATGCTGAAACATTACTGGAAAGGCTTCAGTCTCTAACCTCAAACAAGGGGAGAGCAAGAAGTCTGGGGCAGGGTCGAGGGATAGAGGGATGGCTTGTTCTTCAAGAGGAGGAATGAAAAAGCACTAAAAAATTGATGAAAAAGATAGGCACGCAATTTTTGTTTGTGTACTTTGATTATTTTTATTCTTGTATTCTCTTGGAAATTTCCTTCACTAGTTTTTTAATAAAATTGAATCAACCTCTAACCTCTTCAAAAAAAACTAATATATTTACATTCATTCAATTATATATTAGTTTGAAACAATATTGAGAAAACATGATGTTCAAGAAGGATATTTTTCAATTGAAGCAGTTATAATTTATATCTTGATTTTTCATTAAAATGATATTTTTATAACATTTAGAATTTTAGTTTCACTAAATTATCATAATTTATTAATTCAAAAAACAAATATTATTCTAAGTTTCTTTTTTTAATTTCTCGAAAATAATTTTTTTAGTTGAATTGTAATAATATATAGTTTTTACGAAAATCATAGAATTTATGACTATATCATGAAGTATGTGTAACCTAAAAACAAATACTACATTTTTAATGACAATATAGATATTTAATGACCAAATAATTAATTTCAAAATAATATTATAAAATTCTAAAACCTATGTTTAGCAACATCCGTAACATTTTCCAATAAAAGAAACTATTTTTATCTTATCTTTTAGTTAATTTTTTTCTTATAAATTATGGTTTTATCTTGATTTTTAAAGACACATTAATATTTTTCTTAGATAATAAACTGATTTATAACAAAAAATCATAGATATTTATATTCTTATCCTTTGAATAAATTTTAATCTTAAAAATGCTTTTTTTTCTAAAAACGGGGTTTTATGTGTTACATGCACTAATATTAAAGAAATTTTTGACTCATATAATTTTTTTTGGATAAAATGGATTTAATATTTTTAGTCATTAGATTATAATTATTTAATGAGGAACATTTTTTTAGTCCTTCAATTAAAATTACTTAGTAAACATTATTTAGTACGGTAAAACCAAAACTGGTAAAATAGAAAATATTAAAGTAAAGGACATAAAATTATGTTTAAAACATGGTTTGAAATAGTTAAATGAGATATTAGTGAACTTATATATTACACTAAACTATTATTGTACAAATTTTAGTTTTATTGAAATTTTATACAAGTTATCTCTTTATATTAAGTTGAAATATTTAAAAAAAAATTAATTCTAACCACAATAAATGGGGCCTCTCACCACCCCTTCCAGACCATCCAAAAAAGATTTCCCCCACCTAAAACACTGAAATTTTTAATTACCATAGAATCAAATTATTTTTACTTGAACCTATGATCAAAATATATTATCCTAATACCTTCATTTATTAGGATTCCTCCAAGGGCCAACCCAAGTCCCTAATATGTGTAAAATTTCATTTCCAAACTTATTTTATTTTCAATCTCACCTAGAAAAATATAAATTTTTTCATTAATATGTAATAGAATAATTATTTATTACATAATTATTTTCATTATTCTATGTTAATAACTATTAACCACCTTTCTCCATTTTCTATTAGGAAAAAATCATCATTCATGCGTTGATTGAACTATTACATCCACGAAGCAACGAATTTCATTTTTCACCATCACCTATTTTCTCCAGTTATAAGAATAAAATTTTAGATTAAATTTTAAATATTTATTATATTTATTATTATTATTTGGATGAATATATTCCAACCTATTTCCCTTTCATTTTATTATAAATAGAATAGTTAATTGTTCATTGTGCAGACTACTGCCTCCATGAGGTAACATATCTCATTTTCCATCTAGTTCATTTATTATTTATTAAACTATCATAAAATATAATTCAAATTCTTAACATTATCTAAAAAATACCATTATACTTTTATAATAATGATATTATTCCATAATATTTCTATTTCATAATCACCATCATCCATTAAATAAGGTATGTTCATGTTTGGGTCGGTCTAACTACCTTCTTAAACAATGCGATAAAATAATATCATGGATGAATATGAGACCGTAATTACTAAAAAAATATTATATAAATAATTACATACATAATTTAGTTTTTTTCTTTAATGGTATCTTCAGTATTAAAGTCATTAGTTAAAATACCAATTTTCATTTATTAAAGAACACTAAAACATGGTCTTTGTCATTTTCATCATTAAGGGTTGTCACCAAAAAAATCATAGAATAAATTTATAAAATTTTAAATACTCAATAAAAATAAATTCCAATAACATATATGATCTATTAATTATAAAATTTGGTAGAATAATGATGAAATACATCATGAATATAAAACTAGTTCAAAATGATCACGATTACTCACAACTGATATTAATTGTATATAATAATTAGCTAATATAAATATAATGGACAATTATAAATTAATATTATAAAATTTAATAGATATTGATAAGGTTATAAAATATGAATTTAAGAATGTTATTTATTTGTATAGTTGATTCTAGTTCTTTAGTGGAAGTGGTGATTTAATGTAAGGGGTTTCTTTTCACAAAAGTAATTTCTTGAGACTTATTTCTTATTATGCACCATGATAACTTTTATATAGTCTGATTACATCCAAATAAATTCTTTTTAAATATTAATTTTATTCATTGGGTTTTAAGAGCCATATAATGTTCTCTTCTTACTTGTCCCTCATGTTCAATTATACCAATGTTGTAAGTGTATTTGATAACTAAACTCCCTTAATTGAATTATTATGATTTTTCTTAAAATTCCTTCTTCCGTGACTGGTTTCTTTCACCCAAAAATTTTTAAATGGTATTTTTTATTCATATTATAATAGAATTATGTTTTAATCCCATTATTTTACCGTGATGAATCTCTTCCTTAAAATTTATATCATTGTCAAGAATAATTATCATCCTCTTCAATGATGGTTTTCGATCCATGCAAATATTTTACTTTATTTATAATGTTATTATTTAAAAGTGGAATCCCAATTATGTGTTATCTCATGTAAATTCAATATTTACCTTATTTTTTTTAAAAAATTAATCTTTCATACAAATTTTTAAATTTTCTTTTTTTGATAAGAGAATTTCAAAATATTAAAATGGTTTTGCATCCTTTCAAAATAAAAATTTTTATCCTTGAAATCAAATTTATTTGAAAACCTTAATATCATATAAATAATTTACTATTTAATTTTATTTCATAATTAATTTTTTTCAATGTTTTCACTTAACATTTTCCAACATTTATTCATTTTTCGAGGCTCGATTATTGAATTTTCCATTTAAAAGTAAAAATCCTCAAAATATTTTCACTTCCCTTTTTTGAACTAATTATGTCTTTTTCAAGAATTTATTTTTTATATTTATTTTAAAATATCAATTTAAAAATTAAATCTTTTTAATTTCACAAAATTGAACTTTGTAAAAATGAATTTTCAATGTAACCCATAACATTATCAATTATTTAAAATTTAAATCTGTTCTCTACACAAATCGTTTAAAATTCCCTTCCATTTTCATATTTATCACTAAATTAATAATTTCCATGGTTTTTATTTTTCTTAAACCACCCCATTAATGTTGTAATGAAATACTATTTTGGGCTTATTTAATTTTGTGTATCATCTATTTACATTATTTATTTAAATTTTTGTGAAACACTCTAGAAATTTTGTGGAACCCATCATTCATTCTATGGGTTATTCATGATGAGATAAATGATACCCATTTTCCTCTAATGGTTTTTTTGTGATATACTAAATTATTAATATATAATTACACACATATGTAAGGATGATAATGTTTGGTGTCCAATATCTCTCTATAGTTAATTGGTCATCGTTTAACACCTCATTAGATAAAAATGTTGAGAGTGAACATGTTAAAAATTTGCTAAGTTCAAAATTTTTATTTGGAACATGGTGCATATTAGATCTACTTAAAATATTGAGATTAAACATGCTGTATATTAACTACATTTACAATATTGAGGGTGAAGATAATTAATATTATTTATTTTCACAATATTGTGTGTGAAATCAATGTGTTTATCTATGTCCATAATGTTTTGAATTCATATTATTATACTTATGAAATAAAAATATTTTATACGCTCATGGTATTATCCAAGGATCTTGTTTTTTATATCATGTTTTCCACTCTTTTCCCAATGATATATATTTTTATTTAGATATTACATTCCCTTAAATTATCACTTATGGATAAATCTTATTCTTTAATGTTATTTTATAAGATATTTCTCCCATGATCATGTTTTATCATATGCTTTTGATATAACCCTTGAGGAAAAGTAAATAATCCCCCCCCTAAATGATAATTTATTCTCAAACCTTTCTTATTTTCCCATTCCATAGGTAATGATGAATATTATAACTTATAGGAAGTGTAGAAGGGAGTCTACTGTGGCTGAATTATTGTGGAATGATCATAAGTATTTTAAAATAAGTTTCCTATGTAGCAAGTCCTTAAAGACACTAAAACATATGTTTTTGGGATTATGTAATTATTTTGTATATTTAATGATTATGTTTTTATAATTATTTAAATTAAATATAATTTTAGATTCAGGCACCCTATGCCCAGTATGTGGAAGATGGATAATGCAATAGAAGATTTTCTCTCTCATATGGGTTAGTATTGGTAGGTCCCCAGCACTCCCTGAGGGAGATTCTGAAAGGGATATTTTGTTATAAGAAATATAAGTTCCCATTTTATCCAATAACCAGGTCCAAAAACATTCTATTAAGATCATTGATTGTATCTCATGACACTATACCTTGGTTAGGGGATTGGAATTGGGGTATCCTCCCAGTCCTCTTTATATTTCCTTATTTTTTTGATATTTGTGGCATCTGAGATTGGTATCTTTTAGTCCCTTGTTTAATCTATGATATAGTTCCTTTATTAATGTTTTTATTACTTTAGAATGTGTTTTTTATATTTAATTATATGAAATGGTTTTAAATGTACATTTGAAATAGAAAAGGGTGATATTTTAAATGTTGCATGTGGCTTCTAAAGAAATGTTTTTAAATAGTTGTTTTTACTTAATAATAAAAAGAAAATGAAGTTCTATTTTTTTAAAAGTTATGGAATTGATTTATCCTTATGTATAAATATGTGAATTCCATATCTTTCTATTTTATTTCCAACTAGATTAAAAAATTTTGAATTAAAATTTAGTCATATGGGAAGGAATGTGGTAACCTACTGATATTGTTTTTTCTCATGAATATATTATTAATTTTAGATTACGGTTATTGGTTCAACTATTAATAGCTCATGGATTAGTGAATTTATCAGGATAGGTTGGTTCCTTATTATCTTGTGGATGTTAGTGGTTATTCTGTTATATTTAGTTTTCCTACTAAACTGTACAAATAGGCCACCCCTGTTTATTTTCCATTTTTTTAATCGGTGTTGTATAATATATGTGGAGTTATGTATGTTGAATAAAAGGTGATGTATCTATGGGGAGATATGGAACCTAGGTAAGTAAATTTTTTTGTTTCATTTTTTTTAAATTAATACTTCTTTATAATTGTTTATTTGGAAATAGAAATATGACTTATATTCAAGCCACGCCAAAATTTTATTTCAATTTATATCACTTATTGAATTTAATTTTTTTGGTAGAAATGATTTCTTTTTGATGTAGATATTTCTTTTTTTACATGGTTCTTGTGTTTGGGGATTGGGAACACCCCTCAGACAAGTGGTGGACTAGTTCAATTACTTGTTCAGGTGGAATCATGTTTTGATTTGTTATATAGTTTTGATGAATCTTCTCTAGGAAGATCCAAAATTTCTCCAATGAACAATAATATCTCTATCTAAAATATATCAATGACTAATAAAATCTTAAATACTCTAAAATGGTTTTGGATTCATATTGGTATAACTATAACTTGAATATTTCCTTTTAGACATGACTAAAACTTTTGATTTCTTGAGAATATATTATAATACATGTCTATGTAGTGCTTTAGGAACTCAATGAACCTCAATTCATAGTGGGTGATGGTCATGCTGTAATGAAAAATATATAATAACATATACACTCGCAATATCCTTAGAATCGCAAAATAATACTCCCCTATAAAAATGTTCTATAAATGTTTCCATGATTAGGTTGCCTTATCAAATATATGCATAAAAGAAATCCAAACTAGTTGACCATGTTGTGAAAGTATCTTTATTTAAGAATCACCATCTCTTCAGTGGGTGTTTTCACCAGATAAAAAACATGATGAACAAATTCTAGTTAAACCTCTCAACCTTAATGACTAGACTCACCTTGAAACCTAATAGGAATATATCACTGAAAATATTGTAACACACTCATCACATTACAACCTTATCATGATCTTCTAAGACTCCCATTTTTTATAGGTGTAGGCTTTACAATCTATAAAAAGTGGAGAATATTACCACTTATCATAGGGATTAAATAAATCTAAATTAGGTCCCTAAATCAATAACTACTCTCTCAAATGATTAATATTGGTATTCCTTAGCACTGGAATGGGATTTTGAGGACACTATCTCAAAATCCCTGTTAGTTTTATTCATGGTATCATATTTTATATAACAAGACGTACCCCTGATTATTAAATAGTATCTGTGTTAGAAGACTGAAGGTTTATATGATAGATCATAACAAACAACTATATAATATATAAGATCTCCTAATTTAACCCCAAAACCCGTTCTTTTTTACTTTTAAATCAATTAATAAGTTTTCAAAATCCCAAAAATAACATGCAATTGACCACATTTATATTAGGTTTCCTATTCTATGAACTAAAATAAAATCTACTTAACATCATTACCATAAATATAAAAATACATACCTCATAAGAAACCTAACACAAAATTATATCCCTAATATACACATTCCTTAATACCACTCAGACAAGAACGGATTAACCAATTCCCTATCGGGACCAAGATTTAAGATGAGCGTGCAACCCTAAGATCACATCCAATATTATAGGAGCTAGTAACTTCCACTAAGAAGGAATATTAAACATGGGAGTCCTTTTCCAAATTAAAACTTTATACATATATACATCACAAATGCACAATATCACTAACATTTATTTATAGAGTTAGATAATTAAACTACAAATATTTTTTATTCAGGGGTAAAAAACTAACCAATTAAAACTCAAGAATAAGGGAATATATAAAAATAAAATATCAATGCATAATTTTTGAATAACATAAAATGTAAATATCTCTCTATTTATATGAATCAAAAGTATTAAAATTGATATCATCCTTCACCCTCAATATATACTAATTTATACAATGCATTAGGTCATTCATCATAATGTCCTCCATGGTCACCTCTAAACTATTCATAAACTACAGAGACACAATATATGTTGTAATGAAGTCTTATCTAGAGATTAAAATAAACATACCTAGTAAGATTACTTGAAATATAAGGTAATGATGAAATGAAAGTTAGCTCAAAAAATAAATAATAAAGGAGAGACTGAGAATTTATGAACCCATATTTTCTTTAAGGATAAGATAAAAATTTCCATAAGTCCAAAATTATAGCCCAATCTTATTGAATTCACATCCCATAAAAATATCAGAATATTTTAAAATAGTTAGACCCAAACTAACCAAACTAAAATCATAAATAACTACCATAATAACACATCATAATCATAGTTTTGGTCTCACACCTAGTTTTGATGGTGTCTCACTCTCTTAGTATCATGTTACCCATTTAAGATATGTATCCTTACTAGTGTTGCCACTCCCATCCTCTTCCCCCCCCTCACAATGAGTGGTTCTTATATAAAATTCTTCTCCTTATCCTTTATTATTCCTCTTATTGTTCTCTTTTAAAGTGTTTATATCATTTCTCAACATTATAATACTTTGTCTCCATTCTCATATTGATTTTATGTTTAGATATGATCATTGATACATTGTGGGACTCAACCATTGTGACTTATAATCGTCATTAAAACTATTATGTTAAACCCCACAGTTGTTTATCTCAAAGGAGTCTTAGATATTTGGGAATATTTTGGTGGTGGCATCTGATAGGGCCTATCATCTAGCTTCTTTCCTTCTTTTTAAGTTTTTCTTATTTTTTTTCCTTATTTTGGGTCTTTAGGTTGGTTGTTTTAAAAATAATGGGATGTTATACAATAAACTTATTTTATCACCTAACCAGTTCATCTAACCCCTTTCTTATTCTAGTATAAAAGTTATTTTAGTAGTTTTGGATCGATGTTAGAAGAGGAATTGGATTTTGATATTTCAACTTATATTGGCGTCATCCCACTATTTTGGGCCCCGATAGTCATTCATAATGTACATTATCTATGGTATCATTGTTTCCTAGTCTGGTGTATTATATCACTACCTCTTCATTCAATAGACATTGATCATGATCAAATTTAGATTGATGATCTCTAGTTTTTTAGTGATGGTATTTTAATTTCATTGGACGATATTTTTTAATAAAAGATAGTTATTTTCTATTCTAGTTTTCTAAAATGCTTGATATTGATGAAATTAGTGGTATTATCTTTGTTAGTAGTTTCTCTACAAATTTTATATTGGTTTGATTGGTTTTCTTTTATATTATTCTCAATGATGATGATTTTTTGATGGTTTTGTTATATAGGTGTTCATTAATGGTGGTGATGATTCTAGTCGAGACAGACTCTTTAATGATAATAATGGATAAATGGTGAGGTTATGGTCCTCAAGTGACATGTCCTTATACATTATGTGAGGAACATGGACTGAGATGTGAACATCCTCCTTAGACATGATTTCTACAAACATAATTTCATTAAAATTTGATATATATAATTTGATTTTTAAGTTTGTAGTTGTTTTCTAGATTTTATCAATTATGTATAAATTTTATCCTACATTGGTCAATTATTATAAGTTACCAGTCAACAAAGAAATTATTTTATTGTAAAATAAAGAAAATATATTTGGGGGACACAGTCCTTACTGAGATATGAATCAATCAAGGTTGTCCCAACCCCTTTTTAGGACTTGTACCTCACAGATTGAAATATATATATATCAATGGATTATTTATTTGAATGGGTTTAGATACCACAAATTTCGAAGTGGAAGAGTATAAAAACATTATATAGATGACCCACACCCCATATTCTTGACATATTCCAACTCCATTTTTTGTATAGGGTGACTATGCCATGTCCGGATCATGGAAGTTCTCAATAAATTCTTGAAATAGAGGATCTTCTCCCTAGATATATGAAGGAGTTCAGACTTAATAATATATACATGGGAATAATTATAATTATAATTTCATTAGGGGAGTACCGTCCATATACCTACACGAAATATCTCAACCAAACATTATGATTGTCTCTGTAGATAAATTATGATTAATCTATCAAATGGTATTTAAAAAAAATAATACGTTTGTCATCAATTGATACATAAAAAATTTCAAATAATATATATTTTTTACAATTAAGATATCAAGGTGAGAAGATATGAAAATTACTAGAGAAAAGATACTATATGATATGTACATATACACAACATTATGTGAACAACATATGGGGGGAGTTGGTTACATATATGGAATTCCGATTAGTTGACATGAATGTGGGCCTGAGAGATTCCTTGGTCTTGTACCACTAATGTTCAAGGTGGTCCATTAAATTAGACATGGTGTGTACTTCCTACTACATTCCATATATACTATACTAGGTGGTTTGGATTGTACATCACCTCATTCTAAGTCATGTTTCTACACAAACATGGTGTGTGTGTTTTGGTCACAAGACATGATAGATCGAATGGAAATCTATCCATATATTCATGAGGTCTGGTCTTATATTTTTTTTAAAATGAAGTGTGTCTTAACTATAACACCTCATATTTGTATTCCATTATCATTTTGAATGGATTGTTTTGAAAGAAGAATTTAACAAAATGAAAAAATGAACAACATTACAAATAAAAAATATTAAATTATATGATAAAAATTAATACATTAAAAGAATTCAATTTGAAACCACATTATAAAAATTACAAGTGGAATAAAACTAGAACTAAATAAAATAACCATGAACTAGAATATTTTCCCTCATGGTTTTCCAGGAATATAATTCCTCTAATTATAACTATGTAAAGAGGGGAATTTTTTTGAAAAATATTATAAATTATTAGAGATAAATAAAAAATAGTACTCAATAATTTTATCGAAATATCAATGAATATATATTGGATTGAAAATGAGTAATATGACAGTTACATAACTATAAGAATATGTATGAATGGGTATAATATAAAGAAAATGGGTTTACTAAAAATATTATAATGATTATATACTAATTTTCTTTGGAAAATTATTAAAATAATATATATAATATATTAAACATGTAACAAATGTTTTCCTTCAATTATGTAATTAAGAAATGAAATTAAATGATATACAATTGAACATTACATAAGAAGTTGTTTTTAGTCAAGAAAAAATATTTTTATAATTTATTGAATATTTTTATTGAATATTTAAATAAAACATACTTATAGATTGAGTTTAATAAAATTTATTCCATAATTGGAATTAGGTTATCAAAATAAGGTAAGAGGGTTAATTTTTTTTTGTGAAAAAAATTAATTACAAGGGTGAATAATGAATGACAATTGTAATATGTAGAAACTATTAAAATATAGTATAAGTTTAAAATATTGAGTAAAACTTATATATATCAAAATAAAATTTTATTTTGGAGTGAATATATGTACCTCATGTTTATATACAATTATGGGGCACCATTCATGTTAAATTTACATTTACAAACCATTATGTAATGAGAAACTAGAAAAGGACACTCAAAATCATCTTTAAAAGGGACCCTACTCTACCATTAACAATTAAATTAAATATTTAATTTTAATTTTTAGTACCTAAAATTTTTTTATACCCTATATATCAATATCATTTATATTATCTTCTAGTATCAAGATGGTGGCATAAATCCTTCCTTAAAAAGGAACTCGTTGTTAGATTGAACAATTCCATCAAAATAAGTCTCTAATTATTCTAAATCTTTTTCAATTACATTGTTATAAAAACTATCTACATGACCTATTAATAACTCCAATGGTTTATTTTTAACATAATTATTCTTTTATGAATTATATTACTATAATATAACTTGATACTTTTACTCATTCATTATTATAACATATTTTTATTTGGGTTAGAAATATCACAAACTCGAACAATCATTTACTATCATTCTTATTTCACTCATGAATGGGTAACAAAGAATAAATTATTGAAAAGTATGATATAAAAGATTAATATATTTTATTATTAAGGTTCTTTAAGGTTGAAACTATAACTAAGATTCATTATTAGTATCTTGTATTGTAGATAATATCAATAAAAATATACACGTTGTGAATTCCATTCTTACATACCATAAATGTTTAACCAATCAATTAAAATTAGGGATTAATAAATTATAAAAATACAATTATTCCAAAATATTGAATAATTATTTAACGATAAACTAATTTTTAAATAATAAAAATCTATATCACCATTATAAAATTTATATGAAACAATTAATACTATCTGGGATTGATGATAAGAATATTTAATATCTAAATATTATATATTTAGTAAATGATTATAATGAAATAGTATAAAAGGTAATACATATTGATAATGTTATTATATAATTTATTAATATTTCAATTTTTATTAAAAATGTGGATAAATCATATTCATTGGAGTTGGGGGTAAAGGTATGTATTTCTCTACTAGTATTTTATCTTAATTAAGTCTACCAATTCATAAACCTCCATTGGAGAGTTATATATGGAATTTCACTAATTTTTCATATCATTTGGTTATGATTTTGTTATATATGTTTTCTTAATATTTTTCCTCCCATTGATTTCTAATTCACCTTAAATGTATTTCATAAAAGGAATACCTTTTACCTCTTATTTTTGGTGGAATGTTTTCTTAGATTTCCATGTTTTCTATTTTTTTTGTAAATTATGTAATATTTTATGATTTATTATGGTCTATTTAAAATATTTTTTAATGTTTGAAAATAATTATTTTTCTCTCATTCATTATGTTACACAGTCATTCCTTTTCTCCCCCCATTCAATTTAATAAAATCCATGCATCTTGTTAAAGTTTTAATGATTCATAAATGTCATTTTTATTTAATATATAATTAAGTTTATAAAATTTATCTATAAATTATTTATTTATATAATTTATCAAAATTTAATGGATATTTATTTTTTTTACTTTCCAAATTTTTTAGATTCTTTTATAGTGATTCATTTATGAAATAATACTTTAATGTTTCTGATGTTTCACTAAGGATTTATTCTAATAAAAACATATACTTTCATTATATAGATTGTTTATTTATTATTTTTTTGAATTTTTTTGTATCATATATAATTCTCAAGTTTTAATTTCAATATTATGAATTTATAAATATTTTTATGACCCTATAAAACAAAAATATAAGGCTTATCATTAGCAGGTTTTTTAGTCGAAAGCATCTCTATAATGTGTTGGGTAAATAATTATATATCATGAAATGATTTTTCTAATGGGATACATGTGGTTATACCAATCCATAATGTTATGGGAAATAATTGATTATCCTATTTTATAATGTTTTGAATTTCATTGTTTTTATTGATGTTCCCAGGTCAATTGAGATCACTGAGAGAAGGGTGAGAATATTAGCAGACCTTTTTTTATAATTTTTTTCTAACTCAAACTATGTGTCTGATTAAATCTTGATCCTCTCTGTCCCGAACCAAATCTGGTTTCCACTAAAACTGGAACCAAAACTAGCCTGTGATAAGTCTCGAAGGGCATTCTCGATCTCCACGGGCTGGCCCAAGTGCCCGGGTATCATGAAATGAGAATTGGGAATGATTTACCTGAGTTTATAAACTTAAAACAGCAAAGGAATCCAATAAAATGAATCTGGATTTTTTAAACCAAACAATCTTTTAAAAAAAGTCAGAACTGAATTAAATAGTTTTAAACAACTCAACAAGACTATAAAAAAGTTAAAAAACCAAAAGGAAACATCCCAAGAACCCTCAGGGCAAGGGGCACCTCCCTCAAGACAACTCCACAAGACATCACCACCAAGGACCTGATAAAAATCCGAACCACTAGAAATTTTTTTTGTATCCAACATGTGACAAAAAAAACCAAGTATACTTAAACACGGAGGTTTAAATAGAGTGTGAGATAATTCCCAATAGGATACAACCACTAAGAGATTCCATTCGATAAGCATTCAAAGATGAAAATCATGCAAGTTTAAAAAACATGTAATTTATAGTTACGATTTCTAAAAGATAAAATTTTAAAAAATCAGTTTTCAAGTGGGATAATTTTAAAAATAAAAACTTTTAAAATAAATTCCAAATCTACTAAATTTTCCATCCAAATATACCGTATGCCTATGGTAAGTATAAAGGATCTAATGAGCACATGCAATATGAAATAAACCAAAGGCAATAGCTCGTTTTGGGTCCCAGGTACCTCGTATCTCGGTGAGAATAACCATAAAAAATATATGTTCTTGTGCATGAGCCACTAGTAGGTAACATACCCATAACCTGTTTGTCCCCAATCATCATCATCAACGTTTATTTATATTTTTTAGCGTCCATCATGCTAAGTGAAACTAAGACCAAACCCCACTGATTTACTAGCATACTAGTACACGCCCACCCACCTAGATACTTGGGTTTTTCTTTTGTGCTCAAACAAGTTCAACAAGTCACGAAATATAATTTTTACATGGAAATATCATTTCCATATCACAAATTCACCAAACATCCCACATGTATACCACACAAGTCACAAAAGTCCACTTTTCATTCAAATTGATTTTTAAATCTGACTCACACCGAAATAGCCCACAAGACTTCACATTTCTTTAACACTTCCAAAAATCCTCTAAAAAACTTTTTATAAACCATTCCAAGACATTCTATCTCACATAACAGCCCGCTCATGTATCATATAATACCTATTTCATCAACAAAATTAATATTTCACAACACACTCACACAAAACAGCCCACAACCAATGTTTTGAAGCTCTCTTTCCATTTCCTAAAACATTTCATCACTTTATAAAACATTCTAAAAATATATATTTTACTTTTTAAATAACCACCTTACCTTTAAAAAACCCATATTATGTGAAAAAACTCCCCAAATAGTATATATACCCCCTTTTACCCACTTGGTTTAACCAAAACAAACCTTCACAATTATCATAAATAAAACTCTAGGGGTGTTACTATATCTTGCAAAAAAAAACCCATTTCAAAACCCCCATTTGAGACCAAAATCATACCAATTACTTTCCAAAATATAATTAGATGTACTAGATACATTTATAATACCACATTCAAGGGTTAAAAAATAACCTTTAATAATACCTTAAAAGATACAAATGAAAACAGACATTCTCATAAAATGATCTCAAGAAGTATAACAGTGTTTTACACATAAAACCTATTCAAAATAATTAATTTTTGGACCACATGAAACTAATAGATTACCAGACCAGAATTCCAAACAAGAATTTTTAAACAAATTACATATGTTATAATAAACACACAAATAATACCCCATGAGTTACACATGAAAACACACAATTTCAAGTTAAAAAGCAACTATAATATTTAACACTTAATGAAATCAGTCATAAATAGTTTTTTCACCACACCCAACATATGATGAATATGAAAAATGAGTAAATACATCAAGCTAACTCATCAATAATTATCTATACATAGAACAACCTACCTTTTGAGTCAAAACCCTTGAATCTTTGTGTGAAACCTCAACCGCACCTCCGTCGCACCACAAGGAAGTGAAATTGAACCCTAAACAATAATATTTCACCAAAAATACTTCAAATCAAACCCTAGGTATGAACAATAACTTCAGGACACTGTATAAATTTATGAAAGTGGAAGGAATCCCTAAGGAGAAGGAAGGAATTGAAGAGATAAACACTCACCCAAAACAATCTTGAAGAAGACGACCCCAAATACACCGTAATATGAATTTAAAAATATCTAAAAATTTAAGGGAGTTTTTAACAAGGATGAGTATGTTATGTAAGAATTGGAATGGGGGAAGGAGAGTAAAAATATAAAGATTTATTAAAGGATCATTTTACCTTTTCAAATTTGGGCGATTTGTGAAATCCATATAAGTTTCTCCCAATATCGTGATTCTATTGAGCTCCAAATTGGGGTAGGAGAAAATGGGGGCGTGACTTAGGAAAGTTTCTTCAGTTGGGAGTTTCAATCACCGACAAAAAAAATAGAATTAGTTATTAAAGAATTACAAATTATTTTTAGTGCAGAAAATGGGCTTTCAGGTAGGCCCAATCGCTAAAATAAAAACTAAAATCCACCATGATTATAGATTTATAAATGGGACAAATTAATTTTTTTGGGGTTCATAGGTCAGAGGATGACAAGTAGGAATTGGAATGGACGAAATCTTTTGGAAACTGAAGGAGTTATAAAGGAATGAAAATTTATTTTTAAATCTGGAATTGAGCTCACGGTTTGGCCCAATTCATTAAAAACTCACTCATTCATCCATAAAAGCATGGGAAGCCCCCAAAACAAAGCATGAATGGAAATTAAATGAAAAATAACTTTAAAAAAAGTCATGTATATGAAAATTTTCCCAACCATGAAATCTTTCCATCCCTAGAAATCTACAGTAAGGCCAAATACCAAAACCAAACCCAACTGATAAACCAAGATGTATTTCTTTGCCAGGATTTACCCCCAAGGGCCAAAACACCTCCAGTAATCAATTATGGAAGGATTAATCTGACAACCCAAACTTACACCACATTCCTGAAATGATCAATCACATTCATACTTTATCCGAAAATAAAACTCCTTATACACTATCTGAACAAGACTCAAGAAATTCACCCAAATGAACAATAACATCGAAAATGTTGAAGGGCCAGTTAGTGGTATCTTCTAAGAAATGTTTTGGGATGCCTTTACGGTGGTTCCCTTCATGTGTTTGGTTCTGGTTTGTGGTATATCTTGACCAATGGACCATCTTGGCTGGGTATTTGGGTTTAATTGTTGGATAAGATACTCCCTATTAAGGGTTAGAGCACAACTGAAGTGCAACCCAGATTGTTTCACCATTTGAAGACCCTCTAGTTGATCAATATAAGGAATCTTTTCTTGAGATTTTTTGAGTGAGTCTACACCCTTTCCTTTTATGTTTTAGTGTATCCTCTTATAGCGAGAGAGTGATCAAAGAAAGTTGAAAGAGACCTAAGCTTCATATGTTTCTTGATTTTCCAAAGGTAGAAGTGGTATGGGGTTTTTATCATGAATGAGTATCTAGATGGTGTCTAATAGGTCCTCTCGGTTCTTCATAGTCTCTTAGAAGAAGGATTTTACGTTAAACTACCAGTATGGGAAACCTGGTCATGAGAGGATATTGTGGACACTTTCTAGAAATATTTGTTGTTTTGGGATGTTTTATAAGGTCCCTCTCCATGAATTTTTTATATCTACTGCAATGGTGATATTCGTTGATTCCTTGTGATGTCATGTGCCTAATTGACCGTAATGGTGAAAGTCATGCAATCCTCTTAGATTCTATGTTATGTTGGGAGAATGTATCCCGTAGAAAAACATCAAAATCTTACATTTTAGAGGAAGGTGGTTATAGGTGTTCTTTAATTCTATTGTTTCTCACTCGAAGAAACAAGGTGTGATGTGTGTGCATATTCTAAGCCCTTGTTTCAGTGAAATATCAGGTTAGGGTAAAGTGAGTTTGGAATGTGTTATTTCTTGGAAATATAATCATGGATTGTGGTGTAGTTGTTGGTTGCACTGAAGGAAGAATTATTATTTATGGGGTTTACAATGACTAACGGTGACACTGAATATTCTTCAATCATTGAGCTCCAACTATAGGTCTCAGAGAGAACCTGGCTCGTAGTCAGGGGAAATCCCAGGGTCGTTTAAACCCTTGTACAAAGTGCTATCCTTAGTATAGAAGATGTGAATTGTTCAAACCTCTAGTGTCTTCATGGTTTAGCACATAGTTTGTACATGATTAGAAGTGGCCATGTGATAGGAATCCATGTAGAAAGAATGATCTTCATAGTTAGTGCACAATTTCCCAAGCCGTGTAGACTAACCCTACGCCCTTCCGATATCATTAATTTTTTTGGGGTCTTTCTGTGTTGTCCCATGATGGTCGGTTAATATGGTTCGTTCATAGGGTGGGGAGACACACTATTATTATCATGTACATTCCTTCATAATATTTTAATGTAATTATACCCTTTTTACCAGGGATTCCATTCAGGCCTCCCCCTGTTATTGTCCTGATTCTATCTCAAAAAAATATAGGTTGTCTCTTATGTTGGGGTGCCTATTTGTGTTCCCTCATATGAATAGCTTGGATTTAGCTATGGTCTTGGCTTAGAAGTAGGTAGTCTCGTTGATAAATATCTATCAACCAACATATTCATTGAGTAAATGTTGGGATTGGAGAGCTCTGAATGGTTTAGTTAAAGTAAGGTAAGTGTAACCTTGTTCGAAGTTGTTGTTCGTTTGGGTGAATTTCTTGAGTCTTGTTTGGATAGTGTATGAGGTGTTTTGTTTTAGGATAAAGTATGAATTTGATTTATTATTTCATTAATGTGGTTTAAGTTTAGGTTGTGAGATTAATCCTTCCTTAATTGATCACTGGAGTTGTTTTTCCCTATGGGGGCGAAGCTTGGCAAAGAAGTACATCTTGGTTTATCGGTTGGGTTTGGTTTTAGTATCTAGAATTTTTGTAGCTTTCTAGGGATATAAAGTTTTCATGGGGGTATAATTGTCATATAAATGACGTTTTTAAAGTTAAATTTCATTTAATTTCCATTCATTCTTTGTTTTGGGGGTTTCCCAAACTTTTATGGTGGAATGGGTGAATTTCATGAATTGGGGAAAACTGTAAGCCCAATTCTAGATTTAAAAATAAATTTTGATTCCTTTATAAAACTTTAATTATTCAAAATTTGGAATCCATTCCAATTCCTACTTTTCATCCTCTGACCTATGAGCCCCAAAAAATTAATTTGGACCATTTAGAAATTTATAATCATTGTGTAATTTAGTTTTTATTTAAGGGATTGGGCCTGCCGGAAAGCCCATTTCCTTCCTTGAAAATAATTTTTAATTATTTAATAACTCATTCTATTTTTATGTTTTCTCAGTGATTCGGACTCCCACACGAGCCCACTTACCTAAGGTTCAGTCCCATTCTCTTCTCCCCCAATTTGGAGCTCAATAGTATCGCGAAATTGGGAAAAACATTTTTGGATTTCACCAATCGCCAAGATTTGAAGAGGTAAATTGATCCTTTCATAACTACTACTATTTTAAATCTTTTTCCCCCATTCTATTTCCTTCATGACATCCTCATCCTTTTTCTAAACTTACTTAAATTTTTAGTTGATTTAAAATTCATATTTGGGTGGAGTTTGGGTCATTTTCTTCAAGATTGTTTTGGGTGAGTGTTTCTATTTTCAATTCCATCCATCTCCTTAGTTTTTCCTCCATATTTCATAAATTTATTGAGTTTCTAGAATTTAGGGTTCATACCTAGGGTTTTATTTGTTGTATTTTTGGTGAAATCTTGTGGTTTAGGGTTCATTTTAACTTCCTTGTGGTGTGACGGAGGTGCGGTTGATGTTTCACACCAAGATCTAAGGGTTTTGACTCAAAAGGTAGGTGGTTCCATGTGTAAAAAATTATTGATGAGTTATATTTCTGTATTTAATCATTTTTCATATTCCACATATATTGGGTGTGGTGAGAAAATTGTTTATGATTGATTTGGTTAAGCGTTAAATTTAATAGTTGTTTTTAACTTGAAATTGGTTGTTTTCACGTGTAACTCCTGGGTTATTATTTGGGTTTATTTAATAACTTATGGAATTAGTTTCCTAAATCTTTTTTGGACTACCAATTATGGGTTGGTAATTTATTTGTGTCATGTGGTCCTAAAAAAAGGGTTTTGAAAAGGTTTGATGTGTAAAATATTGTTATACTTCTTGAGATCATTTTATGAAAATGTGTGTTTTCATTTGTATCTTTTGTGTACTATTCAATGTTAATGTATAACACTTTAATGTAGTTTTATAAATGTATCTAGGGATGAAAATTCTATTTTGGATAAGAATTGGTATGGTTTTGGTCTTAAATGGGGATTTTGAAATGGGTTTTGTGGACAAGACATAATTAAACCCCTTGAGTTTATTTTATGAAAATTGTGATTGTTTTGTTTGGTTAAACAAATTTGGGTAAAAGGGTGTATATGTTCAGTTTGGGGGGGGGGGTTTCACCTAATATGGGTTTTTAAAAGGTTTTTTTGGTTATTTAAGAAGTTTAATATTTTTTTAGAATGTTTTTTAAAGTGCTGAAATGTTTTAGAAAATGGAAAGACAGCTGCAAAACATGGTTGTGGGCTATTTTGTGTGAGTGTGTTGTGAAAAATGAATTTTATTGATGAAAGATGTATTATATTAAATTTGAGTGGGATTTTATGTGAGTTAGAATGTTTTGGAATGGTTTACAAAATTTTTTTAAAGAATTTTTGGAAGTGTTAAAGAAATGTGAAAAGTGTTGTGGGCTATTTTGGTGTGAGTCGGATTTCAAATTCAATTTGAATGAAAAGTGGACTTTTGTGACTTGTGTAGTATACATATGGGCTGTTTGGTGCATTTTTGATATGTAAATGATATTTTCGGGTGCAAATTATATTTCTTTATTTGTTGAACTTGTTTGATCACAAAGGGAAAACTCGGGTATCTAGGTCGGTGGACGTGTACTAGTATGCTAGTGAATCTGTGGGGTTTGGCCTCAGTTTCCCTTTACAATATTGATGCTAAAAACTCTAACTAATCTTTGATGATGATGAATAGGGACCACTAGATTATGGGTATGTTACCTACTAGTGGCTCATGCACAAGAACAGATATTTATGATGGTTATTCTCATCGAGATACGAGGTACCTAAGACCAACAACGAGCTAGTTCCTAGGGGTTATTTCTTATTGTTTGTGCTCATTAGATCCTTTATAGTTTCCATCATCATATGGTATATTTTGATAGAAAATTTAGTAGATTTGTAATTTATTTTAATATTGTTTATTCTTTAAATTAGCCACTAGAAAACTGATTTTTTTATCTTTCATCTTTTAGAAACTGTAACTACAAATTACATGTTTGATAAAACTTGCATGCTTATTGTCTTTGAATGTTTATCACATGGACTATATTATTGGTGGTATACTACTGGTCATTGGATCACACCCTACTTACAACTTTGGGTGTAAGTAGAATTGGTTTTTTTCCCAAGTGGGATACCATTTTTTAGTTCCAGTGGTTCGGGTTTCTAGAAGGTCCTTGGTGGTGAAGTCTTGTGGAGAAGGCTTGAGGGTGGTGCCCCTTTCCATGAGGGTTCTTGGGATTTTTCCTTTTGTTTTTTTAATTTTTTTATAGTCCTGTTTAGTTGTTTTAAAATATGTAATTTATTTCTGACTTTTTTTAAAATATTGTTTGGATTGAAAAATCCAGATTTGTTTTTGGATTCTTTTGCTGTTTTAAGTTTATAAACCCAGGTAAATCATCCCAATTCTCATTTTATGGTACGCAGGAACTTGTGCCATCCTGTGGGGATTGGGAATTCCCTTCAAGACTTGTCATGGGCTAGGTTTGGTGCCAGTTTTGGTGGAAACCATATTTGGTTTGTGACACTCTTTTTTTAATCTCTCATCCTTTATCAATTAATGAAGAATATAAAATTAGGGACAAAAAATTTACAAGTTTCAATATAAAGATGATCCTAATCCTTAACAGGTAAGGTTGAATGGATTATAAACAATGAATCATCCTATGTAAAATAACAAGATATTTATAAAATACTGTGATTTTTCAATATCTATTAATGACTAGCACATGATCTCTCAAAATTCATGGTCTTCAAGTTTTCACAGTAGCTTCCTTCTGATGGCTTATTCATACTCACCTACTGCTAATTGATGCTATCGCCCAAAAAACTCATGGACACCTCTAATTGGTGCCTTTATATTACCTATAAATATATGATTAAGGGTCCTCCTAAATTCTCATATAATAGGTCTTTTAATATCTCTTTCAATTAATGGTCAGTTTTTTTGTTCATTAAGTCTATAAGATCTCATTTAGAGAATCGGTTCCCCACAATCACTCTAGAGTTATAGGTGAAACCCTAATTATATTCTCACAATATATCTCACTATATTATTGATATTTCTCAATATTCTTAAATATATATTCTTCATCAATTTCATCATTTACTTATACTCACATAAAAAATCATTAATTGTACCTCTTATATTGTGAATATGAAAATTACATAATCTTTAAATACATATATGATATTCTCATATAATTTAGTAAAATATATGTTTAAGTTATTCTTCACTAAATTTCACATTTAAAAATCAATTAAAACTTCCAAAAGACTCATAAATTTGTCTCTATGATATATTAGATTATTAAATGTTCTTTAAAACACCCAAAAACCTAGATCTTTTTTCCTTATTCATGTGGTAAAAAATAACCACCACCATTATTCTCCAAAAAAATAATTCTACTAAATTAAATCACCATATTACATGTGTGGATTGATCAAATTGTATTAGAAATATAATAACTCTTCTATTTAATAATTTCATTCCATAAACCATTTTACCTCTTAATTTAAACCTTCCATTCATGGATACATTCATTATCACCATTTAGTTATTCTTCCCATGGTGTAGAGAAACATCAATTTGAATATTGTATTTACTTATAGGAACTCCCATGAATTTCTTCTTATCTCAAATTCATGCATGTGAAACATGATGTATGACACAAAACATATCACATCTTATTCTATTAAAATCACATAATTTTTCTTCTTTTATAATGAATAATATTCATTCATGCATAGAAGATTTAAATGCATGGATTTACACACTATTTCATCATCAAAGAATATGTGGCTTTCTCTGATTATTATTTAGAACCTCTCACATTCCTACATTTCATATTTATCATTGGTTTCAATGGAATTGTGGCTTTAATCTCACAATGCATTTATCTCGAGGATATTATATCTTGTTCGATATTGATGCTAACATAACATACCATTTATCATTCATACTATCTAAATAAATTTGTTCAAACATAAAATAAAATAATCTATTTTTTAGAGAAAATATTAAAGACTTCATGTGATCACTACATCGATTTTGGATTCATACTTCACATCTGGTAACTCAGTTCCTCTCACCCTTGGCTAGTACATGCTTTTGATCAAATATCCACGATATGTTCATGGTTGGCTAGAAACGCATCTTGTGGTAGGTCGGATGTTTGTTTATATGTTCAATCAATCAACCATGATTAATATTAACATGGTTAGTTTTTATAATTCATGGTAATTTCTTTCAAAGAAATTCATTTTTGTGGTAGTTCACCATTACTATAGGCCAAAAACGTTTTCTCACAATCACTCGACCACACACATGGTAGGTCCACAATTTTTTATACATAAAATCTGATTGTAAGTATGCAAAAACCCATCACAAGATGTATGTCAAAGATTGTAGTCGATCTAATGATTTTATTTATAGTTAATTGAAAAGTACTTTTAATTGTTATATATATGATTTTATAATCTATTTGAAGGATTTATAATAAAAATGTCATGGAAGTGAAAGAGGAATCCGATCATTAATAAAAAATGACTTATGTTATATCTATATATTTATATCATGTTAATAGTACATCCACATCAGGATCCCCACATCAGACTAATTATCATATGTATTGATTGTTTATTACTCACTATATTACACCAAACCCTCAAATAGACATGGCTCTAGGTATTGTCTCCCAGACACACATCACACACACTCCTCCAAGCCAGTGTTCCACACTCTTATGCAGTGTCTCTAACACTACTATGTTCCACATGCATAATCTCTGATTCTACTATTCCCACTCTATATAAACATTATTCTTCCTTATGTACTAGTCAAATTATATATCTCTCTATTCCTAATCTCGATTACTCCAATTCCCACTACTAGGATGATAATAGTGTACTGGGTGCCCACCTAATCAATAGAGGGGTCTGGTCCTATAGATGGCCCATGTAAGACCATCTATTTAAAAAACTCTCCTATCACATAGTAAAATAATAATTCAATTCCATATATAGCCTTCACAAAACCTTAATTCATTTCTCTAAAATTCTAAATTTTATTTATGAAGATAAATCTTTTCATATACTTCTTATAATTATCTTCATATTGAATAATGGTTTTTCCTCTATCATGACTATCACATGTTATCATCAATTAATGAACTATTCCAGAAATTTCATATGTATGTGGGTTTCATTAATATGATCACAAATGTTCTTAAAAAATGAAGAATTTTTTTATTATCTTTTTCATGTATTATGGAAGTATATCATTCATACTCTAACTCATATAGATTTCTTTGTTGATAAGAAATTATATAAATACCTAGTAACAACATTAAACTTGAATTAATTTATTATTTTTTATTCTTATATTTATAATAAATTAAATTTTTTTCCCTTCATGGTTCATGAATATTATCTTATGAATCCACACTCTAATTTTATTACAAAAAAAATTATTTAATATTATGTTCTTCATCCCTTGGGAATGAATTTATGATGATCTTACAAGGATTAATATTATTTTTATGCTTATAATTTTATGATCATATTTATGATTACCTCTGTCAACTTAAAAGATATCTCTTTTGTAGTAAAACTTAGTGAGAGTCCAAGATCACACATTTTTATGTTTCCAATCCTAATGTAGTGAATGAGATTATTATATATAAATTTTCTAGAATTATATCATGTGTGGGAAATTTTTTGGGGGATGTTGGAGACATACTATAAAATAAGAATGCCAGTTATATAATCTTCAATTCACATAAAACTATTGGTTCATGGGTGTATTCTATTTTTATTTTAATTGATAATTGCATGTAATGATGTTTTAGTTTTATATGTTATATTTGGTTCATCTTAGTTGGAATCATAATAGTGTTTAGTTTATTTTTTGGATTTGAAATAAAGGGATTAAACTTAAATCAACCATGGTAGAACCAAAAGTGATATATGTTGAACCAAGAGGTATAAATCTAAACATAATTTTTAATTGGTTGAAATAATCAGTCCCTAATATAGGATATATTAGGATTTATTATCATTTCCATATGACTGTTTACTATAGATATTATCATTTAATAGCCATCCTCACCGTTTTGGTATTATTAAATGGATAGAAATAAATATAACTGAGAGAAAAAAATGCGTGATGGAGAATGTAATGACTGTTCCAATGAGTAGGTAAATGTGATGGGAGATAGTGTAATAATATCATGAATATTATTACCCAACACTCAATTTTTATAAAAAATAATATAAACCACCTCTACCTATTGAATATGCTAAATAATGAACAATTACACATTCAATCATTTATTTTATAACATCCACCATCCATTAGTGGGAATTTTGATCTATAGATTACTGATTAATGTATCACAACAATAAAAAAGTTGTTATATGTTTGTTATTTATCAGAGTATGAAGATATTGTTATAGATAGTTATCATTCATATTTTGAACCTGATAAATGGTGGAATATCATAAAAATAACTTGGAAGAGAACGAAATTGACTCCATGGAATTTGAGGAGTTTTAGATGATATTTTTCAATAAATATTTCCATGAACTCTTCAGTTTTAAATTGTGTAGGAATTCATAGAGTTGTAAAAAAAGGAAGAAAACCACATTGGTACTAGTGAAGGAAAATTCATGAGATTTTTAAGGTATGTATTTGAGTTTACCATTGACCCCAAATTAAAATATAGCTCTTTAGTGTCTTAAAACCATGTCTCTCAAATGGGTTAGCTATAAGGGGCTTTATTAGTTATGAGGAAATAATTTTATGTTCTATCAAGGTTGGAATGGGAATTAGAGACTCTTATACTTATGGTCTGGGGAAGAAAAAATAGAAAATATAGTATCATGGAAAAAAAATTATAAAAATAATATTCAACATCCGATATGACAATAATATTGGAATATAGGTTTGGGAAATTCCCTCAAAGTAATGAGGATTTTATTTAAGTGTACAAAAAATTACATAAAACATATTAATGTTGAAGAAATATGAGGATGACAAAAAATAGAGTAGAATATATGAATGTTCAACCTAATCCACCTTCAATAGTTTAACAGTTTAGATATAGAAAATTTAGGCATTTTAATGATTAATGAAACAACCCATGTGATAATGAGTAAAATAAATGACAAAACCCTACAAGGGAATGGGGTAAAGGGAAGTATTATGCAATCACTACTTTTAAGTAGTATCTTAAAAAAAAAGTGTGGAAAGGTAGGATCATTATCTAATAAAATATTCTAAATATATTATTTAAATCAAGATATATATACTCCTTCATATATAAAAAGTTTTGTAAAAATTTTAATTCAATATCCCAATGAGTGAATAATTAATTGTTAATGAAAAAATATAGTGGTATGATGATTACAACTATAAGACTTCTCAGATCATGGTTTATAGGAAAATGGTTCTAGAAAATATTTTCATTCCCCATTTGGTGGAATTTTATTGGTTTTATCCATGGGCTAGATCTATCTACTTAGATCATATATAAACTACTGTGAAAGGTGTCCTAGACCCTACCTTAAACAGTACAACTCCTAGTATAGTTATAGAGAAATAGGGATAATGACACATAAATTATATTATTAATAGGCCATCGGTTGGTGATTAGAACCTAGGGCATATAAAAACACACATGTGATGAACTTCAATCATAATGATTTGGAATGTAATATATATGATGTGAACAACCATTAAAAACACATCTTCAAAAAAATTTGAAAATAAGAAAAAATCTCAATACATGATTTCATGTCATGAAAAACTAGATACAACTGAAAAGGAATTTTAATGAAGATAAATATGTGATAGTAACCATGATGTGTATATTTCTCTAGAAATAATCCTCAAACTAGAAATGTGAAATCCGATCACTAACCATCTTCTAATAAACTAAAAAAGAGTTTATATATATGTCAGTTGTGCATAATAAATATACCTAGTAGTATCCTCTTCAAAATATCTCATGAAAATGTAAAATAATTAAAATCAAGATGACTAAGAAAACAAATAAAATAAACTTGAAAAATAAATTGGTATATTATTCTTATCACATAATAAATATAGTTATCACAACAAATAATTCATAGAAGAATAATCACAAATTTATGAACATATATATATATATATATATATATATAAATGGGTACCCCTTAACCGCTTACCCAGTAGTTTTCCACCCTCAAACCGCAACACCGCATGTCATGAGCTTGAATCCCATCCAAAAATAAGATGACCCAAAAAACCTAGGAAAATATAACATATCATGAACCCAATACTAAACATCATCCCATCTAAATCCTCCATATAGTAATCATGTTATTTTTTATAGCCCCCATAACCTTTATTTTATGTATTATACCTCATATTATTATAGTACATACATAAAACACCTATATTAATCCATTTGACACAAGCCTGTCGTAGGGCGTGGAAAAAGAAAATTTATTTTCCTAATGCAGCACAATGGCTGAGCAGGGTCGTTTCACATGAAGAGTGCTGAAGTCAGTTTAATCACTTATTCTAGTCCACATAATCTAATTATTTTTGTTGTTTAATATTTTATGAAATAAAGGGAATTTAATAAAATAAATAAAATTCATAAATCAGAAGAAACAAAAATTCTAAATGACCACACAATGCTAAACAGAATGTAATTAGAGAAGGAAGTTCTCCCAAGAGAATATTCAGGGAGCACCTTCATTGGCCATATTCTAATATTCTTAGTGTATACACTCCATCGTATGTGTGCATACCTTATTATACCCTAGTTATGAATAAAAAGTCTACTTAGTGATCGCCAAGAACACCCTCCATCCACCCCCTCAATCGAGGGAAAATGGTTGTAGATTAAGATGTTAACCTTTAGAAAACCACAACGAGGATTACACCGACTATAAATTATTGTTAGAATTAACTAAAAGAATATTACAAGGATGGTCTTGGGTTCAAGAACCTGATTACTCCCTTAGGATAATCCTCTTATTAGTTACTAATGATCATGAGTATTATAGTTCACGATGGTAAGATGAGAGGAAGAAAAGAGGGTGAATCGGTGGACACAAAAATAAAAACAATGCATGAATTTATTAGAAATCTAAATTACAATTGAAAACTAAAAATGAAGAAAATTAATAAAATAAAAATAAAGGGGGAAGATTTGCAGCCGGCCACCCTCGGTGTAGATCTCCTCCATGGTGCCTTGAAAGAATGGATGGCGAATGGGATGCTTTGGGAAAGAAGTGAGGGCTTCCTTTTATAGGAAGAATTCAACCCCCAAACGTTTACGCGTTTTAGCCCCCATGAATGACCTATTCACGCGTTACAAACTTAATGAATGTTTTTCATAAATATCTTGTCCGTCTCTCCTAAATATTTCAGATATTTTGGAAACAAGATGAAGGAGTTATGAATTTTTAAGTCTCGGTTTCTGTTTCTGTCCAGTCAGACCCTCCAAAATGCCAACCCCCGGATTTGGAAGCATTAATGGACCATCAAACGGCAACATACTGTAGCCTTTCCTTAATAAAAGATGTTATAAAACTCCTTGTTCGTCCACCCACCAAATATCACAACATTTGAGACCACCATGAATGAGTTATGGATCCTACACCAAAAATAGCCATAACTGCAAACAATTTTCTTTCTCCCACTTGTGAGCTTCTTTTGAGCTTCCATATGACCAATTCAACTTTTAGTCCAAAAATAGTAAATGAATCCCTGGATGTTTAAAATCTGGAAAAAATGAATTTTTCAATTTTGATTAGTATAGATAATGTTATGGCCAAACTAAATAAATAAATTAAAACTGTTAAAAAAAAATGGCCCATTTTTACTATTCAGATCAAAATAACACCAATATCATAAAAATGAAACAATTAATCTTAAAGGAACACTTTTGTGGGTTTAAAACAATGATATTCAATATAAATTAATTGAAAATATTTGTTCTATCAATTCCCCCACACTTAGCACTTGGACTCCTAGATAAGTAAAAGTCAAATCAAATCAAATCCAAAACACATATCAATGAGATCTACCAAATAAATTCCAAGAAACAAAAAGATAACATGCCTCATAAAAAACAATTATTTCAAGTTCACCATTTTATATTTTCATATATTTCCACTTCATTTATAATCCCATGCACACAAAACACCTACCTCACATGAATTCTCTCTCATCTCACAAATGTAAATTCTGAATAAGGCTTTTCTCATCCAAACTCACAAAAGAGTCAACATAGGCTTGATAAATTTCTACTTCTCCACTTGATGTGAGTCTAGGACATGTGTTTCTCATGAGGACTTTTCAGGGTTATTCTGTGGATTCCGGTTCATAGGATTCAGATATTAAAAATTATGAGGCCGAAAAAGGAGGGCTTGGATCTTATTGAAGAAAAATTGTAAGATTCTAATTTTCACTCAAATATGGTCTCCTTATCTTCCCATTTGTAGAAACTCAGCTCCAACATCATTCAATCAGCTCCGGATTTCAGCAGCTAAAATTTCAATCTTTTCAAACATGATTTTTCTTGAATGCTCCAAATAGTCACAACTTTCTTCTTTTTTTACATCAGAAGCTCCAGAAAGGTATAACTTCTCTTATCATGAATGATCCAGAAAGGCACAACTTTTAACAAAATGGAATATTCATTAGGAACATCAACTCTTCAACATTTTATATTCCACCAAAAGTATCACCAAATGAGGTAGTACACCACAAGATATCTTCCCCACACCGATGTTCAACTGGATCATGAAATTTCACTTCAAGAGCAGGTATGATAGAGAAAATTGGCTTGTAATGTGGCTAACCTAACAGGAAATTCATGGCTAATAGGGGCTACAATGAAGGATAAAAGTAAAGGTGGGCCATAATGAAAAGAATTATTTTGAAATTGGGGCTTCATACCAAATAAATGCCTCAATCATTTAAAACACATGTACCCCAAACCCTCAAGTTTTGAAAGGAATAAATCAAATTATGGTTAAAGAAAGCATGGTATGGTTCTCTCATGAAATGAGATGAATGGAAATAATATGACAAAAATGGTTTAGAAGCCTCAAAGGAAAGTGATTTCAAATATATAGAGAGTGAAATATGGAATGGGTTTCAAAAATCAGTGTATTTTTTCATGAAATTACAAAAGATTTGAAGTTGAAACAAAAGTAATTTCAGCATTTATTTAAGTTTAGTTTGATGAAATATATTGGTTAACTCATTGAAATGGGTTTCAAAAATGGTATTGATAATCATTTCAGCTTAAAAGTTTCAGAAACACACAAAAAATTGAAAAATAAACACCCAAAAATTTGAAAACACGCAATTGTTTTTATTTTTTTTGTGAAAACAAACATCAAATGAAAATTCTATACTATAAAGTTTCAATCCCCAACACTTAAGTGATGTAGTGTCCTCAATGTATTCAAGAGGATTTAACATGTAAACCAATTTTCAAATGTATCACAACATCAAGCCAGTGTGAAGGAGAGGTACAACCTGGCTTATTGGCAATGCAACGTTGAGTTTGGCTCCTAAGTGTTGATCTTTGAAAACCTAAAAAAAGTAAAAACATAACATAAGAAATTTATTAAAAGAAATTAAAATAGAAATTTATTAAGAAAAAAAGGATAAATCTTGTTTTAATCCCCCAAGTGGTCCTTGGGTTTTGACTGCCTCCAAAGGGGCAGTTCTAATCAGTTATCCCCAATCTGATGGTGGGTGAGGTTTCTTGCTCATGAACCAATAAAAATTCTTCTTTCCAGCATGTACTTGTTCCTTTTTGAGGATAATTCCGTGTATAGAGTACACCAGATCCTCCCCCTTCACAATTATATACCTCTTGCATGGAGGGGGTAGGATGAAGTATGAAACCTCCTCCTCTTTAGTTGCTACTTGTGCAACATCTTCTTCAAAATATAGTGGTTTCTCCAGATGTGCTCCATGAAAAGAATAATCAAAGGGAGATTCAAAATTTAAATTTGAAATATTAATTTCAGAATCATCCCTTTTAATGTAGGTAGCTTTTAGATTTGGTTCTTCGGGAATAGCCACTTGTATATTTTCATGGACTTCCTCCAGTAAATGATAAATATATATTCTGCGAGCTCCAGGTATTCCTCAATAGGTGAATATTCTTTTTAATCTTCTTCTATAGTAATGTAAGGATTGACCAAATCTGGAAATTCAATATTATAAGGAGTGATGCTCAAACCAGATTGAATGAAATCAGAAAAGGTAGAGTTTATGGAAGGATCATCTCCCTCAGTTGGTTCTGGTTCAATCACTTCTTCGGTAGAATGTGCCTCTTGGATTTGATTATCACTGGATGGAGGGAGGTAGTTGAGATCCTCCATATGGACTTCAAACTCCACCAATTGGGTGGTTTCTTCCTTCCACGGTGCTGGATCTTCTTATTTTCAAGGCTTGTGGAGATCAATAAGTTCCTCACATTCATTCCAAAATTCATCAAGTTCTTGTTGACCTCCCACATGTAGCTCAGTAGGGAAGTCATCTTCTTTTTCATTTACTTCGGGTAGAATTGGTTGAGTGATGATGAATGAGTCTTCTGGTACATCATAATTTACCTCCTCTTGTTCTTCAATGATGAGTGGTGAAATTTCTTCCACCACTATCTTAAGTTCTTGCTCCGGCTCAGGGTCGGGTTGCTCCATCATTTCACGAACATAGTCCAATTCCCATTCCATTTTGCTACCCAAATCATCCAAATTATTACTAATCCTTTCAACCCGATCATTGAGATCACGATAATCAATTCCTGGTTCTTGATATTGCACCTGTGAGTAATCTTCCCACGCATAAAAATTTGAATTTGAACATATCATGGAAAAAATATTTTTTTAAAATTTATTTTTAAATTTGAAAAGGTCAAATATTTACAAATAATTTGTGGCACTTCCACCTTGGAAACGACGCTAAGTTTTATGCACGCCTGTCATGGGGCGTGGCAAAACAATATTTTATTTACCTAAGTATAGTATAGCAATTGAACCTGGGTAGTCTCTCCAAGAGGAGTGCACACAAAACAAGGTTGTCACTTTTTGTTGGTTTTCTTAAAATGATTGGTTTTCATTAATTTGAATGACTACGAGAGAAACAAACAATGGAAATTGATTTATTTTAACAAATGATAAAGATGGTGATCGGAATGGGTTCGGCTAGACCTAGTGTTGTGCCATCATGGTTTCCAAATTTTATCTCTTCTTCTTCCTCAAACTGGTAAGAGAGAGATTTATCTACCAAGTCTTCTCTCTCCCTTAGTCAGATAGATGTGATAAGAATTTTCCTTTCTAAAAAAATATATTGGTCAATCCTCCTTCCAATGTGCTTAGGGTTGTAGAAGGTCTCTTGATTAATTTGAGTAATCCCAGACATGGAATTTTTGTTCTCTAATAAACCAATTTTCTTACATACAATCCTACACACGTGCTTGAAAACTGCCGAGCAATCACCACCCAACCCTAATCTTGTTCCACCGTATACAAATTATAATAGGGTGGAGGGAGATGTGATCATCGACCAAAGTAATTTATAATTTCAGAATAAAAAACTTAACACTACCGCAATCGGAATTTAATACTGAATTAATAATTGAAACCATTATAATAAAGAAGAATAAATTTTATTCATTTCAAGAACAAAAACTCAAACACAACACATAGGTCTAGCCTCCCCTCTTTCTGATCACTCAAATGAAACTACCCCTCCATGGATGGGGTAAGTGAGATGATGCGAGAGAGGAGAGACATTTTAAAGTAAAGAAAAATAAAAGAAATAAATAGAATGATTCTAAAGAAGAATTTCCCTGAGTGTCCCTTGGATTCCTCTCATCTTCGATTGTAGTGTCCCATAAGGAATGTGATGGAATATGGGATGATTTGAGGAGGAGGAACTCTCCTTCTTTTATAGCCAGATTTCTGTCCTCCGAATGTTGTTGCGTTTTGGACCCAATAAATGACATCTTCACGCATTCAGCCCTTATGAAATGTTGTTCATAATTATCGTGTGCGTGTCCCCACAATATTTAAGCATATTTGGGAAAGTATTCCAAGAGTTATGGTCGTTTGACTCTGAGAATTTATTCTGTCCAGTCAGACTCTCCAAAACGCCAACCTCCGGATTAGGAAGCTTTAATGGACCCTCAAACGTCCAAATCCCGTAGCCTTTCCTTCATAAAAGATGTTCGAAAAATCCTTGCGCATCCACCCAAAGAATATAAAAATATTTGGGCCCACCATGAAGGAGTTATAGATCCCACACCAAAACTAGGCAGAACTACAAACAATTTTCTTTCTCCCACTTGTGAGCTTCTTTTGAGCTTCCATATGTCCGATTCAACTTTTAGTCCAAAAATAGTAAATGAATACTTGGATGTGTAGAATCTGGATAAGAAGGAATTTTTCAATTTGTATTAGTGTAGATAATTTTATGTCCAAACTACAGAAATAAATTAATACTGTTAAAAATAAAAAATGGCCCATTTTTATTATTTTTCTCAAAATAAAACCAATATAATAAAAATGAAACAATTAATCTTAAAGGAACACTTTTTAGGGTTTAAAACCATGATATTCAATATAAATTAATTGAAAATATTTCCTCTATCACCATTTTATACTAAATCTATAATGTATAATTGTGAAAAACCTCAAGCTATAATATCCCATGACAAAAATATATAGGAAATCACCACTATGCACACCATTATATAATACTACAATAGAAGATATATTAGGGGAGGTGGGGTGTTGTCAGCCATCTATGTCCTCACCAACCTGGATATGGTGAAAAAAATCCATAGTCTCTATGGTTATAGGGTTCACTTATATCATGGGTGGGATGCCTATAAAATAATAAAAAATACATAATATATATATATATATATCAAAAATGCACTAAGGGGTACTATGTTGCTTTAGACTCATCTTTTGATATCCTCTAATAGAACACCCAAATACCACTGCTTTGGTAAGCATATATAATAAGAATACAAGCATAAAGTAAAATATTAATTAATGCATTATCTAGTAATTAACATTATTTTGTTTTCATCAATACGGATCACTTTATAATATTTATATCTAATAGTTAACGAAACTATTGATATTTTTATTTTATTCTCAAACATTACCTTATCTTATGTTAGCATCATGAACTAACTCCATTATTTCTTTAATATTTTTTCATTTCTTAATGATCAAGGTACTCTTGGAATAAGTCCAAACTATCATTTAAAAAGACTCACCCATAGTACTAACTTACAACAATGGTCTATAGTTGGAAATTAGAAATATACATAACATATGGACATCATCCATTAAGAAAACATCAATATCGAGAAAGAATAAATGAAAAATTATTTCTATGAACTTTACCCAACCACCTTCGTGTCCCACACCATTGTTTATATTCTCAAATCCATCACCATGTGCCAAATTTTCACAGATTGTAGCCCATTATACTATCATCATCATAATCATCACCTCATTCGACGATCATGGCCTCAAAAATAAATTCCCAATACATATTGTCCCAAAAGGTATATTAGATTCTCAATAATTCATATCAATGATCTAACTCCATTGAGAATACACAAATATTAAAATTATTTTTCCACATATAATTTTAAAGGAAACTATGGCCATAACATCAAGGAATTCAAGACTTCTATAATCAAGAATGGGCTCACTCGACCTTAATTATTTAATATTTTGTAAACAACCATTTTAATTCCACCTCGAATGAATCAATTTATAGAAATAGGTTTTACACATTAAGAAATACATATCAGTTTCTAAAAGTAACAATGATCTATATAACATTTTTAAAGCATTAATTACATGTTTAAACAACTCCAATATGGGAAGTAATTATTTGGATAATTCCAAATTAATTTAATTAATAATATCATCCTGCTCTATATTTTTTATCCATTTCAATCGTAGAATCAATGACAAATTAAATAAAAAACAACCAAGTAAATATCACACTACCTTGTAAATATAAATATTCATTTGTATACAAATATGATCATAAACACTGGCATTCAATTAATTATCATATCATAAAATATTAATTATCATTAACATGACATAATTCACATTTTAATTCTCTAATATGTATTATTATAGAATAATTATTATAAACATTATTTAAACTGTTTAACCGAATGGAATTCTATAATTTTGGTATCATTATAAAATATTTGGATGATGACATACAGTTATATCATTTTCTCTCCTGGATTAGTTCCAAAATATTTATCATTATTATTCATCATACGATAATTTTTATTAAATGAATATCACAGAATGGGATAATTGGTTTTATCTCTACTACATAATTTTCATAATTTAAAGAAAAAATAATAATACTAAAAATATATTTTAACATGATATTCTCCAAAAACATAAGATAAAAAAATTATATATGACATGAAATATTATTTTAAATTTAATTCAATAAATAATAAAAATAATAGGTTATCCATAATATGTATGCAACAAACTTCTATTTTATTTCTAGAAATAGTAATAACACATTAATAATATTTTATGGGATACAACAATTATTCAAAGTAAATTACTCTATTCTATCTTATGAAATATCAATAATTACACATTAATCATACTCAACTACATGAAACTAAATATTCTTAATGATAATAATATCTAATTATGGCATGTCATTATCACATTAGTTCAAATTTATAGGTTATGGAAATAATATTTCCACATGAGACAATTATTTCTATTTCTATGATAGTTTAGGTTTTTTATCGAATTTCAAATATTTTTATGCGAAACTATATTTTGATAATTTTTAGAAGATTAGAAATAAAATTTCATAGTTTATAGTATGTGAACATTTTACTTAATCTCAATTCAATAATTATTATAATGAATTAATTAAAAGCAATTAAGCAAGAAATTATACTATTAAGAATACCAACCTAAATCATGAAATTCCATATTTATTATTATATTCAATAGTCTACTATATATGGATATATTATATTTAATTTCTCGAAAGAATAATATTTCATTAATAGTAATACACTACCAATATTTTATCCCCATATTTTACAAATTATGATTATCATATATCTACCCTTGGGGTGTTAGCCGAGTGGTACTCGCTGGTTGTACCCCTCGCTCTCCATCGGAACTGGCACATGATCGAGTCCCACCAGGCTCAAACACTGTTCGTATTTTGAACAGGGTGATTCAAAGCCATTTCTTAGCTAGGGAACGTGGTGTGCACTCGGGCTGGTGGGGGCCCCCTCTGGGAGTCGGTGTTAGAAACACACATTTTTGAACAAGAGCCTCAACCTAGTTGGTGAGGACTCGCAAGGTGCATCCAAGAGACCCAAGATCAAATCCGGGTGGAGGCATATATCCAGGTTACTGTAGCAGTACTGTAGCAGTATTATAGTAGGCACTGTAACAGGCAATGTATAGTACTATAGCAGCCAGAAATATTCAACCATCTAGGTCTTCGGGCCACCGGTTTGGTCCTCGGGTCCTGCAAGGCTTTTGGGCCACACAAGGGTTTCAGGACAGTTGATTCTCAAGGCCTTTGGGCCACTTTAAGGCCATAGGGCCACCCAAAGGCCTTTGGGCCACATGAATGCAGGCCCCAGACACACTACAAAAAAAGGAGCAGCCCAAGAAGAGGATTCAGAGTAGGTGCACTCACCAGAGCAAAACCAAATGGATTTTCAGAATGAGAGGGTATGGATATGCCATCGGTACCAGCCTGTGATTGCACGGGAAGCCAAGACAAACGGTCATGCAAAGGTGGAGAGATACTATCAAGATACAGTTGCTGGGGAGGGGCAGTTCCTTATAGATAGTCTGGTTGAATTCCCTATGACCTTCGGGTCATGTAATCCCCTAAGCCTACGGGCCATATAATATCTGAGCCTACGGGTCTTGTAAGGGTTCCCCCTCATCCCTTGAAAGAGGGGTTATCATGAAATCAATAAAAATGAAGGCCTTCGGGCCATTCAGGAAGGATTATCATATATCCTTTCTTCATAGGATTATTTTCCATATTATTATCTAATTATGGTTAATCATGACTGTCCAAATAGAGGTTTCTATACAATTTTAAAATCACACTTTCATTGTATAAAAAGAGGGTTAATGATCCCTTACCAATAATTTTCTATGTCGCATTGTGGATAAATAGATGATAAAGAGAGAGGTATGTCTTCAGTTAAAATCATAGGATAAGAATATGAGGAAGAAAATCATATAATTTTTTATTGGCTCACAAGACTCAAAGGGAAGGCTTTGGGATCTACTATGATTGATAAATAAAGAAAGAATAAAATAGGTAAATATGGTATTTAAAAATACACAGATTCAGGTTCCACTTGTATTTTCATTCCACAATATATGAATATTTGAATTATTTTCATTTTAATTCCCTTCACATCTATTTCAAAACACACAAAATTAAAGAGAGTTAATATCAAATTCAAAACATTTATCCGAAAAAACACCAAATTTTTATATTAATTTCATAATTATGTGAAAAGATTTTTCACAAAGGTTCTAGAAATTGAAAATTAGAAATTTGGGGAAAATATGAATCCTATACGCAACTCATACCCATTGTGAAAGGGTAACAATGTTTTATCTTTACATGATTGGATACACTTACAGAGGCTTCAGAATTTTATTATTATCTACATGGGATATTTGGGATACCGATACACATCTAGAAAAAAATATGAACTAATGTTCTAGGAAATACCCTTATGTTGTGAAGGGAAACACCCTCCTCCTCCAATGTCCTGAAGGCCATAATTTTTTATTAACATTTGATAATCCACCTTTCAAGGGGTGAGGTGGAATCCTATCAAGTCCCATAGGTGTAAGTATTACATGGCATGCAGGCCTTAGAGGAATTAATTTTTCCGTAGGCTTCAAACATTACATGCAACCCATACTAACTACTTGGAACAACTCCTCCCCATCATCTTCATCGTGAAATCAGATCTCCACCTTCACATAGTTGTTCGGCTAGGCATTCCCGTGCTTGCAAAAGCTTGTCCCGACGATAGGTTCCATACCCTCTCATTCTTACAATCTGTTTAGCTTCTTCTATGTTGAAATCTCCTTCCTCATCCTCTTTTTAGATCTTGTTCCTTGTAGTTCATTGGGATTACATCTGTACTTAAGGTGGCCCGAAGGCCTTGTGGTGGCCCGAAGGCCTTACTGACCTGAATTCCTGGGTTGCCCGAAGGCCTTAAAGGACTCGAGGACCAAATCGGTGGCCTCAACGCCTTGTGGTGGCCTGAAGGCCTTACTGACCTAAAGACCTGGGTGGCCCGAAGGCCTTAAATGACTCGAGGACCAAATCGGTGGCCCGAAGGCCCAAACGGGGCCATATTCCCGGCTGCTATAATGCCAAACAGTATCTTCTATAGTTCCCAATACAGTACCTACCACAGTACTGCTAAAGTACTCGGAAATAATGCCTCTTCTTGGATTTGATCCTGGGTCTCCCGGATGCACTTACGAAGTCCTTACCAACTGGGCTAAGGCTCATGTGTGGAAACCCCCGCTTTCACTTATGTAATAGAGTAACCCATGTGATGACCCATATGCAGGTCCAGTTTAACCCTTTCATAGAAAAAATCCCTAAATGGTAATGTCTCTATCATTATTTACTAAATGTAAATCAATGGATACATTTACATAGTGCATGAGAAAACCCATATTACCATTACTAAATTTTCATGATCTATACATAGTGCTGAACACTATCCTCCACACTTACACAACTGGTCATACCATTACATAAATAAAAGTTTTCCTGGTAGACCATTATGAGAGATCATCATATCTTTACTCAAATAAATATAAAACCAGATTAAATTTACCAAAATATTCAAAATGTAACAGCCCAATCTTCCATGGTATGTTTCCCACGGAATAATGCAGTAGCTTGTGTTGTAGATAACATAGAGTTTTAACACACCAAGACCAATCAAACTAGCCATTATGCAATATAATACACACTTTTTTAAATCTTATAAATTTTACTTTTCAAAATGGACTTAATTTTTGAATTTAGAATATGAAAATTAGCTTAGGGTGAATTTTTTGTATTTTTCTGAAAAATTTCAATTTTTGATGAACAGTGAAAAACACTACTTTATTGTTTAAAACCAAATTTTTATTTAAGTAATTAGTTATTTTATTTTAATTTATTTTATGTTAAAAAAATACATAATACCAATATATGTTCAATGTAATTCATTGGAGTAATTTTATAATATGTTTATATATATAAAATTTTATTGAAATTTTACCGTCTTTTACAACCTTTTATGAGCATTAGCAAATTTTCATATAACATAATTTTACCACTTATGTGAGTTGAATTTCAAAAATCTAAGAGATGCGGTTGACATCAGTATGTAAAATTTGGTTCAATAAGATGAAAATATTTTTTTTGTGAATAGTAGCTTTTGACTTTTAATTACCATGGTTAAAAGTAAATAGAGTAATTAAGGGTAAAAATGATATTATAATTACCCAAACACATGTAACAATTCTATTGGATTAGTGTAATTAGACAAAAAAACCTTATTAATAAAATATGATCCTATTTGGTCCACTTGGAATAGTTTAACACGCTTGTTATTATTTTATTTAAAGAAGAGTTAAAAGAGTTAAATTCAATGTTTAATAAAAAATCCATTCTTAATATAGGGATACAGACAATATAAATTCGATTATAAATATTCATTAGAAATATGAAAATATTTACTACATAATGGAATTCTATATTTAATTTTTAGAAATTATATAATTTAATTTATTTATGACACAATGATGATGCAGTAATTAAATTAATAATGAAATATTAAATTTTTTGATATTATAAATATCCAAAAAAATGTAAATTGAGACATCTGAAATATTCCACTAATTTTATAGGTTTATATGACAAGTTGAGGTTTATTAAATAAATTTTATTCAATGTTAAAATGTTTTTATGGATTTACAAAAAATCAAATACAAAATAGTGTCAAAAATTGACGTCATTGAGTTTTTAAAATAAATACTATATTATTAGTTGATATAATATTCTTAAAAATTTAAGTTCTTCCCAAAGGACTTTTATAAGGTTATATATTTTAATAAATAACCAAATTATGTTCTCTTGTCATGTTATAGTAAGTTTATTAACCATATAATATAAAAATACAAAGAGAAAAGGTAAATGTCAAACTATTTAACTAAGAGTTAAATCTAAAATATAAGGTTAATATGCTACCTTAAACCAGTCTAAAAAATTTTGGTTGAGATTTTTTTGACCCATTAACTCTTTATACTTGGAAAAAATTATTTTTTATCCACTATAAACTGAAAATTATTTTATTATAAAAGAATATTTCAATCTTTTCCTAAAGTGACCCTCACCTCTCTTATTAAAGGGTACTTCCCCTTATCATAATTTCACACACCAAAACCATTTGGAATAGACAAAACCTGCTCAAATATCCTCTTAAATATCCTCCCTTAAACATAGAGACATTTATTTGACAGAAATCTAACCTAAGGATCCCTTTTGATCAACTCAAATAGAAACACTCGAAGTAGAGGTAATAATTTCACCACCCATTTTCATGTCCTTTTCTTCTTCCACATCAACTTTAATTGTTGTTTCTATAGAAAAATAATAACTCCAGTACCTTCTACATACAATGATGTTATTTTAAACATGGTACAACCATATTCTTTATTCTATCCATCCTCTAAATGACAATGTCACCATAAGTGCGTACATACGGCTTTCCGTCTCCACGTCTTTATGTTGTTTGTCATTCAAACACTTGATTACTTGGATGGGTATAATAATGAGTATAAAAAATTTAAATAATAAATATAACATGTTAATTATTCTGTATATATGATATACCATTCAATTATACATTATTTCACCAATAATATAAGGATATTGTCACTCCTGTGTACGTACGGATTACCGTCTCCACGAACGTGATGAGATTTATTCCCCATATTAATCATTCCAGAATAATTTTCATTTTATGATTAAAAATAAAGTTTATGAACATAATATAATTCTGTATATGAATCAAATATATCCTATCCACACCAAACATGGATTACATAACCAATCATATAATGGAAAACAAATCAGTTAACCCCCGAAATGATGATACTACTGAAATATTATTAACAAAGCAATATTAGATGATCATATATGATATCATTTATATTTATATAGTTCTTGTAAAATTTAATAAAAATTATTTTACTATTATAAAGGAGTTGAACATACCCTCTACCAAGTAAAAGTACAATGTAAGTGTTAATTTCACAATCTCTTTATTATCTGAGGTTGTTTTAACGTAAGTATATACTGTGACCTCTTTATCATCCACATCCATGTTTTCATAAAAATGTATTTCAATTTTTTTAATATTTACTAGATAGTGGGTTAAAGTAATTTATACCCTTATTTGACTTTATATGTTTTGAAAGGAATCTTTATTTCATTTTCCAAACAGGTACTTTATGACCATTTTTGACAAAATTAAAGTAAGAATTTCTTTTTAACTTGTATGACAGGTGTGGGTATTTTCTTCCATTATAACATTGTCAAAGCTTCCCTTGTAATCTTGTAATAATATTTTCAAAATAAATGTTTTCTTTTATAATTATGTGACTCTTAAATGATTTCAAAATTGAATGAGATATTTCTCTCAAATAGTTTTGATTTCATCTTTGTGAACATCCTTTGATGGATTTTAAACTTGTTCGAAGTTGATTTTTTATGATACAAATATTACATTATGTATTGAAGGTTCTATGATATATTTGACTTTGGATGTGTTATTTTTATACCATTAATGGTTTTTTGTTAATTTATTGACATTTCATATGCTCATTTTAACATGAATGTTTGTGTTATGTTTCAATCTTTTCATATGAAGAATGTATTAGACTTAGTAAGTAATGGGTGGAGCCCACTATAGCTCCTCGATGCATCAGTGGGTTTCCTGAGAAAATTATATATGGAATTGGCTGAGGCCTTTCCCAATCTTGATATATGGTTCTGGCTAAGGCTTTAATCATTTTTAGATGTCTTGGCCAAGGCCTTGACAAAATGTTTCATAATGTCCAGCATTATACATTCCCTTATTATGAAAACATTATTCATGGTACATGTTGTTATATGACTAAGAGAATACCCATGACTATGTTTTATTATGGAATTATTTACTCAGATCATATTCCTACCATAAATTGTTCATGATTATTATTTGTAATGGAATGTATTATCAATTATTCACTATACCTAATTTTTATGTTATTTTCCACTATATTGATTATCCTTACTGATCATTTGAGATAACCCCTTTCTTATGTTTCATTTTCCCAGGATATGAAGAAGTTAGTTATGAGTGAATTACAAGAATAATCTAATAGGCTTGGATGTTTCTAATTGAATTAATTATTGTTTTATTTCTTTTCAAGTTGTAATGCTGAAGTTATGTATGTATCTTATTTCCAATAATACTAAACTGGTCGGTATTTAAGGACATGATTCCTTGTATCATGCCGATGTTATTTAATAAATCACCGACATTGGGTAACTAGGGTTAGGGCATGATAGTTGGTATCAGAGGAAGTTTAATACAAACGTTGGAAACTAGATCTAGATAAACTCAGATTAGAGAACATTACCATAAGATAGAATTTGAGTATTAGTATAAAATAACTTCATAGAATTTTGTTATTGTAGAAATTTTGTGTATTTTCCAAAAAATACATCCCTTTCTAGATACGAGTAGGTAGAGGCGGCTCTAGAACAGATGTACCTAATAGTGAAAACTCTGACAAGGAGTTTTGGGCTTGAGTGAGGGTATCCTGGTATACGAGAACGGGCCATGCTGCACTCTTGGTTACAACACTCTCATGGGATTTTCTTAGGATAATTCACATTTTTTACAAACCATTATAAAGGATTTATGATTATATATTTCCTTAAAGAATTTTTTTTTATGATTTTGGATTATATCCATAAACTATTCAATTTATGTTAAGTGTGTTAAATGTTTGGAATTACATATTGGGATTCATAAACCAATCTAGTGTATGCCATTGTTTAGAAATGGAGCTTAGTGGAAGTAATGGTGGCCATATCAACGCACGCAATCCATGTAGGGACTGGCCTCCTAATCAAGATAATTATAGTGGAGCTAGTGATGCAACTGTTGTTGATCAGCTTATCACGATACAGGGAAAACTCACTCATGTTATGAATAATAACCTTACCCATATGGAGAACCCAAATCTACAACACGGAGGATCAATGTTAGACCAATACAGGAGGCAACAACCACCAACATTCAATGGGACTATAAATCCATTTGTTACTGATCAATAGATAAGTTCTTTAGGGAAAGTATTTCATGCTTTGGGGATTAGAAAAAGGCCAAAAGTTGTCATGGTAGTTTTTCGCCTCACTGGAGATGCAGATCAATGGTGGTCGTTGATCAAAAACACAAAGGAGGATGGAGAGGTATCATGTATGGAATGGAGGGAGATTAAAGAGCATTTTAAAGAAAAATACTTTTCTTGTGACCATTTAACAGATATAGAAAGGAAATTTCTGAGTCTAATGAAAAAGGAGGATGAGAATGTCCTAAAGTATGAGGCTAAAATTACAAGGTTATAAAGGCATGTAGTAGATTATATACGTACCCAAGGAGTAATATTGATTGTATCATTTATGGGTTAAAACAATTTCTCCTTTGAGCATTAGTCTCACAATCCTTCTCATCATACAAAGTTATTGTCTCATGTGATATCAAGAGGAAAATAAATTCTTTATTTCTTACAACATTAAAGAAAAGCAAGAGAAGAAGAGATCTACTGAACAGTCTGGGAAAGTAAATAAGGAAACAAGGAATATGGGAAGAGTTGAATTTTCAACCTATGATAATTGAATAAGGAAGCACCATGGTTCTTGTCTAAAAGGAAAATAAGTATGCTATAAATGTGGATAAAAAGTCCATCTTGATGGTGATTTTAAGTGGAATAAATAAGCAACCAACGATTAATGATACAATTTTAGAGAGATGGGACATTATGCAAATGAATGTTTTATTCTCTAAGAGAAATTACCTCAGAAAAGGCCAAGGGAGGAAGGCCAAGGTTTGCAATCACTACTGCTGATGTTGAAGCACCAAACGACGTGGTGGATGGTAATTTAATGGTTTCCACATATTTATCCAATGATTTATTTTATTCTAGATCATCAAATTGTTTCATATCATCCCTGTTTTCTAAGAAAATTATATATTTTCAATTTGACTTAACATGTGAGTTGTCAGTCAAAACTTCTAAGGGATGTATCATCGCAGAAAAGTTTTGTGATTCAGTTCCCATTAGGGAATATAAATGTTCTTTACCTGCTGATCTCATCTTCAAACCCATGGATGAATTTGATAAAATCCTCGGAATGAATTAGCTTTCAGACCATGATGTGGAAATTTATTGTAAGAAGAAGGAGGTTAAAATTTTCGATGATGATAAAGAGTACCTTATCATTAGAAAAGAAACAACACAACCCGATTCTTATCTAGTTCCAACCCCAGTAGCTCTAATAAATTAAATTATTGGGGAGGAAGAGAATGAAAAAATTATGGGTGAGGAAAATTATGTTTGAATAGAGGACGTACGTATTGTTTAAGAAACTATTGATTTGTTTCCATCGGATTTACCTAGACATCCTCCGGAATGAGAAATTGAGTTTTCCATTTATTTAATTCCTGGTTCAAGGCCCATATCGAATACCCCTTATAGAAAGGACACTGTGGAATTAGTGGATGTAAAGAAACAACTAGAGGAATTTAGTAATAAGGGATTTATTCTCCCTATTTTTTTCTCCATGGGGAGCCACTATCCTTTTTGTTAAGATGAAAGACAGATCAATGAAGTTGTGCTTTGACTACCGAGAGATCAATGCTATAACAATAAAGAACAAGTATCCCCTACCTCACATTAATGATTTATTCGACTAACTTATTGGAGCTCATTATTTTTCAAAGATTGAACTTCAATATGGATATCATTACTTATGTGTAAAGAAGGAAGAAATTCGAAAAACAACATTTCAAACTAGGTATGTGCATTATGAGTTTCCAGTAATGCATTTTGGATTGACTAATTCACCCTCTGTCTACATGGATTTAATGAATAAATCTTTCAAGAAATATCTTGACGACATTGTAGTGGTATTTATTTATGATATCTTGGTTTACTAAAAAATCTATGAAGTTCATGAAAATAACATGCACACTATTCTGAAAACCCTCAGAAGAAATGAATTATATGTAAGTTTAGTAATAGTTATTTATGGCTTCAAGAGATTTCTTTTCATGACTATATTGTCTCTAAGGATGGAATCTATGTTGATCCTTCAAAGATGAAGACAATCCAAGAATGGAAAGCACTGATGAGTATAACTGACATACACAGTTTGATTGGTTTAGAATGTTGTTATCGACGTTTCATCCAGAATTTTTCTTGGTTGGATAATCCATTAACTAAGCTCACACGTAAAGGGATTAATTTTTTTTCCGAAAAAAGTGTGTGAAGAATGTTTTTAAGAACTGAAAAAAATATTAATCAATGCTCCTACATTGACTCTACCATCAGGTAATGATGGGATTGCTTTTTATAGTGATGCATCAAAGAAAGGACATGGTTGTGTCCTAATGCTGAATGATAGAGTTATTTCTTTTGGGATCAATATATATACCTCTGATATAGTTTTTCAAAAACAATAGCTCCATTAAAGTATTTAGATAGCACCATATGATGTTTTATATGGAAAGAGATGTCTCACACCAACTTTTTGGGATGATGTTGGCAAAAAAAAATTTGTAGGCTTAGAACTTGTTGTGGAAATAATGGAAAAGGTGAAGATTCACCAAACCCACATCAAAGTAGCACAAAGTAGGAAAAATAGCTATGCTAATAACCGAAGGAAGGATTTTTAGTTTCATGTAGCAGACCATGTTTTCTTGAATGTATCCCCATGGAAGGGTGTTATAAATTTCCATAACAATGGTAAATTGAATCCCAGGTACATCAGACTATTCGAAAATCTAGAACAAATGGGAGTTATAGCTTATCGTTTTGTAATGCTTCCAAGTCTCTCCAAAGTTCATGATGTGTTCCAAATATCACTATTGAGAAAATACATGCCTGAACCAATGCATGTACTCACCTATGAAGAAATCTCACTAGAAATAGATGTGTCTAATTGTGAATAGCCTGTCTAGATTTTTGATACAAGAGAACAAGTGTTGAGAAATCAGGAGACTCATCTTGTGAAAGTTATAAGGAGAAACCATAAGATGGAAGAGGCGACGTGGGAACCCAAGGAAATTATGATGAATAACCACCCGAATCATTTTATTCATTGATATTATAAAAATTTTGGGGGAAAAAATTATTTTAATGATGGGAGAATATAACACCCCAAGCTTCCATAACACGTTTCCCTTTGAATAATACAATTGCTTACGTTGTATGCAACTTAGAGATTTAACACACCACGACCTATCAAAGTAACTGTTATGAAAATTAATACCCACTTTTTAAAATTTTATAAATTGTATTCTTCAAAATGGGCTTCATTTTTGAATTTGGAATATCGAAATTAGCTAAGGGGGAATTTTGGGTATTTTTCTGAAAACTCTCAATTTTTGATGAACAGTGAAAAACACTGCATTATTATTTAAAACTGACTTTTTATTTAAGTAATTAGTTATTTTATTTTAATTTATTTTAGTTAAAAATAGATACATAATACCTATATATTTTCAATGTAATTCATTGGTGTCATTTTATAATAAGTTTAGATATATAGAATTTTATTGAACTTTTACTCTCTTTTACCCACCTTCTAGAAGCATTATCTAATTTGCATAAAATATAATTTTACCTCTTCTGTGAGTTGAATTTCAAAAATCTGAGTGATACTATTGACCTCAATATGTAAGATGTTGTTCAATAAGATGAAAATTATTTTTGGTGAATAGTAACTTTTGACTTTTATTTACCACTGTTAAAAGTAAATAGGGTAATTAAGGGTAAAAATGATATTATAATTACCCTAACACATATCCTAATTCTATTTGATAATTGTAATTAGACCAAAAAAACCTTAGGAATAAAATATGATCCCTTTTTGTCCATTTGGATTAGATTAGGACATTTATTATTATTTTTTCTAATGAAGAGTTAAAAGAGTTAAATTCAATGTTTAGTAACTAAACCATTTTTAATATAAGGTTACAAACAATATAAATTAAAATATAAATATTAATTATAAATATAAAAATATTTAATACATATCAGTATTTTATTTATAATTCTTAGACATTAAATAATTGAATTTATTTATGACATAATGATTATGCAGTAATTACCTTAATAATGAAATATTAAAATAATTGATATTATAAATATCCAAATAAATTTAAATTGAGACTTATAAGGAATTAAACTAATATTATTCGTTAATATAACTATTTAGGGTTTATAAAATAAATTTTATTCGAAGTGATAATGTATATATGGGTTTCAAAAAAATCAAATACTAAATAGTGTCAAAATTGACATAATTGAGTTTTTAAAACAAATACTATATTATTAATTGACATAATATTCCTAAAAATTTAAGGTTCAACCAAAGGAATTAGATAAGGTTATATATATATTAATAATAAACCACTTGAGATTCTCTTTGCTTGTTATAGTATGTTTATTAACCATTTAAAATAAAATTACAAAGAGACATGGTAAATGTAAAATAATTTAACTAAGAGTTAAATCTAAAAGATAAGGTTAATATGGTGAACTAAACCTATCTCAAACATATTGGTTGAGATGTTTTCAACTCATACCTACCTTATCCACGAAATAAATTATTTTGGAGCAATTAGAAACTGAAAATTATTTTATTATAAAATAATATTTCAAGCTTTTCCTAAAGTGACCCTCACCTCTCCTATAAAAGGGTACTTCCCCTTATCTTAATGTCACACCACCAAATCCGTTTTAATTGGCCAAATCCTTCACATATATCCTCTAAAATATCCTACCTTGAACTGATAGGACTTAATTTGATTATAAGGCCAACCTAAGGAGCCCTTTGGATCAACTCAAAAGGAAACACCCGAAGAAGAGGTAATAATTTCACCACCCTCTTTCAAGTTCTTTAATTCTTCTACTTCCTATTTCATTGTGGTTTCCATACCAAAATATTAACTCCAGTACCTTATTCATACTGTTATGTTATTATAAATATGGTACAACCATATTCATTATTCAAGCCATCGCATAAATGACAATGTCACCATACGTGCGTACGTACGACTTACAGTCTCCACGTTGTGGTGTTGTTTGTTATACAAACACATCATTATTTGGATGGGTATAATAACAAGTATAACTAATGTAAATAATAAATACAACATGTTAATGATTCTTTATATATGATATAACATCCAATTAAATACGATTTCACCATCAATATAATGATATTGTCTCTCGTGCGTTCGTACGGATTACCATTTCCATGAACGCGATGATATTCATTCCCCATTATAATCATTAATGAATAATTTTATTTTTATGATTAAAAATAATGTTAATGAAAATAATATCATTATCTATATTAATTATATACATTCTATGAATAAAAACCATGGCTTATGTAACCTATCATATAAAGGAAAACAAATCATTTAACACCCGAAACGACGATACTACTGAAATATTATCAACAAAGCCTAATTAGAGGATCATATATGATATCATATTTTTGTATATAGATCTTGTTTAATTTAATAAAAATTATTTAACTATTATATAGTTTTTTAATGTACCATCGACTAAGGAAAAGTATAAGGTAAGGGTGAATTCCATAATCTATTTTTTATCTATGGTTGTTTTTACGTAAGTATCTACTGGGACCACTTTATCATCCACATCCTTGTTTTCTTAAAATGTATTTCAATTTTTTACTATTTACTAGACAATGGTTTAAAGTAATTTATACTCTTATTTGACCATTTATGTTTTTAAACGAATCTTTCTATCATTTTCCAAATAAGGTACTTTATGACCATTTTCGACAAAATTAAGGTAAGAATGCCATTTTAACTTATACACAGGGTGCACCTATTTTCTGCCATTATAACAAAATTGAAGCTTCCCTTACAATATTATTAGAATATATTCAAAATAAATATTTTCTTTTATAATTATGTGACTCTTAAATGATATCAAAATAGAAGGAGATATTTCTCTCGAATTGTTTTGATTTCATCTTTGTCAACATCCTTTGATAGATTTTAAACTTTTTCAATGTTGATTTATTATGATACAATTCATCCATATTTTATTGAAGGTTTTGTGATATATTATACTCTGTATGTGTTATTTTTATACCATTCATGTTTTGTGGTTAATTTATTGATATTTCGTATGCTATTTTTAATATGAATGTTAATGTTATGTTTCAACCTTTTCATATGAGGAATGGATTGAACTTAGTAAGTGACTGGTGGAGCCCAATATAGCTCCTAAATGCATTGGTGGGTCTCATGAGACAATAGGATGTGTAATTGTCTAATTCCTTTCTCAATTTTGATATATGGTTTTGGCTGAGGCCTTAATCATTTTTTGACATCTTTGTCGAGGCCTTGAAAAAATGTTACAGAATGTCCCGCATTATACATTCCCTCATCAAGAAAATATTATTGACAGTTCATATGGATATATGACTAATAGAATACCCATGAATCTTTTTTATTATGGTATTATTTAATCAGATCATATTCCTTCCATAAAGTGTTCGTTTTTATTATTTGTAATGGAATGTATTTTCAATTATGCACCATGCCTAATGTTTATGTTATCTTCTACTGTATTGCTTACCATTAATGAGCGTTTGAGCTCAACACTTTATTATATTTCATTTTTCCAGGATATGAAGAAGTTATTTATGAGTTACTTTTACGAATAATCTACGAGGATTGGATGTTTCGAATGGAATAAATTTGTTTTTTATTTATTTTCATGTTGTAATGTTAAACTTATGTATGTATCTTGTTTCCAATAATACTAAACTGATCGGTCTTTTAGGACATGATTCCTTGTATCAAGAAAATGTCATGTAATAAAGCACTGACCTTGGGTAACTAGGGTTAGGGATTTACACAAAATCATTAATACCATTACACACCCTTTTAAAAACAAGTTTTACCCTCTTAAAAAAGTTAGTCCATCTGTAAGGGTAGAAATAAATTTAAAAAATATTTAATTTCTGTTAACAAGTACATATTAATTATTTATATACAGTTTTATTATTATTTCAAAAATCCAAGGAAAATGTCTAAAATATTTTTAGTCACCTTAAAAAAAATTCATTTTCTAAATAAAATTTTAAAACATTGAAATTCATTCTGTAATTTTAAAACCCATCTAAAAACCTATTGTTAAAATATGATAACATCTAGGAAATAATAGACATCCTATAATGTCAAATTAATATTCAAGAATATTCTATATCATTAAAATATAAAACTCTCATATAAGTATCCACCTAGAGAATAATAACTATACTAATAATGATAGTGAATGAATTGGGAATAATATAACCACCCTCGAGATAAATCTAAAGGGTCACTCTATATCATGAAGATAGAGAACATTATGGAGAAACAACGTACATAATTTTGTAACATTTTTAAAACACTGTAAAAAAGTCACCCAGGAACGATACCACTAAAATAAGAATAACTTCATTAATAAAACATTATATCATTGCAGACAAACAATCTCATATATTAACATGATATTAGGTTCTCCATAAAAATAGCATTATACAACTTGTGATATTGTGTACATGAATGTGGCTATAGTTACAAAATATGGTCACATATATCCCAAAATACCACATAGATTTACCTAAAAAAACAACCAGTCAATGCATATAAATGAAAAATCATTTCAAATAAACATCACTATAAAATAATGAACCTTCAGAAACAATCATTTTCAGATAAATATCATTATATCTATCACTTTAACAACTTTCATTAGATATTCTATAAAATGAAAATCAATTCAAGATTTATTTTTATTTCTCATTCTATAAAATTAAATTCATAACATTCAAAACTTATCATGATTGACATGTCATGAAAAAATTGGATTGGCATGTACATATAATATTTTATTAATTATATTTGATATTCTAATTATAAAAATTCATTTATTATTTTGGGTTAAGGAATTGAAAACTTATAAATGATTTTTGGAGGATCATATACTAACTATACAAGGATCATAACATTATATTTTAAAACATGTTAAATATAAAACATGATTATAAATAATTTTCACTAAAACTCCTACATTGAAAATTCATCTATTTTGGAAACCTTCAAATGAAAACCATTTTATCCTTATTCATGTCATTTTATTTATCAAAAATCATATTTTTGAAAATAATTTCAATAAATTTGGAAAAATATCTTTTAAAATAAATATATGTTTCATAGGAAAAAGTAAAATTTCTTTATTTATGGAAACATATTACCACAAAGTCATTTTTATTAATGATTGTCTCACTGAATATTATTACACATATTATCATATATAATGAAGACTAACTCTATGGATAAGATACAAAAATTAAATATTCCCCAAAATCATTTCATTAATAGTAAAACAACTAAGGGGACAATAATTTACCCAATTTAATTTATCATGGATCACAAAATTTAAATAATCTACCCAAAAAATCTAATTTAAAATTAAAAAATGTTTCATATCAAACCATCTTGATAATTTTGAGAAATTTAAAACACTACATTCATGGTATCAAACATTACATATTTAACAATCTTCTTATGACAACTGGCATATGTATAAAAGTTATTTAATTTTATTAATTTCTTTTAATTCAACTTAATACGCCTCTACCATGCCCTCCACCAAGTTATATCAATACAAATAATTTTAAAATTAGAGAAATCAATTTAAAATATGAAACAAATCATAAAAAATATTAGGTTTTAAAAAATCCACTTTATCTATTGGTAAATTTTTACCCTAGTTTGTTAAAAAAATTATTAACAAAAAACACACTCATGCATATACTACAAAACAATTTAGCCTGTTTATTTGTTACACACTACTGTGGAATGCCATTATTTTCATATGTTTAAAATTATCATAACATAAAATTCCATTAATTATATAATAACATAAATAAAAATAAAAATAATTTCCATATGCATAAAAATCAAAGGATCCCATTGACTTGGCTATGATATTATCCCCTTTTGGGAGCACTAACTCACTCTCACAATTTTAAATCCCATCATGAAAAATACTGTGTCAGGGTTGGTGAAGTGTATCCTTTTTTAATTTTCATGAGGCCATAATACACACCATTAGAATGAGATAAATCCATTCCAGGAATGTAAGAATCAAATCCACAACCAAATCATATACTAACTCACACATACATCCCACATCCTGCAATAGTTTAATTCACAACATAGAGAAAAATTAATCAAATATTAGGAAGAAATAAATTAAAAAATGTTGAATTCTATTTCCCGTAACCAAGGGTCATATCACCTAGGCCTAAAAAAGAGCATATTGATCAAACAACCCTAGTCCAAATCTCCACTACACTAGGCCTGAGATAAGAGTTTTAGATGAAAATAATAATTAAAAACTTTTCATAGACCATATATTCACATTACTAATCCCAAGGATAGAATTTTATAATTATATAAAAAATTATTAAGAAAATATTTCACCATACTATCCCTCTATCTCAACACTGGTACTATTGAATGATTTATAATTCCAATAAAGAATTTTATAATGGTGTTGTTTGGAAACTAAAGGTTAAATTGGTAAAAAATTCAAATCCCAAGGATTCAATTGGTGTGTTTCAAGTGAGTGAATGAGGAGGTTTACCTACACTAATTCTAAAGGGATAAAAATTTAATAATGATGATAATCTTGGTAATTTACTTCAATAGGCTAAAAATAGAGAGGTTTGAGTCACAATAAGAAAAAAATAAATGTATGAAAACACATATCAAGAGCACAGATAAACAGATCACAAACTATGGTAAAATATCCCCAAATAAGAAACGTACTTTACTATCAAAGTAGGATACTTGGCCTAAAAATGATCTCAATAAATCCCACAAGAAATAAAAATTTACTTGTAAACTCTATGTAACATGAACAACCGTTATATCGTTTTCATATACAACATCATCAAATTCATTGAAACCAGATATTTCCACTAATTATGATTGAAATAGAAGGATATAAACACCTCCTACAATATAACATTTTTCATGTGATCTAAAATATATTCATAAGACTTTTGGAGACCCTATTATTGGATCTATCATAGTTTCCTCCCTGAAAAATTATCATTTTTATCCTTTAATTTATGGAAATTTCCTGATATATATTACTAAACATATTTTTTATGAACCTGAAGTCGATATATGTCTAGATTCATTTTTGTAAAATAAATAATATTAGGGAATCTTAATTTATACACACATTATTTTTAAGATTAATTAGTTATTCATTTTAAAACTATTTCCCATTATTTATCCATTAAAATAATAGCCTCATACAATTTTAATGGGATACAAAAATATAGTTGTAAATTTTATGTGGAATTTGTTTTTTTGCTAGCTGATGGCCTGTTCTACTTACTTAGTGTAGGATCATGGGTTTTCTTATTTTAACACCTTTATGTTGTGATTTTTTGACTTGAATGAGTTCTTTTCGGCTGAAAAATATTATTAGGATTAGGCTTGAATATTTTTTAAGATAATTAGATTAAATCAACTGTATTAACTAGTTAGTAGCACCCACCAGACTATCGGTGGAGTAGGAAAAACCTCATATTATCTAGAAGGATACACTAGCTCACCGGTGAGGTATGTAGTGAGTCTGTAGAACAACTGGGTTCACTAGCTTCTTGGTGGAACACTGGCTTAATAATGACCCTCTCTTTTCATACTTTAACATTACATCACTTGAGTGGAATAATTAAATAATTATTCAAATGGACACCTAAAGACCATATTAGTTTAGTTCCTTTTGAATCATGGAAATGTAAATACTGATACATGAGTGATCTACATTATCTCCCACTAGGTTATCCAATACTCTATCCCCACTTAGATATATCATAAATGAAATGTATCTTCTTTTACTAGGAATGGTAACATAAAAAGGGGTGAACCTAGATGCTCTGTATGTGTAAACAAGGAAGTCATGCATGAATAAACATTAGAATATGTCTATGAAAACATGATCATTAAAATAGAAGATCGTATCCTGTATATCAAATATTATATAAATGAATCACGTAAAAAAGAACGGTATTTTATAAGAAATGAATCATAAGGAAACAAAGAACAAAATCAAAGAAAGCACAACTTAGGAATAATACATGGAATTATAGATGAAAAATAATAATATAAAATTATTTCCAAGAATTAATGGCATTGTTGTCAAGGGAATCTTAGCGGACAAGGTACTTTAATGAACTAGGATCACAACTCATTCTAGCCCTATATTACTAAACCACGTTCAAACCTCATTAAAACCCTATAATACTAAATTATGTTCATTTCTAATTCTAGAAGTTTCTATTTCGTGAGATATAACTCTTTACTTAATGCACTGGAGGGAGATATAGGTCCCACCCATCTCATAAAGAAATCATACTTACAAGTTCCAAAAAAACCTAAACAATCGCTTCATAACCCATGAAATGAAATGGTTATCATAAAAATTTAATCATATCCTAACCTGTGAAAAAAGATATTGGTTTCATAATCATTTCATCAAAAGAATAATCCATGAAAAGAAGTGGGGTTCAATGAATGTAACTCATAGAAGATATATAAGCATCATAAACATCATTTCATTAAATCATAAACCATTTAGAAAAAATATGAATAGAAACATTGGAAGGATTCATAGAAGGGCATGAGAAACATAAATAGATGTTATATTAGAAGGAAAATAACCTGGAAATATATTTTAAAATCATTTCATGAGAAAAATACCCTTTCTCCCTTGAAAAGGTATAATAATAAAATAAAAAATATTTAAAATCATTAAATTTAAAATTTAATTTAAATATTATCAAGAAACCATTAAATACCTTTTTAAACATTTTCTTTGAAATCATATAATGAGATCTTGAAAATGTTTTGAAAACAATTTTCTAAGAAAACTTATAAAAGGAGCATAAAAGTTTTTTTAAAACAATTTATTTGAAAATAATTTGAAATCATATAAATAAGGTGTTAAAATGTTTTCAAACCCATTTTTAAAATCATTTCATCAAGAATAGTTTTCAAAATTATAAATAATAATTGAATATAATTTTAAAACCATTTTCCTTGAAAACATATAAAAGAACCTTGGAAATGTTTTCAAAGAAATAATCCATGAAAAATTATAAATCAATATTTTAAACGTTTTCAAAAAATTATCCATAAATTTTTAAAAATAATTTACCAAAAATAATTTTTTGTTAAAACTAAACTTTTAAACATTAAAAGGTATATTCATAGAAGTTATGTTGTGTAAATCCATACATTTTTTATGAAGTAAGAAGAACATTACTTTTCCATGGTAAAAGGTTAGAAATATTATTTCTTTATAAAGAGTTAAGAATATTATTTTGAAAACATTTTTAAAATAAAAAAAGTTATTTTTAACAATGAATATTGGTGAATTGTATAATATTATTTTAAACCCTTTTTAGAAAACATGGTTGTGAAGGAACACAAATTTCTGACCGAATAGATTGTAAATTAATGATATCGTAACAACACTTTATTAAATATCTTATGTACCAAATTGTAAAAAATGGTTCCAATATATGAATAAATCATTAATAACCATAGGATAATGAAACTCATGATTTTTCTTGAGATATGGATCATAATATTTCGTCATGGGAAGCATAGACAAAAACAATATCGGAAAGTGATGAGTTTGTTTCAATAAATTATTACCACATACTATCTTTGAACCGCACTCCACTTGTAAGAAAAATAAATTATAGGAAGCTTAAAATATCATAAAAATGATTATATTCATGATATAACATTTCAAAGATAGCATATACACCTCATGGAAAAGTATAGGTGCATAACATGGAATGTGTCTCAATGAGGGAAAACTGAGACAAAATTACCTTATCAATTTTCTATATTTTGAAACATAAATCCCAAGACATAAATATCATAAAATGGATATATGAATGAAAAAAATTATAAGTATAAAAACCATATAATAAATCCATGGGCATTATATACCCCACACAAAATGAATGAGTAATAAATAAAGCATGTATCTCATCGAAATTAAATGTGAGATGAAATTCTTCTACCTTTTTTCTTGAATCACATCATAATCATTCAAAACAACTGTATAATAAATATAAATTTATTTTAAATATATAAAAAACTATATTATTATAAATAATATGATATATTGTTTGATTATTACTATATATTACCCACTAGTTAAAAATTCCATGTTAAGGTTACGCTTGGTGTAATATTCAAATGGTATTTTGAATGTGCCTTAATTTATTATATATTTAGTCCTTATAATTATATAATGCTATCAAGAATGTAGAATATGATATAAATATTATTTATATTATACATATATGTGTGGTATAATAATCTATATAATATAGAACTATGAATTGGAATACACCATTCATGGAGATGGTAGGTCATACATACACATGACAGTTGTTTCTATTTAATTATTGTATTGACATAAAGAAGGTAAATGAAATATATATACATACATATATATATATCATTATTAAAGTAAAATTATTAAACCATACATATCTTATAAGCTCACTAAACACATCCTTAATACATTCCATGTAGTGTGTGAATAAATAACATCACTTTGAGGGGGTGGTAGTCAACCCTTCCTCAAAAAAATTATAATATTTAAACTAAATGAAAAATATAAATATATATGTGGTAAAAGAATTAAATAAGTTTAAATACATAATATATATAATATATTACATACATAAATATATTTTCCATTGTAATTTCCACCATGAGAGGCGGTAATGGAAGAATGAATAATCATCATTTCATGAGGCGGTAGTTCACCGTACACATAAAAAGTATGTTTATTACACATTAGATGGATGTGTTTGTAAATGTTTGTCAAATATTTAGAATAAAACATCCTAGTATATTTTGGATACTATTTTTTATACATTCATGGAATTTGAAAATTTTAGGGAGTGGGGAAATAAGATAAAATAAATGAGTTTGAGGGAGGGTGTTACCTCTTAATCGGGTAAATCCTCTTGGTTTGCACCAAAGGGATTACATGGTAGGCCATCTACAATAAAATAGGATTAAAAAATTAATTGTTGGTTTTTGGGAGGATATTTTAGTAGATTCTATCTTAGCCTAAGTTGTTTTAAGGGTGTGAATAATGGTTAGAGTTCTCATCTTTTTATAGTGGAGGAAGAGTGTAACTCTTGTAAATACCAAAATACATTCAATAATGGAAGGTATCCATTAAATTATGTTCCATAAAAATTTATAAATAATGGGTTAATTTGAATTTATGGAAAAAAAAATCTACACCACAAAAGAAATTCTTTTTAACAAATTTGATTTTCATCCTCAATAATTCCTCAATTTTATTATATTTATTTTTACTAAAGAATCTTATTTTCTAACCTTATAAATTTTACCATTGTGTATAAAATAAATTTATATTTATTTCAAAATATAGATACAATGAATTATAAATATGAGACCAAATTTTATAAAAAAAATCTCTTGTTTTTTGGAAATTAATTTTTAAAACAACTAAATGTGACGTGTAAAACGCTAAATCAACCTAGATGATGATAACAATGTTTTCATAACGTATGGGTACATATGTTATTTAATAAAGATAAATTTTTAACTAAATATTAAATATTTAATATATTTTTACACTTAATAATCACTTTTCAGAATATTTTTTTTGATTAGTTTTAAATAATTTAATAAAATATAATTTATCATAAAAAAATGTCAATGATGAAATTATGTATTTAATTTTAGTTTAAAAATAAAAATAATATTATTTTAACTTAAATAAATTAATTTTAAATATGTGTGAAATGAAATATTAATAAAAAAAATTAATGTCAAAAATTCAATAAATTCACTTCAATTTTAAAATTTATTTTACCATTTATTTTATGAAAGAATTAATAATATAATCAGTACATTGGTGTTTTGTAAGAATTTTAAGTAAATAAATAATATATAGAAATTAATTATAAATTATTATGTTAAAACAACCCATTTATCTTCCAAAATGATATGTATAACCGAAATTATGATGTTTTTTACATATCTCAATGTTTTTAAATATTAATGTTATGGAATGTTCCCTTTTTTATTTTTCCTTACTTAACCATTTATACAGGGCTCATAAATTTAATAATATCAAAATAAACGATAAAATTAGAACTAATATGGGATATGTTCGAATTATTGGCATCCAATGTGTTTTGGAGAATTGTTCGGGTCATTTTGGTCATTATGATTATGGTATAGTCCTTAATTAATATTAATCTTCCATAAATCACTGTGATTAGATTTAATCAGTTTCACTAAACATTTTGGTAATAAATAAAGTTGATATAATTATAAAAACAATATTATAATTATTAAAACCACTTATGTCCTTTTTTTTAAAATAAAACCACATAATTGAAAAAATTAAGTTTAATTCAAATCTTTTAGACGTGGCAAGAAAATGGGGCTTTAAAGTAAAAACGTTCAAAAGTTCAATAAGTGTTTATATCCTATTTCAATATTAAAATTATTCTAATTAATTAAATTTTATTAATATATTTATTATTTATTAATTCTTACTTTACAATCCAATTTAAAATATAATTTTACACTAATAATAATTTAAATGAAATAGTTGTTTAAACTAAATTGTAGTAATTTTTACAATTCACCGAAAAATATAGTTTCATGAAAAATACCCAAAATTCACCCATAGATAATTTAAAAATTATGAATTCAAAATTGATTTTTTATTTTCTCAAATTTAATTTCTATGACTGTCTAAAATTAATTCTAATATTTTTTATCAAATGACATAAAAAGAAGTTTCCTTAAGAAAATAGTATTTTAAACAAATAAATACTTTACCAAAAATTATATATTTCATTATCAATAATTTTTTACATGAAAAAATTATAAGTAATATTTGAAAAGTAATTATTACTACTCATACTTCTATGTTAAACATCTAGGTTATAATTATCTTGATTAAATTACTATAGTAATAAAATGATATTTTGTAGATACTCAATTTTTCATGTAACACATAATAAGTCATTGTTTTATGTAGAACATGACAAGTTTGTTACATTTGAAATTAATATTTGAATTTTTGAAATGAAAATCATAAATAAAAATTAAATATTTTTAAGAATGTTTTAAAAAATATGGGGTGTTACAAGATTGCAGGTGGACCCCAGTTGACTCACAATTGGGGAACTCTACGATTGGTTTAATGAAGATTATTTTTGTCCTTATTCCCTCTACAACCCCCTCATTTATAAATACCATGGATTTTATATTTTATATCATTTTTTTACGTTCTATCCGCTTAAAACCACTATGTTCTCTTCATGATATTGGGTGGATTTGGACTCAGAACAATGGTGAATTTGGGTGATTTCCTATTATTATTATTATTCAATCATAGAATCTTCATTCCTTATACATTAGAAGATCATGATTATGATAATAATGGATCATCCTATTTGTAATTTATTTCCTTTACAATATATTTACATCTCAATTCACTTTGGATTATCTATCCATTGATCATCTTGGACCCCGATTGGTCATCAATTTCTTCTTACTTCAAGGATCAAATGAATATTCCATTAAATATTGGTGGAATTGTTCAAAATTGATGGATCCTTAGATAGGTATGGAAAATGGATATACTATGATGAATAATGTGTGTGGTTGGTAGAAATATTTATGAACATATGTCCCTTGATAATTCTTTCTACGTTTTCAGGTTGATTAATGCAGAATTTTCCAATAAACAATGAAATTAATATGGGTTTTTTCACATCATAGAACAAGGAGTGGATAGAAATATGTTAGATGATGTTTCATATAATGTATATAATTTATATGGATTATTACTAAATTTTCAAATGTATTTATATTATATTGTTTTTTTTGAAAAATAGTTCTTTTCCCCAAATGTAGTTAGAAGTGCTAGACAGACTATCCAGGGATGATTGGTCAAGTTTCTATCTAGGTGGTGATATCTGATAATTCTTTCGACTGTTTTTACTTAGCCCATAAAATGTGTGTTCCTATAATATTTTAATTAATTTTAATTTAGTTATAATTAATTAATTAGATTTTCTGCATGATAGGAATCTTATAGATAATTTTGGAGGTCGAATGGACATAGATCAGCTCAGATAAAGATATTCATTTTTTATTATCTATGAATTGGATCCATTTTAGGTATGATGTTCCCTGTGATCTACCCTATTATTTGTGTATTATTTTATTCATATTATATATGGTTTTCAATGTTTTTTGAATGACCCTTAATCTATATTTTGTTATTAATAACAAGTAATGATTTATTAATTAATGATCCTTGAGTCTTAATTAATTAAAGGAGTCATACCTATTGTAATTATACAATGTGATAATGACCATTAAGTTCCTTTTTTAACTTTCCTAATATCATCCTCTAATGATAAAGTCTTGATCTCTAATGTTTATTTTAGATTATATAGACCCTATTTTATTTACGTTTGTGCTATATGAGACTAATATCTCATGATACCATGTTTGATGGTTTTCAAACATGTGTGTGTGTAGCTTGTGAGGCCCTTTATGATTATTTTTACGAAGAGTGTACCTATGAATCCTTTTGTACTGTTTAATTATGACCACATGTACTTGATTGTTGATACTATTCTAATGAATATATGATCTGCACTGATTATATGTATGCCTTTGTTTCCTTGATTCCATCCTTTTTAGAATAGATTGTTTGAACATGAATGATTGTGAATGCATGTGGGTTTTAGTATAGACTCTAGAGACCTACTTTTAATGTGAGTAATTATTCCTTACTAGAATAAATATTTTTCTTATATTTCATATCATATGGAACCTTTATTTGTGTGTCAAGATGATCAGGTTGTTCAGTTCTGATCATTGACCCCTTGGAGGGGGAGTCTGATGACATGACAATGGTTATAAACTATGAATCATTTAATGGTTAGGGTTAGATCATGGAAATGTTTTTGTCATAATATTAGACCATGGTTGGGTCAAGAATCCATAATATAAAATCCAAATTGAGATAATTCTATTAATGTTTGTTGTAATTATCCAATTATATCTAACATGTTAGGTGGGACATACCATCATTTGATGATAATGTCCACCATCAGGGTGGTGTGAAGGGTCCCTGATAATGAGACCATCAAGGAGGGCATATTTTGCTTCCGTAAAGGTGAAACTTAGACTAACATGCATAGGGTACAAACAGAAACTGGGAATTGGGACACATCTCACAACATGTGGCGACTGGTGATTACATCCACATTTACAACCATTTTAACATTGATCCAAAGTAGGTATAGTCGAGGGATTGGGTTGTTTTTGAAATTTCATGGCTACTTGGTATATGGTTTTTTTCTTTATTTGTGATTTGATGATTAATATTATATTTATAATGTTTTATATTTTTTGTTACTTTATATTGATATTTTCCGATGCATGTATACTATATGTTACTTCTTGGCCACGAGTCTGGTTTTATCAATGAGATGGATATCTCTCTAGAAATATGGAGACCTGGATAAGGTGGGGCTTGGTGTTGTATGACCTCTTGATGTTTTACACATTCCAATCATGTATTTCATCATCCTGGTAGCCGATCAGTGACTTCTTACTAGCTGTTATTGTTGAGTCAGTGGTTTCTACATTAATTTATTATTGATGATAGTAAATTGGTATATATGTAATTTGATTTTATATAATCATAAATTTGGTTATTTATTTTTTATTTTTCACTCTCATGGACCATATAGTCTTTCCATGATTCCATATGAGACACTCTCTAATAGTATGGAGCTTCTGGAATACCAGGAGGCGTGTCTATGTCATGCGGAATTTGGGAATAGACCCAAGGATCTGAGTTGATATGTTACAAAATGGTATCATATGAGGCTTGTGTTTTATTTTCTATTTTGGGGAGTTGGTAGAAAGGCAATTTAGGATTTTATTGAAGCTTGTGATGAAACTCGATCTAGGTCATCATGAACAACTATCTTGACATAATTAAATGTTACCATTATATAAGAGTGATGTTCTTTATTTTCACAATTTTGGTTGTATATGATTAGGCACATGGATTTTTCATTTAGTGATTTCATATAGATTTTACTCTAGAGCATTTCATCAAAAGGTCTTTCATGAATCATACTTAGCACAATGGTCTTTTATGTCAAATATATTTTATTATCATATAATGGAAGACTCTTTCACTTGGTGTTAGTAACTTGTATTGTGTTTTCACATATGATTTCCTAATTTCATCCTAATTATTATAATTCCAATGTGTTTCTACTTTTGATAGCTGTTCATGTGAGACTACATTGAGGTGAAACTAAGCAACAATTATAAAAATGAAAATGATGTAGTCCCTCTATGCATAGGTGGTTTATCATACCTTGTTTGGTTATTGTTGGACATTAATTATTTAGTAAGATCCTTTTATAATTATGCTATAGATAGGTATGGTTAATAAGGTGCCATTTATAGCCTATGTGGTCTCATCCATTGAGTAGTTATTGGTATTTTGTTTAGCTGAACATAGTGACTAAGTCCTATCAACGTTGTTAGTATAAGGTTGAATCCTTCATAGAATGTCTTTGGAGATGTTCATAGTTGAGGTTCCATGAAAATTTATCCATTATGAAATCTAATGTGGTTGGGATGAAAGAAATTCAAGACATAGAAATCTGACTCTGGTTACCAAATGTTCAGTTCCCTATACCATTAGGAGGTAACCTAAGCAAGTATATTCCCTGGGAAGGGATAATCGAGGCTAATACCATAGTTTCATTTCCTATTGGGAGAAATTATATATGCATGTGAGTAACATTTGATGGGATTATAGGAAGTTAATTCTTGTTTCCTTATAACGTTATAGTGTGGATTACCCTGAGTGATAGTCGAAATGATTCAAGGTTAGGTTTCAGAGTGGTTTAATTCTTGTAGAATCAATATTGAAATCAGGGTTTCCTAACCGTTTGGTTCGAAACGAAACACTTATAGGATGCTATGTGAATATCTTAAGTGGATAGAAAAAGGTGATTTAGAGTATGGGTAGATGATCTGTAGATTTAAGTAAAACCAGTGTGTTGGGTGGTTCATTGTGAATATTGATAGATAAGAGTTTACTTTTCCAAAACATCCAATGTTATTCCTTTGGTTTAGTAAATTTATCACCTTATAGTGATTGGAAAACTTGAAATTTGAGTGATTTTAGGATATAAGGTCCTTATATCATGGTAAAGATCATGATATTTGAGTAAAGAGTGGTTTTTCCTTCCGTACTATAATATCAATAATTCGTGATCATTCATGTGGTGGTTACATGTGGACTGATGAAAGTGGGGTGGCGTACTGATTGTTGGGAAAGTCTTGGTTCTATAGATAATAATCGTGCATTTTGTGAGAGTAGGTCACTAATTGTTTTTGGTTTAGGGTCACCAATACTATTGGGGACTAGAATTTTTTTTAATATCACATGGTTTTATATCTGGTGGTAAATAAATATGAAGTTTACTCTTTGTTTCAGGATGTCATTGGCAATGGGTATGGGTATATTTCTATACTCAACACGAGTTCTTCACCAATAAAAAATTTCAAAATTTGAATAACTACTTTAATAAGGGGAAAATACAATCTATATGGTGTTCATAAAGTTTTACTAAGCTATTGGAGAATGTTACACACATCAAGGATAAATCATTAGATAGAGTGAACATTAATTTGGGTGATTCTAGTGTGTATATAACATGGTTCTTGTTGAAATGAATGTACAAAGGGACGATTATGATGATTTATCACATTATCTTATAAATTAGTTGTGGGTCAGGTAAACGACTATAATCACATTGAATTGAAAATATGATACACATATTGTGGATAACATCGGCCCATCTTGAGTGAATTACTTATATTGTGGAAAGGGTCATTGTCTTTTGTAAGAATTCCCATTAAATGAACATGGTGGCTCCAAGATACCAAAGTTTAGTGGAATAAGAGTATTTGAATCCACAATAAATGTATGATATTGAACAATATTTTGTAATGAATGGAGAAACATTTGGGATTAATATAAGAATGAAAACCGATTTTAGGTGAGTAAGCATCAGATTGTTAGTGTGTTGACAAATGGTTCATAGCTTGAAGGATGGTGCACACATTTTATGAAATAAAAAGGAAATTTTATTCAAATTTAGTTGATAATTTAGTAAGGATATTTAGTTATCCCTCTTATGAATAAGGTATTTTTATCAATGGATTCATGGAGTGTTAGTTGTTTTGGTTTGTTACTTTTTTTGAAAGAAGACTAGAAATGCACTGATTGGTTTTTCCATGTGAAGCTAAATGTGGTCGAATGAAACTACATCAAGCTCATAATCTCAGTTGCGACTAAGGGTTTTAGAATTACTTTGGGAATTTATGTATTTTTTTGTGATTATGTTGTATTATTAATGAATGAATCAATTGTTCGACAATGATCCAAGACTAGATTTTGGTGTCAACTCTTTACTAGTGTTTTACATTTAATTAAGCATGATGGAACTAGACCACACCATGTATGTATTCAAACTATCCTAGTCTTATTTCATATTATGATTTCTATATTTTGGAGGCCATGGTATGTTGGAAGGAATTGGTTGAGGATAATATTTTGTGTCATGTTAGATGGATGCAGTGGTCATAGTCTCAGTATTAAATGTTAGTGAGATATTGGCTCGACTTTTAGTGTTCTTCCTTGGAGTCACACAGTCTTATAATGATGGATGTTTATGAGTGATTGAAGCCTTGAGGTATAATTTTAAATCATTAATGGGACTATATAAATTATTTTTTGTGATGATCAAGGTGGATATGAAGGCAATATTCACATGAAACCACAATTTATCAAAGGTGATAAGTGCTATGGTGGAGATGTTGTATTGGTTTATAACATTATGATTGTAGATTTTAGAGGGAATAAGGATTTTTCTTCTAAGTGGTTGGAAATATTGATGAACCAGGTGTCAAACTAAGGTTCATCTTGTTTGAATGTTTTTAATAGGTGATTTTGGAAATGAAAAGTTAATCATTGGAAGATAAAAATATTGGTAGTGGGATGGAAGATCAGCCTAAAAACTAGGTTGGAACAATATCATAGGCTAGCTGATAGCCCCCATCAGTTATCTGGGGGGGGGGGGGGTAGGCATAATCTCATATAGGTGAGTAGGAATCATTACCTAGCTGGTGGTCTTGCACATGTTAACCGGTGATGTAGCTAGTGAGCCTACAGCCCAGATGGGCTCACCAGCCAGCCGAGGATTCGTCATAGACTATCTAGTGGGCCACCAACTTTCTAATGGACCTTGAACAACTTTCCAGTGGGGATCACTAGTCATGGTTTAATAATATTCCATTTGTTCCTTTTCTCCCTAGACCCCCTTTGGTTTTACATACCATGAACCATATTTTTTATATAATTTAATTTATGTTCTTCCCTCTTTCACCCTAAGAGTTATGTCCTTGATCCAGGGTGGATTTAGACTCAATCCAATGGTGAATTCTGGTGAGACCCTTTAATTAGTATTCAATATTTTTCTCATCCTTCCTCTAATAGTTGTATATCATGCTTCAATTCATCAAGAATCATAATCTTGGTAAGTTTATTCCTTTTGGATCATTTGATTCCTTAATTCTATTTTCATTCATTCTCTTTTGATCATCTTAGACACCATTTGATCATCAGTATGTTATTTATTTAAGTATTATATGGCTATTCCAAATGATCTTCAAGGAGTTCCAGATCATCATGGCTAGAGTAAGTCATGTTATGATGAACATGTGTTTTTTATGGGTGTTTTAAAAAAGGTATGTCCCTTGATAAACATTTCTATGGTTTTGGTTAATTTATGTTGATTTTCCATAAAAATATGGAATTGATTTTGGCCCTTTTCTCATCATAGAAGTTGGCATGTGTTGGGGGTGGATCAAACTCCGTTAGATGGAATTATGGTTATTGTATGTTGTTTTCTTAGTTTCATCCTAAAGGTTACAATTTAATTATATTAAATTGGTAAATTTATTACTGTTATGCAATGGGGTTCTTTCCCAAAATAATTTTATAAGTGATAGATGAACCTTAAATGGATGGTTGGTCAAGGTTCAAACAAGGCGGTGATATTTGGGAAGTATTTTAGCTAGTGTACGCTCTAACTTGAATTTGAGTTACTATAATATTTTAATTAATTAAAATTTATTTATAGATAATTAATTTGAATCTTTTGGTATGATAAAAACCATATGGTTAACTTGGGAGGCAAAATGGATTTGGATCTGCTTAGAAAAACTATCATGTTTTTCTTGGCTAGGAGTTGGATCTGTTTCTATTCAGTGGTTCCATGTGATTTACCTTATGAGTAATGCATGGTTAATTTTCATATGATATGCGGTTTTACACATTGTTAAAATGACCCTTAATACATAATTTTATATGAATAACATGTTATTATTTATTTAATAATGATATTTACTTTTAATTATTTAATGTAACCATACCTAATGTTATTGGAAGAAGTGCCAAGGGTCAAGATAGTACCTTATGCAATTTTTATTATCGGTTGTTGATAGTTGAGTCTTGATCACAAATTTCCACCTTATATTACCTGGACCATATTTGATTCATGGTTTTACTAAATGAGACATAGAGCATGTGAGACTATATTTGATGTTTTGGAAATATTTGTGTGTAGGTGTATCCCATGAGACCCTTTGTTATTATTTAATCCATTAGTATGAACGGGTAGCATGATTCCTTGTTTGATAAAGACCATATGTCTTTTATTATTGCTATTATTTTCATGATGACATGTTTCACTCTACTTATATGTGCATCTATGTAGTCTTTATGTGATAACATGGTAGCATATCTTATTTTAGCATGCTTGATAGTGATCATATGAGTGTGTGTGTGTGTGTGCCTACTCTTGAAAAATATTCTTGGATAGAATTATTGTTTATTTCTCTGATACATATATATTTTTCTATTTCATAGCCTTTAGAAACTTACTTCAGGTATCAGGATGAAAAATATTTTCTCTTCTAGATAGACAAACCCATAGATGATAATTGTGATGACATGATGATTGATATGGATTGTGAATCATTTTATGTATTGGGTCATATCATGAACATGTTTTTAATGTTGCTATATTCCATTCATGGGTTTAGAATCGATATAATACAGGCTGAAGTGAGAGAAAAAATGCATCGGTGATGTGATTATCCAATTACATCAAGAATTTGAGATGGGACTTACCACCATTAAAGGATAATAACCACCTTAATGGTTGGGTGTACAGAGTCCCTAATAATAAAAACATTCTGATCAGGGCATGTCTTGTTCTAGTAACGAGCATCATTAGGTCACTGTGTCTCCTTATAGATAAAACATTGACTGATTAGTGTAGGGTGCCAACCAATATTGGAAATTGGGACACATATCTTGGCATGTAGGGAAAGAATTTTACAACCACATTTACATCCATATCGTCATTGATATGAAAAAATTATGGTTTGGAATTCGTGGTGTTATAGTAAGAGCACAACTTCACGATATAAGGTAGTCATTTTCTTGTTTGTGATTTGTTGATTACATGATATGTTTACACACTTATGTATTTACAATTATCATTTTTTGAGATTGTAACATGAATGTATACTACATATTAATGGTTGGTTATTAAACTACATTAGTTATATCCTTATGAGTTGTGAAAACACCCTACATTGGCAACCATGTAACTTGGGTATCTGAACAGCCCTCACTTGTTATAAATATAGATTGGGTTGATGATTAGTTTTGGTCATTTATGGGGATATAATATTACAAGTTTGGAAACTAAGATTAGTAGAGACTAATTGTGGAAGAGACTCTTTTGCTTTTACACATTCATATCATATATGCGATTAATATGTTGAGTGATCATTGGTTTGTTACTTGCTATGGTTGTTGAGTCAAATGTTTCTACATTCATTAATTTATAATGATACAATATTGGTATCTATGTAATACAATTTTATAATTTAATATTTTTGTTATTTATTTGTTATTGTACCCTATGATAGAGGTCAAATTCTCCCCATTATTCCACTTGAGACCCCTACTTCTAGTCATCGGGCTCTAATGTATGAGGAGGAGCGCATGAGATCATCTAGAATTTTTGATCAAAACCGGTGATTCAGGTTGGGATGTTACACAACCATGATTCTTGATTATATACTAGATATTTACTATGAAATTATCAAAATTTATCTTATCATTTCCAATAAACTTTTTGGTACTTTCTTTAGATTATATGGGCACCTAAAATCCAATGTCATAACTATTCTACCTTATCTACAGAATGTATTAAGCTCAAATGATATTTTTTTATTATCAATTCATGAATATTCACCAATTACTAACTCCAAACTGCATCCAATATCTTAACCACACCCTATGATACAACTTTATCAAGACCCCTCCCTCCAAATGTACCCCCTTGTGAAAAAATGGTGAATAACATATAATGATTTCCAAATACAACCTATAATAAGAAATATATAGTAGACTAGGACTGAGGGTATCTAATCACACACATTTAAGGAATTACACACATAAATATTTAATATGTAATATATCATATTATAATTACTACTAAACAACTCCTCTTATAAAAACAAAAAAATAAGATGAAATACCAATATATAATGTGGTTTAATACATTATCAGATGCAAATTGAATGAAAATATAGATGATATAAATACATGGAAGTGACCATGAATCTCAAATAGTACAAAACAACTCATTAAACTAGTAATGTCCAAATTTAACACCAAATATATTTTTTAGACAATGAAAAATAGTTTATACATTATTAAGGATAGAATTACACTAAACTCAGTATGATCCTCCCTAAAACCTCTCGTGAATTTTCTTTGAATGAAGCATGATAAAACCCAATGAGTAAAAAATGAAACTAACTTATCACCTTAACAGATACACTATTGTTTTCCCATCCTCACCATGGCTTAATAACAAAATAAAAAATTTTATAAAAACAAAATTGAGTCCATATATATATATATATAGTTACCCTGTATCCACTTCCCCATTGGTTTTTAGCTCTTACGCCCCAACATCACATGTCATGAGTTCTCATCCCTTACATATTAATAATTCCCAAAAACTCTAGGGAAATAGTAATAGATCACATATCCTACATAACACATCATCAAAACCATATCCTTCATATAGTAGCCATGTTATTCTCGGATTCCACCATATCCTGATTGACATATACTATTCCTCAGGCCATATCATCCTACACATAAAAAACTATAATATTCTATGTGATACGATATTCATAATACATGCATGTAAAATAACCTCAATCCATCATAGTCCACATCATAGATGTTTGGGAATTCACCACAGTGTATACCCACACATAATACTATAGTAGAAGAGAGGATGGGTGAGAGGAGGGTAGTCATCCATTTATATACTCACCAAGTTGGATATTAGAAAAACACCCCAAGAACATTTGGTTTTTAGTTTCATTTCTAATATGTGTGGGGTTTGTATGAAATAACCATACATAATAAAATATTTATAGATCACAAACACATGAAAGGAAACTGCATTGCCTTATACTGATATGTTTGCATCATATCATAGGACACCAAGTCACCACTACTATGTTTCGGATACCAATAAAACATATAAGAATAATGTTACATACTAATTAACTTATCAAATGTTAATTAGTATTATTCTAATATCATTTCAATAATTATATTTTTAATCCTCAATGTAAGGTGATGACAATACTATTAATTCTTTTCTTGGATTCTCAAATATGTTATCATCATAGGTAAAAATAAAGAACCAATACTGTTATAGCATTATTTACTTATAATTTAATAAATATATTTGTACTCTTGGAATAATCCCTTGAAACCACATTGAATTTTCACCCATTCTGTGTAGAATCAAACCTTTTCATGTGGTTGGAAACTAGTCTTATAAATTACTTTCAACCATTGGACATCAAGTGAGCGTTAATGTATAATATAAATCGATGTGAAATCCAAAATCTAAACTAATCCCAACTTCTTTAGTGTCCCATTCCATTTCATATATATAAAATATGGAATCTTATGATGATATTTTCACATCTGTCTCCTCATACCACCACCATCATCATAATCAGCACCCAATGTCACAATCACAACATTGGGAATACCCACCTAGTAACTAATAAACACACCAAACATATGTAGTTCTCAATTATTCGAATAAAGCCTCTAAATCCATAGATAATACATATATATTACAAGTATTGTTATATACATAATTTTGAAGGAAACTATGACCATAACATTAAGGAATTAAATCCTTACATAATCAAGAATGTACACACTCATCCCTAATCATTACATGTTTACTAAACAACCATTTAAATTCCATATTGAATTAATCAGTTTATAGGCATTGGTTTTCCTCCTAAACCAACCTATATTACTTGTTATAAGAAGCAATAATCAATATAAAAGTCTTTATGAAATAATTATGTGTTCACATAATTTCAAGAAGAGGAGTAATTATTTTTCTTATGTCTCATTGATTTAAATAAAAATGTCATCCAACATATATATGTTTGTCATATCTATGAATAAAAATCATGGTACATAAAATCAATAACATATCCATGTATATAACAAACTATCTTGAAAATATCTACAAAAAATAGTAAACACTTTCAATCACAAATCTTTCCATTCATTTAATTCCCACAATATATACTATTAATTATATTTGAAATTACATAATTCCCATTTAAATTCTCTTAAATCAAAAATTATATAATAACTCTTATCAAAATTATTTATGAAGTTTACCACCACAAAAAGAAATCATTTTTATTTTATCAGTTAAAATATTGGACAATGGAACATAATTATTAATTTCTCTCTATTTTATAATTTCCAGAATAATTATCATCATTCTATATCATGTGATATTTTTTTCCATATAATGTCTAACAGAATGGAGTAACAGGTTTTCTATCTCCTAGATAATTTAATCAATCAATGTGCTAAAAAAATTTAATATTATATGTCAACATGCAATTTTCCTAAACCATAAGATAATAAAAATTATATATGGAATGAAATCTTATGTTTAATTCAGTCATTGAAAAAATAACATTAACATTTTTACTATATTATATATGAAATAAAACTCCTTTCATTATTTGAAATAATGATAAAAATTAACTGTATTCCACATAATACATCGGTTCTTCCAGATACATTATTTGATACCAACTTATGAAGTACCATTAAAATGGATTGATCATATTCAACTCTATGAAATTGAATATTATTAAATAAATTAATTTTTTTTATTTCAACATATCATTAACACATTAATTTAAAGTTCTTGATTAATGAAACTATATTCCAACCTGGGATAACTCTTCATTTTCCTATGATAATTCATATTTTCAATCTAATAACAAAGATTTAAATGTGTTGTTATTTTTTTGATAATTTATAGAAAATGAAAAATAATAGTTTATTTTTTTAGTATGCAATAATATTTCATAATCTCAATTTATTAATTATTAAAGTGAATTATTTAACCGTAATTAATTTTGTAATTATCATATTAACAATATCATCCTAAAACATGAAATTTCTAGTTTAATATTAGGTGTAATAGTATACTACATAATATTATCAACAATTTTATGCATTGAAATAATAATATATTATCAATAATAATACACTATTCAGGATTCATCCCTTTATTTTAAAAATCCATATGATCTTATATTATTTATTAATGCGATTGTTTTCTAGATTATTAACAGACAATGGGTAATCACATCCATCAAAATAGAGGAGTCTAAAATACGTTAAAATCATATCAGAAAATTATAAAAGTGATTTTTATATATATCCTACTAGATGTTTTTTATTTTACCCTATAGAAAAATAGTAGAGAGATATGCATTTATAAAGGATAGAAATTGTAGGTTAGGATTATGAAGAAGAAACCTGGATAAATTATAGATGGATATAAAGAATAAAATGGAAGTATTTAGGATCACCTATACTTGAGAAAGGTAGGAAATATTGAAATATGAATAAATATTATTTTAAAATACCTATACAAAATTTCTACATAGATATTTATTTCACAAAAAAAATCTTAATAAAACCATATACATTTTAATTCTCCATGCAACCCATTAAAATTTTCCAATATTGTAGAGTCAAAATATCACCTTCAAAACACTTAATAAAAACAAAAAACCATATTTTCCACATTATATTTCTTAACTACATAGGGAATTTTGTCATAAAAGGTTCTAAGAAGCAGAGAATGAAAATTTATGAAGAAATTATAATCAAATGAAAAACCCACACACTACATAAGGGTAACATGATTTTACACTTATACAGCTTCCCACACCATATGTAAGATTCAGAATCCCTGACATACCAATACGTGAGATGTTGTTTACCCATACACAAATATCAAGAGACTAAAACTAACTTTACAAGGGATAATAAAGGCCATTACATAGATAAGGGAAACCCCCACTTAACCTTAATTAATAAAGCGAAATTTGTGCTAATGCTTATGTAGGTTCGCAGTATACCCTTATATAGTTTAATTAAAACAAAGGAATCATGTTTTACCTTTAGATGAAGTCGGGAAATTAGTGGATATCATTATATATAATATGAGAAAACTCATATGACCAGTATACAACTCTTATGACCTTTATACAACAAATCTTTATAAAATTAAGGAAAAAACATATTTCCTTTATGAAACTAATAATCAACCCTCTATCCTTTATGACCTATTTTAATGATAAGTATTGCCCATGCAGAAAAATAAGAGCATGCATAAATTTGAAAAATAATTTAAAAAATATTTAATCTCAATTATTTTAAAAAATTAAATAATTATTATATAGAACTATTATCATTTCCAAAATACCAAAAACACTCAAAATTATTAAGATCAAATTAAAAAATTTCAAAGTAATTTCCAAAAAAAACATTTAAAAAATTGAAATTACTTCTATAAATTGAAAACCTATTTAAAAAACACCTATTAAAATATAGAAAACATCCTTGAACCACAAGACCACCACGATTGAAAAATGTACGGTACGAAATATTCAGGACCATTAAATTAGATAATTTTAAAAAAATTAAAATCCTATAAATTTAAAACAATACGAGAATGGAGATGGAATGGATGAGGAATAATTTTTCCACCACATGAGATACCTCTCAAGTATCTCACTTTATTTGAACCAAAACCAACATTCTACAGAATTGAAGCAAATAACCACACAACATCTTTAAAACAACATCAAATCAATCTCTCGGGGGAGATACATGATAAATGGGAAAAAGGTTGTTAATAAAAAATAGAATCTAGGAGGATAACAATTCTCATATATATATATATATATATGATATTAGATACTCCATCCAAAAAAGTCAAGCATTGAACAACATAGGATATTGTGAACGTTTATGAAGCTCTAATTCAAAATAAAGGTCACATATTCAAAAAAAGGAACACATATAGCCATATCAACACAGTTGGTAATTCATATCAATCAAATAATCATTATAATAAAATAATACATCCAAATAAAACCCCTTAAAAAATAATCATTTAGGAGAAAAATCATTTTATCCATCACTTCAATAGCTTTACTTAGGAATTACATAAAATTTTAATCAATACTATATTTATTTTAATTTATTATAATTTTTTTTTACTCATAGTGTTTTGAACTTATCATGATTTACATATCATATGAAAAATGGACTATCATGTTTTCATAATAATTTATTAATAAAATTAGATATTACGCTTACAAAAATTCATTAAATCATAATAGTTGAGGAATTAAATGCCTAAAAATTATTTCCATAAAATTCATAGCTCTTTAGACATGCATCATAAAATTTCATATAAAAACATGTTATATTTCAAATAATACTAATAAAAATATTTCAATATACATATTAAATTCAATATATAACATGTTAATAAGCCTTAAAATGAAATCCATTTTATCCTTCTTCATATCATGGTATCTATCAAAATCCTCTATGTGAAAAATATTTCAATAAATTTTCTAAAAACTATTTCAAAATAAATAATAATTTTTAAGATTAAATAAAATTTATTTATTTTGGAAAACATGTTTCCCAAAAAATCATTTTATTCATGTGGGTACCACTAAAAATTATTATAAATATTATAACATACAATGATGAAAACATATAATGATAACTTTTTAAAATTGAATTTTTCCTAGAAACACTGAAATACTAGTAAAACTACTAATTGATTAATAATTTAACAAATTTAATACACAATGTCTATTAAAATATAAATAATCCACCAACAATTGTAATTTAAAACTCAAAGATGTTTTATATAAATCCTTTTTGATAACATTTTGAAATTTAAAATAATACCAGCATTGTATAAAACATTCGATATTTAACATTTTTTTATAATAACTCACAATTATAGAGAAGTAAAATTATTTTTATCAAATTATATTTAATCAACTAAAAACATCTCTATCATGCACTCTACCAAGTTATATCTATACACCTGACATGAAAAGTAGGGAACATAATTTAAAAGATGACATGCATCTCAAAAAACATGAGGTTGGTGTAATACCCCAAGATTCCATAGCACACATCTCTTTGAATGATACAATAGCTTGTGCAGCAGGAAACATCGATTTCTAGTACACCACAACCAATCAAACTAGCCGTTTAAAAAACAGATATGAATAATAATATCCACTATTTAAAATTTTAAATTTTTTTTAGAAATGGACTTTATTTATTGATTCAGAATTTCAAAATTATCTTTGGGTGAATTTTGGGTATTTTTATAAAAACAATCAATTTTTGATGAATAGTGAATACACTATGTTAATGTTTAAAACTGACTTTATTTTAAATAAATATTCTTTTGAGATTTAAATTAAAGTAAAAATAGTTTTATAATAACTATATTAGTACACTTTAATTCATTGAAGTCATTTTTAATAAAATTAGATATATAAAATTTTATTGAACTATTCAACGCCTTTTACCCACCATCTAGGCAAATTTGAAAATTTGAATAAAATGTAGTATTACCACTTCTATAAAATGAATTTCAAAAATCTGAGAGACTCTGTGGACATAATTAAGTAAAATGTGGTTTAATAGGATAAAAATAATTTTTTTCTGAATAGAAATTTTTGAATTTTATTTACCACAATTGAAAATAAATAGTGTAAATAAAGGAAAAAATGATATTATAATTACCCTAAACCATGTCCTAATTCAATTGGATAAGTTTATTTCAACCATAATAAACATTAAGAATAAAATATGATCTTATTTGTTCCACTTAGATTAGATTAAAACATTTATTATTATTTAATTTAAAGAAGAGTGAAAAGTGTTAAATTCAACTTTTAATAAGTAACTTTTTTTAATACAAGGATATACATAAGATAAAATTGAATATAAATATTAACTACCAATATAATAAGATTTCCTACATCATGGTGTTTTATTTATAATTTTTATAAATTAAATAATTAATTTTATTTATGACCCAATGATGATGCGGTAATTTCCTTATTAATGAAAGATTAAAAAATTGATATTATAAATATCCAAATAAATGTAAATTGGGACTTTTATGAAATAAAAATAATTTAGAGGTTAATATGACATGTTAGGATTGATTTAATGTATTTTCTTTAAAGTAATAAAGTTTTTTGGAGTAAAAAAAACAAAATACTAAATAGTGTCAAAATTGACATAAATGAGTTTTTTAAAAACAAATACTATATTATTAAATTCTATAATATTACTAAAAACTTAAGGTTCAGACAAAGTAATTTTATAAGGAAATATATGTCATTAATGAACCACTTTATGTTCTCTTGGAATTTTATAGTATGTTTATTATCCAAGTACTGTAAAAATATAAGAAGACATTGTAAATGTTAAACTGTTTAACTAATAGGTAAATCTAAATGATAAAGTAAATATGATGACCTAAACGTGTCTAAAACCTATTAGGTGAGTCTATTTTGACCCATACCAACCTTATCCTTGAAATAAATCTATCTTCATCCATTAGAAACCGAAAATAAATTTATAATAAAATAACATTTCAAGATTTTCCTATAGTGACCCTCACCTCTCTTATAAAAGGGTACTTACCCTTCTCTCAAATTCATACATCCAAATCCATTTGGCTCAGCCAAACCCTTCTCAAATAGTATCCCAACTACCCTCACTTAAACCTAGAGTCCTTAATTTTATTAGAAGCCAAACTATGGAGCCCTTTTGATAAAATCAAAGGGAAGAACCCAAAGAAGAGGTAATAATTTCATCTACCCAATCAATGTTATTTTCTTCTTCCACTTCCTATTTCTTTTTTGTTTACATACGAAAATATTAACTACAATACCATCTACATAGTGTGATTTTATTATAAATATCATACAAGATTATTAATTATTCTATCCATCATATAAATCACAATGTTACTATACATGCGCACGTACAACTTACCATCTCCACATTGTGGTTTAGTTTGTTATTCCAAACTTCCTTATTTGGATGGGTATAATAATGAGTATAATTAACATAAATAATAAATATAACATATCAATTATACTTTATATATTATATACACTCCAATTATATACAATTTCACCAATAATAGAATGATATTGTCACTCGTGTGTATGTACAGATTACCGTCTCCACAAACGCAATGAGATTCACTCCCCATCGTAACCATTCCAGAATATTTTTCATTTCATGATTTAAAATAATGTTTAAGAACATAATATCATTATAGATATGAATCATATACATCCTATCCATAACAAACTTGACTTACATAACAAAACATATAAAGTAAAACAAATCAGTTAACACCTGAAACAATGATACTACAGAAATATTAAAAAAAAAGAAATATTAGAAGACCATATATGATATCATATTTATGTATTTGGTTATTTTATTGTTTAATGAAAAATATTTTACTACTATACATGAGGTTAATGTACACTTGAATAATTTAAATAATGAGGTAAGGGTTCATTTTACAATCTCTTTATTATTTGAGGTTGTTTATACAAAATCATCTAATGGGAATTCTTTATCTTCCACATTCGTGTTTCTTAAAATTGTATTTCAAAATATTTTTACTATTTCCTAGAATATGGGTTAAAGTAATTTATACTATTTTTTGACTTTATATGAAATGTTTTGAATGAAATCTTTCCATTATTTTCCATATAAGGTACTCTGTGACCTTTTCAACAAATTAAGAAAAGAAAGTTTTTTAACTTATACAGGGGGTGTGACTATTTTACACCATTATAACACCATATATGCTTCCATTAAAGTCTTTTAAATATATTTTCAAAATAAATGTTTTCTTTTATAATTAAATTAGTTTTAAAAGATTTCAGTATAGAAAGAGTTATTTCTCTCAATTAGTTATTATTTCATCTATGTCAACATCCTTTGATAGATTTTACACTTTTTTAAAGTTGATTTAATATAATACAATGTTCCATATTGTATTGAATGTTTTTTTGAAATGATTGACTATGGATGTTTTATTTTTATACCATTCATGGTTTATGGATAATGTATTAACATTTTATATGAATTGTTTGAAACAAATTTTTATATTATGTTTCATCCATTTTATATAAGGAATGCATTGGGCTTAGTAAGTGGCAGGTGGAGCCTGAAATGCTCCTCAATGCATCTGTAGGTCTAATGAGATAAAATAGTGTATTGGAACAAGGCCTTGAAAAAATATTATTTTTAGTCTTGGAACGATTCCTTGACTATGTGTTTATGATGTCCGACATTATGTATTCCATCATTATGAAATTATCTATTGATATTACATGTGATTATTTGACTAGTAGAATATCCCTGAAAATTAGTATATGGTGTTATTTTGTTTATCTTTTCCATATGATGCTGAATTTTAAGTTTAAAAGGCTTCTATTTTATTCTTATAAATTTTATTAAAAATTTATGCTCATTTATGATAGTTTCTGCTATATTGTAATCCATATTGAGCATCTAAGATCACCCCTTTCTTATGTTTTATTTTTTCCCAGGATGTGAAGAAGTATATTATGATTGGAATATAGGGATAGGCTATGGGATATGAATGTGTCCAAATAAGACACAATGTTGTTTTTTCATTTAATAATGTAATGTAAAACTTATGCATATATCTATTACATACAAGGCAATTAAACTAATCGGTATTTCAGGATTTGATCTCTCGTGATCAAGCCAATGTAATGTAATAATGCACCTAATCTGGGTAACTAGGTTTTGGGCATTACATTTGGTATCAGAGGAGGTTTAGTAAAAACCATGGAAACTAGTTTTAGAAATACTCTGATTAGAGAACATTACCCTGAGATAGACTACGAGGATTAGTATTGAAGAACTTCCTAGAATTTTGGTAATGTAGAGATTTAGTGAATTTTATAGGAAATACATCCCTGTTTAGATATGAGCAGATAGAGGTGGCTTTGGCACAGATGTATCTAGGGGTAAAACACTAAACACCACTTTGAACTAGACTCAAATAGGAACTGGTGCACAATAACGGGCTTTACTACCCTCTTGGTTATGACACTCATGGGGGTTATACTTATGATAATTCGCATTTTTTTACAATCCATTATGAAAGATTTATGAGTTAATACATCCTCAATGATTTTTTTATGATTATGGATTATATGCATAAATTCCACAATATATGTTAGGTATTTTACAAGTTTTTAGTTATGTATCGTGATTCATAATCTAATCTAGTGTATTCTATTTTTTAGAAATGGAATTTATTGGAAGGAATAGAAGCCACTTCAATGCACGTAATCCATGTTGGGATTACCCTCTAACTCAAGATCATTATAGTAGAGCTGGTGATGCAAGTGGTGTTGAATAACTTACAACCATTCTGGGACAACTCACTCATGTCATGAATAATTACTTTACCCATATGGAGCAAGTTGATCCACAATGTAGAGTATCAATGTTAGAACACTTCATGAGGCCAAAACCACCAACATAAAATGGGACTACAAATCCATTTTTAGCTAATTAATGGATAAGTTCCTCAGAGAAAAGACAATTTCTGAGTCTAAGGAAAAATGAATATGAGAATGTCACAAATAATGAGGAAATAATTACTTTGTGAGCATAGAATGTTGTAGATTATATATGTAACCCAAGGAGTAAGATTGATTGATTATTTGGTGGGTTAAAAGAATTTCTCCATAGAGAATTTGTCTCACAATCCTTCTCATCATATAAAGATATAGTATCATGTGCTATCAAGATAGAAAAGGAATTCTCTAAGTCTAACTACTTTAAAGAAAAGGAGGAGAAGAAGATATTTTCTGAACACTCAGGAAATGGAAATAAGTGGAAGAATGGAGAAGTCAAATTTCCATCCTGTAGTAAATGCTAGAAGCACACCCTATTACTTGCCTGAAAGGAATGGGAGTTTTTTTACAAGTGTGGTGAAAAAGGACACCACGAACATGATTGCAAGGTAATGAAAGAGGATATCATTGTGGAATTCTACAATTGTAGAGAAATGTGGAATTATTCAAATAAATGTCCTTAGCATAAAAAAAACTTATCTCAGAAAAGGCCACAGGAAAAAGGCCAAGATTATGAGATCACAACTACTAAGTTTGAAGTTTCAAATGATGTGGTAGTAGGTATATTAATCATTTACACAAATTTAACAAATGATTTATTTGATTCTGGATCATCGCATTCTTTCATATCTTCCCAGTTTTCCAAGAAAATTAGACATTTTAAATTTGATTTAACGAGGGAGTTGTTAGTCGAAACACATAAGTGAATTATCATTGTAACAATGTTTTGTGAATAAATTACCATTATTTCATATAAACGTGATTTATATACTAATATCATCATCATACCCATGATTGAATTTGATATAATCCTCAGTATGGATTGGATTTCGGACCTTGATGTGAAATTTTATTAGATGAAGAAGGAGGATACATTTTTTTCATAATGATAAGGAATCCCTTATCATTAGAGCATATACATCACCATATGATTTCCAAATAGATCCACCCATAACACCTCTACTAAACTTAATTATTGGGTGTGAAATAACTATGGGTGTGGAATGGAATGTTCAAATAGAGGATGTACTAATTGTTCAAGAATCTATTGATGTGTTTCCAGAGGATTAACCTAGACATAATCCAGAATGAGAAATTGAGTTTTACATTGATATAATACCTAGTTCAAGGCCCATATAGAAGACCCCTTATTGAATGGCCACTGTGGAATTAGTGGAACTAAAGAAACAACTAGAGGATTTTAGTAAAAAAAGATGTACTCACCCTAGAGTTTCTCTAGGGGGCCCTATTATTTTTGTTAATAAGAAAGATGTATCTATGAGGTTATGCATTGACTACAGGGAGATCAATGCTATAATAATAAAGAAAAAGTATCCCCTACCTTTCATTTATGATTTATTCGATCAAATTCATGGAGCTCAAAATTGTTCAAAGATTGAACTTTGATATGGATATCATCAGTTGTGTGTGATGAGGGAAGACATTCTGAAGACAACATTTCATACCAGGTATGGGCAATACAGGTTTACAATAACGTCTTTTGGACTGACTAATGCACCCTTTATTTTCATAGATCAAATGAATAGAGTTTTCAAGGAATATCTGGATGACTTGGTAATGGTATTTATTTAATATATCTTGGTATATTCTAAAATATACGAAGATCATGAAAGTACCTTATTCACTATTCCAAAAACTCTTATAAGAAATGAATTATATGGTAATTTGAGAAATTGTGAATTTTTTCATTAGGAGATTTCTTTTCATGGATATATTGTCTCTAAGGATGGATTCTCTATTGATCCTTAAATTATAATATCACAACAAGATTGAAAAGTAATGAAAAGTATAACTGAGGTATGCAGTTTTGTTGGTTTATCAGGTTAATATTAGGGTTTTTTGAAGAATTTAGATCAATTGGGTAACCCATTAACAAAGCTCACATGTGAAGGGGTTTAATTTTTTTGAAAAAAGAATGTTAAAAATGTTTTGAATAACTAAAGAGAAGATTATTGAATTCACCTATCCTGAATATACCATTGGGAAATGATGGTTTTGTTATTTATAGAGATGTTTGAAAGAAAGGACTGGGTTGTTTCCTTATGCACAAGGATAGGGTTATTTCATATGCATCATGTAATCTAAAAATTCATGAACAAATCTATCCCACTCCTGATCTTGAGTTAGTAGGTGTAATATTTTCTCTAAATATATGAACACCTAGTCTCTATGGTGAAAAATGTTAGATTTATACTAATCAAAAGAGTTTAAAGTATATTTTCTCACAAAAATAACTCAACATGAGGAAAATTAGATGTCTAGAACTACTCAAGGATTTTTATTACACTCTATATTACCACTCGATGATAGAAAATAAGGTGAAAGATGCTTTGATAAAAAAGGATCATGGAGTTGAGAACAAGATGTGAGTTGAAAGGGATCTTATTTTCATGGATGTAGTAAATATGGATATGGGAATAATAATGGATGGAGAAACATCAATACTTTTTCAAATGGTTTCCAAAACATGTTTACTAGAAAGGATAGAAATTTATTAGACTGATGATGAGGAGTTTCAAAAGAAAATTAATGCTGTGAATGATGGGAGATTTATTGACTTCATATATGAAGATGGAATTTTGAAATTTGGGAAGAGACTTTGTGTTTCTATAATTACTAATCTTAAAAGGGAATTTTTGGATTATTCTAATTGTTTCAATTTCTCAACACACCCTGGTAGCACTAATATGTATAGATATTTGATGGAACATTTTTGGAGGGACAATATGAAGTGGGATATTATTGATTATGTGTCAAGATGTATGGTTTGTCAACAGGTGAAGGCTGGAAGATAACATCCTAGAGGAGTCATGAAACCATTTCCCATACCTGAGTGGAAATGGTATGATATTACGATAGACTTTGTCATTGGGCTACCAAATACTTCTAGAGGGAATGATACAATATGCGTCATTGTTGATCATCATACCAATTCAGCACATTTTTTTACTACAAGAGATGATTTACCACGTGAACGTTTAGCAAGACTATATATTAATGAATTTTTAAGACTTCATGGTGTACTTCTATCAATTTTTTATAATCGTGATCCATGTTTTACATCATGATTCTAGAACTGTCTTTAGAAATACCTGGATACTGAACTTCATTTTTGCAATTCCTACCACCCTCAATCCGATGGACAATCTGAACAGAATATTCATTCGTTAGAAAATATGTTAGGATATTTCTCACTGGACTTTGAAGTTATGTGGGATCAATATTTACCTATGGTATAATGTTCATATAACAATAGATTCCATTCAGGTATTCCGATGACACCATATGAAGCATTATATGGAAAGAGATATCACACACCAACTTGTTGGGATGATGTTGTTGAAAGAAATCTTGTAGGAAAAGAACATTTTGATGAAATAATGGAAAAGGTGAAGATTATCCAAAACTACATCAAAGAATCTCAGAGTATGAAAAATAGCTATGTCAATAACCGAAGGATTTGGAATTTCATGTAGTAGAACTTGTTTTCATGAAGGTATCTGCTTGGACGGGTGTTATAAAATTCAGTAAGAAGGGTAAATTATGTTCAGGTACATCAGTCCTTTCGAAATTCTAGAACAAATTGGAGTTGTAGTATACCATTTGGCAATGCCTCCAAGTCTCCCCAAAGTTCATAATGGGTTCCACGTATCACTGTTGAGAAAATACAAGCCTGACCCTATGCATGTACACACATATGAAGAAATATAATAGGAACCTGATCTATCATATTGTGAAAATCCTATCAAGATTTCTGATACCAGAGAACAAGTGTTGAGAAACTAGACAACTCGTCTGGTAAAAGTTCTATAGAGAAACCATAAGATGGAAGGGGAAACTTGGGAACTCAAGGAACATATGATGATGAACCACCCTAATCATTTTATGCAGTAATTTTTTAGAAATTTGGAGGAAAAAATTATTTCAAGGAGGGAAGAATGTAACACCCCAATCTTCCATAGTATTCTTCTCTTTGAATGATACAATAGCTTGTTCCGTATGCAACATGGAGTTCTAGCGCACCACGACCAATAAAACTAGCAATTTCAAAAACCTTATGAATAGTAATACACACTTTTTAAAATTTTATAAATTTTATTTTTCAAAATGGATTTCATTTCTGGATTTGGAATATCAAAATAAGCTTAGTGTGAATTTTTGGTATTTTTCTAAAAACTTATAATTTTGGAGGAATAATGAAAAAAACTACGTTATTTTTTAAAACAAAATTTTATTTAAATAATTATTCATAATATTTGAATTTATTTTAATGCTAAAATAGATACATAATACTTATATTAGTTCTATTTAATTCACTGTAATAATTTTATAATAAGATTATATATATAAAATTTTATTGAACTATTTGACGCTCTTTACCCACTATCTAGGCACATTAGAAAATTTGAATAAAATGTAATTTTATCATTTTCGTGAATTTAATTTAAAAAATATGAGAGACATGGTTGACATAAGTATTTAAAAATTTTATTCAATATGATGAAAATAATTTTTGGTGAATTGAATCTTTTGAATTTTATTTACCACGGTTAAATGTAAATAGGGTAATTAATGGTAAAATTGATATTATAATTACAGTAAAACATGTCCTAATTCTATTAGATAATTTTATTTAGACCCAAATAAACCATAAGAATAAAATATTATCCTTTTATATAAGATTTTATTATATTTGGACATTTATTATTATTTTATTTAAAGAAGTGTTAAAAAGTGTTAAATTTAGCTTTTAATAACTAAAACATTTTTAATATTAGGATATACGTAAGATATATTTGAGTGTAAATATTCATTAAAAAGATAAAAATAATTACTAAATCATGTAATTTTATTTATAATTTTTATACATTATATAATAAAATTTATTTATTACACAATGATGATGTATTAATTACCTTATTAATGAATGATTAAAATATTTGATATTATAAATATCCAAATAAAAGTAAATTGAGTCTTTTTATGCCTTCCAATAATTTTATAGGTTAATATGACATATTAGGATTGATTTTATGTATTTTAATCGATGTAAACAAGTTTCTTTGACTTTCACAGAAACCAAATACTTAATAGTGTCAAAATTGAGATAAATTAGTTTTGTAAAACAAATACTATATTATTAAATGATATAATATTTCTAAATATATAAGGATCATAAAAAGGACTTATATAATGATATATATTTCATTAATGAACCACTTTATGTTCTCTTGTCATTTTATAGGATGTTTATTAACCATTTAATATAAAAATACAAGAAGGCATTGTAAAAGGAAAACTATTTAACTAAGAGGTAAATCTAAATGATAAGGTTAATATGGTGACCTTAACATTTAGAAAGCCTATTAGATGAGGATATTTCGACCCCAAACCACATTATCCTCTAAATAAATCTATTTGGATCCATTATAAAATGAAAATTATTTTATAATAAAATAATATTTCAAGCATTTCTTAAAGTGACCCTCACCAATCTTATAAAAGGGTACTTCCCCTTCTCGTAAATTCGCACATACAAAGACATTTAGATCATCCAAAATAGGCTCAAATATCCTCCCAAATACAGTCACATAATCCTAGAGGAATTTATTTGATAACAAGCGGACCTAAGGAGACCTTTTTTTCAAATCCAAAGGAAGCACCCGAAGAAGATGTAATAAATTCATCACCTCTTCCAAAGTTCTTTTCTTCTTTAACTTCCTCTGTGTTTATTTTTTTGAACAAAAAAAATTATAAACCTAGTACCTTATTCATAATTTGATGTTTATTAAAATATGGTACAACCATATTCAACATTATATCAATCATATGAAAGAAAAAATTACCGTATGTGTGTACGTATGGCTTACCATCTCCACGTCGTCATGTAGTTTGTTATTCGACACATAATTATTAGGATGAGTATAATAATGAGAATAATTTATGTAAATAATATATATACCATGTTATTGATTCTGTATATATGATATACAATCCCATTTTATCTTATTTTACCATCAATAGAATGATATTTTCGCTCATGCATATGTACGGATTACCGTATCCACGAACGGGATGAGATTTATTCCCCATCATAACCATTAATGAATAATTTTTATTTTATCATTTAAAATAATTTTTAAGAACTTAATATCATTATTGATATGAATAAAATACATTTTATACATAATAAACATGACTTACATAACAAAACATGTAATTGAAAATTAATTAGTTAACACCCAAAACAATGATACTACAGAAACATTATTAACAATTCAATATTAGATGATCATATATGATATTAGATTTATGTATGTGGTTCTTCTATAATTTAATAACGATTAATTAACTATTATATAAGAGGTTAACATACCCTTTACTGAGGAAATGTAAAAGGTAGGGGTTAATTTTACTATCGCTTTATTATCCGAGGTTGTTTATACATAAGCATCTACTGGGAATTATTTATCATCCACATTTGTGTCTCTTAAAAATGTATTTAAAAATATTTTTACTATATCCAAGAATATGGGTTAAAGTCATTTATACCCTTTATTGATTTTTTATAAAATGTTTTCAAAGGAAGCTTTCTGTCATTTTCCAAATAAGGTACTTTATGACCTATTCAACAATTTAAGGTAATAATGTTTTTTAACTTATACGCCAGGTGCAGATATTTTCAACTATTATAACACCTTTGAAGCATCCTTTTCAAGATTATAAAAATATTTCAAAATAAAATTTTTCTTTTATAATTACGTGAATTTTAAAATATTTGAAAATAGAAAGATATATTTCTATAAAATAGTTTGTATTTCATCTATGTCAACACCCCTTATAGATTTTACAATTATTTGATGTTGATTTATTATGATACAATCTTTCATATTGTATTGAAGGTTTTGTGATATGATTGTCTATGGATGTGTTATTTTTATACCATTAATGTTTTATTGTTAATGTATTAACATTTATTATGCATGTTTTTATACGAATGTTTATGTTATGTTTCAACCTTTTCATATGAGGAATGAATTAGACTTAGTAAGTGATGGATGGAGTCTGATATAGCTTCTAGGTGCATTGGTAGGTCTCATGAGACAAACTACTGTCTTGTCTCAAGACTTGAAAAAATATTATTTCTACTCTTGTCACGAGGCCTTGAAAATGTGGTTATGATGTCTGACATTATGCATTCCATTATTATGAAGATAGATACTAATATTACATGTGATTATTCTAATAGTATAATATCCATGTAAATAAGTAAATGGAGTTATTTGATTTATCCTTTAAATATTATTCTAGAGTTTATATTTAAAAGGATTGTGTTTTAGTATTATACATTGCCATAAATATTTATGCTTAATTATGATTGATTTCTCTATATTGTTGTCCTCACTGAGTATCTAAGCTCACCCAATTCTTATGTTTTATTTTTTCCGAGGATGCGAAGATGTATATTATGATTGACGTGCAAATATGTGTGTGTTCAAAGGGGACAAAATTTTTTGTTTTTCCATTTCATAGTGTAATTTAAAACTTATTTATGTATCCAGTACTTCCAAGGCTACTAAACTGATTGGTCTATCAGTACTTGATCCCTTGTGATCATGATAATGTTTTGTAATAATTCACCGACTTGCAGTAACTAGGGTCGGAGCATTACAGTTGGAACAAACAACACTATCCAGCGATAGAATATTTCCTAGGTTTGTAAAAAAATATTTATTTACCATAAATACACTCATGTATAGTCTATAGAAAAAAAATGTGAATTTCTATTTATCACTTCCAAAATGTGAGGTTCATTATTTTCAAGAGTTCTAAACTGTCACCACATTAAATTTCTTTACCAACACAATAACATACATACACATAAATAGATGTTACAAAAGAATATAAATCAAAGGAATCCATCCACCATTCCATGAAATTATCCTCTTTGTTTACACTAAATCACTCACATGGTTTTAAAAAGGATCCCTGAAAAATAACACATCTTGATGGGTGAGGTTCCCCCTCTATTCATGTTCTCAAGACTATAAAAAACATTAATAGTATTAGATAAATCCCTTTAAGTAATTTAAAAACACAAGACCATGACCGCATCATATAACAAGTCACATGCACAACCTAAATCATACAAAAAATCCATTCACAACATAGATAAAATTTAATCTAATTATAGGTGAGAAAATGAATTAAAACATACTATATAATCTTTCCTCTAAATAGGGACCATATCACCCAAACTTTTTAAAGAGTATATAGATTAAAAAAAATATACACTAATATTGGAAAATGATAAGAGTATATGATGCATATAATGATAAAAAAATACTCACCTATGGACCATATATTCACATCACTCAGACTGATGAGAGAGTTATAGAATGGTATGAACAAGGCCAGAGAAACTATTTCAATAGAGCATAATTTCATCTAAACATGAGTCCCAAGGAATGAGTTGTACTTACCATATATAAAATCTAGAAGATGTGTGTTGGAAACTAAAGGTTGTAGTGGTGTAAAAAATCATGGATGAATTATTTCATAGGTGGGTTTCAATCTAATGAATTATGAGGTTCTTATGTACTCATTCTGACATTCTATCAATCATAGGATGATGATAATCCAAGTCAATATCTTTAAGGGGCCAATAATTTAATGGATTCAATATCAATAACGAAATATAATGTTCTCATGAAACATATCCAGAGGATATCATATAAATTACAAATTGAAGGGAAAAATCATTGATATATAATCTTCATTTATTGTTGAAGAAAGAAACTCATACTAAAAATTTATATCACAACATCCCAAAAAAACAACCAAACCCACACATACCTTGATGAATAATACTACCATAGTAAAATTTTCTTATTCAACATCATCAAAGTAAATGTATATTGATTTATCCTCCAATAATGATTCAATTTTAATGTTATCACAGCCTCCTCTAACCTAACCTATGTACCATGTTTTAAAATGAATACTATAGACATCTACAGTCCCTCTTTATGTAACTTTCATATTTCCCCCCACTAATTTTGGTTGTCACCCTCAATTATGTGGGGTGGTACTGACTGATCATTTTGAATTTATTTTGAATAAACCTAATGGGGACATCTACCTGGCCTCATTTCTACATAATAAAAAATAGCAGGGTCTCCTATCTAATGATTTGAATTATTTTTAATTGTAATTATTTTGTTCATTTTTAACTAATATATCATTATATACCAAGTTCAATCACTAACATACACTAGCATGATGCATGATCCTTTACAAGGTTTCTACCCTAAAGGTAGTATAAAATAACTTTACATGTCAAAAAAAACTCAAAGGTTCTCACTTTATATCACAGGGGCACATAAAATCACATGTCTTATCTAGTATCCATTGTTTAAAACTTGTTCCAAGCCCAGATAATACTATTTCCCTTCCAACCCATGCATCATCATCAGTTCCAAGTTCTAAACACTATCATATATCTCAAACCTAACCATTGATACAACACTATCATGACTCTCTGACTCTGAAGGATCCAAATATGTTAATGGATAAAGAGAGATAATGATGCATGAAACCCATCTCCAATAGGATATGGGTTGGTGACTAGAAACATGGGTATATAGTCACATACCTGAAAGTAATTAACCTCACAAATATTTTTGAATTAGTAGATTATATGATAAAACACCAAAAATAAACATTCATAGACATAATAATTCATCCGAATACGTGATATGATGCAATACATAATTATGTGTAACTAATAATAAAATTTAATGTTGATAAATCCCTGGTTGTGACCATGAAGCTCATATAGATCCTGAACAACTCCTTAAACTTGTTACATCTTGATTGATCACAAACTCACTCATGTTGACCTGAAGAATAGTTTATATATATATATATATAGGGTGAGTATAACTTATATACTTAGTAGGATCCTCCATAAATCTTCCCATGAAAAATGAGAATGATGAATACTAAATCTCATTGAAGAAATGAATAAAAATAACTTTATTACTAAACTTATACACTATTATTTTAACCATCCTCACCATGGCTCACTCACCAAAAAAATAGAAGTTTGAAAAAAAATTTATGTATATATATATAGATAGTTACCCCACAACCACTTTTCTATTGGTTTTCCACACTCAAGTCCCTACATCATATTAATGAACTAAAATCCCTTAAAGAATAATCATTTTTGAAAACACATGTTCAATAGTAACATATCATGCACCTCATGTAACACATAATTACATATACATCTTATATATAGTACCTAGGTTATTTCTAGAAGACCCACTAACTTTTTATTATGAGTTATACCTCATTCCATTACATGAAATATATTACAAACTTATAATAATCCTTCATACATTATATCCTGAATACATGATTACACTATAACCCCAATACTTTATTAACCACACTGCTTATATAGGGGATATAAACACCATTTATTCCAATAAATCAGGCCATATCCAAAGAGAGAGCGGGAGAGAGGTGTTTAGCTAGCTGTCTATATCCTTTCCATCAAGGGTGTTGGAAAAAACAAACCTAGAACCTCTTGTTATTGTTTCCCATCTGAAATGGGTAGTGTTCTTATGAAAAAACGAATTATAAAAAATACATATAGATCACAACCACACTAATGGAAAATAACTATCCACAAAATCATATCCCATTAAATCCTCATATGAAACATATCCACCAGTACTAAGGTATAGATATCAAAAAATATTTAATGCACTATGTTCAATATTAATTAAATAATTATCAATTAATTAATTTTATTACTTTTTTATATTTCCAAAATTATCTATTTAAACATATAAACATATTTCCAAAAGTGTAAAAACACCTATAATAATAGAAATTCACCCATAAACATCGATTTATAATCGATGTTCATATAGGAGACATTGATAGACAAACATTTCACATATGTTTTTTATAAATCAATATAGAAAACCCATCTAAAAGGTGAGTTATAAAGGGATTTTGGCATCAATTTTTTTTGAAAAAAATAAATTTAATGTTTATTAAAATGAATTTTTTCATTCTATTCTTCAAAAATTTTATGTTGAATTAATTCATATATTAATGTTGGTATTATGAAAAATGGAGGTGGAAATCCCTCTTAGAAGGATTTTGATGTCAATTTTTAGTAAATGTTGACAAAAAAGGCATTCGAGGAGGGATTTAGACCATGGTTTTAGAAAAAATGTAAATTGAAAGTTTCAAATTTTTAAGAACATTAAAAAATTATACTATTTCATACCGAAAAACTCAAAATATATTACCAAAATTATTAAAAAAACAAAAAAAATAGAATTAGTGTAAATAAAATCATTTATAAATTCTACAATAATTTTTTAAAAAATGTAGCTAAAATGAACCAAATATAAAAATAATTTAAAATATTAAAAATATGGTGAAATAAAGTTTTAATGTGTTTTAATCCATGTTATTTTTATAATGAAACATTAATAGAAACCTAAAACTGAAGTGTTAAAAATGAAAAAAATTAAAAAAAATTTAAATTAGATTTTTTATAATGAAAATAACAGTATAAAAATCTACAATTATCCACTATCATGATTATCTTATAAATGAATCTCATAGCATAATATAAAAATTAAAAATCCCCTTTTTGATGATGAAAATATATTTATGAAATAGTATATTGTAAATAAAAATAGTAGATATACGAGAAAGACAAATTATTCACTAATATAAAATATATCCACCTTAGATACCATATGCTCAATTTTCTTTTGTTCCGCTATTGGATAACGAGACCTATTGAACTCAAGATATAAACTATATTAATTTTAAAAATTAATTATCAAAATCGATATAAATTGAAAAATTAATAATACTAATTTGGAATCATGGAATTAAACATACTTCTTTAACAACATGTTAAATTATTTTTGTACACCACCAAATAAAGAGTATAACCAATATTATCAATATTCATTAGGGAATGTGGGCATAACATACAATGATATTTGAAATATAATATATTAAGCATTAATAATAGTATTATAAATAATATTTTAGAATTAGATATATTTTAATACCTATAAAGGAATGGAAGAAACCAACATGTGATCTATGGGTTTTTGATTATTTCAGACACATATTAAATATTGGATTCTTATTTAAAACATTTCATGTAATTTAAAATGTATTCTGGGTAGATAAAACCAAAAAAAATGATGAGAAATCATATTTTTTTGAAAATAATAATGATATTCCAGCTTAAAAAAGTAATTAATTCGGTCAATATAAAAAATTATTACTTAAAGAATATAAATTAATAATTGAAACTTAATTACATGTAAAACAACTAAAACACATGTACACAGATCTAATCACCCATAAAAACATCTATGATATTGGTTTTCAAAATATTTATCGTACAATATATTCTAAATATTTCCTTACTCATCAAAAAATTATAATAATTATCTAATATATGGATAACAATTGAAAACATTGTTACCCAATCAATATCCTCCAAAATGTCTGGAGGAATTGAAACATATAACTTTCTTTTCCTTTCAAGTGATTCCTTCAAATTTTGACACAACTATATGTAATACGTGTAATAAAATATTATAATTAATAATAAATTTAATCACATATAAAAAATGAAATGTAACACATGTGTAATATGTTAGTTGACGACAAAGATTAGCTCGTCAAAGAAAATAATTGGCTAATATTTTGTCAAATTATTGAAATATCCTCAAAACTAATCACAACTGTAGATCATATATCACTAATATCATGTACATATACCCATACCTAACCTGAAATATTTAGATAATGATTTAGATGATCACCCAAATGATGTAAAATTCTGTATGATACAATATGTACATTTGGGTCCCCAACAGGAAACTCACAATACACTATCAAGTTTTAATAATGTTGTGGTGGATCTGGGTATGAAGGTTGTGTAGGATATATAGGCCACATCTATATCACCACATCTACATGTATAGTAGATCCAAATTATTTAATCTTATACTCTATCGAATCATTCAATTGTCGCAACTTATCCTTCAAATAATATATTTCTTCCTTATATTCTTACCCCATTGATGTCATATTAGGTGCATGACCCAAAACAATTTTTTAAATCCAACACCCTCTTTATACTATCTAACAAAGCTAACATTTTCGGGATTCACTAAATAAATACTAATAATATCCTTCATACCTTCATGGATAAAGGTCACAGGTGTCATTTTCTGATATAGGGCATCCAAAACTAATATTTCTAAATGTAATACTAGTAAGATATATGTACTAAATAGTAATATTCGTAAAAAGTAATGATTGATTGCTTAATTTACTGTCATCTACATCCATTTTTTTATCATTAATATATTTTATATTTTTTTACATTCACACCCATTTTCATTTTAATTATTAGTTTGAGGAGATAGAGGTTTGAGTGGAACCTCCTCAAAGGTGCTACATTACTTGGATCATAATTCACAATGTTTTTTATTAATAATTTGTTCCTATAATAAAGTATATTATCTTTAAGAAAATTTATAAGGGTATAAATTGTGAGACTGTATCTCTTGGTGAGTTTTCATGGAGGCTAGTTACATAAGAAAAAAATAAATAACATATAATGTAATGAAAATAAAATAAATAAATTTTTTTATAAGGAACAAAAACATACGATAAAATATCCTCATACTGACTGGATACATAAATCTATCTTGTCTTTGTTTTTATAAATTCATTCTGGAGACAAGTTTACTATTTTTAGTCTCAAAAATAAATTTTGAACTCAAATATTTAGCAAAATATATCCATATAGTCATCGTAAAGGATATGAACTTTTTTTAATTCATCTGACCTAATGAAAGTAAAATGTCATATGTAATTGAATAAATAAAATATTAAGAAATTTATAATATTTAAATCATTGTAATACTAGATAATTAAGTATAAAAATTTTATCATTAACGACACCCATAAAATATGTTTCACTAATTGGTTCTTGCTCCTCCATTTAGGGTATGGAATAATTATCGTACAATGAATATGTATATCCAGTTAATTCATATATTGTGTATTATTATGGTGAGTTGGAAAGTATTCTCTTCAAAGTTAATTATCACCCTTTTGTCTCCACATGTGATTGAATGTTTTGGAAAATGTTATCCTATTCCTACTATATTTAGGTATCATCCATGTAACGACCGAAACATTCATTAATGAAAATCCCGCTTGATCTAATTAATTGTCTCTTTATGTAAAATGTTTATATAAAATGTTAAATTCTTTGGTTTTATGTTAAAAGTTGTGATCGTTTCTAAAATAGTCTTTGAACAGTGATCACATGATTAGTATAAATATATGGCTTTAACTAATCTAATCTACTCAGACAAAGGAAGTGATGGCCTCATCTAGTTGATGTGCCCCATACGAAGCCAATTTTTCAGGGCTCAGAAAAGAGGTGGAATCATTGTGATTCGCTCTTGACCAAGCCCAATATGAAATTCAACAGGTTAAGCTCGAGTGGGACTGCCTATGAGAGAAGTGTAAGTTGATAGAAATTACCACCCAAGCAATGTTATCTAAGCCACCCCAATAGTCGTTCACCACCGCACTCCTTACCCTTCAGTCATATGGAGGTGTTATAAGGGGTTATGTAACAAGACCTTAGAACTATGGTTATTTACATTATTCTTGTATATAATAATGAATATATTTTCATGTTTTTTTACATTGTAAATAGTTTTTAAAGATAAAATAGTGTTTTTAGTTAATATTCAATTATGGAGACTATTTTTATGAATTAATGGATTTTTGTATTTAATAAATTTTTAATAAAATATTATTATTATTATTAAATTAATTTTTATTAAATATTAATGATCGTATAATTTTATGAATGTAATTGTAATTTTTATTAAGGTTTGAAAGCCATTTTTGTCAAAACCCATGAATTTTTGATAAATGTCAGTTTTTATTTTAAAAGTAAAAATCAACATATTTAGAAAATTTTCTCGATGAAATGACTATTATTTTTGGAATCCGGATGGAGAAATTATCAAATGGAAAATTTCTAATAATATTCTGAGATAGTCAAATTTTTGGGTAAAAATTTAATAGCGTTTAAATATATAATAAGTTTTAGGACATCATAATGACCCAATAGTGATGTAATAAAATCCTATATCCCTATTTTCAGCCAATATATGTTTTAACATTAAAATAATGTGATTTTCCCTTTGTTTTACATCTTTTAAAAAGCATTAATGGACCCTTCCAGGCTTATTAAACATCTTGTCCTTTTTAATTGTTTTCCCTGGGAGAGTGACTCAAATACACATAAGAAACCCCATTATTTTAATAGTTTTGGACTTTAGACTTATTAAATATTTTTTTCCAGTCCACTTTAGAAAAAACCATGGGCAAAAACCATGGGCTGGTTTGTGGATTGAATTAGTTTAATGTGAAGTGTCCCAACCCTAAATAATAAAGAATTCCCTCACCTTTCCTATATAAAACCACCCAAACTACCACTTTATCCTCACTCAAATCCATTGGAGTTCATCCAACCTCTACCCTACTCTCTCTATAATCCTCTAAAGTTTACCCAAGCTCCCAGGAAGCCACTCTCAAGCCTCTCTCAAGCATTTGTAAGCACACTTCCCAGTAAGGGTTTTTCTTCCTTTCTCATTTTGTCCAATTTTCTTATTGTTGTTATGCCCATTTAATTTCAATTATAAATGTTGTGGTATGGTTTTGAACCTCCCCCACACTGACCTCTTTATGTTTTAATTATTTAATACCCCTTTCTCTCTCATTAAATGCCTCCAATGTACACTTGTTACAATGCTGAAATTCTGAAAGAAACTTCTCTCTCTTCTTTACATTCAAGCAATTATTTTGTATCATGACTCTAAATTCCATTAAAATTGTTGGGAAATGTATCTATATGACCCCCTTAATGTACATTTCATGTATATATGGTGAGGCTCCCCTTTCTCTCTTATCAACCATTTTTATGAATTCTTACGTCACACCGTTACGTTGTCGAAATTGCACCGAATTTCCAAGCTAATGTCATTGTGTAGTGAATACCATTCCCATTTCTCTATCAATAGTATTCACCTTTATGAACATTTACATATTGGTTATATAGTTTAATGTATTAATTCCACATTCCTTTATCACCGAATAAATTATTATGTTTGAGGAATCCATGTTATTTGATCCATGTGACACACTTATACATGAAATGAAATGTTTAAGAAGGGTGCACCCTTATAGCACTATAATGCATTCAATAAGGTATAGTATCATGATACTTCATGTTCAATAAGTGTTGAATCATGCCCATTCAATTTCAATGAGTTTTTTCTCGTGCTTCATGTGCAATGATGTTTTACTGATGCTCTATGTGCAATTATCCTCGGCTCATGGTAATTCCATGTTAAGTGTTATTGCCACATTTCCATGTTATGATTATCAGGCTTTATCATGCCTTTATGTTTATGCTTATCATGAGCTCTATTGATATACCTATTGTCTAACATGTATTGTATTCCTCATGTTATTCCATGATTATTCCCTTACTGGGCTTTATAGCTCACCCTTTTCTTATGCATGTCCTTAGGTTATCCCATGCAATGCTAAGTACGAGGGAATGTAGTGGTCATGTAAAGGAATTTCTCAATAAAGTTATTTTATTTCATGTTTTAAGTTGTTATTTAATGTTACTACGTTCCAACGTAACTATACATATCAATCTTCTATGTTTTATCAAGTGAGGGTTTTATGTAATAAATCACGTTTAAGTTTGAAATAAAAAGCAGGGTTATCATAGTTGGCATCAGAGGATAGGTTTAGTTATTTTTGGGATTAGGATTAAGAAACCCTTGTAAAGCCTTAAAGATAAGACTAAGTATTATAAAAACAACCCAAAGTTTTGGTGGGTATTGAGTAAGTGGTTTATCAAGAAAGTACATCTCTGTGTGGATACGAGCAGGTAGATGCGGCTCTGGCACAGATGTACTTTAGGGGTAAAACCCGAAAACACCACTTTGAGATAGACTCGAATGGAAACTTGTGAACGACAATGATACTTGTTTCACTCTTAGATACGACACTCCCGGTGGATATGCTTTGGTAAATTCACAATCTTGGTATGAACCATTATTTAGAGACAAAAAAAATCCATAAGAATATATGTTAGAATGTAGATCATGAATAACATAGACTGAAGCTGGTATATTCATATATTAAGGAAATAATATTTATTTATAAGTCATCTATTTTTTCCTTGTATTACCCTTTATGTGTTACCCCTAACATTCCTTTTATTCTAGCCAATGGCTGGTAAAAGGAGGACTCGGGCTACAACCGATATGAAGATCAATGTGATAAATGTACTAATGAGATAACCAATCCAATGAGAGAGGGAATCACGAACTTTTTCATGCTTCTATCTCAGATAACTCAATATTTTAATAGAGAAATTGGTCAAGAGGAATTTTCAACCCCCCCAAGATATAACAAGTCTCTACTGAGAGATTCATGATACAAAGGCCTCATACTTTTAATGGATCATCCGATCCCTCAATCATTGAGAAATAGATCAAATCTATTGAAAAGATCTTCTCCATACTTCAATGTTCTAAATAAAACAAGGTTCTCCTGGATATTCATCATATAGAGTGTGAAGCTGATCTATGGTGGATGTTGATAAAAAATACAAAGCCTGAGGAGGAGATCGAGTCCTTGGAACAGAAGGATTTCTGGAAGAAGTTTTTTGATAAATATTTTCCGCGCACCCTCTGGCTTAATATGGAAAGGGAATTACTTCCAACCATGGAAAAAAGATGACGAATTTGTTAGAGAGTATGAGGAAAACATCACACGGCTTGCACGATATTCTTCTGGCTTTGTCAATACCCTCGAATGCAAGGTTGACTTCTTCTTTGGTGGGCTGAAACCTAGCCTTCAAAAAGCACTGGCAATCCATGACTTCGACAGCTATGAGGAAATTTTCTGATGTGCCCACAAGGTCTAAATAGAGATTGTAGAATCTTAGGGGTATCATGGGGATAAGAAGCATAAGATGGATTTAAATACTTGTGTTCTGATGGATAAATCTGATGGTGCTAAGAAGATCAAGGACCCCACTTTCAAATGGTGTGGAAAGACGCACCCCATAAATTGCCTGAAGGGTATAATAAAATGCTTTAGGTGTGGAAGAGAAGGGCACCTGGATATAAGCTGTTGGAAATAAAGACCCATGGCTACAACAGAGGAGAGGAACACTCCATTTGAACCTCAACAAATTATTCATTGCTACAACTACAAAGAACCAGGGCATCTTGTGAATCAGTGCCCTAAGCCAAAGGTTTTCAAAGGCAAACTACAATATTCAAGGCAGCAAGGGGGAGAATTTTCCATCACTACTACCAAAGTTAAACTCGACAACGAAGTGGTATGTACGCTAGTTATTCAATCAAGAATAGAGAACGTACTTTTTGATTTCTGTTGTATGCATTATTTTATATCTCGAAAGTTTAGTATAAAAATACCATCACCACCACAAATCATGGAAGTGAAGATGTCGGTGAGTATAGAAAATGGAAAGATTATTGCATCCCGTGAATATAACTCCACCCATGTCATAATCTATGGATTGAACTTCCCAAAAAACCTCATCATACTCCCTCTGGTATAATTTGATGCAATTATTGGAATGGATTGGACTTCCTTAGATAGAGCCAACATAAATTGTTATGAGATGGAAATCAGTCTCCATGTAGATAATCGACCCCTGATTCATTATAAGTACAAGAAGGAAGATGAATCTTATTTTCTCCATCATCTCAAGCGTGGATATTACTACCCTATGTGCATGTGTATTTGGCTCAGATTATTGAGTCTAAGGAAGAAACCATCCTTAAAGACATTTCAATTGTTATGGAATTTTCTGAAGTGTTTTTGGAGGAATTTCATGGTCTCTCTCCAAGAAGAGATGTTGAATTATCGATTGAAATTATACCGGGGGCTGCCAATATCCAAAACTCTATATAGAATGGCTGTTCTTGATCTTGAAGATATGAAGAAACAACTACAGGAGAATATGGATAAAGGGTTTACACTCCTAAGTGCTTCACTAGGGGGTGCACCAGTCTTCATCGTGAAGAGGAAGGATGGATCAATGCACCTTTTCATCGATTATCGTGAGCTCAACAAAATCACGATAAAGAACAAGTATCCTCTCCCACGAATTAATGACTTTTTTGATCAGCTGCGTGGAGAACAATACTTCTCCAAGGTGGATTTGCGGTCAGGATACTATCAAGTACGGGTGAAGAAGGAAGATATCCCCAAGACTGCTTTTCGTATAAGATACATGCACTATGAATTAATAGAAATGCCTTTCCGACTCACTAATAATCCAGAATCTTCATGGACTTGATGAATAGAGTCTTTAGATATTACCTCGACAAATTTTTGGTTTTTTTTATAAATGATATTCTGATATAATCCCAAACCAAGGAGGATCATGAGGAGAATCTAATAACTGTATTAGAGAACTTTCTTAAGGAGAACTTTATTCCATGTATAGAAAGTGTGAGTTCTAGTTGAAGGAGGTGTCATTCATGGGCCATATCATCACAAGCAATGGGATATTTGTGGATCCCTCCAAAACAGATGCAATTGAGGGATGTCCAAGGACAATATCGGTAATAGATATTTGTAGCTTCTTGTGGTTAGCTAGATATTATCGAAGATTTGTGAGAAATTTTTAATGATTGTCCAACCCTCTTACCAAGCTAGCTCAGAAGAGAGTAAAGTTTTAATGGAGTGATGAATGCAAATAATTCTTCAGGGAGTTGAAAAGAAGGCTTATCACCATGCCCGTGCTCACATTACCCACAAGTGGATAACTTTTCATGGTATTCAGTGATGATTCAAAGAAGGTCCTGGGATGTGTGTTGATGCAAAATGACACAGTCATTTCCTATGCTTCTAGGAAATTGAATGTTCATAAACATAACTATCCAACACATGACCTTGAGATGGATGTAGTTTTCTTCTCTTTGAAAATTTGGCGGCATTTTATCTTTGGGGAGAAGTATGAAATATATATGGACCACAAAATCCTCAATAATATATTCACAAAGAGAGAGTTGAATATGCACCAATGAAGATGGTTAGAGATGATCAAAGACTATGACTGCTCAATCCATTACCACCTTCGGAAAGCGGAAAAGGTGGCGGATGCTCTATGTAGAAAAGACCCTGCAATTTTATCATTGATGAGAATTGAAAAGGATCCAATCTTCTTATATTTGATGAGGATGGACATGGGAATCATAAAGATGGGAAAATAATCAATCCTTTCACAAATGATTGCTCAAACATCACTTTTAAAATGGTTAAAGGATGCTTAAAGGGATGATGTGGGAATTTAGGAAAAAGTGGAAGCTATCAAAAAAGGGAAATCCTCATAGTTTAATGTTAATGAAGAAGAAATTTTGAGATTTGGGAAAAGACTTTGTGCTCCATCATGTCTGGAGCTGAAGAAGGAACTTTTGGATGATGCACATAGTTCAAATTTCTCTATTCACACAGAAAACACAATGATGCATCGAGATCTCTGAGAGTATTATTGGTTGGATAATATGGAGAAGGAGATCACTGAATATACATCAAAGTGCTTGGTGTGTCAGCAAGTGATGGAAGAGAGGAAGAAGTCTAAGGGGATGATGCAACCATTTCCCATACCAGAATGGAAATGAGAGAACATCACCATGAACTTTGTCACCGGACTTCCAAAGACATGAAAGACAACAATGAAATGTGGGATATTTTAGATCATCATACAAAGTCTGCACACTTCATTTCTATTTGGGAGAATTTCTCATTGGATAATCTGGCACAGATATATATCCGGGAAGTGGTAAGGCTGCATGGAGTACCACTATCTATTATATCCGATCGAGATCTACGATTCACCTCTATGTTTTGGAAGAGTCTTCAACATGATCTGAATACTGAACTGAACTTCATTAAGGATTATCATCCTCAAACTAATGGACAATCCATGCAAACTATCAAAACACTTGAGGACATATTGAGAGCATGCTCAATGGACTTTAATGGAGGATGGGATCAACATCCTCCTCTAGTTTAGTTCTCTTATAATTAAAGTTTCCACTCGAACATCCAAATGGCACCATATGAAGCCCTTTATGGGAAAAGGTGTATAACACCAGCGTGTTGGGATGAGGTCGGTGAGCATAAGTTGCTTGGACCAGAAATGGTTGATGAAATGGAGGAGAAGGTGAAAACCATTCAACATCATATCAAGGTATCCCAGAGTTAATATAAAGTTATGTAGATAACCGTCGATGAGACCTTGAGTTTAATGTTGGAGACATGGTTTTTCTATGCATATATCTATGGAATAAGGTCACGAGGTTTGGAAAGAAAGGGATGTTAAGTCCAAGGTACATCGGCCCCTTCGATATTCTTGATCGTGTGGGGGCTGGGGCCTATAGACTAGCACTTCCACCTACCATGGACAATGTGCATGATGTATTTCATGTATCCCTCTTATGGAAGTACATAACAGACCCTTCACATATACTCTCCTCAGAGGTGGTACCATTAGAAGATGATCATTCTTATGAGGATCAACCAGTGAAGATCATAGATCGTAGAGATAAAGTTCTATGAAATAAGACAATTCCCCTCATTAAGGTGTTGTGGCGAAACCACAAGTTTGAATAAGCGACATGGGAATCAAAGAAAGTGATGAAGCATAGTTACCCGAATTTGTTTTATTGTGTGAAAAAGAAATTTAGAGGGCGAAATTTCTTAAGGGGGAAAGATTGTAATGACCCAAATATTCATTAATGAAAATCACTCTTGATCTAATTAATCATCTTTATGTAAAATGTTTATATAAAATGTCAACGTATTTGGTTTTATGTTAAGAATTTCGAATGTTTCTAATATAGATGTTGAACAGTGATCACATGATTAGTATAAATATAGGACTTTAACGAATCCAATTTACTCAGAAAAAGGAAGCGATGGCCTCATCCAGTAGACGCGCCCCATATGAAGCCCATTTGTAGGAGCTTGAAAAGGTGGCGTCATTGGGCTTAGCTCTTGACCAAGCCCAATCTGAGCTTAAAAAGGTTAAGCTCGTGTAGGACTGCCTATGAGAGAAGTGGAAGTTTTTAGAGATTACCACACTAGCAATGTTATCCAAGCCACCCCAACAGTCAGTCACTATCGCACACCTTACCCTTCGGTCTAATGAGGGTATTATAAGGGGTTATATAAGAAGACCTTAGCACTATGGTTATGTACATTATTTTTGTATATAATAATGAATATATTTTCATGTTATTTCTGTTACCTTGTAAATAGTTTTTAATGTTCAAATAGTGTTTTTAGTTAATATTCAACTAAAAAAGTCTATTTTGATGAATTGATGGATTTTTGTATAAAATAATATTTTAATAAAATATTATTATTATTATTAAATTATTTTTTATTAATTATAAATGATCGTATAATTTTATGAATGCAATTGTAATTTTTATTAAGGTTTGAAAGCCATTTTTTTCAAAACCCATAATTTTCATTAAATGTCAGTTTTTATTTTAAAAGTGAAAATTAAAATTATTAGAAAAATATTTAGATGAAATGAATATTATTTATGGAATTAGGATGTTGAAATTATCAAACTGTGAATTTTTTATAATTTTCTGAGACAGTAAAATTTTTGATTAAAAATTAAATACTGTTTAAATATATAATGTATTTTATGACTACATAATGACCCAATAGTGATGTAATAAAATAATATAAGCCCTATTTTCTGCCAATAAATGTTTTACCATTAAAATAATGTGATTTTGGGTATGTTTTACTTATTTTAAAAAGCATTAATGGACCCTTCAATGCTTATTAAACATCTTGTCTTTTTAAATTGTTTTCCTTGGGAGTGTGACTCACCTCCACATAAGCAACCCCGTTATCTTAAGAAGTTCAAACATTGGAATTATTAAACAAGGTATTCCACTCCTCTTTGGAAAAAACCATGGGCTGTTTTGTGGTTTGAATTATTATATTGTGAGGTGTCCCAACCCAAAATAATAAAGGATTCCCTCACCTTTCCTATATAAACCCACCCATGCTCCCACTTTATCATCACTCAAAGCCATTGGAGTTTGTCCAAACTCTACCCTCCTATAAGTAGAATCCTCCCAAGGTGCCCAAGCTCCCATGAAGCCTCTCTAAAGCTTCTCTCAAGACTTTGAAATCACATTTCTAATAAGGGGTTTTCTTCCTTTCTCATTTTTGTCCAATTTTCTTATTATTGTTATGCCCTTTTAATTTAAATTATAAATGTTGGGGTATGGTTTCCAACTTCCCCCATACTTCCCTCTTTATGTTTTAATGATGGGAGACTCCTTTATCTCTCATTAAATTCCTCCAATGTACACCCGTTACCATGTCTAAATTTCAAATGAAATTTCTCTCTCTTTTTTACATTCAAGAAATTCTTTTGTATCATGACTGTAAATTCCATTACAATTGTTGGGACATATATATATATGACCCCCGTACTGCCAATTTCTTATAAATATGATGATACTACCCTTTATATCTCATCAACCATTTTTATGAATTCTTACGTCAAGCCGTTACGCTGCCAAAATTCCACCAACTTTCCAAGCAAATGTCATTTTGTAGTGAATACCATGCCTATTTCTCTATCAAGGGTATTCACCATTAGGAAAATTTACTTATTGATTATAATGTTTCATGTATTAATTCCACATTCCCTTATCTTGTAATAAATGATTATGTATTATGAATCCATGTTATATGATCCATGTGGCACACTTATACATGAAATTAAAGGTTAAAGAAGGGTGCACCCTTATAGCACTCCAATGCATTGGGTAAAGTATAGTATCATGATAAGTCATGTTCAATGGGTTTTGAATCATTATAACTCAATTTCAATGAGGTTTTACTCTTGATTCATGTGTAATGAGTTTTTACTCATGCTCTATGTGCAATGAGCCTTGGCTCAAGCTTATTCCATGTTAAGTGTTATTGCCACATTTCCATGTTATGATTATCATGTTTTTTCATTCCTTTATGTTTATGATTCTCTTGTGCTCTATTGATATACCTATTTTCTAACATGTATTGTATTCGTCATGTTATTCCATGATTATTACCTTACTGGGCTTTATAGCTCACCATTTTCTTATGCATGTTCTTAGGTTATCCCATGCAATGATAAGTATGAGGGAATGTAGTGGTCATGTAAAGGATGTTTTCAATAAAGATTTTGTATTTCACATTTTAAGCAGTTAGCTAATGTTCCTAAGCCCCAAATTTACTAGACCAATTGATATTCCATGTTTTATCAAGTGAATGTTTATGTAATAAATCAAGTTTATATTTGGAATAAAATACAGGGTTGTCATATTCCACTTCAGCGAAGAACAAGTTTTGTAAATTAATTTTAGAAATATAATATTAATTTCATTATATAATTTTATTACTATAGATATATATATTTAAATGAAAAAATGTACATACCTCGGTTCCCCTTCCCCAATGTCTGAAATTTTGAATGATTTATGTTATCTCAATAAAAGTATGTTTACCACTATTTCATTAAAAATAAATTACTTTCATAAATAAAAAATTTATTGTTCATAATAGGTAAAAATATATATATAAATTAATAAAATAAAGTTATAAATGATTTCAATTACAAAAATATTATATTGAGAAAAAAATTATAAATAAAAATAATTATTAATCCAAACAATTACAACCAAAAACAAATTACAATATTAAATAATTTATATTCATAAAAAAATTATAACATTAAAAAAATAATAATAAACATATAATTGATAATAATATGTATTAAAACAAATAATTTGAGGAATTATAATTATGAATAATAAATAATTAATTTATCTTAAAAAAAAATAAAAAATATGGATGTAAATAGATCTTCAATTTTGTTTAACTCACTCAGAGGTTGTGGTAATATGGTGAACTATGCTGGTTCGAAGAGAAACATATAAGAAAATATAAAATAAGATAATTTAAAAATCCACAAATTTTTAACAAATAATTCATATCTTAAAAAAATTAAAAATGAAAAATAATTTACAACATAAACATTTAATCAAAACTTGTATGTAAAAAATAGTTTTCAAATAAATAAATTGAAGAAAAAAATAAATTTCAAAATTTTGAGGTTGATAATGAAAAATAGATTATAGATATTTACCTAAATAATTTTAAGATTAATTTAGTGTTTTCTTATATCACCTCATCATGGTCATTTCATAAAGCAGGGAGTGTCTTCATTATTTTCAATATTATCATTCTAAAATAACATTATAGATAAATAAACCTTACATAAATCCATAATATCATCATCATCCTCATCACGAAAAATAATTATTTTCCCTTGGAAAATGAAAAATCACTGATAATTTGATGGATCAATAACATAAATTATATTATTCCCATGTGTTTCCATAATACAAGGTTCTGATTTGAAGCTAAAACTTTTCAAAAAAACATGTGTGAATAAATAATAATTGTGTTTAAAAACATTTTTATTATCAAACTAGTTATTCATAAACATGTTTATTAGAAATTTAGTATAATAAATTTCTAATATATCCTCAAGAGATCCAAAATACATCAATAATGAATTTTTTTTGGTTTTTATCATTTTCACTCAAAAAATTCTGGGCTTTATAGAAAACCTTTTCCCCATAATTTTTAAAATTAATCTCATCATCCTAATTATTTGTTTAAAATATATAACCATTCATATCAAAACCAGACCATGTGATCACATTAAGAGAATATACCTTTCCAATTATTTCAATATTTACTATTCAAATAATCATTGTGGACATTCTATTTAAAACAAGAAGCAAATTTCTTTTTATGCTCAATCATAAATCAGATTAAATTTTATTTTTGATATATTACCGTTAATCAATTCAATATGTTATAATAAATTTGGATGAACCTAGCCTGTATTGTTTAAAATGCATCAATTTTCTTACATCACTTCTTCACATGGAATTAATCTTACCTTAAATTAATAAATCCTTCTTCTTTAACTATTATTTGACAAACATAAAGATACTGGGAGAGAAATATTCTCCACATATTACAAATAATTAGTATTTAATTCAATAAAATCATTTGCTTCTTATTATTGCGTAATAAATGCCTCTGATGAATAGTGATTTTTAACATAACCCTTCATAATTTAAAAATATCTTTCATAATGATACATTTGACATAAACAAATATACACCCACATTTCAATATCTCATTGACAATATGAATTATTAGATAAACTATTATATGAAAAGACATTGTTTGGAAATATATTTATTCTTGAGAAAGTATGTGGTAAACTTCATTCTCGAACACATCTAACAACTTTGGAACCACAGAATTGTAACCAATAGATTAGAATAATTAATATAACTGGATGAGAGTCATTCAAATAGGTTTTCGAAATATACATTGCAGTGAGACCAATAAATTTTTTTTAATAAATATATTATTGTCATGAGATTTCATATATATTTATTTATAATCATTCAATGAAATTAAATTCTTTACATTTGAAGAATATCTGCTAGGTACTTTAATACAATACTGACACTAACAAAAAATAAAATTATCACTCTTTCTAAATGTGTGAGATAATGGAGGTTAATATTTTTTTATTTCTATTAATAGTGATAGATATATACAAACATATTCTCATGGATATCAAATCCAATCTAGAATACAATGACTCATTTAACTTTCCTTATTTGTTTAACAATGTTCCAATAAAAATTATCAAATATTTTTTTATCAATGGGAATAATTTCATCATTATGTTTTATTTCTAAAAATCATTAATATGGTCGTTCAAATAAGATGAAATATTTTTCATGGTATTTTTTTGATGACTAGAACTTCATTTGTTTCCAAATAAGAAATTAATAATTTTTCAATTTAGTGTAATATTATTTAGATGAAATTTTTCTGGGGAAAATATATTCATGTAAACTGGTAAATGATGGTTTAAATCTTAGATAAGGATGATCAATTCAAAAAAATATTGGATATAACCTGTACTTTGTATATCATCCATTATATAATTTATAATATGAAGTCAATTCTTCACAAATTTGACATGCTTTATGTCCCTTAACACTGTATCTAGATAATTTTCCATATGTATGAGAGTATTTTATAGTGATCCTTATCAGGGCATTCAAATTGAAATCTTATTTCTTGTATGCATGAAAAATTATAACACCTGTCTCCCATAAAATTATCAGATTATCAATCAATAGTTTGAGATACACATCAATATCGTTATATGAATATTTTTGTCCCAAAATCATCAAATTCATCATTACTTTTTTTATTCATAAATATATGTGGGGATAAGTTGTAATATAACATAAAAATAGTCCATAAAAGATGTGGCTATTGAGGATCATATATGGAATCATTCCGTATGTGAAGAAGCCCATTTGGAAATTTTTATCTTCACTTCTAAAATATTGGGAAAATGATAAAGTCTCTTCCACGAAATTGAATCTGTAGGGTGGTGTAATTATCCATTAATTATGTACTCATTTTAATTTCGTATTATACTTTTTTCCATCATTTGAATTTACAAATATATGTTTTAAACATGTAATTATTAAAAGGTACCAAAATTCTTTAGTAGGAGGTTTGATGATCATTTCATAATGTTTATTTGAGTTTAATGTCTAATATATATTATATAATGATTTCCTATATTTAGTGACATTTAATAAACATTCATATTCATTCATATAAAACACATAATCATTTGGGAAAATCATGTATCTTTTTATACCCAAATACCATTGGTCATAATATTTAATTATAATCATTATTTGAATCTAGAAGATCATTAAATTATTGATACAACTCTTTTAAATGTACATTAAATTTTGAGGAACATTCATCACTCCATCTATTTCTAACACTCAAGTTAACAAATCTCAGAATTTATGATAACACTGTTAATTTTTCGTAACCTTAGGATAGTTATCTTTATGAATCTCTAAAAATCATTAAATCATTGGTATTTTTTTGATGGTTTTGACTCTAATGTCATGAATTAATTCATCAATACGATTCTCTTCCTTATTATAAATATTATCACCAATAGTAGATGTTTAATTTTCTGTTATTTCACTATTTCATGTCACACATGTATAATTACTGATAAAACCACAATAAATTATATTATCATTAATTTATCTTGAATTTAACATTATCATATTCAAACACATCATGCATGGGTTAAAATAAAAACTTTTTTTTCGATGATTTCCTTTATAAAATTCCAAAAATCATCAACTCCTTTTTTATATTAATTAATGAATCTTTATAAATTTATGCAATTATAATTCATTAATTATATAATATTATAATATAAAATAATGAAATATTAAAACATATATAAATTTAAAAATATATATTAATAGGTAAATTTTAATCATATAAACATATAATCAACAAAACCAATTATTGGTAACTATTTGACCATAAAAGAAAATTTTACATATCAATCAAAACATATCATTGGAAAAATTAAATAAATGTGATTAAGAATATATAAAATAGATAGTTTAAGAATGAATAAATTTTTAAAGAATATTTTTTCTAAAAAAAAATTAAAAATGAAAAATAATCTACAATAAAAAAATTAATCAAAAGACATAATATTGACATAAAACTATAAATGGAACAAAATTAATGAAAAAAATTATTTTAAACATAAAAAGATTATATTGAAAAAAATTTAGAAATATAAACATTATTGAATAAAAAAACATAAAAATTAATTCGATTGAAATTTTTTAAACATAAGATAATATATAATATTATACCAATTTTTACAAAAAAAATATTTGATACAAAAATGCATACAAAAAAATAAATGGATGAATCCAATTTATAACTAATAGATAATTAATTTGTCTTGAAAACTAAAAGAATAATAATCAAAATTTGGATCTCAATAATTCAAAATAGATCTTAATTTTGATGAATTCACTCTAAGATGCTGGAAATAGGGTGAACACTAACAAATTATAGAAAAACATTGGCAAAAACAATGTGTAAAAAAGAACCAATAAAGATTATGCACCATGTTCTATTTTTACTAGAATAGGGTTTCCAAGAACTGAATAATGATATAATGAATAAGGATATAAGATTTAGGAGAAAAAATAAAAAATTATGTTGAAAATTTACTCAAAATAGATTATTGAGCATCGTTAAGGTTCATCAAGTGTCTTCGGGATCCATTAAAATTCAATAGAGTTTGGGATTCAAATGTAAAAAATGACGGATTCATGTGCCAATTTTTTCAAACACTTTTATTGTTGGTTTTCTTTATAAAAACGATGCTAAAAGTAAAAATAATTACCATATATTTTATAAAAAAATAACACTAAATGTCCCCACATTACTTTTATGATTGGATTTTGATAAACCTATGTTAAACCCCCAATGATGAATCCTATATTTTAACTATTGTGTGGATAATATTATTAATCATTTTTATTTTGTTCTCAAATATTTCATCATAATAAAGAAGAATCAAGAACCAACCCCATTCTGTCATTAATTCAATATAATTTCATAAACATTTAGTTAATCTAGGACTTATCCCAATATACTACTTAAATATTTCACTCATAGTTCATGGAATCAAAATATACCTCATAGATTGAAACTGGTCTTATAAATTACATTTTGGCATTATCCTTCGTGTATGCATCAATATATAATAATCATCGATAATTAATACATTCTCTATACTCTTCCCAACTACCTTGGTGTCCAACACCATGGTACGTAATATCAACTATGGAATCTTGTTCTAGTATTTTCACATTTGGTAACCCATTCCTCCATAATCATTATAATTGGCACCCCATTCCACCATTATAGCCTCAAGAATCCCAACCCATTAAATATCATCAGAATAAACATATTAGTATATCAATCATTCACATCCTGAATATAAATCCATTGATAAAACATTTATTTCAAAATCATTATCCCACAAATAATTTTGAAGTAAACTACATCCATAGTATTTAGGCATTCATGTCTTCCACAATCATGAAATTACATGCTTGGCTCTAATGATTTCATCATTAACAAATAACCATTTTAATTCCATACTAAATGGACCAGTTTAGATTAATATGTTGTCCACATTAAGTAAACTATATCAATAGATTGAAGTATCTATAATCAATATATCACACTTCAAGAACAAATTTTGTGTTTAAAAAATTACAAGATGAGTAGTGATTATTCTACTCATGCCTCATTAATATATTAAATATTATCATCTTACTTTATTTTTATTATCTATTTCAATCCTAAAATTCATGATTTATAACATCAAAAACCTTACCACGTATATGTCACACTATATTTTTAATATAAAGATGTAATAATAAATTTATTTAATCACTAACCCAGCCATTATTTGATTATTACAATATAAAATATTAATTATCCTTGACATGTGATAACTACCAATTTATTTTTTTAATATATAGATTTATAGAATAATTATTATCAATATTTTTATGCATTTTATAACCATGATATAAATTCTTTTTTATATTATCATATAATAATTGGGAAATGACATTGAATTCCCTTTATCTCTCTCTGGGATAATTTCTAGAATAATTATCATTAAGCTTCCTCATGAGATAAGTTTTAAGATGTAAAATCTCACTGTTGGTGACAATTAGTTTTCTACCTCCTAGATAATTATTATAATTTAAAGTACCAAAAATTATTTTAATAAAATATTTTAACATTCAATATTTAATAACCAAGATATAATCAAAGTTATCCATAACATGTAATATTATTTCTAATTCAATTTTGGAAATAAAAATAATATCAAGTTTACAATATTCTATAAGAAATAAGATTATATTTTTTTTATTAAAATATTGATAACATATTAATTATATTGTATCGCATACATTGGTTCGTCCATTTAAATTACTTTATTCCAACTTATAAAATAACAATAATAACACATTAAATGTATTTAGTTGTATTCAAAACCATATTTTTAAATATATTATAATTTAATTTTGAAATGTAAATAACTTAATATTTTACCATTATGTTTCATCGAAATGATATTTCAACATGTCATAATTATTTAACATTCTTTGATAGTTTTAATTTTTTTATCCAATAACAAATATTTTCTTGAAATAAAATATACCAATAATTTTTAGAACATGAACAATAATATTTTATAGTTTTTTGTATGTGATAATATTCCTTAATCTCATTTCATCAATTCATAAAATGAATTAATTAAAAAAAATTAATCATGTAATTATATTGTTAAAAATATCATCCTACAACATTATATTTTTAGTCTATCATTAGAAGAAATAATCAAATACATATGTTTACCTTCTATTTTATTTCATAACTAATAATAATCCATTATTTGTAAAACACTTCATGTGTTTCTTCCCCCCTCTTTTAAAAACAAAAGATATCTTATATTGTTACTTCATACATCTATTTTATATATTATTATCTAATTATGGTTAATTCCATCCATCTAAATATATGATACCAATTTTTGTTAAAATCACTCTTCGAACGTATAAAATAGAGGTTTACAGATCCTCAATGCATAATTGTTTATGTCGTAGTGTTGAAAAATAGTGGTGAGAGAGATATTTCTTCATCTTGGAAATTACAGTTTGAATTCATGATAAAGACACCCATATCAGTTGTAGATAGAATATAAGACATAAAGGGAATGCTTTGGGATCACATAGACATGTGAAATGAATAAAGACACACATGAAGAAAATTTTTAATTTTAAAATATGCAGATACATGTTCCACAAGGATAATAATTTTGCACTAAATTTATATTTAAAACATTTCCAATTTAATTCCAAACACAACCCATTCAAAACTCCCAAAAATTTGGAGATTCACAATATCATATTAAAAAATATTAAAAAAACTCATATGTAAACCTTAATTTTAATAATTATTAATAAAATTAAATTACATATGGTTATAGAAATATTAAATTGAAAATTTTGTAAAAATGATACCCATAAGAAACATGTACATATCTCATAAGGGTAACATGGATTTGCCTTTATGCGGCTGGACACCCTTACATGGGATTCATAATCCTCATCTTACCTAAAAATAAAATTGTATTTACCCTTAAAAATTTATTATAAAACCCATACTAACATTACAAGGCATGGGAAATTCACTGACGTAATGACTGGAAACACCTGGTTAGGCCCAATTTGTGTTCTGGTTGTGATTTTTTTTTCAATTCAATAGCATATTGAAGAAAAAAAGTATGTTGAGAATAATGATGGATATAAATCTCATTGATCGTTTTTTTCACAATAACCATATTTTTTTTCAAAATAATCGCACTCACCGTGGGTCTAGAATGTGAGAAGATACTAGTACCGAATTTATCATAATTGGATTCACATTGAGTCTGGAATTAAAGGATCAGTCACATTAAGAATTCATCTTGCTAGAAGTAAATGTCCATCTAGTTCAGTCAAAATTCGATATGACGAATGTGATGGTTTTGATGAAGAATCTCTATTTCCTGGACTACTATTAATTAAACATGATGATTCATTGAAGATATTGGATTTCTAATAAATCGTAAGATTTTTTGGAATCATATTATACAAGCTTGATGGAAGAAAGGGGGAGTGAAAGAGATGAGGTCAATAATATCCAAATAAATTTTATTTGGGTGGAAGAGGAGATATATATGTTTCTCACTGTAATTCAGAATAATTATATCTAGTTAGAATGAAATAATGTTATAAAGATCTTACTCAGAAATGATAATACTCAGGGAAATAATCCTCATAAAGATCATACTCTAGAGAATCATACTCTGGATGTATTGGAAAAAATGATGGTTGGTAATGTTGAAGATTTTCAGAATGAGTCCATCATATTCTTCATTATATAATATACTTGTAGAATTTCCTTTTAAACAATGGCTGATGGAAATGGAATTGAGAAAAATCCCATAAAAAGTATAATGACAATGTCTAATCAACAATGTAGTTAATGATTTTAGATTGTTAAATGATTTATAGAAGGAAGAGGTAGATGAAATATAGTTTTTTTCCAAATGACTTCATCATGTGGGTCAATATTTGAATTAGTTTGATTACTTTTAAAATAAATATTTCATTTGGTTCAAGATAAAATGTGAAATAGGAAGAAGTGGTTTAACATCATAGATGAAGGATTTTGCTGAAAACACTGTCACGAGGGATCTTGACATTAACAATAATAATTATACCCAATTGATATAGAGAATTGTATCCACCAAATTATAGTGGTATGTATTTCATAATTCATTTACATTAAATTGATACAACACCTAGTTTTTAAGAAATAAGATTGATATGATGAATATATTAAGTTTTAAGATGATTGGAGATATTTCGAGAAGAGTTGAAGAAGTCATAAATTTAACTGATTTTTTCTGAGAAATCAAGGTTTGGGTTAATTTAAGTGAGAGGGAGAGATTTTTGTATTCCCACCAAAACCTCTTATGGGAAACTTATAAAATTTGAAATGTGCAACATAAATTTATGATGATGTATATACTATTATCTTTATAATATAGATAATATAGGATTTTTCTCGAGTGATGAAGATTTTTCCATATTCATTTTTGTTCAAATTTTTTGATGGATTGAAGTGAAAGAGAAGTGATAAGATCAAAATTGTTTCTTCAATTTATCAACATATTTAGTTAATATTGTTCTTATATTATTACTGTAAAATAGTCTTTAATTTTTCTCGGCTGATCATCGTATCAGGATGGATTATCGAATCATGATTTCCATGCTGAGATTTACGGACTGAAGAAGAAAGAGTTTTGAATTGTATAAATCATACTCGGTTAATGATATATCTTTTCCTATTTAATAATCACACTATGAAGAATATTACTTAGAATAATCGAGTTGAGAGAATCATACCAAGAAATAGCATATTAGGGAGAATCAGACATGGAGGAATCAGACTGGAAAAAACATACAGGGAAAATCTAATAGAGATTTCATAAAAAAGACCAATAAGTTATTAAATTCTTATAAATAATAAATTGAATATTGTTTCCAATTGAATACATTTGTGAAATACAAAAGTAATCATAGGTAACATGGGTTGTTACACAAACATTATATTACTTTTTCCCCCTAAGAGGGCTCACACATACTTTGGGATTGTCTTTAAATTACTACATGAGTGAAAGTGAATACACTACTTAATAAAATCCAATAATTATATTCTACGGGATTGTACTGTATTGGATTTTATCCAAACCATACCTAATATGTAACCATTTTATTGAATAATGAACCATGTAAATTCTTCTATTCCCGTGGATGTAGATTTGAATTTTTTGTTTATGGAATAGTATCTTTAACATAAAGTGATGTTTTTTCAGTTGCAGAGAAAAATAAAAGAAAACTATATCACTGATTCACCCCCCTCTCAGTGATATAAATATTCTAACTGGTCACCTACAAGTGGTATCAGAGGGAGTGTCCTTTCACTTATTATATATTGATGGTTTGAAGAGAATATTATGTAGAATCTAAATTGTGTGAACATTAAAGGTATTACAATATTATATGATATGAATAATCATATTTAGAATAGAATAATTCTACCATATCTTATGTCTCTTGGGTATTATGTCTCAAGAGATGTTATTGATGGTTTCCCTCCTCATATTGATAATTCTCCTCTCTCTAATATTGATAAGAAAAATAGTGTGAATGACTGAAGAGATAATAATTATTTACTAACATCACTTTTTGAAAGTGAGTTTCTAAGATTAAAAGGAGTTTCCACTAGAAAAATAATCTAAAATAAGCTAAAAAACATTTATGAAGGTAATACAAAATTGAATAATTAAATGTATCAAATATGTAGAAATAAGTATGATGACCTCAAGATGGGTGAGCGAGAATTTGCTAATGACTTCTTTACCTGGGTAAATGAAATTGTGGGAAATATCAAATATTTCGATGATAATTTATAAGATTATAATATTGTTGAAAATACCATGATAATTCTTCCTAACCTATTTTATGCAAAGGTTTCTTCATTAGAAGATAGTAATCCAAAAAAAATTTCTCCAGATGATTTTCATAGTACTCTGATTACTTATAAAACGAGTAGGGTGAATTCAATGAATGTAAAAAATTGATGTTGAAAGAGAAAAGGACTTTCAAGGCTTCTAATAAATAAAATAACATTATTGTAGAATAATAGACTAGATATTTTGAATCGAAAAACGACTTATGTAAAAATGTTAATGATATTTTATACCTGTTTTCTAAAAATGTGAAACGATTTACAAGAAGGTATAAAGGGAAAATCCTTAAAAATGTTTTGTATGTGTATCTATTGGTAATTTTTCCCATTTTTCCTCAAAGAGGAAATAAATAGAAAAGTGATGAAGAAGAAATAACACCAAGAAGATTATGGAAAAAAGGGGTGATAAAAATATTCTATTCTAAGAAAGAAGATAAGAAGTTATATAGATCCAAAATAAGAATATTTTTGGATAAGGATGATGATTGTAAAGATGTTACAAATTATGTGGTATATAACATGTTTATTGAAATATTTAATGAGGAATGTTATTCTAGAAATGAAAGTAGTTTCTTTTCTGAAAAAGAAAGTGATGTTGAATATGAAAAATATGTTCAGTGTGTTGGTGAAAATACTTTTATTGAAACCATGGATTCTGAATAATTCATAAGCAGCGCCTCTAATGAAGAATATTATCAACTTGTAATTCATTTGAATGAAGAGTTCAAAGAATTATGGAGAAAGATCCAAAGGATTTAAATGATAGAAAAAAAGTTGAAGGATGAATCTTCCTCATAATGAAACAATGAATGTTTTGTCGATATGAAGGTGGAGATAAGGAAAAAAATTTATGATTTGAAGAAATCACTCGATGATGAAATCAATATTAATGAGCATCTGGAAGTGAAGCCAAAAACAAAATAATAATAGATGGAAGTTTTTCAAAAAAATTTAAATCTAAAGAGAAATGTACAAGTATAAAAAAATATATTACTAAATTTTGTTAAAGTTAACGTAATGATAAATATGAGAAGGCTCAAATAAAGTTACCTTCAAAAGTTCAAAAGACAGATGGAATTACATTTGAAAAAGGTGTAGTTGGGAAACTCATGTATGTAGACACAACCGAAAATGTTGGAAATTCAAATGTCTCAAAGAAAATTGAGTCCGGAAATGTTTCATTTGGATCTAGAAAAGTTTATAATACATATAGTGTCGATAAAGCAAAAAATAAAGGAATGAATCTAATTGATTATAGAATCTTTTAAGTATTATAAAATAAAGAGAATATGGTAGCTGAAAATGTATTCACATTTGCAATAAATATGAACGTTTTAGAAGAATGTACTACTTCAATGGATATTTAAGGTATTGTGGTGAACTCATATGTTAAAAAAATATGTGTTTGTTTAACCAATAACATTAAAATTATTCCACAGGTTATGAAAGACAAAGTTTAAGGGGGAGTCAATCTCTTCACAGAAGGAATTTTGAAAAAATTGTTTTGAAGAAACATCAGAAGGTTGGCATGAAATATAAAACTTGTTTCCAACAATTGGAATGTATTTGTGAAAGATGTAGAAACTTGGACATCTTTTTATAGTATTGTTAGGATGGTATGAAGTATGAAATTCTCCATTGATACCAACTGTAGGATCGAAATGATTATGTAGATGCTCAATATACAAGAGGGGGTGAATTGTATACTTTATAAATTCTTTGGGAATTTTTAAAGTTGGTTAGAAACCTTATTATTTTTTAATAAGGTTAAATAAGGTAAATTCAAAAAACCACTAAGTTCTAAAAACTTGCTTGATTCTGGAAACGTGATTCTGAGAATGTAATTCCAAAAAATTTATTCTGGAAATGAAACTTAACAAAAGTTTACAAAGATAAAGATTTTACCTTAAAGCGTATAGAATCTCACTAAATCAGAGAATACAAGTATAAGAAAGTATAAAAATGTTATACTTTTCTCAACAACCAAAATACATCATAAAACATGAAACAATACATGTAACAAGTAGTAAATATTTTAACCCAAAGTGAAGGGTATCCAAAAACCTAGTATAATGGTCCATTGATTTATACATTCAAGAAAGTATGTCTTACCCACACCAGGGTAAGCCCTCGATACGAAGATCATAATATGTCATTCTATCTCCGCAAGCCCTCGAACTTCAAGGTAGTCGACACCTCTATTTTTCTATTCCCAAAAGCCCATGAATATACTCAGTAACATTCAGAGTCACACAAAGAAATTCTGAACAAGATGTTATGTACACACAAATCATGAAAGTCTGTCTCTAGAAATAACTTCAGAAACATGTAATCTCTAGAGTCGTAGAACTGTGTGAGCTGGTTCAAATGAGCTCCTATTTATAAGAACATTCTCAGTGGTCAGCTCCCTTCTCCAACGGTCATATTTTTCCTTGATTTTCAGAGGAACCTGTAAACATTTCACTCAAACAATAGTTAGTTTGTAACTGAATTAATGATATCATTTTATAACCAAAACATGAATAAGAAAAAATATGGTTGCTTGACTAAAATAATTTTTTAGAATGTAAGGTAAATAAAAGCTCGGAGTCAAACCAAAAACCATTTAGTTTTTATAATAAATAAATATTCAGATTCTGTTTTCCAAATAATTCATAACCTGAATTATATAGAATTACAGAGTATATATTTCAAGGAAATTCGGAGTCTGAATTAATATGAATTTGGAGTTTGAACTTACAATGTTTGGTGTTTGAATTCATAAGAATTTGGAGTCTGAACATCAGAAAGTTCAGAGTCTTGATTCAGAGAACTCAGAGTCTGAACTGAGAATGTTTGGAGTCTAAATTTAGAGAACTTGAAGTCTGAACTCAGAAAGTTCGGAGTCTAAATTTAGAGAACTCAGAGTCTGAACTCATAAAGTTCGGAGTCTGAATTTTTGAGAACACGAAGTCTGAACTCGGAACATTCAGAGTCTGAATTCAGAGAGTTCAGAACCTGAATTCAAATCCTAAAAAAAGAATTCTCTATACAGAAGTATTTATAGGAGTCTGAGGTTTTGGATACGAAACCATGTTTTCTTCTTAGACATAATATGAACAATGAAAAAAAAATAGTAAGGATAAATTTCCTTGGGGAAGGAAAATTTCCTAATGAAAGTAAAGCATAGGGTAAATGAAATTTTCCTTAAGATAAGGTGTTTGTGATTTTCAAAACATGAAGTAATGGATATGTCATAAGGAATTTTTTTGACTCAACATATCCCCAAATTTTAAGGAATGGAAAATTCATAAGGAAACCATATTGACTCAACAATATCTCCCTTTTTGGAAAGCACAAATATCCTTATGAAAAATAATATAAGGACACAGAAAAAAAATTTCTAGACATTAAAAGTAAACTTTATCTCCCTTAACATATGGGCAATAATGAATACAAATAACACCCTCTTAAGCTTTGTACACACTAAGGATCACATTATTGATTTACAGAATGAGTCTTATCATTATATTGCATATAGAATTATTCTCGGATAAGAACTCCCACTTAGATGAACTCCCCCTTAGGGAAATTTTATCTTTACTTAGTATTATTTTTTACATTCCTTTCTCCGCCTTTGTGATTTTTAAAAAGTAATACAGGGAATGGATAAGAAATTGTAATACCTAAAATAATAGTTCTAGAGAAAAAAACATAAAGAGAAACCAAAATAATTTCATTAGGATTGGAAAAATTTGTACAAGTAAAGAATACAACAAAATATCATAATTGAAAAATTTTATCATTCCTTCTACTTTGTAATAAACTTATTCATAATTGTTTTGAGCTTCTTGGTCACTTTGTATTCTTCCTTTGCTATTTTAGGAAACTGATCCTGATCCTTGGTTTTCCTCTCTAAGGATTTGATTCTTTCTTCTTGAGCAATAAGAATATCATCCTGAGCCTTCAAGACTTATTACTTCTTGACAAGCATCTCTTCTATCTCAATCAATAGATCTCTTTCTCTCTTCTAGATTTGAGAAACTGAATATAACTTCCCATTCGGATCATTTACTTCTTGCACCCAGGAATCTTATCCAGATTTAACTTATCCTCAAAAGCATTTGTGAGATCGTTGATATTCACATCTTAAGTGTCGAATTCATCCTGGAAACTTTCTCGAAATTCATCAAGAATATGCATATCTTGAATTGCCTTTCTTGATCAACTGGTCATCTTCTTGCATGACCTTTTGGTGCTTCATAGTTAATAAGAAAAGACGTGAAGTCAGCCTCCAGTTTTACACACTTATCCATCACCATGGATACTGAATCCGATTTCTAATTCAAGGTGTGTTGAAGCATTTGAATCTCGAGTCTATGCTTGGAAAAATTGAAATGGTCCAAACAAGCTTCTTTAAAGTCTAAACTAAGAAATTGTGTCCAAGGGAAGATGATTCAGAATCTGAGACTTTATTTTGTGAGGGCTGAATCTATATTTCAACTTCCTTCCTCTTTGATGATTTACCATATTATTTAATCTTCACAACAACATTACTAGGTGTATCAACAACCACCTGCCTTCCCTTATCAACCTTCAGAATGGCTTCCTCTTCGTTATGTGATTCATGTTCACTATCAAAGAGTTGAACAATTCTGCCTTTATCAACCCTTTCCTTCTTAGCTCGGGCCTCAGCATCCTCTAGATGAATGAAATCATGATTATAACTTTCTTCTTCAGACAGATTATTCACTTCTTCTTCAACCTTCTCATCTTCACCTTTCTCATCTTTCCTAGGGGTAGCATGCTTTAAAGACTGAGCTTTAGAAGTTCATATTGAAAGCTTCTCAGAAGGACTTTCCATCTCATAAAAATCATCTACTTTCTTAATAAGATCTTTAGTTTCTACACTTCCATCTTCTTCCTCTTCTTCCACTGCTTTTACTTCTTCTACTTGTTTCATTTCTTTCTCTTCCTTATCTGGATTCTTAGCTACCTTTTCTTTCAGAGATTTTTCTTCAGCAGGGTCCAATACAAACATAGACTCCCTTTATTTTAGATTTTTCTTATCTTATATCCACTTGGCTACAACCTCATCTGAATAATCTTTTTTTTTCTTCATAGGCATTGGTGGTGTGGATTGGGTATCCTTAGCTGTTGGTGGTTTTTCTTTCTCTTATACTTCCTTCAACTTCCTATTCCTTCCTCCATTCTTAGAGATCTTTGGGCCTCCTATTTTTTTTTGATAAGGCTTCTATCTCTTACTAAGGAAAATAATCAAAATCTATGGATTCTTTAGAAAATCCAACATTCATCTTTCTCAGAGTATCATTTCTTACCAACATGACTTTGTAATTTCTTGGTTTAGAAATACATATTATTTTTAAGGACTCCATACATCGAACAATCATTATTGAGAGAATGACTGTATACATGATAATTTGAGCCTTCAGATTTCCATTCTTTATCTTCGCAATTGTAATCATAATTTGCTTAACCAAGTAAATATTTCCACGAAATCCAGGATATACATGTCACTCTTCTTCAGGGTATCCTTATCCCCTTTTCTCAGAATGATGAATCCTTGAACCCACAATTCTAGAATCCTGAAATTTGTTGACAGGTGAACAATATTTGGAATGTTAACATCTGAAAGACCAAAGAAATACATATCCTTCAACTTAACAAAGCTTCCTTGAACATCCGAATCTTACGAGAACAAAACTCTGCTTCTCCTTCACAATGAACTTCAATCAAACTGGCTACCTTGGCGTAAGAAAGAGCATAAGTCATCCCATAAATCTTAAAAGTGAATTCACATTTTCCTTCTTCCTTGAAAAACATACTGAATAATAGAATTCAAATAACAATTCCAGGTAAACCAGATCCTATGCTCCTAGTTTCGATATGCAAACACTCTTCCACCCATTGAGCTTGATGTTATTTGAGATAGTACAATCATACTTAGCAATGAAATTTGGATGTACCAACATTTCTCTGTAAATCTTAAATTCTGAAATCGACTTGAAAGTTCACATGTCTTTCTGGGATGATACTTCGATATACATTCAGAGATAAGGAAACCTTGAAAATCCAGAATTGGTTTATATAGGAGGGCAGGGCTTCAACACGCGAGAGATTGGATTTCGATGTGGGACAACCACCGGGGGTCATTCATATAAGCAATTGGGGTGACGATTCAGCTTCCATACCCAATCCAACGGTTGAGAAAAATGGTGATCATATCTGACGGTTGAGATGATAGTTGGAAGAAAATTTTTAGAGAATCTGATCATTTGAGGTTTTTAAGAAAACATTCTGATTTAAGAAAAATAGAATTCGAAAAATTTAGAAACAGATGAAAATACCAAAAAGTAAAAGATGATTATGCAAACTTAAGAAAGGAAAAATACCTTTCCGATTTCTAGGAAGATTATTTGTAATGATGTAGATTCTTCTAGATGAAGTTTTATACCCCGAAATAATTTTGATTACTAAAACTTTTACTACGAAAATCATTATTATGAAAAGCTTTATTATGAAAATTTTAGGTATGAAGATCTTCATTAAGAAAATTTTTAGTATGAAAATCTTCATTATGAAAAATTTTAAGTACAAAAATCTTCATTATGAAAACATTAAGTACAAAAATCATCATTATGAAAATTTTGAAATACAAAAATCTTCATTACGAATTTTTTTTAACTACAAAAAGCTTCATTACGAAAATTTTTGAACATGAAAAATATTTAGACTACAAAATTTTTTATAAAACTATAAAAATAATGTACTCCCCCTATGAAAAGTAGTTCTTTACTGTAAGGAGATAAGTTTCAAAAAGAAGTTAATATGGAATATTACCTTACAGTTATCAGTCCCTACTTTTTTTTAATGTATTCAAATCAATAAGAGGGTAAATATTTTGTGAAAATATCCGCAAGTTTATCTTGTGTTACAATTAATTGAATAATGACATCTCTTTTTTGTGTGTGATCCCTAAGAAAGTGATGCCTAATAAATATGTGTTTTCCATGAGAGTGATGTGAATAGTTTTTACTTAAGGCAATGGAACTAGTATTATCAAACAAATTTTGTGTTTTTGTAAAACTCATACCATAGTCTGTGAGTGTGTGGTGCATCCACAACACCTGAGCACAAAAAAATCCAGCTGCTACATATTTAGCTTCAGTAGTAGAAAGTGCTACTGAGTGTCTCTTTTCTTATGATGAAGAAACTAATGAATCTCTCAAGAAATGAAAAGTTCTAGATGTACTTTTTCTATCCATTCTACTTCTACCAAAACCAGCATCTGAAAAACTTTTTAAAACAATTTCTAGAAGTGTAAAAGAGTCCTAGATCCATGGTTCAGTTAAAGTAGCGAAAAATACTTTTCACTACCTTAAAATGAGATTCCTTAGAATTGGAATGATATCTTGCACATAATCATACTGAAAACATTATGTCTGGATGACTATCTATCAAGTAAAGTAGACTTCCTATCATACCTCTAAAAGATGTTTTATCTACTGGTTTCCCAGCTTCATCTAGATCAAGTGAATTTGAGGTACCAGTGGGTGTACTTATACTCTTGGTGCTGTCATATCCATACTTCTTAAGAATATTGTTAATATAATTATGTTGGGATATATAGATTCCTTTAGGTTTTTGAGAAATTTGATAACCAAGGAAAAATTATAACTCACCCATCATTCAAAATTCAAACCCAGATTTCATTAGATCTGCAAAGGAATCAGTTAAAGATTACTGAGTTGAACCAAATATAATGTCAGCAACATAAATTTGAACAATCAAAACATTTTTCTTATCTTTATTTATAAAAATATTTGGATCAACATTTCCCTTAACAAAATTATTTTGAATAAAAAATCCAATAAGTCTATCATTCCATGCTCTCGGGGCTTGCTAGAGTCTCTACCAAGCTTTGATAATATTTAAAACATGTATAGAATGTTTTGTATCTTCAAAACCAGGAGGTTGTTCTATATGAACTTCCTATTTAACATACCTATTAAGGAAAGCACATTTACCATCCATTTGAAGAAGTTTGAAATTGAACAATGATGCAATGGCAATTAGAATACGAATAGATTCATGTCTAGCTACTGGAGAATAGGTTTTTCATAGTATATTTATTCTTGTTGATTAAATAATTTAGTAACTAACCTATCTTTATATCATAATATGATTCCATTTTCATCCCACTTATTTCTAAAGATCCATTTTACTCCAATAACATAAGTTTATTTAGGTCTTTAAACCAAGGTCCAGACATTATTCCTTTTGAATTCATTTAGCTCATCTTGCATAGATTTTATCTAATAATCATCACCTAATGCTTAATAAGTGATTTTTGGTTTTAATTGGGAATGGAATGATATATGGTCTAATTCATTCCTTAAGGAACTTCTTGTCGTTACATATTGATTTACATCACAAATTATACTATCACTGAGATGACTCTTTAGAAAAAACTAATTTGGGTTTTGTTAAACTTTTTTATCAACATAGGGTAGAAAGTATTATGGGGTAAATGCTTCCAAAATATTTTCATGAAAATTTTCCTTGTTAGAAAGATATTTTAACAAAGGTTGACAATCAGTTTTTGAAGACACATCCGAAGATGTTGGTTGAGGTTTTTTAAAAACAAAAGGGTTAGTTTCATCAAATTTGACATGCACTGTTACTTCAATAGTACAAGTGATTTTCATAAAAACCCTATTGGCCTTAGAAGTTGTGGAGTATCCTAAGAAAATTACTTCATCAGATTTTGGTGCGAATTTGTGTAGATTATCTATAGTTTTCGAAAATGAATACCTTGCAACCAAAAACCATGAAGTTGGAAAGTCTAGGTTTTCTACCATTCCATGACTCATAAAGAGTTTTATTAAGAAAATTTCTATTCAAAACACAATTTATAGTTTAGCGAGAAGTACTTATAGCTTCTGCCCAAAAATGTTTTGCTATAGAATATTCACACAACATGGTTCTTGTTATTTCCTGAAGAATTCTATTTCTTCTTTTCAAAACACCATTTTTTGGAGGTATTCTAGGTGTTGAGATGTTATGAGTAATGCATTTTCTACTACAAAAAAGTTTTAAAATCTGAATTTTGAAATTCTCCTCCATGATCACTATGAATAGTTATAAAAGCAAGGTTTTTCTCATTTTTAACATGGCCTCTAAAGCTTTTGAAATAATAAAAAACAACAGATTTATTTGCTAGAAAATAGACCCATGTAAATCTAGTGTAATCATAAACTAAGACAAATACATAATATTTTCTTCCAATGCTTCTAGTATGTGTTGGACCAAAAAGATCTATATGCACTAACTGTAACGCATCGGTCGTTTAGACTTCACCGACTGATTTAAAACATTATTTATGTTTCTTGAAATATTTACAAGGATCAAAAAAATTTGAAGAATCAAATATAAGTTCTATTATATCCTTAAATAATCTTTTTATAGAGATTTTTCAAAGGTTCCTAAGGTTATAATGTCCTAAATTTCAATGCCACAACCTAGAATGATCTTCTACTACACTAAGGCAAGGTACGTCTTGGCTCCTAAGCTCTTCTATGTTTAGTGTGTAAACATTATCTTGCCTGTTGGAAGAAAGAATAAACTCTTCCTTGGACTTGTGTTCTAAGAAACTGTCATTCCTAAAATTCACAGGTCGACATTCATCATATAATTGAATTATGCTAAGTAGGTTTTTATTAAGACCCTTAACAAATAAAATATTTGAAATCAATGTTTTTTCTAGAAAAATAATTTTAACTATATCAATAATTTCTCCCTTAGTATTATCTCTGAAAGTTACTTTTCCTCCATTCATCTTGATAATCTCTTAAAATATGTTTTTGTTACCAGTTATATGCTTGGAACATCCACTATCCATGTACCATGTATGTGTTTTTGTAATTTCTTTATTTTATGAAAATAAAAGGGTTAGACTTTCAGAATCCAAACTTTCTTGGATCCAGAAACTTCAGAAAGAAAAATTTTAGGTATCTATATTTTCTTAGAAAAATATGCTTTATGGAAACCTAAAGACTTGGTTTTGTTTAAAGACCATTTTTTTCTCAATTCCCACCACACTGACACTTAGTGCAGAATGGAGCACTTTGAGGAACAAAATAACTATTACTAAAAATCGGTTTTGAACTTGTATAACCAAAACCAGAATTATTCTTTAGAGGTAGAGTTTGAGAATACATCTTATCAAAATTTTTCTTTCCTAAGGTATAGTTTGACAAACACTTCCTCAAGTAAATTATTTCTAACATTAGTCTAATTACTACGTTCTTATCTTAAAAAAGATTAGTTTTATCACTAGAGATAGGCTCGTAAACATTTTTCTTAGAGATTGATTTTTTAGATCCATAGAAAGTTTATCCTTCTCAAAATTAACTCCCTCAAGTGTTTTTTTGAAATACTTTCAAAATCATGGGTTTTCTTATCAACATATTTAGAATGATCTGATATTTCCTTAGTAAAAATATAAATCCTATAATTTTCCTTATTAATCATTCTCTTGACATTTGAATTTTCATTCTCTAGAATCTTTTCAAACCTTGACACTTTTTCACAGGTAGGTAAAGTATTATATTCATCAGAAGAAGATTCTTCATCCAAGGATTAATAATATTTACTATAACTATAATTAGCACTGAAGGATACATTTGTCATTGATTCATCATTTTGTACCTTAGCAATTAAAAAATGATTTTGAATAGGTAGTCTGGCTATTAGACCAAGATTATTTTGTCCAGAAGAGTCATAATAGGAGGATTCATCAGAAGAGTCTCTATCACTGTCACTTTTGGTGTCATTAGCTTTCAAAAAATTCTTAGCTTTCAATTGTAATACTTCATTATTTTCTTCTCAAAATTCTTTTCCTCTCTTTCTTTTCTATTAAGCATAGGAAAATAAATCCTTATATGTCCAGCTCTTTTGCATTCATAACAGGTGACTTCAGAGTCTTTCTTATCCATTCTTTCTTTCTTCTTGTATCTGTACTGAAAGTATTTATTTCCAACTATCTTGTTCATCCTTCGAGCACGATTAGAAATTTCATTCTCAGAATGTTTTCTTTCACTAGATTCAGATTGAACATTGACCATCTTAGACTTCAATCTTTTAACTGTTTCATGAGTCTTGGATTTCATATGATTTGAAGTAGTTGTAAAAGCAACACTTCCATTCCCATTCTTCTTCTTAACATTGTCAGCATCTCTCTTAATTCTAGCCTCATGTTAAAGAAGAGTTATAAAAATATCATCAAGAGTAATCTGTGAGAATTTCCTATTGTCATCTATAGCTGTCCTCTTGGATTCCCACTCATTAGTCATGATGTCTATGATCTTGTCTACATGTTCCTCATTATCCAAACCTTTTTCACTCATGGATTGTTAGCTATTGACAATAGTCATAAATCTATGTTGTACCTTACAAATAGGTTCTTTATAAGGAATGAAAAAACCATGGTACTCAGCTCTAAGCATAGCTCTTTTAGTTTCAATAACTTTGGAAGAACCAAAATGTGTAACTTCAAGACTTTTGTAAATACAATTTGCAGCTTTAAAAGATGAAATCTGGCTATAAATATTCATAGTCATGGAACACAACAAAGTATTGTGTACCTTATAGTTAAGTTTATATTCAGACTTCTCTTGATTAGTAAAATCTCGGAATTCATTATTAGGAATCTTGTAATCTCTATTAAGCATTACAAAGTTATCCATTCTAGTATTAATGACAAAGGTCTTCATACGATCTCTCTAATATTCATAATCATTCCCAGAAAAAATATGTGGTCTAGTAGGATTTAAGTTGTCTATCGAACCAACATTCATTCCTGCCATCTTAAAGAAACATTATTCCTACACAATATTTTTAGTAATAAATGTTTCTAAACAAGGTTAAAAATATCCTAAGCAAGGAAAATATAGAACAATGAAAAACTTGAGCAAGAAAACTTATTTGTGAATATAATTATTCAGAGACCTCCTATGAATCAAATTTAGGATTTATTCAGAGTATGAGGTAACCAACCTCTGATACCAATTGTAAGGATGGTATGGAGTATGAAATTCTCCATTGATACCCACTATAGGATCAAAATACTAATGTAGATTCCCAATGTACAAGAGGTGGGGGGGGGGGGTGAATTGTATAATTTAAAAATTATTTGGGAACTTTTAAAGTTGGTTAGAAACCTTTCAAATTTTTAATAAAGTTAAACAAGGTAAATTCATACAACTTATAAGTTCTACAACCCTTCTTGATTCCCGAAATATTATTCTGAGAATGTAATTCTGAAAAAGTGATTCCAGAAATGAAACTAAACAAATTTTTACAAAGATAAACATTATACCTTATAGCATATAGAATCTCACTAAATCAGAGTATACACATATAGGGAAGTATCAGAATGTTATACTTTCTTCAACAACCAAAACACAGTGGAATAAATTTAATAATACCACTAACAAGTAGTAAATATTTTAACCCAAAGAGAAGGGTATCCAACAACCTTGGATAAAGATCCCTTGATTTATTCATTCAAGAAAGTCTGTATAACTGATACCAGGGTAATCCCTCAATAGAAAGATCAGATTCTATCTTTATATCCCTGCAATCCCTCAATCATCAAGGTAGTCACCACCTCTGTCTTCTTATCCCCGAAAGACCTCAGATGTACTCAACAACATTCAGAGTCGCACAAAGCAATTCTGAAAAAGATGTTTAGTACGTACAAAGCATGAAAGTATCTCTCTAGAAATAACATCAGTATCATGTCATCTATAGAGTCTTAGAACTGTGTGAGCTTGATCAAATGAGCTCCTATTTATATGGGCATTCTCAATTGTCGGCTCCCTCCTCCAACGATCATATTTTCCTTGATTTTCAGAGGGACCTGTTCACGTGTCATTCAAACAACGGTTAGTTAGTAACTGAATGAACGAAATCATTTTATAACCAAAACACGAGTAAGAAAAAATATGGTTTCTTGACCCAATTCATTTTTCGGAATGTAAGGAAAACAAAAATTTTGTAGTCTAACCAAAAACCATTCGGTGTTTATAATACATAAATATATGGATTATGTTTTCCAAATAATTCATAACCTAAATTCTATAGAATTATGGAACCTGAATTTCAATTAAATTTAGAGTCTGAATTAATAAGAATTAAAAGTCTGAACTTACAAAGTTTAGTGTCAGAATTCATAAGAATTCAGAGTCTGAACTTCAGAAAGTTTGGAGTCTGGATTTAGAGTACTCAGATTCTGAACATAGAAAGTTCAAAGTAAGAATTTAGAGAACTCGGAGTCTTAACTGAGAATGTTTAGAGTTGGAATTAAGAGAACTCAGAGGATGAACTCAGAATGTTTGGAGTCTGAGTTCAGAGAACGCGAAGACTAGACTCGGAAAGTTCAGAGTTTGAATTATGAGAACTCGGAACCCGAATTCAGATCTTAAAAATAGAATGCTCTATATCTGTGCATTTATAAGAGTATGAGGTTTTGTGTAGGAAACTGACTTTTATTTTTAGACATAATACGAAAAATGAAAAAAAAGTAAGGATAAATTTCCTTGGGGAAGGAAAATTTCCTTATAAAATTAAATCATAGGGTAAATGAATTTTTCCTTAAGATAAGGTGTTTGTTATTTTCAAAACATGAAGTAATGGAGAAGTCATAAGGAAACATTATTGACTCAAAAATCTCCCCAAACATGGAGGTATATAAAAGTCATAAGGAAACCTTATTGAGTCAACAATTATGTCATATTTTGTTACTAGAAAACAAAAATTTCTAACCAATTCTCAGAAGCCAGATGATTTGATCGTTAAGATAAATTGATCGATTTAGTTTAAAAGGAATGAGTGGTTAGTTATCCGGAAAGAAAAAAGTATCTTGGCTATGAAATTAATGGAAACACAAAAATACATGAAATAAGGGAGGAAGAAAATACATTCCAAGATATAATAAATGTTACCAAAAAGGATTTAATAGATTGTAGATATGAGAATGTGAGGAATGATATCAAAATATGTTCAACTATAATTCTTGTAGAAAGGAGAGACATAAGAAAAATATTACAAACTGATAGTAACAAATATGTTTCTAAAAATGATGATAAGTCAACATCCTCATCAAAATATTTTGACGATAATATAAAAAATATTACAAAACCTAAGAAGGATTAAAGGAAGGGTGAAATCACGTCCCATGATAAATCCATGAAAAAGATGGTGAAGATAAGACTGAGAGAGGACTCTAAATCTAACTGTTGTTTCTAATGAATAATCGAGGTTCATATTTATTCAGAAAATATTTTTATACATGTGCTTACTTTCAAAGAATTTATGGAGTGAAAATAAATAAGCTATAATAGATGAGTCTCTTATTATTATCTCAAAAGAAATTAATGAGGCTATGAAAACTCTATATTTTTTAAAAATTTCTATTATTACACACCTAAACATTCTAATATTTTTATTTATATGGGTTCCGGTTAATTTTGTCTTAAAAAATTATTTCAAGGACATCCCCATTATTGAAAATGTAAAATGAATCATGAAAATGGTATCACATGATTGTTTTTTATAGAAAAAATTCATCACCATGGTTATACGCTCTTGTTATCAATAGTGGGATCACCCATATAGACTTAGAGCAAATTAGTTAAAGGATTTTAGTTATATTTCTCATGTGATATCTATGTAAAAAAATTAAACAATTCTTGGAAATGAACTCATTGGTTAGAAACTTTTCTGGAAGACCTCTTGGAATTTTTTTTTTCAATAAGGGGGATAGATAAGAGAAAGTGGGAGTGTTAGAAGAAGAAATGAGAGTAAGAAATAAATAGGAAGATTAAAATGTATGAAAGAAAAACAATACCACTTATTGTTTTGAAGTTGGTGAATTTGGTATTGAAAATAAATTCAAAGTGGGATATTATTAGTCCCATGTTGTGTATTGGATGGAAATCATATTGAACACTTATTTCCAAAGAATATGACTCGTGGATTCAAAATAATCAGACTCATCATGGGTCTGGAATTAGAGAAGATCATAGTGAGAAGTTTATCGTAATCAGATTCATACTATGTTCAGAATTAAAGGATACGTATAATTAGGAATTCAAATTTCTAGATGTAAATTTCTATCAGAATCAATCTAAATTTGTATTGAAGAATGTAATGATTTTGATAAATAATTAGATCCATAAAAATTATGATATATCAAATGTGTTAATGATAATTTGATATTGAAGTTATAATAAATTATAAGTTTGGTTTGAAACTTATGATGCAATCTTGATCGGAGAAAGGGGGAGTGTAAGAGATGAGGTCAATAATACCCAGATTAATAATATCTGGGTTGAAGAGAAGATAGATATTCTCATGATTGTTTTCAGAATAACCGGATCTATGTGGAAAGAAATAAATCACACAATAACCTTCTTAGAAAATATTGTACTTAGGGAAATCATACTCACAATGATCACAATTTGGACAATCATACTCAGCCTAAGTTAATAATAATGTATGTTGGTGAAGTTGAAAGCTATTGGCATCAGCCCGTCATATTCAACATTATATCCTACTCAAAAAGATTTTTTTTTCAAACAATGACCAGTGAAAATTGAAATGAAATGAATCAGATGAAAATCTAAATGACAATTACTGATCAATAATGTAGTCAACCATTTGAGATGGTCGAATGACTTTTGAAAGGAATAGATATATGAACACTATTTTGTTTCCAAATTTCATTATCATGTTGTTCAATTGTAGAATTGGTTTGTTTTCTATTCAAATAAAATTTTCAATTGGGAAAAGAGAAAAGGTAAAATAGTGAGAATTTGTTTAGGATTATAGATAAAGGATTTTGTGGAAAATGATCTCAAGGGGGATCTTGATATTTAAATGTATAATTATATTCAATTGATATAGAGCGTCATATTCATTAAATCAAAGTGGTATCCATTTCTTCATTCATTTACAACCAATTTCTAAAAAAACTTATTTTTTTAAATATGATTGATATGAAGAATAGATGAATTTAAAAGAAGATTCAAGAATCTTTGAGAAGAGTTGATAAATTCCTAAATTCATTTGATATTTTAGGGGAAATCAAAATTTGGGTGAATTTAAGTTTGTGGGAACAATTTTGGTATTTCTTCCAAAAAATATTATTGGTCACCTATAAAAAGTGAAGAGTACATCATACCTTTTTAATGATCAATGTATTGTTCACTATATAAGATAGATATTTTTTGTATTTTATAAAGAGAAGATGAAGTTTCCATATTCATTTTGGAGGAATTTTTAAAGGATTGAATCGAAAGAGAAGAGACAAGATCAAAATATTTTATTAAGTTGATCATCTTGTTAAGGGATTATAATACTCTAATGATAACTATATTCTCATTTTCAATTTTATTTTGATCATCATATTGTCTGGCCAGATTTTTGGATCGGGATTTCGATGCTGGGATTTTTGGATTAAATAAGAAAGAGTTTTTAATTTTCTCAATCGTACTCATGAAGTGTTGAATCATTTCGTATTGAATAATCATATCAAGAAGAATCAGACTTCGAAGAATTGGAATGAGATAATCATACTGAGAAGAATCGTATCAGTGAGAATCATACATAGAGGAATAATACATGAAGAAATGTACTGTGAAAATCAGACTGAGTTTTCATAACAAAGTGTTGAAAGATCTTACATTTTTTTTGGGTAAGAAATTGATGATTTTTTTCAATTGAATACATTTCTGGTATTTAAAAATAATCACATGTAACATGATTTGTTACACAAACATTTTATTACCCTATTTGTGCAATGAGGGTGCACTAATATTTTTATATTGTCTTCTATATACGACATGACTGATATAGAATATCCTACTCATTGTAATCCATGTATTTTAATATATTGGATTTTGTGGTATTGGATTTTCTCCAAACCATACCATGGACATATATATTAACATAAATAGTGAACCTTGTAAATTATTGTGTTTTTATGGATGTTTCTTTGAATATTATTCATGTAGGGAATAAAATATTTAATAGTAGATGTATTTCATTTCAATTGAAAGTTAACATAGAAGAAAAAGGTATAAATGATTCACCATCTCCCCCTCTCAATAATATAATTATCTTTACTAGGAACATACACAACCATTTACAATTATGTAATAGGTGAATTCATATACAAACCCATATTGTAACACCCCAATCTTCCACGGTATGCCTCTCTTTTATTAATACAATAGCTTGCATTGTACGCAATTTCGAGATTCTAAAATACCGCGACCAATCAAAGTAGCCATTATGAATAGTAATACCCACTTTTTGAAATTTTATAAATTTTACCTCTCAAAATGGACTTCATTTTTGGATTTGGAATGTCAAAATTATCCTAGGGTGAAATTTTGGTACTTTTCGGATAACTTTTATATTTTGATGAATAGTGAAAATTACTAAATTTTAATTAAAAACAACTTTTTTAATCAAAATAATTAATAGTGATAAATTGAGAATTTGAGTGGTTTTAAAGTATATTTAGAATATATTTTTACCATTTAATAAAATGTTGGTCATTGGACATAATTTCACAATTAAACTGGACATAAACAAGTGTCAATCTTTTGATAGTTATTATCTCTTAAAAACACCCTTTTTGTTTTAACAACGAGAATTAATTTTAAATTAATTTCGGCCCTCCCATGTTTTGAATTTGGAAAAATGGATTCCATATTTGGAATCAGGATGTCTAAAATGTGTAAATAGTAAACTTTTATTTTTAGTCATATTGAATAATTACTTTGGTAAATATTTTATTTACCATGGTTAAAGGGTAAATTCGTTAAATAAGGGTAAAATAATAATAATAATATAATAATAAATTACCATAAAATGTGTCTTAATCTTATTTGTTGATACATGTCCGACCATGGACATCTTTGGGTCGATTTTGGGACCCCATGCAACAACTTGTAGGTGATAAGTACACTTTATATTAATTAAGTTAAAGTAAATACAAAAATGACACAAGCATATATCTTTTAGCACAACAATTTTTACATAGGGTTATATATGTTGGATTTTAGACTATAAATATTCATTAAAAAGATAAAAATATATAATACATAATGGTAGTTTATTTATAATTTTTAGACATTTAATAATTAAATTTATTTATAACACAATAATGATGGAGTATTTTCTTTATTAATGAAAGAATCAAATAATTGGTATTATAAATGTTAAAATAAATATAATTTGAAAGTTTTGATGACATCCATGGATTTTATTGGTTAATATGACATTATAGGATTTCTTAAATGATTTTTGATTGAATTAATAATGTTTTTAGGACTTTAACAAAAATCAATTATTGAATAGTGTCAAAATTGACATAAATGAATTTTTAAAACAAATGTTATATTATTAATTGATATTATATTCCCAAAAATCTAAAGTTCGGACAAAGGACTTATATCATGATAATTTTATCATTAATTGACCACTTTGGGGTCTCTTGGATGTAAATAGTACGTTTATTAACTATATAATATAAAAAAACAAAGTGACATGGTAAATGTCAATCTAATTAACTAAGAGTTGAAACTAAAAGATAATGTTAATATAATTAACCAAACCTGTCTAAAATCTATTGGTTGAAAGGATTTCGACCCATCCCCACATTATACTTTGAATAATAAACTTTTGAGCCATTAGAAACCGAATATAAATTTATTATAAATTAATAATTTATGTTTTTCCTAAAGAGACCCTCCTCCCCCTTATAAATGGACACCACTTCTAACAAATTATTGACACCATCAAAGCCTTTTGGTTTGGCCAAACCCTACCCAAATATTCTCTCAACTTCCCTCACTTCAACCTAGAGGCCTTAGTTTGACAAAAAATCCAACCTAAGGATCCCTTTTGATCAAATCAAAAGGATGAACCCAAAGAAGAGGAGGTTATCCTACCCCCAACCAAGGAAAAGTACAAGGTAAGGGGTTTCTTATATCACTTTTAATTCTGTGAGATTTACATTTTTCACCAATTACGTATTGCATGTGGTGTATTTTGTACTTCCATTTGATATGTATTATCATGATCCTCTTTATATTCATGATATTATATGATTCATTTGGTGGTTAATGACTATTTTTCATACGACTCGATTGATTAAAACAGGGTAAGGGTTAATTTCACAATCTCTTTATTATTCGAGGTGGTTTATTTGTAATTATCTACTGAAACATCTTTATCATCCACATCCATGTTTCCTAAAAATGTATTTCAAAACATTTTAACTATTTACTATACAAGGGGTTAAAGTAATTTACACCCTTGTTTGACTTTTTAAAAAATGTTTTGAAAGGAATCTTTCCGTCGTTTTCCAAACAAGGTAAATTATAACCTTTTCGACAAAATTAAGTTAAGAATGTTTTTGTTAACTTATACAGAGGGTGCGGTTATTCTCCACCATTATTAAACCTTTGATCTTACCTTAAAATCTTATAAGGATATTTTCAAAATAATGGGTTTCTATATAATTATATGATTTTTAAATGATTTAAAAAAAGACATATTTCTCTCAAATAGTTTTGATTTCATCTCTGTAAACATCCTTTGATGGATTTTAAGCTTATTTGAAGTTGATTTATTATGATACAAAACTTCCATATTGTATTGAAGGTTTTGTGATATGTTTGACTATGGATGAGTTATTTTTATTTCATTCATGGTTTATGGTTAAAGTATTGACATTTCATAAGTTGGTTTTAATATGAAAGTTTATGTTATTTCTCAACCTTTTATTAAGATTAATGTGTTGGACTAGTATGATCTGGGTTGGGGAACGATAAAAGTAAGCCCTTAGGGTTAGTGTTTAGTTACTAGAGGCACTCCAGGTTAGTGTATGGTTATTAGAGGCACTCCAGGTTAGTTTCCGATTATTACAGGCACTTCGGGATGGTGTCCGGTTATTAAAGGCACTACAGGTTGGAGTACGGTTACAGAGGCTCTCCGGTTTGGGTTTCCGTTATAGTTATCCCTTAGGTCTTTGCATGAGGCCCTAACACAAAAATTAAAGTTTGGAATTATGCATTCCCTCATTATGAAATTAGTTATTATATGTGATTATTTGATTAGTATAATATCCATGTGCATGTTTATATGGTAATGTTTGATATATTTTTACCATGTTATGTTCAAGTTTATGTTAAAAAAGGATTTTGTTTTTATTACACATCTTTCCTTAAAAGTTTATAGCTTCTGCTAAATTATTTACCCCTACTGAGTATCTGAACTCGCCCCTTTCTATGTTTTATTTTTTCCTAGGATCCCAAGAAGTGGTTTATGATTAAGATGAAGTGTTAAACTAAGGGAACAATGGCGTTCGCAAAATAATTATTTATGTTGTGTTTCATTTTAGAATGTGTAATGTAATGTTCATGTATCTAATCTATTTTCAATGAATTCTAAACTGATCGGTCCTTCATGACTTGATTCTTTGTAATCATACCAATGAATTAAAATAATGAACCAACTTTGGGTAATTGGGGTTGGGGCGTTACACATATGACGGTCATGTTATAAACATACAAAATGGAACTCAAGGAAAGGTAATGAGTTTTACCTTTATATTGCGAAGAGAAATAAAAGGAATGTTTTATTTAGCACATGTGAAAACTCATCTAACCCTTATAAAACTTCTATGACCTATACACAGTTTTGAGCACTAGCCTATATCATTATACAACTGATATTAGCTTTACATGAGTTGGTTTCTAAGATGAAACTGACATGAGATCATCATACCAATACATATTCAAGGAAAAATAGTATCATCACTAAACTATTAAAATTCTATCTTACATATATGAAGCCAATGTAAAACATTTGTTACACTGACATAGAAGTAAGTTTATGCCTAATTGTAAAATTATATTTATAAAATATTTATGTTTCATTATAAATACTTATAAATAATTAATATAGGGATTTATTATCATTATAAAAATCAATAAAAACACTTTTAAAATATCATAACCACATTAAAAACATCCAAATAAATTTCACAAATATACTTTCAAAACCATAAAATTACTTCCATAACATTAAAAAATATTTAAAAACCACTTATTGAAAAATGAGAATCTTTCATGAAATACTAGAACCCTAAGAATGAAAAAGGAAGGCTCGAAAATATTTTGTCTGTCACAATAGTGGAATCCCTTTTCATGTCCCAAATCAATCCATGGACTTTTATTGGTCAATGATTGGTTATGAACTCCCTATGAAAATAACTTCGCTTATATGGGTCCTGATACTTAGTAATAAAATATATTTATCTGAAATAGTTGGATAGGTTCTGTATATTAGGAATATATTGATTATGAAATAATATATTGATAAATTTCCCAAATAGTTTCTAGGTATTCCCTAAAAAAATGAGGATTTATTTTCCATTGAACTCATACCTGTAGTTATACCCCTATCAATGATTCTTATATAATAAAATCTATTGAATGGGAGTAATCGAAAAAATATATATACTGGAATCTTGAAAAGGGTTTTATATGGCCAAGTGCATCCCCATGGGTTGTACACATCCCCATTATTAAGGTGAAATATGGAACAATGTGTCTTTGTCTTGACTATCCTGAACATAACAAGTTCACGATTAACAATAAGTACTATTTTTCCCATATTAATGATTATCTCAATGAATTTTATGGGACTCAATGCTACTCAAATAGTTACCTTTTATTTTTATATCATCAACTAAAGGTGAAAATGGTGGATATGCCTAAGACATCCTTTTGTACAAGATAAGGGTTCTATAACATCATAGTGATTCCATATAGACTCAAAAAATACTTTTTAATATTCATCTATGTGATTAATAAATTCATTATAGATTACCTAGATTAATTTTTTGTAGGGTTTATATAAGTTAATATCATATATTCTGAGATCAAAGAAAAACATGAAGTTTATTTGAGGATTATATTGATGTCCTTGGGGAAGAAGAAATGTATTGCAAATTCTGAAAATATGTATTTTGAATTTGAAAAGTATCATTCTTATGTTATATAATCATAAGATATGGTAAAAAATAGGATCCATTAACTATTTAAGTGGTTCATGAATAATCCATATCAACCACTATTTCAATGATTTTTAGTTTTAGTTGATGAGGTAGATACCATCGATACTTTGTGAGAAATTTTTCATGATTTCAAATCCATTATCCAAGATAAGTAAGAATTGAGTGATGTTACCCTATACATATGAATGTGAAGATAGTTTTAAGAATAATTAAAAAATGATGTTCACTAAACTATCACTCAGATTACCCTATAGTTGAAAAGGGTTTGTAATATACCGTGTTCCATCAAATAAGGGTTTAGAATGTGTCATTATTTAAAATGAAAAGTGGAAGATTTTACTTCATGATAATTAAATATCCATGGGAAAAATCACCTTATATATGATTTAGATCTAGAGGGAAAAAATATTTTTATTGAATATGTGGAGTATTTATCCATATGTGTAAATGTATGATTTATATACTGATATAACTTTTTAATAGTATATATTCAAATATAATTAATTAAACAAGAAAATAAAGAGATGGTGTTATGTTACCATGGACTATAACTACTCGATATATAACCTCCCTGGGAAGTAAAATTAGGTGGTTACTTCTTTATGTTGGAAGGATCATTCTACATTATCCATGATTAGTATTGAAAGATATTTGATACTCATAGATTTTCAATTAATTAACTAGGGAATCATATGTGGACGGGAAATCATATCATCCCAAAATGACTTTTCAATAGTCAATCCATGACAAAATTAAGGGTGGATACAAGGATGATATAGATCTATTGCTGATGTTTTGGAATATTTCATTATTCCAAAACAACAATGATTTATTATATGAATTTTTAAATGAATATTTTTTTTATTAAATAACAGAATTGAAGAATTATTTATTGGATGATGCTCATTACTCATCATTATTTGTCCATCATAGAAGAAAAAATATGAATAGAGATTATAGATCCCCATTAAAGATTATCTTGTGAGAGAGGATGGATCAATGGTTTATACTTACAACTTATTTTACATTGAATTTAACCTCATGAACATATTAAGGTCATTGATACATTAATTATTATCTGTCATCCTCACCTCAGGTCCCATTGTAGCAAATGGAGAGATCATAACCCAAAATTTACATGGTTTGGAAAAATCCTACCCTTTATTGCAACTGATCAGTCTCACCCAGTTACAGATTATTCACTATTAAAAAAGAGATTACATCCACTTTTAACCCCATCTAAAATGTTCTCTAGCTTCCTGTCCAAACTAAAAGACATGTTATTCTTCCCAAGACAACTAAGATACATCTCCTTCTCAAAAAAACATCTGAGAAACTTCTCTAGCTCTTGGAACCAACTGAGAGACATCATAACCTTTTTTACGTTTGATCTATTATAGCAAGATAAATTAATTTTCCAATATGAAATTATAGGATATGACTTTCTCACGTATGTTGTAAGTAACTTTAACAACCACTTATCATATCTGATGATCTAGCACAATAGTTTTTATCACCTATATATGATCAGTTTATTTAGTGAAATATGGCTTAGGGAATTTTTTCCCTTCAATATGATGAAGTTTCTACATCACTTATATGTGTGAAAGTGATGCACAAAATTTATTCTTTATAATTTTGTGAAAAAATGATATATCTTAATTTAATCTGGAAAATATTGTTACGTTCTCACCATTATTGTATTATGTTTATGAATGAATAGAAATGAATTATCATTAAAAACCATTGAATAAATAATATTTCTCTCTTTATTATTATATGTGATACTTAGATCTTTTATTACCTCATTATATGGTCTCAAATATATGAATATTATTTACCTGCACTAATGCATGTATGGAATTTCTTCCTCAAGAAAATCTGAACTATTTTGTAATATTGTGCATAAGTGATGAGAACAGGTAATCACTCAAAATTATCTAGAAGGAATCAAGCTTCAAAAAAGAATTATAATGATATTACTTCATCCACACTATAGTGATATTCATGAAACATAATGTATAAAAATAGGTAACTCCTCTTTTCTTCACAATACATAAATATCTTTGTGCAAACCAATTCATCGCAAAAACCGTTGAGTGTCCGATTTATAATTTGTGAGTGTCATCATATTTACTTCTTCATGAAATAATAGAGTTCTTAATGGAATCTTCTTCCATTCATGAAAAAGAATCATGGAGATACTTTATTACATTTTCTCTCTCAAAGAAGAATATAAATAGAGAGCTTAGCCCATAATTTATCTCCTTTTATATGAATGTTCTCTATAGTCTCATCACTTTGTATCATACCACAATAAGGAACCTGATAAATAATCCTTGTCATGGATATTATATCACCAGAATCATTCATTATTTCATAAATAATATTATATAGAAAAACATACCATCTTCATGATATTTTCTTCTAAATTGATAATGGAATAACATGCATGTCATTATCACATAATTTAGTTTTAAAGCTCAAGACATTCCACACATTATAGATTCAAGAAAAACCTGTACTCTATTTGTATTATCATTGGGAAGTGTGACATTTTGAAATTATTTTCAAGCATGCAAGAGAAATATTTCATTCATGTAGATCCATAGCCTCATTATCTCCAAAACATGGTCTTTCGATCCTAGCTCAAAGTTGGTATTCATGGAATTATATAATTTTACTGAATAGAATAATTCTAGTGAATATTGGTGTTAAAGATAAATCAATCCATCACTTACCAGTATTAATTTGTTGGAAGCAGTCATTTTAAGTGGGCAGAAGATGGAGAGTCAACCCGTTCACCACTTGTGTTCCACCGCACACACTCTATTAGTGCAATTCACCCTCACTACCCATAATTTCCCATACAATTTATCACTTCACCATTACTACTATTCCAACTAATTGAGATGGATCATATATGTGGTTGAGTCATCCTCCAAAATTTTTTTTGATTGAGTCATCTCACAAGGCTTGTGTCATTGGCCATATTTTTTTGCAACACATAACATATATATAAGTGTGAAATAAAACCTTATTATAAATCTAATATAATCCCTCAAAATTATACTTCAAATATTACTAATGAATATATATATATATATATATATATTCGTTGAATTCTTGAATTCTTCATGAGAAAAATATTTCATGGATTTATATTATTATTTATTGTTGAAAACAATGTGTCATCCACAATCAAAATTTAAACATGTATTTTTAACTTACAATGAGTTCCATAATTGCCACAATTCATCAGGGATAAGTGATCGAGCAATAAAACTAATGTCATTAAATTAATTCTTAATAATTCTCCAAGAATCATTACTTAATCTGATGAATCATTCAAAAAAATGAAACAATTAGTATATAAAATCTCCCTCATTGTATTTCATTATGAATATTAATAAATACAATATGTGTACTCAAATATTTACTCCCCATAATTAATAATAAAACCTAATGGATTAGTGGCAGTATTATAAGCTCATCTATTTTCCCAAAAACAAAATATCTTCCCTTATACAAGTATTTCTTGAATACAAATGATGGGGGGATGATATAACCTAGTTCTCTTTACCAAAGAGAATTTATATAGTCATCTTATAACTCTTCAGGGGATTACCTAGTATAGAAAACAGGATATATATAACTCATAAAATATAATATGTCCATAAATTTTCATGCATGTGAAATCAGGCTTATAATTTCACAATTCTTATGCTATGGGTTGAAAATAATAAACTTTATCAATGAAATAATGAATTATACCCACACTTCGACAAAAAAAATATAGTGAAAAAGTAATATCCCCCTTTTTCGTACAATATTAACTCCCCATTAATTATAATTATCAATTCATTATGATTAAGTATTTAGTAATGATTGTCTTACCACATCTTCCAAAAAATTATCATTGTTAATATGCTCTAAATTCACTATGTAGTAATAATTTAATTGATTTTAACTCATCAATTCTCCCCCTATAATACATGAATCCTTATTTTTAAATTTCCAAAACATTATTAAAAACTATATAAATATATAAGTTTATAATGTGGTACTTTTTTTCTTCAAGAATAACATTCAAGATGAGAGATTCTACTCAACTATGGCAAATATTGTCTCCAAATTTTATTCAACCTCTCATAAAATCTTTCTGGAATTCATTTCTCCACCATGGTCTCTATATCAACCATTTTCCATTGTATTTAGAATGTTTTTATCCTCCTCTAATTTTTTATATTATTTCAATAGATTTTAAAAAATAACTATGAACTCTTTCCTTGAATTCTCTTTCTTGTTGCAATATTCACATTTCATACCACTATTTTTCAATTGAATTATATTCCATTTTAAAATATATGTAATATCTTTTGATATTGTTTCGATGAATTTCTTATATATGTGAACCTTCTTGTTACATCTAACTCAAAACTCTTTTAAGCATTCATATATATTCTATATTTGCAACTTGGATGGATTTCCAGTCACACCATTATTTCTTAGAGAAAATGTTCTCATTTATTCACCATGAATCCCCCTAGATCCATGATTATTTTATAAAAATGTCATTTTTACTAGTAAGATTTGGATTTCTTCCCAAACCTTTTATAACACTAGAAAAAACCTCCGAACCTAGATCTTTCATCTCTATATGTATTTTTACATACACTTTTGGTTATTGAACATATTAAAACTGGTCCTTCTCTTACCTAGTGGTTGTGATATTAATAAAATATTTATATTTCCTTTTTAATTATGAAAGTATATCTTATATTTCTTCTTTTTAATACTTTTTAAATAATCTTCTTATTTTTGTTCATATCCCATGGCAGATTATTCAACATTCATTTTCAGTGGATTTCTCATCTCTGGCGCAAGGATTCCCTTCCCACCCGCTTTAGTCCCCCTAAATTCATGAATTCTGTAATCCTCTTGAATTTTTATGTTATGCCAAAATTCAAATTCCTTTTGCTCAAATTTACCAAAACACCAATAATATTCTATGATCAATATTATCTTCTTTTGTAGCATAGTCAATTTAGATTTCATATATTGTGACCTTACTACTTTTGAATATAACACCCACTATTTTTGAAACTTTATGAAGAACATATCTTCATATAGGTTTTCTTATCCAACCATGATGTAATTTATTTATTAGTATTTTTTACCATTTAAAATTTCCTAGAATATTTTTTAAAACATCTATTAGTAGTTGAAAAAACATTAGTAAATAAGAAAGTTTCTTTGATGTAAGATACATTCTTAAGGGAGGATGATTCCATTTGATAAGACTATAATATACTTCTCTTCATAGAGTCATGAATATGAATGAAAATTTCTGTGGAAGTATCACTTTTTAAAACATCATGGCAATTTCCTACTTATAGTGATTCTTGATTATTAAATCTCATCTCTAGCTAAAAATAATTAATGTTGATGAAGTTATTCTAATACTCAACTAATCTTATTTTATCTTCCCAATCCTTATTTAGCATCTTTATTTGTTATTAATGAGTTTTTTCATGATTCTTATAAATAATTTTCAAGTTCCTTGACCCAGTTTAATTTGACTTATAGTTTATCAGCTTTGATATCCATTGAAACTTTGTGTAACATTTCAAGTTTGTAGAATTAATCTGAAATAATAATCCAGAATAAATAATTCTTAAATTAATTTATTATCAATTATTTAATAGACCCAACATATATTTCATTAAAAAGATAAATTTTCTTTTCCGTTACTTTCAAAATTTTTCTTAGAGTTTTTTGATTTTCCAACCTTTATAGCCAATGCATCATCCATAGGAGTAGCCTCTTCTTCCACTGAATTTTTGCTTTATAAAGATAATAAAAACCTCCAAAAATATAATTTAAATAATCTATTAGAATATTATTTTTAATTTATTTAAATTAAATATGAATATAACTAAGTGATGCATCAGCATTACATCTTGAGAATGCTTCATCAAAAGAGTCATAATAAAGAAAATTATTATAACATATACCTCATTGATTACCATAGATAAGTGGTATCTCTATATTTACTATATAATTATTCTTCAACATACTTTAATGCCTTTTCATTGTATTCTTCTATGTACTGAAAGAAATATCCAGATTATTATCTTCAGTAGTATCCTCTTTTTTCTTCATATGATGTAATCACTCAGTTCCTTAAATTTTCTCTTCAAGAAGACTCACATGGATTTCTATAAGGAACCCTTAATCTTATACCCCTTGAAAAGACCCATTCTTGATTGAACATTGAGGGAGTGAATCATTGGATTAAATTTGTGAATAATTTTTAATTAAATTCAACATATTTAAATTGGTAAGGTTCATGATCCACTCAATATTATTTCTCGATATCACCTCATGTACATTTGTAAGAAATGGGGAGATCAATACACAACATTTATAAGGCCTGAAAAAATCATAATCCTTATTGTAATTCATAAATAAACCTAGTTATATATTATTTATAATTAATCAAGAGATTACACCCATATATAGAATCAACTAGATGGTTCTTTTACTTCCAATCCTAATTAAAATATTTCTTCTACACCCAGCACAAATTGAGAGACTTATCTTGATCCCATCACCAACCGAGATACTATTTCACCTTTTATTAGTTTGATCCACTATAGGATGATCTCTTGATATTACTCCATAAGCTTACCTAAAAAATATTATAATGTACACTTCAGGTACCTTTAGTAACAAATGATTGAGTATTTTAACTTTTCTTAGGATTTCTGATCACATGTATATGATAATTTTCCTCAGTGTAACACGACATAAGAAAATGTTCTTCCTTCATTATGATGAAGTCTCAACCTCACATAAATTCATTCAAGTAGTGCACATAATTTTATCAATATAATATTATGAAATAATAATATATTCCCAATGCCAAATCATATATATTTTTATGTTTTCTCTAAGATTTGACATTATTCAAGTATTAATTTCATGGACTAATCATCCAAAACCATAGCCCAAATAATATTTCCATCTTTTTTATTTTATGTGATACATAAATGTTTTTATTATTTAATTCCACATTTATTCATCCTTTAATGTTATTTTCATGAACTCATGCATGCATAAAATGTGTTCCTCATTAATGTTTGAACCTCTATTGATACTATGTAAAATTTATAAGCATAATTAATTTCTCACAAAAGATCTAGTATGACCCAATATTCATAAAAATATGTTTATACTCTTCCTTATTATATGAAATTGTGATCATAAAAAAACTCAATATATATGAAGTGGAAGTTCCTATCATCCTATCATTAGTCGCAAAGCTGTATGAAAACAAGTTCTTCATGAAATCCTTTTGAGTGTGATATTTTCTAATCAAGGGTGTAGTAGGTTTTCCTTATTTTTGAAAGCAAAGAGTGATTCACAAGAATCTTATTCCCTTCTAGTAATAGAATCCTGGAAATTATATATTTCATAATATATCTAAATGATGAATATATGAAATGAGCTCAGACCTTGGTGTATCTCCTTTTATAGGAATTTTATCCACCACCTCATCTTTGTGTATTATTCTACATTAAGGTTATAACAAAATATGTTGTGACATGAAATTTATATCACCAGAATCATTTGGAATTTCTCAAATCATCTTAAACAAAAAAATATTAGTTCTTTTAGATATTTAATTCTTTCATGATGTTGGAATCAAATGAAAGATATTATCATAACATTCACTTAAAAATAAATATCTTATTCATACATTACACATGCATGAAAAAAAAACTATAACCTCATTTAATCTTTTCCTAGTGGAGATTTCTATAATTATATTCATGTATACAAGATGAATATTGCATAAATTGAGTTTTGTAGCCTCGCTGACTCATAAAATAAACCATTTTATGATATATTGAAGATGTAAGTCCTATAATATAGGAATTATAGTGAATAGTATCCCTCCAATAACGGTCAAGGTTGAAGATGAAGTCTCTAACACATAAAAATAAGAATTGGATGGTATAGGTAATTTTGATAAAGAAGAAGAAATTATATTCAAATGATTAATTAATATGTTAACTATACCATCTGAACATCAAAACCCTATAATATTTTAATTCAGTTGAGCCACTATTTATATACAGTCTCTTATCACTTTACACTTGATACGACATAAATGTTAGAAAGTATGATCTCAGACATCAACAAGGTATGTTCTTATTTAAAATTTGGAACGAATCCATTAATGTTGGATAATTAAATATCTACAAGGTGTATAATGAAGATCAAGGGTCTTTTGGGGGCACGAGACATGAAATAAAAGAGTATTAGACCATCTTTTTCATGTCGCATGGTAGGAACATGGATAATGTAAACTGTGTATAAAGGGAAGAAAAACCGTGTGACCTTGGTCCGGGGAATTTTTCATGGTAATCTCACAGTTTATTAAACCGTCTGGGGATCCCTAGATAACTATGAAAATAATCTCTCATGGATGATGATTGGCCCATGGTAGGCACCCAGTTTGACAAATCGTGCATCCAAACTGTGCGCCCTATTAAAAAGTGAGAAATTTCCATTTTCCCTTGGTATTTTATTTTACTCACTTGATTTAATTCCTATTCCTTCCTACTATATCCCAAGTGATGAGACAAAGATCCCAAATATTCCCAAGGTTTGATATCCTTTATTTCCAGGTTTTTTGGAGTGTCGTTGGGTATAGATAGAAGCTCTGTGTTTGTCTAATACTTCTCTAGATTCTCTTTTATGGATTAGGGATTGCAGTTTCGTTGTTCCTCATTTGAAACAAAAAAAATCTCTATTATCAACGAATCATAGGTTAGGGAACCAAGGGTTATTGAATCTAGACCTAAGTCTATGATTTAGTGATCATTCATCTATGAATTTATGGTAGGTGGTCTAGTAATTATATCCCATATTTTTTTTGTCGATATATTCGTGTGTGGTGGTGATATTGCTTCCCTGTTAATGTGTATTTGATTTCATTATTAATATATGGTAAAATTATTGGATAAATGACGATTTAGACCCCTATGGATTATTATCGGATGTTTTTAGAGTTATTAGACAATTTAGGGCCTTCCATGGGCTGTATAAATATTCCGAAATATGAAAAATTGTTATTTTAAAACAAAAGTTAATTTGTGTTGAAATAGAGCCCCTGATAAATGTGTGGAAATGTTAGTTCAAATTATAAAATGTAACTAATGATAGTTGTGTATAGAAATTGGATTTTTTATAAAGAATATTTAAGAAAAATTTGAAAAAAATTTAATTGAATAAAGTGAATGTTCCAAATGAATTATTAGTTTTTAATTGAATTGCAGAAATGGGATATTGCATGTGAATTGATGAATTATGGAAATGGGATAATGTATGGAAATTATTGATTAATCTAAATGGGATAAGGTATGAAATGGGAAATGGTTTAAATGGCCTATGAAAGTAAATGGTAAATGCACTAAATAGTTAAATTTTTCTAATGTTTCATGAGATGAATGATATTTGAATAGAGAATGTTATGTGTACTGATTGTGTATGATTTCGGATATGGTATATTTGGTAAATGGATAAATAAGAATGTTCACATGGCTTTGGTGTGGGATAATGAACTATGTATCCTCTCATGGGTCGTGTTAGACTAAGGTTCTAAACCCCACCACTAGAATGCACAAGTTTGGGGGTGGAATGAGGCTGTAGGCCCCTAATATATACATTTGATGAGACAACCTAGATTGAGGCTCGAAGTTATGTGAGATGTAAATTTTTATGAGATTTTTATCTCTAATGATACAGGGAACTTGATTTATCCCCTTATTCATTTTTATAGGAATGATTATCCTGTTGTGTAAATGATGTAAATTCCCAAACCATAGAACAAGTGATGAAAATGGATAAGGGGAAAATTTTCAAATAATGGAACTTGTGAAATATTTTGGTAATATTTTCATTTATTTTTCACTTTAATTAACTATATATTTCTACTAGATATTTTTTATCCACCATTGGTGGTGGAAAACAGAGTTTTACCCACGCCTTGCCTGGGCATCCATTGGGTAATTGATAAGATTTCATGGTTGCAGATCAGGACAAGAGGAAAGGATATAAACTAGGGAGTTGAGTTAGTCTTGGAATGTGCATATATGAGGAACTTAACATGAATTCAAGAACAATATTTTGGTTTTATATGTCTTCCTTATTTTTGGAATTTTTTCACACTTGGCATTGTTAGCATGACATTGAAATTTATATTGTTTTTTGTGGATAATACCCTATTTTGGAAATGGTATATAACATATGTTTCATGTTTAATGTTTATTATTTCGATAATTTCATATGTTATCAATGAAGGATTATTCCTATAAAGAGGGTACAATTTCCCCACATGATCAATTATAACCTCACTGTTAGTCGGTAACTTCCATCATATGGGTGGCACGCTTGAGTTTATGTGGAAACTCGACTTAGAGCACTAGTTAAATGGATTCCTAGTTAGGGACATTACAATGTGTTATTTATGTTGTTATTTTCTGTTACTTACTATTTTAGAATAGTATATATAATATTAGGAAGCGTTGGGCCTTGGAAATGAGCTCATGCCTGGGAATAGCTAACCCATGTATGAGGGAAAACCCAAGTACTGAGGGTGGGAATTGTTTTTCTTAATGCGTGTTGTTAAATATGAATGTGATTTCACCATTATTTTATGCACCTGTTGTGTCATGTGACTATTTTATGGTAATTTTATTTTGGCCAGAATTGTATTAGGTTGTGATTTCATTGATCATTATATGCACCTATGGATATAGTTTTCATGCATCATGATATGAACACACATGAGTAATGTGTTGGAATTTAATGGTTGAATACATTAAATATTACATAATAATTTGAAGAAAATAATTTTTAATAACGATTATGAGAATGGATAAATAGAAAGAATGTGAGTGATGGTTTTGGGTTTGTTCTTAACGAATTATTGTAAATGGGTTAAAACATAGAGGTGGTAATTTTCAAAGACGTGTGATGATTTACTTTTAGATAGTGTGTGAAATTGGTTGTTTGTTCCTAGAGAAGGGACATCATTATGATATTGTGGATGATTTGTGTTATCTATTCTACGGTTAATATTTTTTTTATTTTAAGAAGATGCCACTATGATTTCATGTACTAGTTGTACGATAAGAGGATATCAATGAGAATGCTTTACCAATGGTGGAGAAAAAATCCCTTAGTCCAATATAACTGAGGAGAGGATTAGTTTTGTGAGAACATTTTTTCTTTTATATAGATTATGGAAACAACCCTAGTTTGGGTCATACTGAGTATGTTTTAGCTAACTATGGTGATTTAAATACAACACTCTTTGAATTTTGTATTATAGGGTGGACCTGATGTAATATAACTTTGGATATATTTTATTGAGATGATTAATTTTCACATAGAGACTCCACCTGAGAATACAATCATGTTTCTATATTTCATATTGTGGGGTCCGAAGAGGCGTTGGTGGGATGTTGTGGTCTAGAATCAGCAGATGGGTGGTATGTTGTGGAATGAATTAAAGGATATGTTTCAAGATAATTTATATATTAGGACATTTAGGTAGAAGAAGACTAAAAAATTTATGAGGTTAACCCAGAGTTCTATGTCAGCAATAGAGTATACTAGGCCCTTCACTGACTTGCAGTGCTTTATCCCAGTAATGGTAGGGGATGATCCAACTATGACAAGAAGTTTCCAGGATGGAATTAGACATGAGATGAAGTCGCAGATAAATATCTTCCATATAAATAGTATTGGTGATGTAGTGGACCAGGCCCTTATTTCTGTAGGGAACCTCAAGGTGGATTTTAGTGGTTTTCATTCAGTTCTAGTTAGGTGAACTTGTGGTATGGATTTTCATGGAACGAAGTACCACTTTGAGAGTTTACACTAGAGAAGTGGTAGAAAGAGTTTTCAAAAAGGTAACTTTACTTATAGGGAAGTGATCAAATTTTATGTACTCAGCATGGTAGGCCATGGAATATGCATGAATAGTGTCTCTAAAAACCAGATGAGTTCTGAGCATGCAATTGGTTGGAGAATGTACAGTGGTCACATAGGAACACTCAAAAAATGAGTACTGATAAATGATCGATGCCAATGTCGAGGATGGGGGTTGGCCACCCCTTATGAATAATGCACTTTGATCCTGAATGGTCGTATAGGTAGAGGTTGATGATGTGGTACTCCAAGGAAAGAGTTTCCATATCAGTAGGGCTGTGTGGAAATATAGATTCTAACTAGTTCTAAGGAAAATGAGTGGTTCTAAATCAGGCAGTTCTGTCTATATCTAGAGGCAACAATTCTTGACCATCAACATATCGAGGTATGTTCCTTGTAATTTCCATGCTAACTATAGATTCATTTGATATAATTTACACACTCTATTCTATTTCTTCTAAGTTTTCAGTTATGTTTGGACTAACAGTAGGGAATTTTTTGTTTAATTGTATGTTTTGGGCACAACGAAAGAATGTGATGTGTAGTGCCAAAATTTTCGTTTTTTCCCTAGTTATTCATCAATCAAATATTTACACTATGATAAATGATGTGATCCATAGAATTGAATCAATGAATATAAATAAGGGTTATAATAATAGAGGAAATAGATGATTAACGAATTTTATTTATAATGAATTTTATAAAATAGAGAATTACCTTTAATGGAGTTTATTCTTCATTGATGGATGTGGAAAAAGATCTGCAGTGAAACATTATTCTGTTTATGGAATAAAGTGCATATTCCCTTTAATGGAAATCCATACGTGTTCTAAAATTCTCTAGACATCGCTGAAGGAATATCTGGGTTATAGCATTGCAAATCATTGTTCTCGCATCGTCTTCCTTTGATCACTATGAGAAATGATTCCAAAGAATTATCCATGATCTGGTGGAGGAAGATTTCTCTCAATTCTTTAGAGTGATCTTGGAGAAGATAGATCTCAAGGGCTTGTGAGAATAATCCAAATTCATTTTGAACAACCCAAAAAAATAAATGGTTCTTTTGATAAAATAACCAAATTGGGTTTATATATCACAAGTGTTAAAATAAAATAATTTGGAAAGTTCCTTTAATTATTCATTTAATCCTACCAAAAAAACCCATATCAAATAATATTAACAATATTATTTCATGACAAGCACATTACAAGTGAATTATAATTAAATATTATGTAGTAAAATAATATTTATTATTTATTATTTTATCATCGAACCTATATTCTAGTTACATCATTACTCTATAGTATTTATTAGACCATGAGTAATGTCTATTAATTATTAAATAAATATCACATCACTATAAAAAAATAAAATAATTAATATTATATTCACTAAATAGAAAATAAATACTTATCATGTATCCCACCCACATTATATTCTCTCGAATAACTGGTGAAAGAACAAATGTGATCTTGAAAACACAAATAATTATTAAACCACTTGAGGGAATATTATTTATTCCAAATGTTAAATTATAATTAATAATGTATTATTTAATTGATATTATAAAAACACTTAGTGTTTCACCCTCTTGGCCACATTCTCAATTCCAATAGGCAAAGCAGTCTAGAGTCCAAGGTTAACATCTAGAAACATGCTGAGTAACCCATAAAGAAAGAAGTTAATTCCCCAATCACATAATACATCATATTTTTTCTTACGATGTAATGTAATCTCTTTAACATGATATCTCAAATCAAGTAGGTTTCATGTTGGTTCCATCATCCAATGTGCTCTATATCTCTTTCTTTGAATTTATGGAAATATAACAAACCTATAGAACACCATGGCCATGGATTTATTTATAATACATCACTTACATAAAATTATCAGATATATTATGTTCCATTAAATAATGGAAGGTATAAATCCTTTCTCTCATTATTTATTTATACAATATTACTTATGATTTACCCAATGTATCATACCTTTCCACGAACTTCTATCATGACAATTTTCATCAATACATCAAAGTATGCAACTCATAATAACCATTAAAGATAATTATATATTCTAAGGACCTATAAACACATCTATTGATTGGAACATCGAATGACATATATAAATGTGGATTTCCTCCTGTCATATCTCGTTATCATAATATCCGATTAGATATTACTAAGGGCATTCACCCTGAGAAGGTCCCTCAAGGTCCTATGAGTCTCAACCCTTGATAGATTGTATCATCTGTCTCCCTCAAATGATATCATCCAAGTGTAGTGAATATATTTAATAATAGATTCATATAACTTCTAGGTTCTCATCGTATCATGGAACTACTATGACCATTTAGGGTGATAACTAGTCTAGTGAAATTACCTAATAATATGAAACAAAGAAGAATAATCATGATGTGATAAGTAGTTTTTTAAAATAAATAAATTAGTATATGTTATCATAAATTACATAAAAGTTGGTTATAGTGTGCCAAATCTAACAAACACCCACTTGCACTAGTTCCCACTGCTAACAACCTTCAGTATTATTGCTCTCACGCGATAATCAGGATTTTCTTGATATATTAATTTAGTTTAGAGGTCCCCCACATTCACTTCCTTGGGTACTCTTTTCACTTAAAATTCACCCGTTTGATAAAAATCCCTCATGAGGTGAAACATTTAGAGTATGAGATTTGTCCATTGGTGTGACCATGGATCTTTTTAAAGAGACAACATTGTAGTATTATCACAATACAATGTTATATTATCTTTATATATAGGTATCACATAAATATCCTATGAACTGTTCATAATTTTTTTGTAATCCAAGGCTACATCAGAAGTTGCTATATATTCAGACATTGTTGTAAAAGCAGTGAAAACTAGATTCTTTGAAATCTTATAGCTCACAAATCCTATGTTGAGATATAAAACATATCATGACTGTGACATCATGTCATTATGTTCTATCTAAAATCAAGAATCAGTATAACCCCTGTTGACTAGATCCTTGTATCCACCATATTCTAAGAACATATCCATAGTTCTTCTCATATACTTAAGGTAATCCATAACAATAGACCAATATTGTTTTCATGGATTTATCTATATCTATCCACCATGATCATTTCATAGGAATCATCATGTATAGTACATAACATAGAATTCACTATTGAGCTTATCTTCGAATCGTATGGTATCTTAACCATTATCTATTTGTCATGATGTTTTTGTGAAAAACATTTCATAGAAATATATTAACCATATGACACTAAAAACAATCCCCTCTTGGATTTTTCCATACTAAATATCTTTAGTATCTGGTAAACATATGTATTTTGACATAGTCTAGGAAGGATATGGGATATATCACGAATGATCTTGATCCCTATAATATAGGTCGCTTTACCTAATTTTTTCATAGAGAAACACTTTTTTACCAGACCATAATAGATTGAAATATTGTTATTCCATTCGCAATATATAATCTGTCTTCAACCTATAATTCTAGGATAATGACTACATTCCCACTAAACCTCTTGTAAATACATGAATCACATTCATTTTTAATGAATCAAAAATATTTTATGGATTCATAAAATTGAATGTTTCATAACATAAATACATTCTTCAATTCATAAATGGTTCTCTGAAACCTGAAATATATTTTTTCATGAAATGGAGTAAGAAACAATTCTAGTATTTTCATATAGACATATTCTTGAAGGTTACCATTAAGGAACATAGTTTTGACATACATCTTCCAAATATCATAGTCAAGGTACGCTTCTATTGAATGTTTAATTCTGATGGATTTAAACAAGGAAAATAGTGAAAAGGTAACATAATAGTCAATTCCTCAACGTTTTTAACCTTTTAGACACTAGACATTCTTTATTGGTATTTAATTTACCTTCCATGTCTAGTTTTCTCTTGAATACCCATTTGCATCAAATAGGATTTACATCATTTGGTGAATCCACCAGAACCCAAAATCAATTCTGATACATGGAATACATTTTAGAATTGATGTATTCTTTCCAACATATAGCTTATGAGCTTTCTACTACATCTTCATAGGAGAGAGGTTAATCATTGTAAATCAATAATTAGTCACCATATTTAGTTACTGGAAAACCAAATCACTCTGGTTCACTTACCTCCCTTACGCTCTTATATAGTACATGTGTTTCAGGAGTAGTATCTTCCATAGAGAGCTATGGAATCTATTAATATACCCACTCTTATGTATCTTCAGCATCATCATCATCGATGTCAATTTTTGTCCCACTATCCTTGTTGGTGATGGGTTCCCTATCATGAAATATACCTTGTCTAGTTACATTTACTTTTTTTTTTCTGAGGAGTGGTATAAGTAGTATCACTTTTTTTCATTAGAATACCCTATGAAGATACACATTTTTCCCTGAGGTGATAATTTGTTTCTTGATAGTCCCTTATCAAATTATTGTAAACCCCGTACATGTGTATGTGAAAAAACATGTTTCTTTCCACTCCATAACTGGAATGAAATTTCATTGGACTCTTTAGTTGTTACTCAGTTTATTTGAATGTCACAATTTGTAATGGAAATCTCAAAAAGTGTAATAGAAGATATACATGACTCATTATAAACATTAATATTTATAACAAGGTATGATTCCTACTTTTAGTAACACTTTTCCATGGTAGTTTGTAAGGTGGATTTTGTTGAGATAGAATCCCAAACTTTAATTAAATTTTTATATACTCTTTCTTAAGATATTATCTGCCTCGACTAGATCAAAGATTCTCTATATTCTTACCAGTTTGATTCTATACTTCATTATTGAATTCATGAATTTATTAATGGACTCAAACATATACCTCATCAATTATATATATCCATATCTATTATAGTAATTAGTTAAAGATATGAAGTAAGAATATCCACCACTAGTTTCTACTAGAAATGGTCCACACACATTAGTGTGTACCAATCCTAGAAGCTCTGGGTCCCTTTCACCCTATCCACCAAAATGTGGTTTGGTCAGATTTACATGTAAAAATTTGTTACCTAATTCAAGAGTTTTTAACTCAGACAGGTCTAAATAACCGTATTGATAGCGCTTTTTAAAACTCTTTCTGTTTATATGACCAAGACAGTGATTCCAAAGTTGGATGTTATATGAGTTGTGTGTACATTATTCGTTATCAATTTCCACTACTTGTTTTTTTATTTAATACATAATTACTATTATTTAAATTCTCCATACCTTGACATATGATTTTCCTTATAAAAGAAACAACATTTATTTCCAAATTTTAAAATAAACACATCTGCATCTAAACATGATAATGAAATAATGTTCTTTGTAACTATAAGTACATAGTAACAATATTTAAAAACCAAAATTATTCATGTTGGTAATGAAATGTTGTTGTCACTAATGTCTAGGACATCCATCCTCACACCATTTGAGGCTATTAGGTTCACTTCTCCCCTGAAAATATCTTGGAATCATCTTGGTTTCTACATTTGGATACATTTGTTAGCACCACAAGCTGTATCTAGTACCCAATGTGTAGATATGGAAATATTACACCTGATAAAAAATGTACCTTTATCTTCCCTTATATTATGGGTGTATTTCTTATTCTTGTGGTATTTATTTCCACATAAAAAACATACTACCTAATTTTCCAAGTCATCCCTCTGGATTTTCTTCTTATTTGAAGGATAGTGCTCGAGATCATTCTAATATTTATATGACTTCAGAACCTTTTATATTTATTTATTTTCTTTTTCCCCATTAAGATCGTGGGTTTATCACTACTTATTTTCTTATCAATTTGGTAAATCATATTAATAGGTTCAAAAATAGTCTTCTGATTTTTTCTCATATTATAAATAATAATAAAATTATAGAAGGTCTTGGACATTGATGAATGTTTGAGACCTGTATGAAAACAATCCTTGAATTTAATTCATATGTTTTCTATGAATTCAGTGTTTCCAATAAACTACACTAAATAAGGCCTAGTTGGCACAAACTCTCCAATCATAGTTGTAAACAAAGTATTGGTGATCTCATAACTCTCTTGCCTTGCATTCTATTGATAGAGATCATGAAGGTGATAAATCAAGGTATATGGATCCATATCCTTATATTGATTCAAAATCTCATTTCATATGGGTGATAACTTGAAAAACTAAACATATTTAGCATCATTGAACTGTTTTTAATAAAGTTATATCTCCTCAAAACATTCCACATTACCAATTGAAACTGTAATTAGTTCTTCAAACACACACAATTTCCTTTCATGGAAAATTATAACCCATAACCACATTTTCCACTCTTGAAAATCTGTGTGTGTGAGAAGGTTATCCTTTTCAATTATGGATCACACTGATTAGTTTAATGTCATTTTATTGTTTTTTAACAAAACAAGATTTGGATAATTTTTGTACTCTATCTGATAAAATTTTGACAAATAAATAATTATTAAATTTATTAGTTTCCCAATATTTTATCAAAACCGAATATCACTTTCCATTGTATTCCAAATACAATGTCACGTAGAAATTCTATTGTAAAGGATCCATCTTCCCCTTCTCATTAACCAAACATTGGTTGGTTATAAGACTTGTCTGGTTTTCCATTGGAATTCTAAATTTAATTAACATTATATTAATGTTCCTTGATTTATTGAGTGGAATCCCCAATATCAAAATCCTTAAATTGGATTTCCTCTAACATTTCCTCTCAGTTACACTAAATCTTTCTTTTTATATCATAATTGATGTGAACTATGTCAATTCAACTCAAAACATCAAGTTATAATTCCCCTATAATTGAATTCACCCCAACATTGGCTGGTCAAGAACATTTAACAATGGTTCGATTTTAACTGATGTAGTGGAAATCAATACATACATAATATATATAACTGTGGGGTTTTATCATTTATGTGTAAATTTCTTATTATTATATTTATCATGAAATTTAAAAATTAAGTGGATTTACTTAAATGATTAACCCTATCTAAGATCATATTTACAGACAATACAATTTACTTTAGTTTTATTATGCATTGTCATTAATTGCATTAATTTGTGTGATGAAAACAAAACATACATAATGAATTGACCAAGAAACTAATAGAAAAAAAATATTCAAGCGGTATGATCATGAAATTTTACTAATGGTTTTTTTATCTAGCAGTTGAGACACTAACCTTAAATCTAAGAGGAAAACACCTTAAACCAATTAAGTTTCATGATAAAACTTTCCAAATATCCAACAATGAATATCTCTTGTATTGGTTTCACCACGACTCTAAATATCAACCAACATCACTAGATTGGTAGCTCGATCTATTAAATATTCTTTTACTCAAACATAGGTGAGGGGAAAGGGGTTTCAAAAAATAATCCCTGCTCATGTAGACCCTTACATAATAAGAGGAGGAAAGGCATCTAGACCAACAATTTAGTTTAATAATAAATTAAAATAAACCAATCACAAACCAATGTCTTGGTCTATGCTCACGATCATCCACATGCATGAAACTAATTAAACATTTAATAAAACTAGAATTAAATTCATAGTCATTATTTTTTAGGATAAATCATTCTCAAAAAAATTAATTGTCATATTTAATTAATCAATTATTTTATCTTAATTTTCATATGAATTTCATTTATATTCTCTTCAATTATAATTTCGGAAAAAATAAATTTAGATAAAAATAACATTGTCTATAAATATACCTTGGAAGAAACATGGTGATTACTCGTCCGAATCTACCAAACATATATTACACTCATACAATTGTTTATTCATTGTGATATATATCATACATAAATTAACACACACATTCAAGTTGTGTACTATCAAATTAATGATTACATGAATTACATGATTTTTTTTATTGTGTCATGCTTAATGCACGTAGAGTAACAATTGTAATATGACTCATAAATGATATACAGATCTGATCATTACATATATGTTAATTAGGCATTATATATATATATATTAAAACCCATCACATGATATTTCATATCAATTAAATGATCAAACATTAAAACATGACTCAAGGTTTACATAATATAATAAATAAATTTTAAATCTGTATAATTTGGTTTATGTACACAACATGTACAAGCGAGCTACACAGCGTGTACATCTCTCACCAAATATCTAAGTTACACACCTTGGGACACGACATGTAAATAATACCTCAAAAAATGGAGTAAAAATTATGTCCAATGGGATATATTCTATATGATCTTTGAATTACATGGTCACCAATCGGGTAGACTGGGTATGGTAATACACAACCGATCTATGACTCAAAGGGACTACAGACAATGTACATGGGATACAAGGAATGTAATTTAGTCTACTGTATGAAACCATAATATAGTAAACATGTGGTGTAAGGTATTTAATTCACCTTGTGTAATCAATTCACATGGTTCGAATTAATTTCTAAATTAATTCCTAATTCTATTGACCACAAAATCCATCACATGCACTCCTATGTTATCCAACAAAAATCCATGGACCCTTTGGATGAGATTCTTGATTTTAGTTTATACATAAAATTAATCATATTGATTAGATATATTAGAAGGAAATGATATTGAATCAGATCTCAAAATTATAATTTAAAGAATGATTAATCTTGAATTGAAAAACTAAATTAGAATGCACAAATAACCAAAGATATTTTAATAATTTAAATAATTATGTGACCTACTCAGATACCACTTATAGGTTCCGGTCATATTGGAAGCGTGCGATGGGTAGTTCCCAACATGTCTATTTTATATGATCTATGATCAATCTATGATTAACACATTGATAAATTTCATGATCCCTGAAAATGAATCAATAAATATATATGGGGGAATAATTTCTAAACAAGGAGATGATCATCAAATATTATTTATAATCAATTTAATTAAAAAAAGTATTAAATTTTATGGAAGTATTTATTCTATAATGGATCTAGAAATAGATCTACGATGAACTATCATTGGTTTGTAAGAATCATGGGAAAATTCCCTATAATGGTGATCCACATAGGTTCCATGAATCTCCAGATGTCAGTGAAGGATTCTTCGGGTGGTGGCACAGATGATCCTTGTGTTTGCTTCATCTTCACTTGATCACTATGAGAATTTCATCCAAAGTGTTTTCTATGATTGTTTGGAGGAAGATTTATCTCTATTCATTAGAGTGATCTTATAGAAGAGTGAGCTGAATGGCTTGAGAGAATTATCCAATTTTTTTGCGCACAACCCAAACAAATGAACATTTTTTATCAGAAAATAATATTAACTGGGTTTATATATCGCTGGGGTTAATATAAAATAATTACACAAGTGTATTTAATTATTTATTGAATCATAGAGAAAAATAGATGTCCAATAATAATTATATTATTATTATTTCTCAACATGTTCTTAACTTGAAAATTATAATTAAATATTATTTAATCAAATAATATTCAATATTTATTATTTTCAAATCAGGCATAAAATCCTGATCCATCATTCCTCCATAATATTAATCCGAACTTAAATAATGTATATTTATTTATTAAATAAATATCACTACATTATTATCTAATAAATAAATAAATATTATATTCACTAAATAAAAAATAAATATTTATTAAATATTCTACTCATACTACATTCTCTCAAATAACTAGTGACAGAATAAATGTGATCATGAAAACCTAAATAGTTGTTAAACCACATTCCAGAATAACATTTATTCAACATATTAAATAAAAATTAATAATATGTTATTTAATTGAGATTTTGTATACATTTAGTGAGTGACCCTTTAGGGCTTTTTCTTAGTGGAATTTGGTAAAGCAGCACAATGTCCAATGTTATCATCTAGAAACAGGCCAAGGAACCCATATGAAAATATTTTATTGTCCAAATAACATAATACCTCATACAGATGATTTTTATTTAATGTAATCCCTTTATCATAATATCACAAATAAATCAAAATGCATTTTTGTGCCATCAACCTATGTGCTCGATATCTCATTATATGAATTTTGGGAAATATAACATTCCAATAGAACACCAAGAACATGGAATTATTTATATTATATCATTTATATCAAAGGTACATAGATATTAACTTTCATTAATGAAAATATTAGACAAATTGTTTCCCTCATTATTTATTAATGCAATATTACTCATGACACACCCAATGTATCCTACCTCACCATGAAAATATGACATCACAGTTTACATAAATACATCAAAGTATTAGACTCATCATAATCATTAATAATAATAATAAGTTATAAGGGGAAATATACATGTCTAATGATAGGAACATCCAACGAAACATATAAATGTGGATTTCCTACTAGAGGGTCTCTTTCACATAATATCCTTCTTGATGTTACCAAGAGAGTACACCTTGAGAAGGTGGCTCAAAGTCCTACGAGAATCCACCCCATATATCCTGTATCATTTCTAATCCTCAGGTGAAATAATCCATCTATATAACATATATTAAATAATTGTGTCATTTCACTTCTAGGTTATCATCATAGTTGGAAACTACTATGACCATTTAATGTAAAAAGTACTCTTGGAAAATTATCACATAATTTTTAAAATAAATGAACTCTTAAGATGTGGTGAGTAGTTTATTAAAATAAAAAACAATGGATCCATGTTATCATTAATTACATTGATGTTGGTTCTAGGGAACCAAATCCAATAGTTATGTCAATTTATAAACCATTAGGGGTACGAGCCAAAAACATCAGTTATTGTAAGGGGTGTGCAGTCGATGTTTTTAGGAACCATTTTCATTCATAATTGTTCAGTATGAGATGTTGGGTTTTGATATTATTTTGTATATTAACTAGATAGTATTATACCAATCCCATATTGATTTCTTCCATTGTATGGAAACATTCACGTCTATTGAGGGAGACACTTTTGTCCACTATGGTGAATGGGTTGTCCGGACATGCCATGTAGGGCCAGTTTTATAGGTAATGGGTGAACTCATAGCCCATGTGGCATATATAATGCTTGATTATGGGGAATATAGTAGTTTATATTTCCTCCCTTTATGTATTGGTTCCAGGATGTGATTCCTAAGGATTTATTTGAGATTCTGCCTGAGTGAGATTTCGATTGCAAGATAGACTTGGTGCTAGAAGGAGAACCGGTTTCCATTCCACCATATAAGATGGCACTGGAGGAACTCCATGAGATTATAGCTCAGTTGGAGGAATTTTAGAACAAGGAGTACATTTTTTATAGAATGTCACATTAGGGATATCTATTACTGTGATACAATAAGGTTTAGGGATATTTATGGTTATTTGTCGATTATAAAAAGCTGAATCATATGAAAGTAAAGAATAGATACCATATTCCATGAATTGATGATCTGTTTGACCAGATAAGAGGTTATTCAGTGTTTTCCAAGATTTATTTTAGTTTGGGATATCATTATCTATGTGTGAGACCTTCTAAAGTACTACATGCTTCATTAAAGAGTAGGTATGAGTTATCTAGGTTTGTGGTGATATCGTTCAGGTAGACCAATGTGTGCATAGTGTTCATGGTCCTAATAAACCAAATCATTCACACATACCTATATCATTTTTTAGATGTCCCTTAGGATGGAAGATTTTTGTACTCCAAGACACATGAATATCATTCACAACATATTGAATTCATCCCTAGTACACTAAGAGAGAATAGGATATATGCCAATATATCCCAATTTCATTTCTAGATTGATAGTTTTCATTTATTATGTTAAATAATCTTAGAGGAAGGTGTGTTATTGGACTCAAAGAAGTTACAAGTAGTTTTGTATAGAGAGATTCCCAATAATTTGTTTTGATATATATACTTTTTTTTTGGGTTTTTCCATCAATATATAATGGTTTGTCGAATACTTTTACTAATTGGTAGAACCACATTCGTGTTTGACCAATAAAGGGATCAAGTTAAAATGTTCTAGGGGATATTATAATGATTTTCAAGAGTTAAAGAAGAGGTTGAATACTTCATTGATTCTGATCTTACCCAGTCTTAGTAAGGAGTATCCCTTTTTTGTGACACATTAGATGACATACTTGGGGAAGTTTTGATGAAAAATGATTGGGTGGTTTCATAAATATCATGAAATTTGATGCCCCATGAAATAAATTACATTACTCTTGATCTTGAGTTGTCTACAGGGGTATAGAAAATGAAGTGTTGGTGAAACTACTTTTTGGGAGAATTGTTTACCATGTATACCAACTATAAATCACTTTATTACATTTTCCATCTACGTGATCCAAATATTTGGTATCCATGGTGGGTCGATTATATGAAGTTTTTTTATTTTGAGTTGGATTACATGTTAGGAATGGGGAATAGTGTTGCATATGCTTTGAGTTAGAAGACTCAAAACTAGGCAGTTCAAGAATCATGTTATGTGTGGGGAATTATTTTGATGTTTGCTGAGATGTATATGGAGGTGAACAATGGGCATGGAATGATGACCCTTACATCCTCTGTAGTTGATTCCATGATTTTTAGAAGGATTTAATAGAGGAAGTGTGAGGATTCAAATTTTCTGGCTTTAATGGAATGTCGTGAAGGTTTGGAGCCAACTTCTGGTTGGACCCGTAGTGATGATAGGATCATTTATGTTCATTGTTATGTTGTAGTGCCGAAATGTTTGCTGGAATAGTTGAAGCATGGATTTGAAGCATGTCATTGGGAAGTGTGTCCTAGATTGGATAAAATGTATCTTTATATTTTTAGGTATTATTAGTGTCCAGGGATGAAGAAATATGTTGCGGGTCTCATGGTGTAATACCTTACCTATTAGTAGATTAATTCCAGGAATCAACTATTGGGTATTTTGTTATAACCATTTCTAATTTAAGAATGAAAATGGGATGAAGTGATAATGGATGTTATTGTGGACCTTCTAATTACACCTTGGAAAAATAATTTTATTTGGGTGGTTGTTGATTGGTAGAAAAAGTGAGTGAATTTCTAATGATTTGAGAGACTTTCACCGTGGATTAGATGGGTGGGTTATAAGTTTGAGAGGTAGTGATGCTTCATGGGGTACCATGAACCATAGTTTCTGATCAATATCTATGTATCACTTCACACTTCAATATGGGACTATAGAAGGTGCTTGGTACCCATGTGTTTTTGAGTATAACATTCCAACCATTGACATACTACCAATCTGAGCATACTATTCAAGTAATAGAGGAGATGGTGAGGTGATATGTTTTAGATTTTTTTGGATTATTGGAAAATAACTCATTAAATGTTGATTTTTTCTATAATAATAGTTTCCAGGATGAAATTTAGATGGAAACACTGGAGGAACTCTATGGTATTCCATGACTTTCTTCATTGTTTTGGATAGATGCTGGGGAATATAAGTTGTTAGGAGAAAGGATCCTAAAGGAGATATCAGAAATGATATAGTTGATTCCAAAATTCCTGGATATAGATCATAGCAGGTAGATGTTTCTTAGAGATCATCATCATAAACCTTATATTTTCTGGTGGGTGATCATGTGTTTCTTTGGTTGTCTCGATGGTTGGGTAATCATTGAATTCGTAAATAGGGCTAATTGGTGCCTAGGTATGTGGGGAAATTTGAGATTTTGGAAAGGAGTAGACTGGTGGCATGACAATTTTCTCTTCCATGGTGGTATAGTGATAAGATAGATTTTTTTCATGTGTCGTGACTTTGGAAGTATCAAACTGACTTATCTGATGTGATTGATATTGAGGATGTCGATCTTCAGGTAGATGAATCCTTTGAGAAGCATTTGGTTCGTATTGTGGATCAAAGTGGAAAAAGTCATACAAGGAATGATTATTCCCCTGGTTCAAGTTTTATAGAACTATGGTTACATTTAAGAAGAAACATGGGAGGTGGAGTTGTATATGTTGGCCCATTGAACTGATTTCTTTTCTTTAGAGGCATAGTGATTTTTTTGTGTGTGGTTTGAGGACAATACTTTATAAGGTTGGGAGGTTGTAAGATCCCTAACATGATGGAGGTATATTTTTTTAAATTAATTTTTAATCCCCTAATGGTGGAACGTTAAATGTTTAATGGATGTATGATGATTCTCATGCATGTTTCAGGGGTTCATGAAATGAATGAAAGGGGAATACGTCCATCCTATGCATGTTGCACTATTGGTGAATGGTTAGTATAAATTGTGAAAGGGGGAAAGCTAATTTTTTTGACCTAGGATAGATGTATTTTTCATGGTTGGCACAAGGTTTGTTAAACCACATAAATATCCCTAGGTAATCATGTGACCTAAGCCTCTTGGAAAGAGGCTGGCACATGTTGGTGTACGGTTTTTTCAAATTGTGCCAAAAAAGCTTTCTCACCATTAAAAATTAATATATTAACAATTTCACCCTTGGGATTTTAAGTTCCCCACCCAAATTTCATCCCATTTATTCCTCCTCCATCCTATGCGATGAACCAATGATCCCAAATCTTCCCAATGATCAATATCCTTTATTTCTAGTCATTTAGAGTGTCTTTGGATGTGGATCGATGATTCGGGTAATCATAACACTTATCTTGGCTCTATTTTTTGTATTGGGGATTGTGGTTTCATTATTCTTTTTCAAAAGACCTAAAACAATATATTTTTAGTATATCTTAGGTTGGGGCATTAAATGGTTCTTTAATCAGGATTTAATTCTAATATTATGTGAGCATTAATATACAGATTTGAGGTATGTGGTGTACAAATTATGTCCCATGGATTTATTGTTTATATTTTCATGTGTGGGGGTGATATTGTTTCTCTATTAATGTAAATTTTATTCCATTAGTATGATTTGGTAAAATGGTTTGATTAATGATGATTTAGACCCCTCATATTCCCTGTGGGATGCTTCAAAAGTGATTACACCATTAAGCGCAACCCATGGGGTGTGCCAATATTCCCAAACAAGGAAAATTTTTATATTAAGCCTAAAGATAATTTTTTTGAAATATAACTCATGATAAATATGTTGACATGTTTGTTTGAGTTACAAAAACGCACTAATGATATTTATGCCTAGTCGTAGGCATTTAAATATGTGATTTTTTTTCAAAAAGATAAAAAGGGTCAGATTGAATAAAGTTAATGCGCCAAATGACATAAGAGTTTGTAATTGAATGACATAAATTTCTTAATGCATATGAGTTGATGAATTATGTGAAATGGTATAATGTATGGAAATTTTTGAATAATTTTGATAGGATATGGTATGAAAAGGGAAATGTGATAAATTTTATATGATAAGTAAATGGTAAATATGCAAAATGGTTAAGTCTTGACAACATTTCATGTGTCGAATGAAATTCCAATTGTAAACATTAAGTGTATTTATTGTGTATGATTTGTGATATGGTATTTGTGGAAAATGCATAAATAAGAATTTTCACATGGCTTGGTGGTGTGGTATAATGGACTTAGGATCCTCTAATGGATCACGTTGGACTAAGGCTATGAACCCCACCCCCCTGAATGCATGGTTTTGGGAGTCAGACTAAAGATTTATGCCTCTAATAGATGCATTTGATGAGACTATATGGACTGAGGCTCCAAGGTAAGTGTGATGTTAATTTTTATGATATTTTTATCACATTTGAAGAATAAAACAGTAATAATCCACTTATGCATGGTATTTGATAGGCTTATTCTATAGTGTAAATGATTTAAATGCCCAGCCCATGGAAAAATGGTGAAAATGGATTATGGTGAATATTATAAACAAATGAAACATGTGATTTCTTTTTTTATCTTTTCATTTAATTAGTAACATCATACACTATCTATTTAGACTGGATATTTTTTGGACACCATTGGTGGTAGTTTTCTAATTTTTACTCGCACAATGGTTGGGCCACCATTGGGTACCCAAGCATTTTTCGTGGTTGTAGACAAGGAAAAATGGAAAAGGTCATATTCTAGTGAGTTATTTAGGGATTGTGATGTGTATAAATGAGGATCCATATATGGATTCTGGAAACATTTTGAGGATTCATATGTAGTCTTTATTTTTATATTTTTCTTTCCTCTTGGAACTGTTAGCATGAAAAGTCATTTTTATTATTGGTTGTGGTTAGTAACCTATTTGGGAAATTGTTAGTAATGCATGTTTCTAGTTCATTGTTTATAATTTCATTTATTTCATATGTTATCTATTGTGTATTACTTGGTTAAAGAGGGTATAATCTCCACATAATATCCATTAGACCCTCACTACTACTCGGAAACCTCTGGTATACTGGGAGGTACAATTAAGGTCATGTGGCGACCAAACTCTGAGCACTAGTTTAGTGGATTTTGGGTTGGGGGATTTGCATGGAATCCAAATACACTATGCACACACCACATGGGGTGGGTTGACCCACTATAACCCTTGAGTACCACTGCATGAACTCTTCGGGCACTGTGCAACCCCTCTACGCCTACATGACCATGTTTTTGGTCACATCACCCCAACTACCATGCTACCTAAGTGGGGTGATTGTCCCATGTAGTTGAGGGATCTTATCATAATATTTTTGTCGGGGTGGTTTATAAGGATATATAGTTGGACATATTTTTTCTAACAAATAGGAAATATTTAAGTGTAACACACCACCATATTATAATTATAAAACCTTCCCTAAAAATTATTCTTTCTATATAGGTCATTCAAAATATATATTTATTTATATTTTTCATGGCCTTCATGTATACATAATGTAAAAATAAAATACTGCATTGCCTTCAATTCTTCTTCCTTGTTGAAAAAAATGTGTCATCCTTAATCAAAATTGACACATGTCTTTTGAAATTGAGACCAGTTACACAATCAATATAATTCATTAATAATAATTTCTAAATCATCATATTAAATGTCAGCTGAATCTCTGAAAACTTTTTGAGAATCATCACATCAAATATTCACTCATTGGAATCAAATTTAGAAATTTGGATCAATATAGATCCCAAGGATTTTTTTTAGTGAGCCAATATGAAGATGAATATTAAGGGGTACACATTATGATGCTTAGTCTGTGGTATGTTAAAGATGATTGATAAAAAAATATATTGTTGTGATGAAAACAATAATTATACCTATATTTAAATGGTATAATATCCCTATGGATTTCAATATAGGTCTTTCTAAGATCTCATAATAATGTTTTTTGGGTTACGGTTGATCTCCTTGTAAATTCAGAACATTTAATTTTTATTCAAGAGTATTTATCACTAGATAATATTACCATGGTATATTTAAATATAATGTCAAGGATACATAGAGTACCACATTCAGTTTTAAATATTCAGATCATCGGTTTAACTCAAATTTTTGGAAATTTCATTAATATGTATTGGATAATGGGATGTATTTTAGTAAATCTTATCAGCCTCAGATAGATAGAAAATATAAAAAGAGCATTGAAAATCTATAATATATTCTAATATCATATTAAATTAATTTAAATGTATGTTGGTATCAACATATTCCTTTAGTTTAGTTCTTGTACAATAACAATTAACATTCACGTATTCAAATGGCACAATATGAGGCTCTTCTTGGGAAAAGTTGTAGAACACCAATATGATGGGATGAATTTATAAAGTGTAAGCTACATGAATTAGACCAAGATCAATAAATGTTATAAATGATTCAAACTACCCAATGAAATATTAACGAAACACAAAGTCAACTGAAGAGTTATGCAAATTATCACCATCTAGAATTGGATTTTGAGGTTACAAACATAATATTAATTTGAATATCACTATGGAATTGGGTCATAAGGAATGGTAAAAGGATAAATTTAATCCCTAAATACATTAACACCACTGAGATCCTTGATCATGTGGGGACAATTGTTTATTTCCTGACACTTCCCCCAAACCTCTCAAATTTACATGATGTGTTCAATGTATGAATTTTGAGTAAATATATATGAAATCAATTAATTGTATAGAAATCATAGGTTATATAATTGGAACATGATCTCTATTATGAAAAACAATCATTATAAATAATGAATCATAGATATAGAATATAATTAAACAAGATCACTCATTCAGTTATTGTTATTTTGAGAAACCATTTCTTTGTGGATGTGACAAGGGAAACCAAAGACGTAATAAGGAAAATGTGACCTCATCTATTTTCATCCAATATATGATATTTAGAGGTTCAAATTTATATTAAGATGGGTAAAATGTAACACCATGTTTTTTTACCTTTAACGCATCAAATATATAGTTTCACATGTAATGTTGAAATAAAATGAAGAAATTCCATAGTTATTATGATTAAATATTAAAATATATGGAAAATAATAAAAAAATAATTATAATGAAACATAAAACATAAATATGAAAATTATAATAGGAATAAAACCACAAGTAAAAATAAAAACTTTAAGAGTGTGATCATTGTCCCCATGGATTTCCATAAAGATCATACAATGAATTACAACTATGGAATAAAGAAAAAAATAAGATATTTAATAGTATTTTTTTTAGATAAATAAAAAAATAATTAATTAATTTTATAGAAGTTTGCATGGTTATATATTGTAGTGAAAATGGGTAATATGATGGTTATAAGCATATATGGTCATTATGAATGCTTATAAAAAATGATTATACTAAATATTTTAAAAGGGGTATCTCATTATTTTTAAAAAATTAATAATGTATTCTATATCATATATTAAAATATTATAATAATATATTTACATCATTAAACTAAATAATTAATTATAATATGTGAAAAAAATCGAACATGACAAAAGAAATTATTATTATTAAAGATAATTTATTTTTAAAAATATTATGATTTATATGAAAAAAATTAAATTTCATATATTTAAAGATTTAATTTGATAAAAAATTCATTCTTAGAATTATGGAATTTAAATTCGATAATATTTTAACTTTCATTATTTTTGAAAAAGCAAATTTACAGGGGTGGATAGTGCAGGACAACGTTAAACTTAATAATTATAAAATAAAAAATGATTTAAAAATATATTAAATTTATAAAAAAGAATATAAAATTTTATAATGGTTTGAATCTTGATAATAATTGTGTTTTTAACTTATAGGCCACTTTTCATGTAATAATAATCATTCTTAACCATTAAGTAATGGGAAATTTTAAAAAATACCACTCAAAGTCTTTTATAAAGGGACTCCACCGCCAAACTTTAAAACCCACATCACTCATTCTTTTACTCTTGAATACCTATTTTTTTTACCTCCAATACCCCCTATCTGATTTTGGTTGTAACATGCCAAGCTTCTACGGTATGTTTCCCTTTGAATAATGTAATAGCGTGTGTTGTACGCAACATCGAGTTCTAACACACACCACAACTGATCAAACTTGCCGTTATGAATAGTAATACCTACTTTTTGAAATTATATATATTTTATATTTCAAAATGGACTTAATTTTTGGATTCATAATATCGAAATTATCCTAAGTTGAATTTTTGGTATTTTTCTGAGAACGTCCAATTTTTATGAATAGTTAAAAATACTTAAAAACAACTTTTTTAATCAAAATAATTTATAGTGATAAATTATATTATTTAATGGTTTTAAAGTATAATTAGAATATATTTTTACCATTTTATCCAATGGTGTTCATTATAATTAATTTTACTTTGAAATTGGACATAAACAATTGTCAGTCTTTTAATATATATTGTTTCTTAAAAGCACACTATTTGTTGTGACAACGGGAATTAATTATAAAATAAATTAATGCACCTTTTATTTTTGGAATTTTTTAAAATAGACATCATTTTTTAATTTGGAATATCAATTATTGCTTAGGGTGAAATTTTGGCATTGTTCTGAAAAACTTCAATTTTTGATGAATAGTGAAACTACTAAGCGGTAGTTAAAAAACTGAATTTTTCATAAAACTAAATTTTACTGCTTTTGTTATTGGAATTTATAATATCCTAGAGACACAATTAATATCAAGGAGTAAAATTTGGTTCAATGAGATGAAATTTTTTTTGGTGAATAGTAACTTTTTACTTTTATTTACCACGATTAAAAGTAAATAGGGTAATTAAGGGTAAAAATGATATTAATATTACCCTAAAACATGTCCTAATTATATTGGAAAAGTGTATCTGGACCAAAAACAACCTTAGGAATAAAATATTATCATTTAGGTCCACTTGGATTAGATTAGGACATTTATTATTATTTAATTCAAAGAAGAGTTAAAAGAGTTAAAATCAATGTTTACTTACTAAAAAATTTTTAATATAAGGTTTTACATAAGATAAATTATATTTTAAATATTCATTAGAAATATAAAACGATTTCATACATAATGATATTTTATTTATAATTTTTATCCATTAAATAATGTTATTTATTTATGACACAATGATGATGCATAAATTACCATAATAGTGAAAAGTTAAAATAATTGATATTATAAATACCAAAATAAATATAATTTGAGACTTTTAATGAATTAAAATAATTTTCTAGGTTAATATGACATGTTAGGAGTGACTTAAGTAACTTTTTTGGAAGTAATAATTCTGTTATGAGTTTTACAAAACTACATTATTGAATAGTGTCAAAATTGACAAAAAAGAATTTTTAAATAAAATAAAATATTATTAATTGATATTAAATTCTTAAAAATATAAGGTTCGTCCAAGAGACTTATATCATGATAGTTTTATCATTAATTGACCACTTGGGGGTATCTTGTATACATATAGTATGTTTATTAACCATATAATATAAAAATACAAAGAGACATTGTAAAAGTGAAACTAATTAACTAAGAGTGAATACTTAATGATAAGGTTAATATAGTAACCCAAACCTATATAAATTATATTGGTTGAGTGTTTTTCGACCTATCCCCTCCTTAACCTTTAAATAATCCACTTTGAGCCATTAGAAACCGAATATGAATTTATTATAAAATAATATTTCTAGCTTTTCCAAAGGTGCCCCTCACCCCTCTTATAAAAGGGAACTCGTCCTTCTCATTACATCACACCCTCAAAGCCTTTTGGTTCGGCAAAAATCTGCTCAAATACTCTCTAAACTTTCCTAACTTCTTCTTGGAGTCCTTAATTTAGTCATAAATCCAACCTAAGGAGCCCTTTTGATCAAATCAAAAGGAAGAACCCGAAGAAGAGGTAATAATTTCACCGCCCTTTTTCAAGTTCCTTTCTTCTTCCACTTCTTCTTTCTTTATTATTACAATTATAAAATAATAAATCCAGTATATTATATATATTGTGATGCTATTTTAAATATGGTACAATCATATTCAGTATTCTATCCATCCTTTGAATAACATGTCACCATACGTGCGTACGTACGGCTTACCGTCTCCACGTCGTGGTGTAATTGTTATTAAATAAATTATTATTTTGATGGGTATAATAATGATGTGTAATTCTTGTAAATAATAAATATAACATGATAGTGATTCTGTATATATGATATACCATCCAATTATATATTATTTTAATATCAAAAGAATGATATTGTCGCTCGTGTGTACGTACGGACTACCGTCTCCACGAACGCGATGAGATTCATTCTCCATCGTATCCATTCAAGTATAATTCTCATTTCATGATTAAAAATAATTTTTAAGGACTTGATATAATTCTGGATATGAATAATATACAACCTATCCATAACAAACATGGATTACGTAACAAAGAATAAAAAGGAAAACGAGTAAGTTAACACCCTGAATGACGATAATACTAAGATATTATTAACAAATCAATGTTAAAAGATCATATATGATATAATATTAATTTAAATTATTCTTCTATAATTCAATAACAATTATTTCACCATTATACAGGAGGTTAACCTACCGTCTACCAAGGAAAAAGTACAATGTAAGGGGTTTCTTATCTCACTTTTAATTCCGTGAGAATTCCATTGTTCACAGCTTATTTATTACATGTGGTGTGTATACTGCCCATGTTTGTATTAATTGTGTAATATACATTAATTCATTTTTATTTACATCATCATTGTATGATCCTTCTTTCATGGGTGTATGTTTTATATGTTACCAAATCAATAAGGGAATTTGAAATTTCAATTTCCACCCATTCGGCTTTACGCATACTTCATTGATTAGTTTACTCCAAGATTATGTGTAGAAGCACTATTCATTTGATTATGTCATAATTTACACTCCCCTTTCTATGGATATAATTTTTATACACATAATCACTCCATTAATAAATTCTCAAGTCATCGATATGAACTTGATAAGAGTAATTTTAACTCATTCTCCATTTGTTGTGTTAAAAATCCAATTCATTGGTGTTGTTTTTACAAGAATATGTGTGAATGTCATCTTATTGGTTTACACTAAATATCCAATCATATTGAGTGTATTTATATTTGTCACACATAATTATTTCATTGATTTATCCTTAACCAAATCATGTGGTCTTTATAAGACAATTAATCTCAATTTACATTCCATTGAGACTTCTTTGTTGTTATACACCAAATCCCTTTTATATGGTGTATACAATTTACTTTGACATAGTATATCATGAATTCCTTTATTCTCATGATAATATAATGTTTTGGTTACATCAATTATATGTATTCAAGTGTCTCTATTTTAGTTAGAAACTCTAATTAGAATACATTTTTATGTGTTTTGAAGATTGATTATTCTAAATCATTTTCATTAATGTCCATGTTTTAAAAATGATTTTAAGGATTTATTTATATGGACATTTATGTTTTAAAATCAAAATTCATTTTAAGAGTTTCAAAGTTGTATGGGACACTTTGATTCTAAAATCTATTTTAAATGGATTCTTGACAAATAGTGTGACTTTTAAATGATTTCAAGAAAAAGGGGGATATTTCACTCTAATTGTTTTGATGATTATTTTCATCTATGTCAATATCCTTCGTCATTCTCTATTGAGGTTAATATGATACAATAAAATCTTTCATATTGTATCAAATGAGTTATGTTTGATTGTGGATGTGCTACTTTTAAACCATTCATGGTTTATGGGTAAAGTATTGACATTTCGTATGCTAGTTTTAATACGAATATTTATTCTATGTTTAAAAAATTTCATATGAGGAATGCATTGGACTTAGTAAGTGACGGGTCGAGCCCGCTATAGCTCCTCAATGCATCGGTAGTTCTCATAAGACAAACTAGTGTCTTGGCACAAGGCCTTGGAAAAATCTTATTTGTAGTCTTGGCATGAGGCCTTGGCTATGTGGTTATGATAGTATGGAATTATGCATTCCATCATTATGAAAGTGGTTATTGATATTGCATGTGATTATCGGATTAGTAGAATATTCATTTGAATAAGTAAATGGAATTATTTAATTTTTTTCCATACTATATTGAAGTTCAAGTTTAAAAGGCTTTTGTTTTAGTTATACATTGCCTTAAATGTTTATTCTTTTTTATGAAAGTTTCCGCTATATTGTTATCCTTAATGGGCATTTGAGCTCACCCCTTTTCAATGTTTTATTTCTCCCTAGATGTGAAGAAGTAAATTATGAATGACCTACAGGGATATTATGAGGGGATAATAGTGTGGACTATGGAGACAATATGATGTTGTTGTAGTTTTTATTTTTATGATGTAATTTAGGACTTATTAATATATCTAGTGTTTCCATGTCTACTAAACCCATCGATATTTCGAGATTTGATCTTTTTTGTAATCATGCCAATGTTATGTTATAATGCACCGACATTGGGTAACTAGGGTCAGGGCATTACAGTTGGTATGAGAGGAAGTTTAGTACAAACCCTGGAAGCTAGATTTAGATAAACTCTAATTAGAGCATGTAGACGTAAGATGAACTTTGAGGATTAGTATAGAAGAACTTCCTAGAATTTTGGTATTGTAGATATTTTGTGAGTTTTCCGAGAAATACATCCCTGTCTGGATACGAGAAGGTAGAGGCAGCTCTGGCACAGATGTACCTAGGGGTAAAACCTGAAAACACCGCTTTGAGCTAGACTGGAACGGGAACTGGTGCACGATAACGGGCCTTGCTGCTCTCTTGGTTATGACACTCCCAGGGGATATTATTAGGATAACTCTCATTTTGTTTACAAATCATTATGAAAGGTTTATTAGTATATACTTCCTCAAGGAAAACATTTTTTATGATTATGGATTATATCCATAAATAGTTCAATTTATGTTAAGTGTTTTATAAGTATAAGATTATGTATTTTGATTTATAAACTGATCTAGTTTATGCCATTGTTTATAAATGGATCCTAGTGGAAGAAATGGAAACCGTATCAATGCAAAAACTCCATGTAGGGATTGCCCTCCTACTCAAGATAATTATAGTGGAGCTGGTTATGCAACTGGTTCTGATCAGCTAATCACCATACTGGGACAACTCACTCAGGTTATGAATAATAACCTTACCCGTATAGAGCACCCTGATCCGCAGCGTGGAGGATCAATGTTGGATCGCTTCATGAGGCAACAACCACCAATGTTCAATGGGAGTACAAATCCCTTAGTAGCTGAGCAATGGATAATTTCCCTAGAGAAAATAATTCAGGCTTTGGGGAGTAGTGAAAGGGAAAAAGTTATCATGGCAGTTTACCGCCTCACCGGAGATGCAGATCAATGATGGTCATTGGTTCAAAACATGAAGGAAGATGATGAAGTATAAAATATGGAATGGAGGGAGTTAAAAGATCTGTTTTTAGAAAAATACTTTCCTCATGACCATCGAGAAGATATGGAAAGGCAATTTCTGAGTCTGAGACAAAAGGAGGATGAGAATGTCACAAAGTATGAGGCTAACTTTACAAGGTTAGCAAGGTATGATAGAAATTATATACGTAACTCAAGAAGTAAGATTGATCATTTCATTGATGGGTTAAAACCATTTCTTTGTCAGGCATTAGTCTCACAATCCTTTTCATCGTACGAAGACATTGTCTCATGTGCTATCAAGACAGAAAAGGAATTCTCTCTGTATTATGAATTTAAATCAAAGAAAGAGAAGAAGAGATCTGCTGAACAATCTGGGAATTGAAATAAGGGGAAGAAGGGAATGGTTGAATATCCATCCTGTGGTAAATGTGGGAAGAAACACCCCGGTACTTGCTTGAAGGGAATGGGTGTCTATTACAAGTGTGGTGAGAAAGGCCAGCAAGATCGTGAATGCAAAGGGAAGAAGGAAGCTACCAATGTTCAATGATACAATTGCAGGGATATGGGAAATTATGCAAATTAATGTCCTAATCGTCAGGGGAACTTACCTCAGAAAATGCCAAGGGATCAAGGGAAATCTTATGCTATCACTACTGCTGAGGTAGAAGCTCTGAAAGACGTGGTGGCATGTAATTTAATGGTTTCCTCAAGTTTAGAAAATGAATTATTTGATTCTGGATCATCGCATTGTTTCATATCTTCCCAGTTTGCTAAGAAAATTAGATATTTCAAATTTGACTTAACAAGGGAGTTGTCAGTTAAAACTCTTAAGGGAAGTATCATTGCAACAAAGTTTTGTGAATCAGTCCCCATTAGTGCACATAAATGTTCTTTATTTGCTGATCTCATCGTCATACCTATGATTGAGTTAGATATAATCCTCGGTATGGACTGGCTTTCGGACTATGATCCAAAGATTTATTATAAGAAGAAAGTGGTTACTATTTTTTATGATGATGTTAAGGAACTCCTTATCTTTAGAGTAGAATCATCACCACCTAATTCTTATCTAGATCCACCCCCAGTAGCTCAACTAAATTAAATTATTGGGGACGAAGAGAATGAAATTACTGTGGGTGAGGAAAGGAATGTTCAAATAGAGGATGTACCTATTGTGAAAGAATATGTAGATGTATTTCTGGAAGATTTACCTGGACATCCTCCAGAACGATAAGTTGAGTTTTCCATTGACTTAACTCCAGTATCAAGGCCTATATTGAAGACCCCTTATAGAATGGCCACTATAGAATTAGTTGAACTAAAGAAACAACTAGTGGAATTGAGTAATAAGGTATTTATTCTCCCTAGTGTTTCTCCATGGGGAGCCCCTGTTCTTTTTGTTAAAAAGAAAGATGGATCTATGAGGTTATGTATCGACTACAGGGAGATCAATGCTATAACAATAAAGAACAAGTATCCCCTACCTCGCATTGATGATTTATTTGACCAAATTCATGGAGCTCAATACTTTTCAAAGATTGAACTTTGATCTGGATACCATTAGTTGTGTGTAAAGAAGGAAGACATTCCAAGGAAAGCATTTCGAACCAGGTATGGGCATTACAAGTTTACTGTAATTCCCTTTGGATTGACTAATCCACCCTCTATATTCATGGATCTGATGAATAGAGTTTTCAAGAAATAACTTGATGAATTTGTTGTGGTATTTATTGATGATATCTTGGTATACTCTAAAAGCTATGAGGATCATAAAATTCACTTGCGCATTATCCTGAAGACTCTGAGAAGACATGAATTATATAGGAAGTTTAGAAAGTGTGAATTCTGGATTTAGGAGATTTCTTTTATTGGCCATATTGTATCTAAATATGGAATCTCTGTTGATCCTTCTAGGACCAAGGCAATCCATGGATGGCCAGCACCTGCGAGTATAACTGAGGTACACAATTTTATTGGTTTGGCAGGTTATTATCGACGTTTCGTTCAGAATTTTGCCCGATTGGAAAACCCATTAATGAAGCTCACACGTAAAGGGGATAAATTTATTTGGACAAAAGAGTGTGAATAATGTTTCGATGAACTGAAGAGAAGATTAGTCAATGCTCTTATATTGACTCTACCATCGGGTAATGACGGGTTCGTTATTTATAGTGATACATCGAAGAAAGGACTTTGTTGTGTCCTTATGCAGAATTATAGGGTTATTGACTATGCATCATGATAGTTGGAAATTCATGAGAAAAACTATCCTACTCATGAACTTGAGTTAGAAGCTGTGATCTTTTCTTTGATGATATAGAGGCACTACCTCTATGGTGAAAAATGTGAGATTTATACTGATCACAAGAGTTTGAAGTATATTTTCTCACAAAAAGAACTCAACATGAGGAAAAGGAGATGGCTTGAATTACTCAAGGATTATGATTGTACAATAAACTACCACCCAGGGAAAGAAAACAAGGTGGCAGATGCTTTGAGCAGAAAAGATCATGGAGTTTTGAAACATATGAGAATTGAAAGGGATCCAATTTTCACGGATCTAGTGAAGATGGACATGGGAATAACCAGGTAAGGTGAAACATCAATTCTTTTTCAAATGGTTGCCAAACCATCTTTACTAGAAAGGATTAAGAGTTCTCAGACTGATGACGAATAATTTAAAAAGATGATTAAAGTTGTGAATGATGGGAGATTGAGAGACTTTGTGTATGAAGAAGGAATTTTGAAATTCAGGAAGAGGCTTTGTGTTCCCGATATACCTGATCTAAAAAGGGAATTGTTGGATGATGCTCATAGTTCCAATTTCTTTATAAACCCTGGGAGCACCAAAATGTATAGATATTTGAAGGAACATTTTCGGTGGGACAACATGAAGAGGGAGATTGCTGATTTTGTATCAAGATGTATGGTTTGTCAACAAGTGAAAGTTGGAAGGCAATAGCCTAGAAGAGTATCACAACCTCTTCCCATACCGGAGTGGAAATGGGATAATATTACAATGGAATTTTTCATGGGGCTACCAAAGACTCCTAGAAGGAATAATGCAATATGGGTCATTGTTGATCGTCTTACCAAGTCAGCACATTTTCTTTCTATTGGAGAAGATCTACCATTAGAAGGTCTAGCAAGACTATATATTGATGAAGTTGTGAGACTTCATAGAGTACCCCTATCAAATGTTTCTGATCGTGATCCCCATTTTACATCAAGATTCTTGAAAAGTCTTCAGAAATACCTGGATACTGAACTTCATTTGAGAACTGCCTACCACCCTCAGACAGATGGACAATCAGAACGAACTATTCAAACCTTAGAAGGCATGTTGAGATCCTGCTCACTTGACCTTTAGGGTATGTGGGATCAATATTTACCTCTGGTAGAATTTTCATATAACAATAGCTTCCATTCAAGTATTCAGATGGCACCATATAAAGCATTATACAGGAAGAGATGTCACACACCAACCTGTTGGGATGACATTGGTGAAAGAAAACTTGTAGGTCCAGAACTGGTGGAGGAAATGATGGAAAAGGTGAAGGTAATCCAAAATCACATCAAAGAAGCTCAAAGTAGGCAGAAGAGCTATGTCGATAATTGAAGAAGGATTTGGAATTTCAAGTTGGTGATCACGTTTTCCTGAAGAAATCTCCATGGAAGGGAGTCATAAGTTTTGGTAAGAAAGGTAAATTGTGTCCCAGGTACATCAGACCTTTCGAAATTCTAGAACGAATTGGGGATGTAGCTTACCGATTGGCAATGTCGCCAAGTCTCTCCAAAGTTCACGATGTGTTCCACGTATCTCTATTGAGGAAATACATGCCTGACCCAATGCATGTATTCACCTATGAGGAATTAGAACTGGAACCCGATCTGTCTTATTGCGAAGAGCCCATCAAGATTCTTGATATGAGAGAACAAGTACTGAGAAACCGGACGACTCGTCTGGTAAAAGTCTTGTGGATAAACCATAAGATGGAAGAGGAAACTTCGGAACCCGAGGAACTTATGATGATGAACCACCTGAGTCTTTTCATGCGGTAGTATTCTAGAAATTTCGAGGACGAAATTATTTGAAGGAGGGGATAATGTAACACCCCAAGCTTCCACGATACGTTTCCCTTTGAATAATATAATAGCGTGTGTTGTGCGAAACATCGAGTTCTAACACACACCACAACCAATCAAACTAGCCGTTATGAATAATAATAACTACTTTTTGAAATTATATATATTTTATATTTCAAAATGGACTTCATTTTTGGATTCAGAATATCAAAATTATCCTAAGTTGATTTTTTGGTATTTTTCTGAGAACGTCCAATTTTTATGAATAGTGAAAAATACTTAAAAACAACTTTTTTAATCAAAACAATTTATAGTGATAAATTATATTATTTAATGGTTTTAAAGTATAATTAGAATATATTTTTACCATTTTATACAATGGTGTTCATTATAATTAATTTCACTTTGAAATTGGACATAAACAATTGTCAATCTTTTAATATATATTGTTTCTTAAAAGCACGCTATTTGTTGTGACAGCGGGAATTAATTATAAAATTAATTAATGAAACTTTTATGTTTAAAATTTTGTAAAATAGACATCATTTTTGAATTCAGAATATCAATTATAGCTTAGGGTGAAATTTTGGCATTGTTCTGAAAAACTTCAATTTTTGATAAATAGTGAAACTACTAAGTGGTAGTTAAAAAACTGAATTTTTCATAAAACATAATTTTACCGCTTCTGTGATTGAAATTTCGAAAATCTGAGAGACACGATTAATATCAAAGAGTAAAATGTGGTTCAATGAGATGAAATAAATTTTTTGTGAATAGTAACTTTTTACTTTTATTTACCACGGTTAAAAGTAAATAGGGTAATTAAGGGTAAAAATGATATTAATATTACCCTAACACATGTCCTAATTCTATTGGACAAGTTTATCTCGACCAATAATAACATTAGGAATAAAATATTATCATTTAGGACCACTTGGATTAGATTAAGACATTTATTATTATTTAATTCAAAGAAGAGTTAAAAGACTTAAAATCAAAGTTTACTTAATAAAAAAACATTAATATTGGGTTATACATAAGATAAATTCGATTTTAAATATTAATTAGAAATCTAAAAAGATTTCCTACATAATTATATTTTATTTATAATTTTTAGACATTAAATAATTTAATTTATTTATGACACAACGATGATGGATGAATTACCATAATAGTGAAAAGTTAAAATAATTGATAATATAAATACCCAAATAAATATAATTTGATAATTTTAATGGATTAAACAAATTTTATAGGTTAATATGACATGTTAAGAGTGTCTTAAGTAACGTTTTTCGAAGTAATCATTCTGTTATGAGTTTCAAAAAATCAATTATTAAATAGTGTCAAAATTGACATAAAACAATTTATAAAATAAATATTATATTATTAATTGATATTAAATTCCTAAAAATCTAAGGTTCGTCCAAGAGACTTATATCATGATAGATTTATCATTAATGGACCACTTTGGGGGCTCTTGGATGTATATAGTAAGTTTATTAACCATATAATATAAAAATATAAAGAGACATTGTAAAAGTGAAACTAATTAACTAAGAGTTAATACTTAATGATAAGGTTAATATAGAAACCCAAACCTATCTAAATTCTATTGGTTGAGTGGTTTTAGACCTATCCCCACCTTAAACTTTAAATAATCCACTTTGGAGCCATTAGAAACCGAATATAAATTTATTATAAAATAATATTTCTATGTTTTTCAAAGGTGCCCCTCACCCTCTTATAAAAGGGAACTCGTCCTTCTCATTACTTCACACCTTCAAAGCCTTTTGGTTCGGCTAAAATCTACCTAAATACTCTTTCAAATTCCATAACTACATCCTATAGTCTTTCCTTTAGTCATAAAGCCAACCTAAGGAGCCCTTTTGATCAAATCAAAAGGAAGAACCTAAAGAAGAGGTAATAATTTCACCGCCCTTTTTCAAGTTCCTTTCTTCTCCCACTTCTTATTTCTTTGTTATTACCATTCTAAAATAATAACTATAGTATATTATATATATTGTGTTGTTATTATAAATATGGTACAATCATATTCAGTATTATATCCATCATTTGAATAACATGTCACCATACGGGCATACGTACGACTTACCGTCTCCACGTCGTGGTGTTATTGTTATTCAATAAATTATTATTTTGTTGGGTATAATAATGATGTGTAATTCATTTAAATAATAAATATAACATGATAATGATTCTGTATATATGATATACCATGCAATTATATATTATTTTAATATCAAAAGAATGATATTGTCGCTCGTGTGTATGTACGGACTACCGTCTCCACGAACGTGATGAGATTCATTCTCTATCGTATCCATTACAGTATAATTTTCATTTGATGATTAAAAATAATATTTAAGGACTTGATATTATTATGGATATGAATAATATACAACTTATCCATAACAAACACGACTTAAATAACAAAGAATATAAAGGAAAACAAGTAAGTTAACACTCGAAATGACGATAATACTAAGATATTATTAACAAATCAATGTTAAAAGATCATATATGATATAATATTAATGTAAATGATTCTATTATAATTAAATAAAAATTATTTCACCATTATACAGGAGGTTAAATTACCTTCTACAAAGGAGAAAGTAAAAAGTAAGGGGTTTCTTTTCTCAATTTTAATTCCGTGAGAATTCCATTGTTCACAACTTATTTATTACATGTGGTGTGTATACTGCCTATGTTTGTATTCATTGTGTAATATACATTAATTAATTTATATTTACATAATCATTTTATGATCCTTATTTCATGGGTTTATGTTTTGTATGTTACCAAATCAATAAGGGAATTTGAAATTTCAATTTCCACTCATTCGACTTTACGCATACTTCATTGATTATTTTACTCCATGATTATGTGTAGAATCACTATTCATTTGATTGTGTCATAATTAACACTCCCCTTTCTATGGATATAATTTTTATAAACATAATCACTCCATTTAAAAATTCTCAAGTCATCAGTATGAACTTGATACGAGTAATTTTAACTCTATCTCCATTTGTTGAGTTAAATATCCAATTCATTGGTGTTGTTTTTACAAGAATATGTGTGAATGTCATATAATTAGTTTACACTAAATATACAATCATATTGAGTGTATTTATATTTTTCACACATAATTATGTCATTGATTTATCCTTAACCAAAGGATGTGGTCTTTACAAGACAATTAATCTCAATTTACATTCCATTGAGACTTCTTTGTTGTTATACACAAAATCACTTTTATATGGTGTATATAATGTACTTTGACATAGTATATCATGAATACCTTTATTATAATGATAGTATAATGTTTTTGTTACCTCAATTATTTTTATTCAAATGTCTCTCTTTTATTTAGAAACTCTAACTAGAATACATTTTTACGTGTTTTAAAGATTGATTATTCTAAATCATTCTCATTTGTGTCCATGTTTTAAAAATGTTTTTAAAGATTTATTTATATGGACATTAACGTTTTAAAATCAAAATTCATTTTAAATGTTTCAAAGTGGTATGGGAAACTTTGATTCTAAAATCTACTTTAAATGGATTCTTGAAAAATAGTGTGACTTTTAAATGATTTCAAGAAAAAGGGGGATATTTCACTCTAATTGTTGTGATGATTATTTTCATCTATGTCAATATCCTTCGTCATTATCGATTGAGGTTAATATGATACAATAAAATCTTCCATATTGTATCGAATGAGTTATGTTTTATTGTGGTTGTGCTATTTTTATACCATTCATGGTTTGTGGGTAAAGTATTTACTTTTCGCATGCTAGTTTTAATATGAATGTTTATGCTATGTTTAAAACATTTCATATGAGGAATGCATTGGACTTATTAAGTGACGAGTGGAGCCCTCTATAGATCCTCGATGCATCGGTAGGTCTCCTGAGACAAACTAGTGTCTTGGCACAAGGGCTTGGAAAAATATTATTTGTAGTCTTGGAACGAGGCCTTGGCTTTGTGGTTATGATAATCTGGCATTATGCATTCCATCATTATGAAAGTGGTTATTGATATTTCATGTGATTGTTGGATTATTAGAATATCCATGTGAATATTTAAATGGAATTATTTCATTTTTTTCCATACTATGTTGAAGTTCAAGTTTAGAAGGATTTTGTTTTAGTTATACATTGCCTTCAATGTTTATTATTATTTATGAAAGTTTCCTCTATATTATTATCCTTACTGGGAATTTGAGCTCACCCCTTTTCTATGTTTTATTTCTCCCAGGATGTGAAGAAGTAAATTATGAATGACCTGTAGGGATATTATGAGGGGATAATAGTGTGGACTATGGATATAATATGATGTTGTTGTAGTTTTTATTTTTATGATGTAATTTAAGACTTATGAATATATATAGTGTTTCTAAGGATACTAAACCCATCGGTCTTTCGCGATTTGATCTTTCTTGTGATCATGCCAATGTTATGTAATAATGCACCGAATCTGGGTAACTGGGGTTAGGGCGTTACATTGGTCATCAGGTAGTCCTAATAAAGAGGTATAAATCTTTCATTATAATGGATGTTGTTATTGGAATGATGGATTCCATAAAAGTAAGGCTTTAGTTCGTCTCAATATTTCCATTTACATTTTAATTGACACCATTTAAAAACGTAATTTACAAATAAAATGTTGATATATTATCATTATTATGCTTCTGTTAAAAATTTATTAATATAATACAACTATATTCTCTTACTCATTTATTTATCTTTCATTTTCTTATTTGTGTATGTCAAAACACATACATGAACGATGTTATACTCTATTTACCATTTGAATCATGAATTCATATCAATGAATAAATTATATTAATATATGTTGTTAATCATTATTATAAAAATATATTAATGTTCTATAATGGTGAAACTAAAATTAAGTATCACTATAAATTATCCTTTACTATTTATAAAATCATTAAAAACATATATGTTGTGAATTCCATTATTGTAAACCATAACTGTATATTCCATAAAATTAGCATGGGATTTCATAAATCATAAAAATAATTTAATTCCACTACCCTAAAGAAAATTATAATGATTAAAAATTATCAATGAATGAGGATCAACATCGCTATAGAAAAAGTAGTAAAACCAATAAAAAAAACTATACGAATTTGATGAGGGAAATAACGAATAACTACTTAAAAATATATAAAAATTTTATATAATAGAATAGTTTAGATGGTAATATATATGAATTATATTTTTTTTAGAAAATAAATATTTATATGCTTTAAATTAATGGGGTTAAATTATGGTCCTTGTAATCAAGATTAATGGTATGGGTTTCTCTCCAAATTTTAATTTTTAATTGTGATTATTTATACTGTCCCAAACCCACACTCCCAGATCTAGTTCTAGAAATGCACTCTTTAAACATTTTATTTGAAACAAAATGACATGAATTTATCTTTATTTTACTATATTTACATAAGATAAAATTTACAACTAACAAATAAAGATAAATCTCAATAAGCATATGAGAAAACATGGGTAGGAATGACATATCTAATTAAAATGAAAATGAAAAAACAAGAGTTTTCTATAAGCCATGATTGAAGGATATGTAAACTCAAATGAATGAATATGTACAATTTATAAATAGTTTTGATATAATAAACATGGACATTGGTCCAAAATCATATTCCTAAATATATGAAATTTCTTGGAAATAAAGCACAATAGTTAAATATAACACTAAAAGAAGTATATAAATCATAAAATATTAGAGTGGGATTCACTACACATTTCCCATAACATAGTTGAGCATGAATCATGGAATAATTTCCATAGTAGAGAAGGAATCACCAATTGATTCATATATAATTATTGGATAAGTAATCACGACTTAAGTTTTATAATATTTTATAGAAGGCATCACTTCTAGATCCTCATAACATAATGGAGCAGGATTCTCTTCCTGATTTCCATAATAGAGAAACCATCAAAACCAAATTCCCATAATTATCTCATGATATATAAATCCTTAACAAAGTAATTGGTGTGGATATAAAAGAACACCCATAATCATCCACATATATAAGTGTTGAGTCTTCCCAAACATTATATAAATAAATATTATATTTTATTAGGTGAATATTCAGTAAAAATCATTAAAAACATTTATAGAATTATAAAGGTTTATTTCCTTTGAAAATATTGACACATAAATAACTATTACATAAATGATCCACATAATCATTCAATAAAATCATTATAACTAGAACCATTCTTAAAAATTTCAAACATAAAACCATTTTCAACATCGTAGGGAAAAGGGAACAAAATAATAGGATTTCTTAGATTCCCAATAAGGATAAACGTGGGAGATATCAATGATTATTTAAGTATAAAATAAGAAAAATTATATGATAATATGATATTTATAGTGACCCAAAATAAACATACCTAGATATTACAACATTTCAGATGAATATTCAGAACCTTCTAAGAAAATATTCTTGAGAACTGTAATAGTTTAATGTTTTTGGAATGTCAGAAAAAAATCATCTAACTGGGTAAATGATCTTCAATATGTCCTATAAAGATATTCCCCATTAGTATTCCTACATATAACATTTAATAAAAACCTCAGAAAAGGAAACATATGAGAGGGGTGATATCATATACTCAGTAATGGTAAAACAAAAAAAGAGATACATATGAATAACATAAGCATAAAGGTATGAAACAATGAGAATAACATGAAAAATAATACCCTACATATCAAAATCATGGAATAAAAATTAGGATTTCATAAGACATGAATCATAATTAAATCAAGATAATAATAACACGCATAATTTGACATGGGATTTTGGTAGACACATAAATATATAAAATACATTTTTTTAATAGTCCAGGAATCACTAACAAGGCCGTAATAGTGGTATGAGATAAATCTAAAAACCATCTTGGTAGTTAATATTCACTCATCGGAATTTATTATTGGAAAATGTATGTTACTAATATAGGTTCACTACCCATTCCATCCATGTATTACTGAACCATTTATACTTCCTGTTTTATCCATGTATTATTGAACTGGGTTCACATCCCATTCCTGTTATGGATTACTAAACTGGGTTCACATCCCATTCCAACACTGTCTTACTGAAATGAGTTCACATATCATTCTCTCCCTGTCATAATCAATGAATTTTTCTCCTCATTACATCCCTATCATATAGAACAGAGTTCAATCCTTGGTCTAGCCCTTTCTTACTGAACTAAGTCCGCTTCTCATTACAACCATGTTATAATGAACCGAGTTCACTCTTCATTCCAACCCTATAAAACTAAACCAAGATCACTTCTAATTCCATCCATTTTATACTCATGAGATATAAATTAATATCCAATGCGTTGGAAAAAGATATAGGTCCCCCCCTTTACATAAACAAATCATACATCCATGTTTCAAAAAATAATAAAACATTCATCATATCATGAACCATAAAAAGAGATGGGTTTCAAAAATATCATATCATAACACATAAAATGAAATGGGTATTATAAACTCTTCATCCTATCATAATATATGGAAAATTTATAGGATTCACAATAATTTCATCATCTAATACCCCATGAAACGAAGTGGGTTTTACAATCATTTTATCATGGTATAACCCAGGGAAGATAAACAAGTTTCATAAGAAACTTGTCATAAAAAACTTACACCATTAAATGAAACAATAATAATGGTGTCTTTAGATCCAATCCCAGGTAAATCATAAAATATATCCAATTATTTAATCTTATATGAAAAATAATTTTAAAAGGGCCATTTAAAACATTTCTTGAGGAAAATAATCTTGAAACACTTTAAAGTGACCTATACCACTTTGAAACATATGAATCATATCCCCATGAAATAATAACATTATACGAAGCTTATAATATCATGAATACAATGATATTCATGATATAACATGTATAAGGATATTATATACACATCGTAGAAGAGTATATGTGCATATCATGAATGTGTCTCAATGAAGGAAAATTGAGAAAAAAAATCACATTACTGATTTGGTAACTATTGAACCATAAACCCCCAAAAAGAGAGATCATAAAATGGATAGATAAATAATAATAAATTTAAGAATAATAACTATAGGATACAATCATAGGAATTATCTACACCAAAAAAAATAAATGGGTGGTGAATTGTCAAGTATCTCATGAATATAAGAAAGTGAGATAAATTTATCTTACTATATGAGTAAATTTTAAATCATGATACACATTAAATTATAACATCAAGTAAAAGTTTTAATATCATTAAATATATTAAATTCAGGATATAACTTTTCTTAGGTCATTATATACATAAACAATAAGAATAAGTGGTGAATATTGCATATATCTCACAAAACTAAAAGTGATTTGAGAAAACCCTTACCTTATGTCTTGAATTTCATTAAACACGTTAAAAAATGTTGTATAATAAATATAAGTTTATTATAAAAATACCACCAAAACTTATTATTATACATAATAAAATTTATTATTTTATTATTACTTTATATAACATGTTTGTTAAAAATTCGATGCTAGTGTTATGTTTTGGGTAATAAACACTTTTTTCTATAAGTTTTGACTCATTATTCTTGATCTGCTTACATAGATCAGTATTTTATTATTTACATAATTTTAAAAAAAATTAAAATATCATATATATTCATTATATAAATAATTTTTACAATATACATATTTTGTCAATATGAAATGGTATTCACTGCTCGAGAAGATAGTAGGCCCCATTTACTAATGAACATTGTTTCATTTTTATCATCATATTTGAAAGAAAAAAAGTAAATGAAAAATATATATATATATATATATATTATCATTATATGAATAATTATTATTTTATATATATAATATATTTTTACTAAACCCATTCTTAAAATATTTTATGTATGGTTTGAATGAATTACATCCATTTGAGGAGGTCATAGTCCAGATGTCCACAAACATCATTATTATATTTACACAAAATGGAAATCATGAAGGTAAATGTTCTATAATAAATAAATAAGTGTGAAAAAATAATATATATATATATATATATATCATATAAAAATATAGTTTCCATCATAATTCATTACCATTAGATGTGGTAAAGGAAAAATGAACGACATCGGTTCATGTGGAAGTAGTTCGTCGTACACGAAAGGTAATTTTTTTACCAATTTAATAGAAGGGTGTGTGAGTGTAAGAATAACCCATATGATAAAAACATCTCAGTATATTTATGATACTTTATTTTTTATATAATAATGTTAAAAAAGAAGATTTTATTGGGTGCATAATAAAAATTAAAACAAAAGAACTTGTGTAAGGATGGTGCCACTTTTGTAGGTAACTCTATTTGGTTTGAAGCAAAGGGATTACTTGGTTGGATTTATACCCCAAAAGAGCATGAAAGGATTATAGAAGGGATATTGTGAGAGTATTTTTTTAGGTTTTGACTATGAAAAAATGTATTGAGAGGTAGAAAGAAAGGGGGAGGGGAGAAGGCCATTTATAAGTGGGGAAGAGGACATATTGGGTATTCATGAAATGAATTGTGTGCTCCCCATGATTTAATTGTACCCAATAGTTAAAAATGGAGGATTATATATCCTTAGAGGTTTAATTATAAATATATTTCTACAAATTAATTTTTAGACAAGCTTAGGGTCATTTTACACAATATTTTCTATGTTTAGACTCTAATTAAGCACATTTTTTCCTAATCACTTTAATTAAATTTAATCACCTTCACAAATATTTTTAAGTAAAAAATTAATTTGACCATATTAGAAATTAGAAATTATTATGATTCCTAATAAATGTTTTTCCCATACTATAATTATATGAGTTGCATAAATTAATTTAAAATCAATCCCAAGGATAGAATGTGATAATGAGTTTTTAAAGTGAAAAAGTCTAAGTCTGAAATTTTTCTATCCAATTTAAATGTGAAGTTGATTAGATTTATCTATATTTTATTAATTGATCTATTATTAGTATAATTATAATTTATAAAAAAATTAAAATATAATTTAACTATATAGATAAATTATACAAAAATCAAATTTCAATTTAAAATAATTATTTTTCACTATTCATCAAAAAATGGATGTTCTCATAAAAATACAAAATAAAAATTACATGAAGTAAATTTTTATATTAATATTTCAAAAATGCGGTTTATTTTTTCAAATAAAAATTATAAAATTGTCAAAATTTATATTTAAAATGGGTTCACCATTAAAAGGCTATAAAATTATTTTTTTTAGAAACATATCATTTTATTCATATAATTGGATTTATTGTTATGTTATACCTATAAAAAATATTTTATGATTATAAAAAACATTTATTCAAAATATAAAATATAAATATTATAGAAAAATTTTATCAAAATTGGTTTGTTTAATTTTATTGAGATATAATAATGTTTGTACATAGATAAATAGTTTTCTTAGAAAAAGAATTTATTTATTCACAAATAGTTAATAATTCAATTTATAACAAATTGATTACTAAAGATTCATTTTATATATATTAATTTGTAAATAATAATTTATTAAATTATTAATCCGCATTCATATATTATATTCTAATGGATAGGTGATAATTATAATAATATTATAATAATATTATTAATATTATATTTTAGTTTGGTAAAACTTTGTCTTGAGTGTAACAAAAACTCTAGGAGGGATTCTGCATTGTGTGTAACACATGCCAAAAATATTTTTTTGGTTTTTAAAGGTTTAATACATGATTTTTTTTCATAGAAACCCACATCATAACATTGAATAAAAAAATCCTTTAAAAAGGATAAAGTTGAAACCATAATAGTTAAGAAAAGTAAATCATAACTATGTTTCTGAATAGGATAACATAAGAGGAAAGTGACAACATAGACATGTAAGAGATATATAACCATCATATTCTGATGGAGAGTGAATGAGAACAAGGCCAGTATAACGTTAACAATCACTAATCTATAAATAAACTATGATCTAAGTGGCCATTTGAGTCATAAGAAAATAAGGTATTAAGATAAATTTTTTAGTTTCATGATCCTTTAACTAGAGTTGAATAATTTTCATTTGGAGATATACTATTGTTATTCAGCACAATCCCACACTTTCTTGTGCCTTAATCAATTTCACTACATCTTTATTCCAAGAAATGAAGGTGAAATTTTAATTCATGGAGAATTTTTAGATCACAAGGATCATAAATAGAATGATAGTTCATTACATATGTCCTTATCACATAAAAATGGCCAGCATAAGTTATCTAATATTCTTTAATATTTATATGGGGAAGTAATAAATCAATCTCTAAAACATCATCCAATTTTTAAATTAATCAATGTCATAACCCATAAAAAATATATTTTAACCTTAATTAATTAAATAAAGTCATATATTATTCCAAAAACATTTTAATTGTAATCTTTGGTCTATCCTTGTACTGATAGAGTATCAAAGGTTATTTTATTATAATAGAATCCATATAGATGGAGATAATGACATGAAATTTCCCCAATGGATGAAAAATAATTATTTTATAGGTTTTAATCATACAAAATAAATTATTAAATTACCAACTAATGGGATAACGATCAGTGTTCCCTAATTACCATTATTTTCATTATCCATTTTGATTGAAAAATCAGTCACCTTTTTTCATTACCCACATAGGTTTTTGTGGATTATCATCCAAGTCCCCTCTTGGATTGGGGAATTGATTCTCAAAATTCAAAAACATCCTACAATTGAAACACTAGAGTGAGGGAGGTGCAATCTATATATCTTTTTCTCTATTCCCATTATTTTATAAATTATTCCCACTAATTCGAAAATTAGTTTCCCAATGAACATACCATTTAAACATAAAACTTATAGCATTCCCAATAAAACAATTTAATCCATGTATTACACTGAAATTTTAGCATCATGGAATGATCATAAATTTAACTCCATCATCTTTATATTTTCCTTTTATATCCATCATCATTTTCTCATCAACACCATGAGATTGATATGTAATTAAAAACTCAATTTAAACCTTGATAGCACATCGAACAAGTTCTTCATAGCGGCTAAATTATCTAATAGCCATGGCGTTTCAAATACTAGGTTTTAGGACACCAAAAAATCAATCAATTTTTACTTTTGGTTGGATTTTAATACCCAAAGATTACATCACAAGAATTGTAAAATTTTTCTCATAGACCCCAAAAGATTCATCATCATTCTAATTAATATCTAGGAATTATTTTTCCATCTTTATACAAAGAACATGAAAAAAGTACTTATTAAAAAAATATGTTCTCAAACTCATCATAATCTATAGAGTCGATTTCATATTTTCACTCCATATTATTAATAATATTCAACCATTGATCTGCCTCACCTTCTAGATGGTAGACATCTAGAGTGACATTTTCATGCTCTGAACACTAGATAATGGAAAATATATTTTTATTTTTGGTGGTCTATTTCTCAGCAACTAATTAGTTAGTAATACCACTGAAATAGGTTGAGTGTGCCTCATGAAAGACACAAAAAATTGTTATTCCCTCTCTTTATCACTTGTATATTCACCATGATTCATATATTGAGTAATTTGTTTGAGCATTAAAAATAGGTTTTGTATTCCATCCCTCATAAAATTCCTTTTCTCAAGAGGAAAATCATTGCATAATCCATTACATTCTCTAATAACAAGGTTCCTTTGGGTCCTATCCACTGACTAAAACAAAAAAATCATAGAGTAAAAAAAATTATCATATTACAGAACCAAAAAATCATGAACAACTACTTATAGAATGTTTGAATCAAGGTTACTTCCTTATTAATCTATGAAAACATAGGTTTATCCTAGATCATTCAAAGTCACCATCAATTTAAATAAATAGTGATTGGTATTAAAATGATTGTGAATTCCCAGAGCATATCCCCAAGGAGTGTCAAACTAGGTGTAAAATAAGGACCATTTTCATATACTATTTCTTGATGGATTCTAGCTCAATATGGTATTTTTAGGGGTTTTACCCCTATGTATATTTATTCTAGAGCCCCACCAACTTTTAATATCCATACATAAATGTATTTCATTGAAACCACTTGCTCTATCAGTTTACAAAATTTCTGGAAATTTTCCAATACTTTAACTCGTCCCTTGACTAATCCGTAGTGATATACATTGACATATCCTTAGAAATAACCCTAGTGATCTCACTAAAATTTTCTCATCCCAGTTTCCAAATGTTGAATAAACCATTTCTCTAATACAAACTATAGAGACCCAAAATTAACAAACATAGATATAGAATTATTTTAGATTAATATTAAACAAACTTCTAAAAAATATGCTCAAAGGTCATAATTGTTTTGGGTCCATGGATACTTGGAGAAAAATATTCTTATTGGGTGAATGATCATCAACATCTCTATAAATGATCTTAAAATTTAGAAATATTACTTATAATCATTCTTCATAGCCTTGGGAAACGAATTATAAGATAGGGGAGCTTTGATTCTAATTAAGGGTAAAAAAATAAATAATATACATAAAAATAACATAATCATAAGGTTATGCATACCTAAAAAATACATGGAAAATAATAACCTACATATTAATGAACATAAAAATGTATCATGGAATAAATATTGGAAGTTCATAAGACATGAATAATAAGAAAATAAAGTTTATACTCTATGAAATTATAAGACATGGGATTTTGGTAGACATATAAACATATAAAATGACTTCCATAGTAGTCAAGGAATCATTTCCAAGACCTTAATAGTTGTATGGGTTCACTTCCGAAACCTTCTTAGAAGTCAAGGTTCACTCCCAAGATCTCTTAGTTGAAAAAGTCAATTATTGAACTAGGTTAACTCCATGTTCTATCCTGACATACTAAACCAAGTTCACTTTCTATTCCTTACCACTATTACTGAACATGTCTCACTTACCATTCTAGCCATGTATTACTAAATTAGGTTAACTTCCTATTACAACACTGTCATACTAAAAAAATTTCACTCCTAATTTTGTCCTTGTCATACTTAACCAAGTTAACTCTATATTCCTACCCTATTATACCAAACTATGTTTACTCCTTGTTCTAACCCTATCATATTGAACCATGTTCACATTACATTCCAGCCCAATCACATTGAACCAAATTCACTCCCCATTCCATACATGACATATTGAACCAATTTCACATCACCTTATAACCCTATCATACTCATGAGATATAAATTTTTACCCAATGCATTGGAGGAAGATATTGGTACCACCCACCATAAAATAAAATCATACATCCATGTGTCACTAAATAAAAAAACATTCATTATATAATGTCCCATAAAAATATACGGGTTTCATAAATATATTATAAAAACCTAGGAAATGTAATGTGAATTACAAAGATGTTTTCCTATCATAACATGTGGAAAATAGTGAAAATTCACAATAAGTTCATTAGATAGTAACCCTTGATAATAATAGGATTTCATAAACATTTTATCAAGGTATAACCCATGAAAGAGAAATGAGTTACATAAGAAACATTTCATCATAAATGAAAACCATCTAGTTAAAAAATAACAATGATTTCCTTGGATCCTATCACAAAATAATCAAAAAATATATCCAATTACTTCATTTATTATGGAATAAAATTTTGAAACTATCATTTAATACATTTTTGAGGAGAATATTCTTCAATCATATTAAAGTGTCTCATACAACTTTGAAAAACTGGAATCATAATAACCATGAAATAATATCATTAAATGAAGCCAATAATTTGATTAAAATAATGATATCCAAGATATAACATGTAAAAGGGTAGTATATAAAAATCTTAAATGAATATGGGTTCATAACATGGAATATGTCTCAATGAAGTCAAACTAAGACAAAATTAGTTTACCACCATTTTTTCTTTGGAAACATAAACCCCAGGAAATAAAGAATAAAAAATGTATAAGTTAACAAATATAAATTTAAGTATTACAATCATATAATTCATTCTTGTTAATTATATACTCCTCCCAAAAGAAATGTTTGTTGAACATGGCATGTACCTTATGAATAGAATAAAGTGAGATGAAATTCCCATACTACTTAAGAAAATTTTAGATATTCATACCCATGAAAAAAACATCATTAAAACTCACAATATCATGAAATAAATAAAATTCATTATATAAAATATTTTAGGTTATTATATACACCACACAATAATAATAACTGTTTATATATAATATATCTCAATGAAATAAGCTTGAGACAAGAAAACCCTTAACTTCAGTCTTGATTTTTATTATACACCTTAAAAGAACCTATATAATATATATAATTTTGTTATAAATCTACCACATAACCAAAATTGTATACATAATTACATATATGATCTGATTATGTCTTTCTATTATTATATTATTAAAAATCCCATGTTAATGTAATGTTTTCCGTAATAACGGTATTGTTTTTTATATGTTTGACTTTTTATTGTTGATTGAGGTACTTAGATAATTATTTAATTATTTAAATAGTTTGAAACATGATTAAAATATAATATATATTCATTATATAAATATTTATAATAATATATAAATGTTATAAATATTAAATGGAATACAATATTTATGGAGATGGTGGGATGTATGTACACATGAATGTTGATTCCATTTTATCATCCAATTTGAAAGACATAAAGTAAATTACATATATATATTATAATTATAGGAGAATTATTATTTTACATATTATATATAAATTTATAAAATCCATCCTTAATACATTGCATGTAAAGTATGAATGAGTCACATCACTTTTAGGAGGCGGTGGTCCACATGTCCAAAAACAAAGTTATCACATTTACACAAAATTGAAATCATGAAGGTTTGTGTTAAATAAAAATTAAATAAGTATTAATAAAAAATAAATATATTATATATATCTTATAAAGATATATTTTACATCATAATTCCCAGCCATGATAGGTGGTGAAGGAAAAAAATGACATCGTTTCACGAGGTGGAAATACAATGTACACGAATGGTAGGTTCATAACCCATTTGAGTTAAGGGTATGTTTGTCAATTTTTAACACAAAGAATAAAAAAATATAAATATATTTAGGATACAGAGGTTATTATATAATCATTTTGTAAAAATATTATAGGGGGTGGATAAATAAAATGAAATTCAAGAGCTTGGGAAGGATGTTACGTCTTTTTATGGTTTCTCATATTGGTTTTAAATGAAGGGATTTCATGGTGGATTTATGCCAAAAGAGAGTCTTATATAATGAAGGTATTTATATTGGTATGAGATTTTGGTAGGTTTTTTTGACCATAAAATGGATTTAGAGGTGTAAAGAGAGGGGATGGAGAGGAGGCATTTTATAAGTGGGGGGAAATGAGACATTAGGTATTCTTGAAAATAATTGTGTACTTATCAAGTCTTACATATCCCTATAAGGTTAAATATGTAATATTATATATAATTGGAGGTCTAATGTCCTAAATATGAATATAAATTAATTTTCATACATGTTTTTGGTTATTTCTAAACCTTATTTTCCATGTTTATCCATTAATTAAGTTCATTTTTATCTTAATCACTTTAAATAGACTTAATTGCATCCACTAATAATTTTGGCCAAAAACTAAGTTGAAATTATTATAAATTATGAATTATTATTAATCCAAATATGGAATCCATTTTTCCAAATTTAAATAATATAATTGTTATAAATTAAATTAAAATTACTCTCGGAGAAGGGATGAGTTGACAGGTTTGTAATGATAAAAAATTCCACAAGAATGAATTTTTTATCCTATTTCAATGTAAAATTGGTTCCAATGAAAAAAATTGGATTAATTGATGTATAATTGGTATAATTAAACATTAAAACCCAATATTAATTTAATTTAAATATAAAAAAATTAGATTGAAAAGTTGTTTTAAATTAAAATTCAGTGTTTTTCATTATTCATATAAAAAATGAAACTTCTCAAAAAATTACTAAAGAATAAACAAAAGTAAATTTTGATATTCAAATACCATAAATGAAGTATATTTTTTCCAATAAAAATTATAAATGATTCAAAATTTAGATGTATAATGTCTTCTCCATTAAAAGGCGATTAAATTACCTTTAAAAAAGTACTTTTTATTCATGAAATTGGATTTATTCTTATCTTATACATATAAAATCAATAAAATGAGTTTAAAAAATATTTACTGAATATATAATATAAAACATTTATCGAAAACATTTATGAAAATTGATGTGTTTATTTTTTCGAGAAAAATAGTGTTTTTAAATAAAAAAATATTTTTATTATAAAAGAAATTTCATTATTATAAAATAGTTCTTATATTCATTTATAATTAATTGATAACCCAATTATTCATTTTATATAGATTTCAAAAAAATTATAATTTATAAAACCTTATTAATATCCTCAATTCTAATGACTGGGTGATAATTATAATAATATTTTAATGATAATTTTAATAATATACATTAGTTCGGTAAAACATTGTCTTGTGTGTAACAGATGTTTTCGAAGGGAAACAATATTTTGTGGAACACAAGAAAACAAAAGTGTTATATATACCAAAATATAGTACAAGCATTTCATTTAGTTTATGATTAACTTGTAGTTTCATATAACACAAGCCAAACATTATGTTTTTTATAACAAAATCAATATTTCGTGTTGAAAAACATCAAAAAGATTAAATTAATCAAGAAAATAAAAAAATATCTGGGTGTTACAAGATTAACATCTTAAAACCATACCATTAGTTTTTAAATCATAATCATGAGTCATGTCATAAGTCTGGGAAACTCAAAAGACATGAATCAAAAAGGAATCAAAGGATATGATCCATGAGAACATAGCTTTGAAAAAAGATCATGCCATAAAAGAGTAGAATAATGCTTTACATAATAATAATCATTGTAATAATATTTCAAGGATACCCACCAATATATTCTTTATGTGTTAAGATTTGACAGAACACCCATGTACCTGCTTCAGGTTTGGGATAACCTTTTGTGTACCTTAGTTTTGGGCTTTGGTTACCCTCTTGTGGTCCCTATTTTTGGGCTTGGGATAACATTTTATATACCCTTTGACATTATATAAGATTAATTTTTATAGAATTAATGGGTGGTTCATAAGAGACCCACCCATTACATAATTATATTCAATTCAGATGAATTCTTCAAGATCATGAAAAAATTTATCGTTTCCTCTTAACTAAACATATAGAAAACAAAATTGTTTTCATAATTATTTAGTAATCGTAATCATAAACCATCCTTTGAAATAAAAAATTTGGTATCATCATATCATATAACCATTTAATCAAAAATTAAATTAATGAATTTTGTCATATATAAAAATTCCTTTAAAACATCACTACAAAACATTTTAGAGGAAAATAATTTTTTTATTTTTATATATCTTAATTAAAATATAATGTTTCTGAATTATTAAAGAAATATTTTTTTAAAAAACTATCTAAACATTTAAATTATCTTTAAGGTATTGAGTTTCCATGAGTGTGGTAAATATCATTCATATCATAATCATTAAAACAATAATTGTTTACATAACTTCTATAAAAATTACCTCATTCAAAAAATAAAAAGATGTTTCATTTTAAAAAAATTATAAATATTAAATAATGGATACAAATTAATTTAATCAATACTATTTGGATATTTAAGTAATTCATAAAAATATTTTAAATAAATTATAGACATATAAGAAAAAGGATATCTGACTGAAGAGAAAACAAAATTCGATTTTCCGTAAAGACATTCATTTAGTGTCTTGAGTACTTAAAGAGGGGAAAATTAAATGAAAACATTTATTCTATATAAATAAAAATATTATACAAACATATATAAGATTTATGATTTATATATGATAAAATGTCATCATCAGAAAATTTAATCATGAATAATCCCAGTAAAATTGAGATTGCAACATAAAACCCCTTACTTAATGTATATCTTGCCTCATAAGAGCTCTAAGCTCATGTATATTAAATTTATATTTATCAAAATTCTATAAAATAACCATATTAATATCTATAATACAATATAAGGTTCAATTATAAACTTTCAATGTCTATTTATTAGTAATTGTTTATTAAAAATTTTGTTTCTTTATGTTAATTGTTTTGTTTTTTTAAAAAAATTCTTTCAGAAATTCTATTAAATAAACAATAATATTGATTAACTAATATAAATAATTTAATAATAAAATAAATATAATATATTTTATTTATATACATATTTATTACCATCCATAAAAGGTAGATATTGAGAAATGATTTACCCCATTTTTGGAGAAGATAGTCGATACATACACATGAATGATGTTTTCATTTTCTAATTAAAATAAGGAAGTAAAGTTAAATAATATTTTAATATTGTATAATAATAATTATATAATAAATATAATAATTTTTATTAAATCCATCATTATAAATATTTCATTTTTTTGTGGTGATGTAAAATGAATCATATCATTGCGTGGAGGCAGTAGTCCATATGTTCTCATGGGAAAGACTTTCACTTCCCAGTTGATAGTAAAGAAGATTAAAACGTTATTTTATTATCATAATAACATATAAATATATTGAATATACAATGATATTAATTTTTTTATGTAAATAATATTTTTAGATAAGGAGGAATAATAAATAAAATTGAAAGAGCTTGGTTTAGATTTATACCTCTTCTTTGAGAGTCCTCATTTTTCATCCAACTTATGACTTCAAAGGTTTGTCATGGGAGAATAACAGCGGATATTTGATGATTCTAGGGAATCTATGGAGGTATTTGGGTAGGTATTTATTAATATATAATTCATAAACAATATAAATAATAGAGGATAGGTTGTTTCCTTCTATAAGTGGGAGATAAAAACACATGGAATTACGTAGAAGATTTAAATACAATATCTTATAGAAAATGGGTCTATACCCATGTTCAAATACACATGGTTTATATAAAAAATTTGGATAATTTTTTTATCCCTGTGTTTTTAATGGAATCATAGGTATACACCCCCCAAAATCGAATTCTTTTGGCCACATCCCCATGTGTTCCACACCCAAAAACTTTTCTCTCCTAAAAAAACCCTTATCAACCTCACAAACTTTGTCCCATGATTATCCATCATGATCTTCCCCAAAGTGAACCCTCCCATCTCCCCTACCAACCATCTTCTCTCCCAATTCCTCTATCATTCATCATATTATTCCCACTCAATGTCGAAACCCTACCTTACCACCCTATTTCTATCTGATTCTGTCATTCCAGCTTCAGCTTCCATCCTCCCCATTAATGATCAAATCCATAGAGGTTTATGATGTGATATTTATGATTTATTTTTTGTTTCCATAGTTTGGTCTCCAATTACTTTTTCATATTTCCTTGTGGGTTTCTCCATCCCTGTTGTGGCCACATCAAACCCTAGTTCAAGGGGTGACCTAGATTTTTTGGGTTTCATTGGTGTTTTGATTTCATGGATGTTTCTTATTGGTGGTTTGGAAATCCTCCATCGGACATCATGCATTTTGAATCATTTGTTGGAAGTTTGTAAGGATGTCTACATTATTCCATCCATGAAATCCCTATCACATGATTACATCTTCATTATTCTCTTTTTTGTTAAAGGAATTACCATGTCATGGAGATATATTGGATCTCATTTGAACAATAGAAGATACAGCCTAATCCATAGGTACAACAAATATGGGATATATTTTAGATTCAATTTTATAAATCTCTCTAAAACCCATATGATGGTGTTTAAGATAATAAAATGGAGTCTTCAATAAATATAACACATTTTATAGGATTTATTCATTTTAGTTTCTTATGCATTTTTTATATATATTGTATTGTAGACAATCCAGATGGGATTTTATATGTTTCTATAATATCTAATAATTATTATTAAATTTATTTAAACCCCAATAGTTTTATAATATCCAAAACATGAATTTTATTTCTAAATAATTTCATGAGATGATAATGAAAACAAAAATATAACAATATTTTAAGTATTATAGAAAATTCAATTTACCTTTACATATTCAAGCTATACCTAATGTTCATCAGTTATACCCAGAAATTGTATAGTCTATAATTGTGGCATCTCCAATCACCCATATGTAATATAGTCCATATATGGATAACCTAGTGTTATTTTTACATAGAACAATATGTAAATGGGTCATTCTATTTTACACCTATTCGTAATGGTTTTACATAAAACTAAATGAAGTTACCCTTATGTAGAATTGTTTCCATAAACATAAATGAAATTACCCTTATGAATAATGGTTCTGTATAAAATTAACTTTCATATAACCTTTACATAATTTGGATATGTAAAGGTACTTTTCATGATATCATTACATGGCTAGGTCAGGTAAAACTAAGCACTGTGTTACCATTGCAGAGTTGGGGTACATAAGGGTAGCAGGATTAACCCTTATGCAAGAAACCACTATTACATAAGGGTAACAGAAAAACATATAAAATTTATTTTTTACTTTTACCTATAATTTATAAATTGTTAATAAATTATCATAAATGTTATTTTAAGGATATTTATTAACTAACAAAATGATAACTAATTAATTAATTATAAAGGGTTTAAAATAATTTAATATGTTCTTGAAACACTGATTATTAAATATTCCTTAAATATTAAGTGTTAATAAATAAAATACCTTTAGGTAAATTATATGGAACACTCTATAGATTATAAATAAATGAGATTATTGAATAATCATAAAAATGAAATTTATAAGGTGATTATAAATTAAATAAATTATGTTGAAATATAATATTATTTATATTTTCACTGATAAATTATTCATTATAAATTATTTGTAATTGTTAAATATTAATTATTACTTATTTTAAATTCTAATTAAATGATATTTAGTTTATATAAAATATCTTCTTAATACAAATTTGATTAATTTTAATAGGATTAATGGTAATATCATATATTTTCAAAATTAATACATAATAAACAATATAAAATAGTTCATTTTAATGTGTATATTACATGTTTGTATCCATAGTTATAGAAAATCCATAATATTTAATAATTTTTTAAAAAGTATATTCTTAGATTTTTTTATGAATTGTTCATAAAAGGTTATCACATGTTAAAATATTTGCGTTTTTTCCATTATAATATTTTTATAAATGAATGGATAATATGATTTATAAGTTTGGATATATATTTTCCTTGTTAAAATTATATAAATTATGTATTAGTATACTCTACATATAAATTAAATTTATCCTACTACTTCATGTAATCATTTTTTGATGTTTGAGTAGCTTTAAGTCAATTATTTCAATATGGGTTTTTATAGGAATTTTTTTCTACAATACTGTTAATTTTTTTGAAGTTTAAGGAAACCATGTAATTTGGTACTTCTATTTTATTTCTTTGTGATAATATTCTTGAAAAAGTATAGTTTTCTTTAGAATGTGTTTTAATTATGATGGATTTATTTTTATAGCATTTTTGGTTTCCACTCTATTGTTCACTTATTTTATGATCAATCTAATTGAAAGCATATAGTCACAAATTCTGGAATTATTCAATTACATATCCATTTATTAGGACCAATTATCCTCTTGTCCTAAACAAATCCATTTGATTTTCTTGAATTATTCATTTTTGGATTGTTTATTGATTGTAATGAAACTACATTTCATTCGGTTTTTATGAAAACTCACAAATTTCAATCAAAATTTGGGACTGTATCACAGAATAAGTTTTTTTTGGAGAAACTAAACATTCACCATGGGTTTCAGGTATGTTTTTTCTATTTAAATTAGTTTTCCTTTTTTTTATATTTAGTGGTTTTGGGGTTTTGTGTTATATATGTTTTTCTATAGTTTTTTAGACATCACTTCGTTAGTTTTAGGATATCATTGTCAAAGGAAACTTTCACATGTAATAATTTGTAAGAATATACATATATAAGTTCCTACACATATATTTATTCACTCATGGTGGTATGAATATATATATTGCGACTAATTGTATAGGAACACTTCTCTTTATTTCATATTTAAACAAGATTTATTACATAAATATGCACTATATAAAACTGAAATGATCAAGAGGTCACGTTTATTTGGGGCTTAGAAACATTAAATAAAAATATAAAACATGAAATACACAAATTTATTGATAACATATGTTACATGACCACAACATTCCTTCATACTTATCATTGCGTGGGATAACCTTAGGATATACCTATGAAAAGAGTGAGTTTTAAAGGACAGTAAGGGGGTAAAAAAGTCAAAACAAGAAGAATGAAATAAATTTTAGAAAATATGCATATTAATGGAGAATAAGATAAACTTGAACATAAATTCATTATATAGAATTATTATCATAACATGGAAGTATTGAAACACCTTAAAACATTGCATCATTAAAATGAAGGAATCATGTAAACCTCAATCTAAACATGTTGTAAATAATACTCTAAAAGAATTAGGTAAACCCATATCCCAACATGATGTATCATGATTCTAAACATTACTGGATTCATTCGAGCGCTATCAGGGAACACCCTTCATAATCATTTAAATCTATTGCTTAAGCGTACCACATAGATCATATAACATGGGTTCATTTCACATCATCATTGATTACACGATCATGGAATATGGAATTAATACATGTAATTCACACTTATATAAGTATGCAGGCATAAAAATGAATACCCTTGATAGGGGAATGGTTATGTTATTCACTAGATGATGATTTTGGCAAGGAAAATCCCGATGCAATTTTGGCTTCATAACTGTGTCATATAGAAATTAAAAAATTGGGTTGATGAGAGAGAAATGGGTATCTCATCATTTATACATATTATTAAAATTACTATGATCATGTAACTTAATATACCATGATGTGAAATGGAATTTAGAAGCATTATATAAAAGAAATTCTTGAGTGGAAATTAAAAGATAGAAATCCTTTAGAAAGTTTTTCATGGTAACTGGTGGGTTTAAAGGATCCTAGGGTGATTAATGGGATAGAAAGGGAAATAAAATCATGTAAACATAAAATTTATTGTAATGATGAATAGAATAATATATTTCATGTTAATAAAATTCAAATTGAAAGGCATGTCATAAAAGAGGGGCCTGAAAAAAAAGGAGAGAGGGACATTTATTATGTAATTTTAGTAAAGTAATGGCACAGGTAAGGGTCCAAATGAGGAGGAATAAATGATAACTAATTAACATGATATAAAAATTAAGATATGAAATTGATTATAAAATAATTAATATAAAAAAAATTGAAATCAAAAAGACAAATTTCAAACATGGTCATTTAGTTGAAAAGGAAGAGGGGAGGTGAGGATTCCTTACTTGGATGTGTAACTACAAAGGCATGGGAGAGGCTTCTTTGGAGCTTGGGGTGCCTTGGGAGAGCTCTATGGTATATGGGTTATATATTTTTCGAGATTCAAAGATCATGATTTCAGATAAATAGGTTCTTGGTAGGGTATATATAAGAAAGGTGTGGGAATTCATTATTATTTTTGTTTTGGACACTACACATTAAAATATTCAAAACCACAAATCATACCATGTATTCTTCCCATGGTTTCTATAAATTTATAGTTTCATACTTTATTTTTAATGTATAAGGTCTGAATATATTAAAATATTTCCCTTTTCTATGTGGATGTTGGTCTCACTTCCAAGGAGATGATTTTAAAATCATAAAATATTTTATATGTCTTGGAGGATTCACTAAGGATTTAAAAAATAAATCAAATAAACCAATAATAACATTATATTAAATTGAAAACAAATATTTGGCCAAATATACATTTTATAGTATTTATTAAATCAATATTGGGTCATTATGATGTCATAAAATACATTATATATTTATACGGTATTTAATATTTACCAAAAAATTCGGCTGTCTCATAAAATTATGAAAAAATAACTATTGGATTATTTCGATATTTTGATTCCAAAAACAATATTCATTTTATCTAAATAATTTTCTAAATGTAAGAATTTTCACTTTTAAAATAAAAACTGACAGTAATTGAAAAAATTACTGGTTATGACAAAAAGAGTTTTCAAACCTTAATACACGTAAATGTTGACTTCATGGACATATTATGACCATTAATATTTAATAACTGCATTTTAATAAATTTTTTTAATATATTATATTTTTAAAAAATACATTAATTCATCAAAAATATATTTCTTAATTGAATTGAAATATTAACAAAAAAAACTATTTTGTGCTTTTAAAAATCATTAAAAGTGTAAAAGTAATAAAATGAATGTATATTCGTTATTCTATACAAAATATAATGCATATAATAATAATTCTAGGTTCTTGTTACATATCCTTTTATTACACCAACATATTCCTTAAGAATATGGTGTGCGATGCTAGGGCTTTCATTGTGCCATTCAGTGAACATGGGCTGGGTCATGATCGTGATGAGCTTGAACATCTCCTGTAAATGATTTATCTCATTCTTATGTTATTGGATCTCTAATTTGGACTGGTCTAGGTAAAATCCCAAAATTTGATCTCCCTCAGAAGCTTCAATAAATAGTCTTCATAGCTTATGACCCCAATGGTTGAGGCTATCAATTCATTTGTCTTTGTCGAAAGAATTTGTTAAAACCCTATATTTACAGAAGTCAAGTGATCAATGTTAAACAGTTATATTATCAACTATATTATCTTTAACAGTCATTTAATTCCAATTGGATATAATAAATCAAAAGGAGTGCATATGTTTTGCTTATATATAAGAAATTTACTTAAAAGAAGGTAGTTTTATTCATGAATGTTCAGGTCGTTATAACCACCCCCTTATGAATTTCTCCCTCAAAATTTCATCTTCGCACACCAAAAATGATAAAGGTAACTCTTCCTCATCACTTCCTCTAGTTCCCATGTTGCATCTTCAAACTTGTGGTTTCTCCACAACACTTTGATGAGGGGAATTGTCTTATTTCATAAAACTTTTTATGTATGATCTAATATCTTCACCAGATTATATTCATAACAGAGGTCATTCTCCATTGGTACCACCTTTGGATTGAGTAAATTTGATGGGTCTAGTATGCACTTCATCAATATTGATACCTGGAATACACCATGTACTCGATACTGGTTTGGTGGGAGTTCTAGTTGATATGTCACTGCCCCGATGCGATCAAGGATCTCATAAGGGATGATGTGACTTGGACTAAGCTTTCCATTCTTACCAAATATCATAACTCTATTCCATATAGATATGCATAGGAATATCATGTATCCAACATCAAACTATAGTTCATGTCTATGATTGATAGTATATCTATTTTGTCTACTCTAAGAAGCATGGATATGATGATGGATGGTCAAAACATTCTTCACCATTTCTTCGACTATTTCCAGACCAAGAATTTTTTGTTCCCCAACTTCATCCCAACATGTCAGTTTTCTCCACCTATTCACAAAAGGACTTTCTAGGTGCCATTTTGATGCATTAGGGAATACTATTTTTGTAATAGAATTCCCCCAAAGGATGATATTTATCACATCCACCTTTGAAGTCCACTAAGAAGGCACATAAAATATCCTTAAGTGTTTGGATAGTCCACTTAGATTGGCCATCAGTTTATGGGTTATAATCCATGCTGAAGATCAACTTAGTGTTCAGACCATATTGGTGACCCTTCCAGAACATAGAGGTGAATCTTGGATCTCAATTAGACTCAATGGATAGTGGTACTCCAAGCATCCATACCACTTATCTGATGTATATCTATTCTAGTTGATATAGTTAGGAATCCTTTCAAATTGTATTGAAGTGTGAATTCATTATAAGATGATCCAAAATAACCCAGATAATTGTTTTTCTTTTGGGAGTATTTGGAATTTTGGTGGCAATGTCCAAAGTGATGTTTTCCCATTTACATGTATATATGAGTAATGGTTTCATAATCCCCTTAGAATTATTCCTCTCACCCTTTACTTGTTGAAATAATAGACACTTGGATGTAAATTTAGAGATCACCTTCTTCATGTTATCACAAAAATAGTTCTCTTGGAGATCTCAATACATCATTATCTTTCTATGGTGAATGGAGAAATTCAAACTATGTGAATCATCATAAATTTAGTTATTTATCCTTGGATTTGATAGAACATATAGTCATGACCCAAATATCATAATTACATATTCATTAACATTGAAATCTATGGATTTCCCTTTTCTTATAGTTTTCACTTTCTTTAGAATTCTCACATCATATTTTTGAGCATCCTTTAACCTTTCCAAAAGAGACATTTTAGCAATCATTTGTGAAATGATTGATGATGTTCCCTCCTTTATGATTCAATTTTAAATCTTCATCAAATCAATGATTATTGGACCATTTAAATACTCATAAATGATATAATTATTGGGTCCTTTTTACATAGATCATCTTCCACATTGTTCTCTTTCTGAGGGTGGTAATGGATTGAGATGATGTAATCTTTGATGATATATAACCATATTCATTGGATCATATTCAGTTCTCTTTATGTGAGTATATATTTAAGAATTTTATGATCCATATATATTTCACAATTCTCCCTAAATAGATAATGGCTTTATATTTTCAATGAAAATTTCAATACTTCAAACTATATATCATGCATGGTATGGTTTTTTCTCATGAGTTTTCAACAGCCTGAAGGAATAGGCAATGAATTTGTCAATATTCATCAACACAAAACCCATTACATTATTCAAATAATCACTAAATATTATAAAAATATTTCCACTTGTGGGTAGTGTGAGCCCATGTGAAATGATAATCCTCTTCGTCAACTCTATGATTCATTCATCCAATTTAGTATTCTAGAAAACATTCCTTCCTTACGAGTTGTCTTGGTAATGGGGTTGTAAAATTGTGAGAAATTCCCAAAAATCTGTGATAATATCCAAATAACTCTACGATGCTACAAATATCAATAATAGATGTCATCATAGACCATCCCTCAATATTTTTTTGGAAGGATCCACACATATCCCATTTCCTGTGATGATATTTCCCAATAATTTTACTTCCTTCAACTAGATCTCATTGTTACTGTACTATGCATAGAATTTATCATTTTTCATGGTCTCTATTATAGTTATTAGATTCCCCTCATGATCCTCCTTCATTTTTGAGTATATTATAATATTTTATGTAAATATTACCATAAATTTGACTATGTAAAATCAAAAGACTATATTAATCAATTCCATGAATATTTTTTGAGAATTAGTGAGCTTGAAAGGCATTACTATGAATTCATAATGCTTGTACCATGTTTAAAAATATTTCCAAAGTATATCCTTCTTCTTCATATTTACATGGTAATATTCAAACTAAAAATCCACATGGGAGGAGTATTTTGATCCATGTAGCTGATATAACAAGACATCAATTCATGTCAAAAGAATCCTTTTCTTTTTCGAGATCTAGCTGAGCTCAGGATAATAAACGAAAATGTGCATTGACCCATCCTTTTTCTTGATGAATTGGACTGGTGCAACCCATGGTGAAGTACTTGGGAATATAATCATTTTATATAGATTATACTATAGTTATTTATTTAGCCCTTCAATCTCCAAAACTTCCATTCTATATGAATTCTTAGAAATTTTTAACTCCCCAAGTATAAGATCAATCGAGAATTAAACATCTCTTCTAGGAGGAACACCCGGAAATTCCTCAAGAAACACATAAGCAAATTCAATAACAATAGGCATGTCTTTGAGGATGGTTCTATTCATAGAATCAATCATCATAGAAATATATGTGTGTCCATAGGCTAGTAATATCCATTATTGAGATTATGGTTCTAAAAAATATTCATCCCTATACCTTGCACTTTTATAGATTCAGGGGTCAATTCACCATATAGAGTTTCATTTCCCTCTCAAGAAAATTATTATTGGAATTATATTTGTAAATCTAATGCATGAATATAATTACCTCAAATTACACCATGGTAAGTATGATGACGTTCCCCATGATGTTTAATAAAAAAAATCGGCATGTGAGGATTAATTTTCATGGGATACTATAATTTCCACATTTTTTATTTTCACTATCATTTCTACTTTAATTATTTGTTGTGGTGTTTGGATTATTCTACTAAATAATCCGGATAAAAAATAATGTATAGAACTAGATTGAAAAATTAATTTTTCTTTTCAGGAATTAATAACCAGTATACTAGTCACCACGTCATTTTTAGGATTCACTTCGGCATTGGTGATGGAAAAATCTCACCCTTGCAGGCAAAGAGATTGTTGGTTTCTTCTAAAAACACTTGGCTTAGGGAACTGATTCAAAATTTTAATTGGTTTATTATAGTTGTAGACAAAAAATATTTTTTACAGTTCAAATGGATCATTCCTTTCCTCTGTATCCATAGTGGAGTTTTCTTGCGGGAAATCTATAGCTAGGTGCCCTTCCATCTCTCACCTTAATCATTTCCTCATCCCCTTAAGAAAATTTCCAGGGTATTTCTTTCTACACTTTTGACAAGTGGGGTGTTGGAATTTTTTATAACAGTTCAATTTATCAATCGAACTTACAGAATTAATGTCTATTTTTTTCTTCTTATCCCAATGATACCCCTTAGATTCACCAATATCTTTCTTGACTTTGAGTGCACATTGAAAAATCTTCTCACAATTTTCAATGTCTCGGATCCCTGGGGCATTCAGTGTGCTTGGTTTTATCCTCCCAAATAAGTGGTAAACTTTTCATTAGTGGGTAACTATAAAACCAAAGGAGTGTCATGTAGGTTTGGTGATGTTTTCCTTGTACTCCTCAAGATATTCATAATCCTTTTCCTTGAGTGTGAGAAAATATCTTTCCATCTTTTTATGGAAGGTACATGGAAAATATTTTTCAAAAAACACTTTTAAGAAATCATTTCGTACCACCACCTCAATCTATTCTCCAAGATTTCTATTTTTTATCATTGTCAACAATTGATCAACTTCACCCTCCATATGTTAAGTATCGAGAAGAATATTCTCTTGTTCAAAACATTGAAGTATTTAGAATATATTCTAAATGGAGTTGATCCATTTTTCAGTGATTAAGGGATAAGATGATCCATTAAATGTAGTAGGTTTTTGTCTCATTAAGAACTTTATTGGAACTTGTTCTTTCATTGGGGGGGGGGATATTCCTCTCAATCCATGTTTCAATTCAAAAAATGGGTTAATAGATAGAGTATCATGAAAATGTTTTTTATTCCCACTCCCATTGGATTAATATTTTAATTACAGTAGTCATCACATTGATATTCGAATCGGTTTTTTTTTTCAGATTCATCCTATTTCTAGCCATTGGATTGAATAAAATGATTATTATGGGTAAATATTTTAATCTATTAAACATATAAAAGAGAATCTAATGAAAAAATGGATAACTTATAAATTAAATTTATCTTATTAACTTACGAACTTCAAATCGTCGATATAATTTATCCATGATCTAATTCCTAACATATATTCTTAGGGGGAATTTTGTGTTCAATTAATTATGATTCATACAAGTTTTATGAATTTACCAAATAATATCCCCTAGGAGTGTCGAACCAAGAGTGCAACAAGGACCATTTTCGTGCACCAGTTCGCCTTAGAATCTAGTTCAAAGATGTGTTTTCAGGTTTTACCCCTAGATTCATTTATAAAAGAGCCACATCTACCTGTTCGTATAAAGACATGGATATATTTTCCTAATAAACCACTTAATCTGTAATCACCAATATTTTGGGATTATTTTTATATACTTATTTTTATCCCCTAGTATTTCCCTAGTGTTTTATAATCATAATCCCCAAAATAAAAAAGCTAATCCTCTAATACAATCTATAAAAACCCTGCTCATTATTTCATATTTAAACAAGACTTATTACATAAAAATGAACTTAATACAACCCAAGATATTTATAGGTCTAGTTTATTTGGGTCTTATTAACAGTTCATAACAAATTAAAACCTGAAATAAACATCTTTTTTGGAAACTTATTTTATATGACCACAAAATTTATTCATACATAGCAATGCATGGGATAACTAGAGGACATAGATAATAAAAGTGTGATATATAAATCCTTGTAATGGAGTAAGAAAAGAATAACATGAATAATAAAATACATTTTTGGAAATAGGAATATCAATATAGCATTAGAGATACTTTAACAAAAAGTTATTATATAGCATGATTATCATAACATGGAAATGTGGCGATAACTTAAAACATTGCATTAGTTTCATAAAGAAATTAGGTAAAAAACTATCCCAACATGGAATGAAAATTCACATAAAGGAATAGGGTAAACCCATATTTGAACATGATATATCATGATACTAAACCATCCCTGTTGCATTAGAGCTCTATCATGGTGCACCCTTCATAATCTTTTCAATCTCATTCTTAAGTGTTCCACATAGATCATATAACATGGATTCATTCGACATAATCCTTTATTCCATGATCATGTAATTTTGAATTCATTAATTTAAGAGACCCTTCGATAATTATGTGCGTGTAATGGTGAATTCCATTGGTAGAGGAATGGGTATGGTATTCACTATACAATTATTTTGGAATGGAAACTCATCGTTGAATTTTGGCAGCAAAACAACGTCATATGAAAATACATAAATTGGATTTATGGGAGAGAAATGGGTATATTATAATTTATACATGGGATGGAAATTAAATGGATCATGTATCATAATTTCCAAACCTATGAAATAGTATTTTGATGTCTAATATTTAAGAAATGCTTGATTGGAAATGAGAAGAGGGAAATACCTTAAGAAATTTCGGTATAGAAATAGATGGGTTTAAAGGATAATAGGAGGGACTAATGTGAGTCCATTAAAGTTACCATAATGTATACATGAAATTTCCTATAAGGTGGTTTTTAAGAACAAATACTAAATCAATAAAATGGGAATTAAAAGGCATGACATAAAAGAGGGGCTTGAAGAAATATGAAAGAGGTAGACCCCTTAAGAAATTTTTTCATAGTAACCTCATAGGTAAGGGTCCAAATTAGGGGGAATAAATGATACATCATTAAAATGACATCAAATATAATGTATGTAATTTATAATAAATGGATTTAAATATAACCAATTGAAATCATAATGAAAAATTTCAAACAAGGCCCTTGAATTGAAAAGGCAGAGAGGAGGTGAGGATCACATACATGGATATGTAACTACAAAGGATTCAGAGAGTCTTCTTGGGAGATTGGGGGCACCTTGGGTGGAATATAGGGAGTAGGGGGAAGAGGTTCGTCACCATTAAGGATCTTGAGTGATGAGAAATGGGCTCTTGGGTAGGATAATATAGGAAAGGTGGGGGAATTCATTATTATTTTGGATTTGGACAATACACACTTAAATATTCAAAACCACAAATCATCCCATGGTTTTCCATTGTTTAATGGAAAATGTGTGCGTTATAAATTATTTTCAAATTATATGTCCTAATGATATTAAAATATTGCCCTTGATTATGTGGAGGTGTGTTACAGTTTCAAGGAAGTGATTTTAAAATATTTAAATAATTAATATGTCTTGGAGGATTCACTAAGTCTTTATAAACAAATTAAAATAAACCTAAAATAACATTATTTTAAATTAAAAACGTATATTTGAAAAAATATACCTTTTTATTATTTTATTACATCACTATTGGGTCATTATGATATCCTAAAACACATTATATATTTGTACGGTATTTAATTTGTACCCAAAAAATCGACTGCCTAGGAAAAATTCTCAAAAAATAACCATTAGATAATTTTTATGTCCTCATTCCAAAAAAAAAATTATGTAAATAATTTTTTAAATAAGTTAATTTTCACTTTTAATATATAAATTGATATATATTAAAAATTGACGGGTCTTGAAAAAACGGTTTTCAAACCTTAATAAAAGTTACTATTGACTTCATAAAAATTATATGATCATTAATATTTAAAAAATGAAATTTAATAATAATATTTTATTAAAATATTATTTATATAACAAACAAATTTTTTTTCAAAATAAATTCCTAAATTGAATTTGAATATTAATTAATAATACTATTTGTACTTTAAAAAATCATTTTAAATGTAACAATAATAAAATGAAAGTGAATTCACTATTATATACATAAATGAAGAACGTGATAATAATGCTAGGGTCTTGTAACATATCCATTTATTACAACTCTATATTCCATTAGAGTATGTTGTTTGATGGTGGGGCTTTCATGGGGTCGTTCGGTGAACATGGTTTGGGACGTGATCTTGATAAGCTTGAAATTCTCCGATAAATTGTTTCACTCATGCATAACATGTTGGATCACTGCATTGGATTGGTCTTGGGAAAATCGCAAAAATGGTATCTCCCTAAGAAGCTTTGATAAATGGAAATCATAGGGTATGATCCTACTGGTTGAGGCAACCACTTCCTTTATCTATGTCAAAAGGATTTGTTAAAACCCTATATTTATACTAGTCATGTGATTACTATTCAATAACATTATTATCAATGGTAAGGATAAATGATGGTCATTTAAATTCAATTTAATATAACAATAGAATGGATTTCAGGTGTTTTTTATATTTATAAGACATTTCATTAAAATAAGGGTAATTTTAGTCAAAAATGTTTGGGTCGTTATAAGGTGTGCTTGTGTATATTTATTAAAAATGAATACATGTATAAGGTGAAGGTGTATATTCATGTGTAAGCATGTATGTAGGGATACCATTGTACATATTTGGCAATGAAAATATGTACATAGGTTCTATGTATATTTATATATATATGAAATTTAATATGCATGCATGTGTTAAATGGAAGATTCTAATTGTCATCTTCATACTGAGAGCCCTTTAATTTTGATGTAGGTTCCATTATACATTATACTTTAAATTTAAATATTCATTGATTAGTTGTATTTTACACCATGTTTTCATACTAAATAATGATATAAATTTTTTGGAATATTTTTTTGAAATGAAATGAAGTTTTTATTGAATTGAATCAAATCAGATAAACAAAACCTAATTCAAATAAAAACAAAACAAATTAAATGAAACCAACATGAACACATTCAATTTTTTTTAATGAAATATGACATTATATAAGTATAACAACCAAAAAAATTTGAATTTTAAAAACATATAAATCATAAAACTAAATATTCTTATATGAATGTAAAATAAGTTAAATTATCCTATACCAAAAAAATAAATTAAAATTAACTAGTTCTAAAACTAATCATATCATTTTGTACTAAAGAGATTCATTAATAAATAGTATAATCAAGTAATACCTCTTCTGACCAGCCTCAATTAGGATACCATAAAACAAAATGAACTAAGATGAAATAGATGGAACAAAAAAATAGGTTATGAAGAGTAAACACAAAATGAGTTGAACTAAATAACGTGGAACCACATAAACCCTTAATAAATAGAATAAAACCAAATGAAAAATAAAATGAATTTTTTTTAAAAAAATTCACAGACTAACTGAACCATACTTTTGTAAATGTACAAGTGATCAACCAAAATAAATATAAAATTATCAAAATATTGAATATAGACTTCAAATAGAATAAAATTTAATGATACTAAATTGGACCAAGTCAACCTCATCCAACATTAACTAATCTGATATTATAAATGATGAATAAAATTAGACAACATATAATGAATTAAATCCCATATGATCACACCCAAAATAAACTAATGTGTACTAAACCAATCTAATATGAACCAAATGTAATAAAACTAAATCTAGTAGAACCCTAATGAATGAAATTTTCATGTTAATATAAACAAAAAAATAAAAACTAAATCTAATGAAAATGACACAAACTAACTTTTATATAACAAAACAAAACTAATTTGAAGATCAAGAAAAACTAATTATATACCATTAAAAGTAAGAGTAATTATTAATTAATAGAAATTAAATATATTGTTATATCATTTTGAAACATGTATTTATTTACCCCTTTCTTATAAAACCATGATTTGACCGATGGGGAATTGTGGTTATTATATATTGGGTGGTGACTTGTATAGTCACATGATATAGGAATTTTATAGTTTAGATTTTATTTTATTATCATTATCAAATCATCCACCTATGAATTTTATTAATACCTATTAATGGAGGAAAATTAAATTCTATAGAGGGGGAAGAATGGTACATGAGGTGGATATGCGGTTTTCATTATAGGGGAGAGATCGAGGTATTGGAGAGATTAGTCAGTGTGTTTCATAATTTTTCCACCTTTAAACTATATTGATTTTGTTTTTATTAACTATGGAAGTCCAACGTATAGATGGGTCATGATGAAATTATATTTATTTTCCATTCCCATTCTAATTAATTGTTTGTCGGATAAATTGTCCCCTAGTAGAGATTCCTTGATGCTCAGACAGTAGTTCCAGCCCAGGGGCATAACCTACCCACCTTACTCCATCATATTGAATCCTATATTAGAGTTCTACTGGGTTATTATTATTTCTAAACCATGGTGGGATTAGGAAACATGGAATAACTATTGGGGATGGGGAAAAGATTTATAATTTTATTAATAATCACCATTAAATAATGATGATTTCAGAACATATTCAAGATATACAAGAAAAACTCTTAGGATGTGACGATATATTAGAGATACTCATAATAAAACAAATGAACAGATCATGGAAACTCAATTAAATTTCACAATTATGAATATAGGAATAGACCAACTCTCTCAAAACACCAAAAATTGTAAAAAATTACCAAAGATCAAGTGGTGCTACTTGAATTAATAAATACTAAAAGGGATAAAAAATTAATTACATCATAAAATAAAACCATCAAATTTATTTTTTCATGTCAATTAATATAAAAAAACATGAATTTGAGGTATTCCTTATTTTTATATAATTAAAATAATAATAAATTTATTGTGAAAATATCTTCATTTGACTCTAGTGACCTTCATTACCAATATTATTTAGAAAATTTTAATTTTTTTGGTGTTTAATTATTGTACACTATTTAAATGATCCATCAAATATGAAAATTTCTAAGTCTTGATCTACCTTGAAAAGTGTTTCTAATTCACCTAGAACCAATAATTTTAGCTCAATATTTAGTGGATTTCTAATCAAGGGATCCATATTTGAAATGAATTTCTTAGAAATATTTTCCATTCATACACATCCATAATCTAGCTCCATCTCTTCACTACCACAAAAAAATTATTTTCCACTATCTCATCAATTAGACCCACAATCCCGTTTGATTCTTTAATTGATTTATCTATTATTCCATAACATTCTTTAATAGTGGTGATGAAATGAAAATATTTATTTTCATCGCATTATTTCACTACCTTCATAAAATAAAATTGGACTTGATCCTATATAACATAAAACATCAATCATCCATGATTATCATTAATGAGAGCTTTACCCATGATTAAGAAAGGCTTACCAAGAATTATTCAGACATATACCTCTTTATCTATCTCTAAGACGAGAAAATCAATTGGGAATATGAACATATTTTTCATTAAAAATATATTCTAAATACCTTTAAAATACTTCACATATTGGTCTACGAGCTAGAATGACAATATAGTGAGATTAATATTTCTTTGAATGAGCCTCTTGAACACATTTAGCAGTATCAAGTTGATACAAACCCCTATATCAGAAAGGTACTTCTGAAAAATACGTGAACCAATAGTATATATAATGAGAAGGATTTCCAGATCTAGAAGCATTAGTGGGAGTTTAAAATGAATGATAGTTGAAAAATATTAATTTATGTAAATCACATGCAATTATCCCAATTTATGTTGGTTGAAGATGATTTTCTTGATGAAATTTAGAATCGATGACTTTTCAAAAATTCCATCGATGAATGGGATGTTAATGTGAACCAATTTGAAGATATAAAATAACTTTTTATACTACACCTCCATCTCATCATGGAACATCATTATTAGAAATATAATATATGACTAGTATGGATTCACTTTTTTTCCCATTATTTCCTATCGCATTAGTTTTTTTTCATCCACTACATTGGATTTTCTTGCCTCATTATTTCTTTCATTAATGAATTATTTCCTTAGATCTTTCCTCTTATTCATTCCTTCTTACTAATTCTTCTCCTAACTATCTTACATTGTATTTTGGTTTCCTATTACACATATCTCTTGTAAACTTATCAATATAATATCCTTTTCATTCACCCTTTTAACCTTATTATTTCTTTATATTACATGTAGTTTTCTCTTAGAAATTTTTTAAGAATACAATACCTATTGATTATTGATGTTTCAAAGTGATACATGGTGATTTAATAAGTATAATTAATTATTTTAAAGGGTTCTATCTACTTGAGAGAGACACTTTAAATTATGACTAATATAATTAAACACCAATTACTTGAATCATGTATGTAATTCTTGGGATTACAGATGAAATTTTTATTATAATTGCAAAAAAACTACTATCTCAAATCCCGATGCTTTTATCCAATGGGCCTCCTTACTTGATTCCCATTGTGAAATCCCAAAAACATTTGATATGAATGGTTTTTTTCGAATATATCTATCTACAACCCTGATGTTGAGACATCATCCTCCCTTGTTACGAAAATAAATTTAGAAATATAATTATATGTCATTTTAACTAATAAAACTCACCTCACCCATAAGGTTATCTTCTGTTCAATAATTAAATCATAGATCAGTTTTTGACTTCCCAAAATATAGTACAAGTGAACTGTTATTGGAGAATGAGGTTTCATTAATGGTTAATTTCTAGAAACATCTCTCTATTCTTTATAGTTACTTTTATTTGGGAAACCAAATTTTTTTTATCATCTAAACGAGGAAATACTTACTTCAATGGGCCCATTTGATATTGAGATAATTTATCAAATATATCATATAATATGTATTATTATTTATTTTTTCTTTCGTCACAAGCCCTTATCCATCCACCAAGTCAACCACTTCCCTTGAATTGTTTCTCGAAAACCAATTTAAAAGGTCTGCATATGCATATATTGTGATACTCTATCGTGCGGTAATATCTATAAAAATTATTTTAGCTGCCATTATCCCATATAGTTTTCTCTTTATATCTTTGACAAATTTTTTTGAATATCATTTCATTTATTTTACATATTCACTAATGGGAAACTATCTGTAAGATTATACAGGAATGATCATACTATTTATATATAAAACATTCAACTTGGGCCTTTAATGATTTGTTATATTGTCTTATAAATGAAAAAAAGAAGGATCATAATCATATCACATCATCAATCACCCCAATTATTTTTATGTTATCAAAAATCACTATAAAATTACGGAGGTTGTTTTGAGGGTAATAATTTTTCATCCATTTAATCTATCTGATGTTTTGGATCATTTTTATATTCATAGCTTAAACAAAAAAAATACTTGGATGAGTGTCATTGTTATAATTTGGAGTTGCTGTATTGATAGATGAATATTCGTGATCCATCAATTTCATCTCACATAGTACTTATAACAGATCCTTAAAATAAGTTTTCCACCTCTTCTAATGTTTTATAGTGTATTAGGATTTCCATTTTTTCACTTCTGAAGATATAGTTCTTAAGCACTGTTTAAAATTAAATTGGTTCAGTAGAGTCTCAATTTATTGTCTGACTGTGAGGGGTGTATTTTATATTTCATTAATCTATAATTTATAAAAATATGAACACCCATGTGTCTCAAAGATTAAAAATTTGAGTTGGTGGAAGGGCATGTTGTGTGGTTTTGATTTTCTTATAGGTTCTGGTAGAATGGTTTCAACTCTTCCAATTTGGTTTAATTTTTTGTTTACAGATCCTAACAGAGTGGGGGAGCTACTGGAAGTGCATGATTTGATTAGGTAGAAGAGGATATACCAATAGATTTATAAACCGTTGGTATACAGTTCTATAGAGCAACAATACTTACATTTGTAAAGCTATTGGTAAAAAATTATACCAATTGTTTACATATAAATGTTGTTATAGAGTTAAATTGAACATAAATAACTACATAGTTACAGAGGATGGTATACACTTATACCAATGGTTTACATGTAATGGCTGGTATACATTTATTCACCATAGAACACTATGATTTTGGTTGTAAAATAGTTAGTATATGTATATATCAATAGTTCAGCAATAACCTATACAATATGGTTACTAGACACAGTCTATACCAGCAATTTAGAATAAAAAATTCAATAGGGCAATCTTGATGTCCCAAAAACCAACAGTTTTTTGGGTTATCCCAACTGTTTCAAACAATTATGATAGGATAGATTTTCAGTATTAAATTATTGACTTGTTCAACTATAATTACTCAAAAATGGACATTGATTAAATGGTATGATAATAAAGAGTTTAATTATCATGATAAATTTAGAATTAGACAAGTTTATTTTTCAATATTACCCTTATCTCTTGGTTTAACCTTTGGTAAACTCATTCTAACCTTTACCATGTTAATTTTTTTCGATTGTTTTTACTATTCATTATGAAAAAAATTGAACATTCCCACACTAATTTTTTTTTAATTTTTGATTGAAATTATGTAATACATTTTTTCAAATTCAATATATATAAGTGGAATAAATTATTTTTAGAATTTGTATATGAAACACAATATAAACTCGTTTCTATCAAATTTAATTTTTAATCATAAAATTGAATTTAAATTCATTATTTGACTAGAATAAAAGATTCATAGAATATTTAATTTATTAATTAATATAATAATTGCATTAAAACCATTTATAAATAATGATTTATTTATATTATTAAGATGAAATCACTTTGTTAATATAAAAAAAATTTATCGAAAATTACATTGTTCACCTTTAAATTATTTTGTCACTATTTTAACCATTTAGATAACTATTTTATGAATGATTAGTCATTTATTAATATAAATTTTTAATATATATCATTAAAAAAAATTTTAAATAGAAATCAATAAACATTTTTTATATATTTGAATATAACATGTATAAAAATACATTTCATTGAACAAAGAGTATTAATCATTAAATAATTTCCATAAAAACTAATAATTATTTATTATGCATCAAAAATGAATTTGAAATTAAGAGAAAATAACATATATTTCATAATTTGGTTAATCATATTTATACCCATTATTCTAATGGCTAGGTTATAAAGGTATATAATATCATTGGTCGATTAGACTCGAGGTTACCTATAATGCAGTATATTTAATACATCATGGTTAATTCAATGAAAACACATATAAAATCATCGGGGGTTATATTATACCCCATTAGAATGGATTTTTCCTCTCAAATTACATTACCCTGATTCAATAAATCAAGATATATCTACTCTATCAAAATGGAGGGTTCCCATGCAACATCGTCAAATTTTCGATTCCTATAGATTACTTCAACTATGTGAGTAGTCCTATACCATATCACTTTTTCAATAGAATAAAATATTTGTACCAATTTTTCTTCATAGAAATGATTATAATCCATAGGTACAACCTATGAGTTTAGTATATGTGAATGATCAGGTGTATACATAGTTTATATAGATCTATAGAACACATCGTGAACTTGAGTGAGGTTTGGTGGAAGCAACAACTGATACGCTACCATCCCTACTCAATAAATAATCTTGAATATGATAATATACCCATGGGCTCTACATTCCCTTATTTTCAAATCTTTTAAAATTATTACATAGTAAAATTCTTAGTTATAACTTCTAAAAAACTTCTAATTTTAGATTTCACTAACAATTCATAGTGTAAATCTTCTATCGACACTCATTTTCCATGATATATTAATTAATGGATATAAAATTCTCTACCATTTACTGAAGTTTCTTTTGTTCAAATAGATTTATTTTTCCAACATCATCCGAGAAATATAGATTTTCTCACTTCCTTCCACATATAGATTCATAAGGATCTATCTAAATACACTAGTGAAAGCTATTATCAAAATATAATTGGACAAGAGAATGGTGTTAATAATAACCCCCTTAGAAATATAGAGAACAAGATTGTCACAGACCAAGTTGGGGTATCATCAAAATCAAGACACGAACTAGCTCATGTCATGGATTAAAGGCAATTCTCTATCCCCATGAGATTGAAACTAGTTCTTTGTTATCTAAAATAAAATTTGGGAATAATTACACCCATGTATACAATAATAAATGACCCATGAGAATAAAGAAACAAAACTGATAATCACAACCAAACCAGATAAAAAATAATTCACATTCAAAATTTCACAACATTAATTAACACCAAAATATCACAATGGAATGGGAAAAATTAAAAAGTTTAAAAAACTTCTATGTAAAAATAGTGTCATCACCCTCAAGAAAACAACAACAACACATGAAAGAAGTGTAACACTATATTCCAGACCCACCATCACCACCATGGAACATCATACCATTACTTGGATCATAGACAACAACATCTATATACACCCAAAGGTATATGTATGGTGTGAACCAAAGCCTAGTAAGAATCTACATAAAGAAAAATATTTCATACTATAACATTTGAAGATAAATCAACATGAAAATTTTCCTAAGAACATTTTGAAACTAATAAATAAACATTTAAAACAATTATTTAGGAAACCCATTTTAAAGAAGAAATTTTCCCAAATGAAAATTTATTTTAAACCAAAATGTTCACAATTTACACAATATACTAATGGTTAGAAAAAAATAACAAAAGAATCATGTCATAAGAGAAAACAATGAGAAATCCATATAGGAAACTAGCACAAGTGGGACCATATGAACTTTTAAACTCATTGATAAAGATCCCATAACCAAATCCAACAACATCATCATGAACGATTCACTAGAGGGGAATACATCCCATGGTCTAATGATCCTCAAAGAATAAGTCAAAACCAATATTGTTCTAATGATAAAACCACTCAAGGGGATCCCATCATAAAGTATATTGTTATCTAATCATATCAAATTTTTTATTTAGTGTTATATCATTAATCATACTATAAGAATCTAGGCCTCATCCTTTCCAAATCAACTAGTGTACTCATTATTGTTCGCCCACATAGAAACCCATGCTTCTATTGTTCTCAAAGTTCATTTCATATATCACATAAACCATAAATTTAATATACACATTCCAAGAACAATAAAAACGAAATAAAATCACAATTTTCACAATCCACATTGATCCAACGTTCAATGATCACATAGAATCCACTATTTTCCATAAAAACCAACTGTAAAATTTTTACACACACCAAAACCATTTGAAAATAAATTTTGTACCATGTTCAGGATTCATAAATCCAAATTATAAGCATTATAAGAAAATAAAACTATAAATCCAACCATTCCCATGGGAATATCCCCTTTAAAATCCACAAAAAACCCAAATCCATTTTAAAAAATTCTTCACATCACTTATGCAATTAAAAAACCACATCTATGGTGCCCAAAAATGAACATCACGTGGCACAAGACCCATCTCATTTAGAAAAAAACATTCATCAAATGTTCACCTTCAAATAACTTTGAAAACATATTTCAATCCTTTCAAAAAAACCTAAAATTATTTCGAGAAGAACCATAATGAAGAACATAGGAAACATAACCATTTCCTCTAGAAAATAAAATCTCACCACATATTTAGCTCAAAAATAATTTTAAACATATTTCACACAAGAAAAGTAATTCTTAAAACACATTTAAATAACTATGAATGTAATCCAAAGTCATATAATAATGTAAAATCATGAAACCACCAACCTCATGCCTAGAAACATTTGGAATCTAGAGAAAAACCATAATTTCATGTCAATAATACCCTATAATAGAACGATCGAACTAAAACCATCATGATTCCACCTAAAACCCAAGATTTACTGCTCATTAGGTTAAAAATCACACTACAAAAATGAAAACCCTATAAGAGGGAAGTGAAATACTAGAAAGAGGGAGAAATTATGGGATAAATGACTTACTTGATGATTAATTGAATATCTAGGGTGAAAAACACCTAAGGATTGGTCAAATGAGGTCCAAAAATATTCATAGGGAGCTCCTAGGGATAAAAACCCATAAAGATCAGATTAGGTGTGATTTAGGGTTAAATTTGATGTGGTAAAAATTATAATTTTTCATATTTTAATGGAATCAATAGGTCCCACGGTTTTCCAAACCATATGGAAACCATGGATCCCTATTTTTCCAAGAATAATGAGCCCACATAGAATCATGGGTGAGATTATAATATCGTGTAGCTAGTTGTGTGGCCACAATTGTGCCATTGTCCATGGTGCATGGTTTTCTCTAGGTTGGTGGAAGATTTCCTTTAATCGTGCAGTAATCGCATGCCACCTGCTGAGAAGACCAAATATATATTATTCTCTAGAAAATACCATGTAAGATAAGGGATAAATATAATACCAAAGGTAAATATAAGAATACAAAAAAATGAGATTATGGGTGTGATAATTCTCCCCAACCATGAAAACATTCCTCCTCCAAAAAGTGATTCCAAAGTCTGATCAACAAACAAAAAACAACACTCCACCTCAACAAAATACATACCCTCCTATGTCTAATTATATTTACAACCAAGATACCAATGAAATCTGGCCCATAGTACGGAAATACCATGAACCACTTTCTCATGATCATCAACAATTCGCACTGGGTACTCAAAAAAATAGAAATCTGATTCCAAATCCAACTCTCCTTAACACAACACATAACATTGATACAAATTCTACATTTTTAGCATAGAGACATAGAAAAAATCATGATTGGACATCAATTGGGATGGAAAATACAACTTGTATTCAACCTTTATAATCTTCTCTGTGATCTCAAATGGTCCGAAATACCTTAGCATTATCATCCCTTACTTACCATGATAATGATGAGCCATGTGATGGGACAATTTCAGAAACACCAATTCACTCATAGAAAATGCCAAAACATGGATCCTTTAATCAGCATAGGAATTCTGAGGGCTCTGTAATATCAACAAACACTTCCTGATGAAATTGACTTTATCCGACAATTCTTGTAAAAGTATTGGTCCCAACACAATGAGGTCTCACCCACCTTAGCCCGACATTATGAAGACCGACATAGCTGTCCATATATTACCTCAAAGGGATCCATTTAAATCCTTTATTGGTAACTATTATTATATACAAACATGACCATCCCAATATGGTTATCCCATGAGTCCCTAAAATACATCACACGTTCTTAGAGAATGTCTTCTAAAATAATATATTCCCACTCTATCAGAACATCAGTTTGAGGGCGGTAAGTCATAATATACTTGACCTATGAACACATTTACTTCTAAATTCCTTCCCAAATCCATTTAGATAATTGAGGTTCCCTATTAGAAAAACATTCCAATGACACACCATGAACCCTTACTATTTCATTCATATATAGTAATCCCAACTCATCAAGTTTTGTTAAACCCCTATTTTTAAAGAAGTGTGTGATTATGTTAGATGGTTAATCATAGCCCAAATGGAATTATTCCCTAATGGTGTATGAGGAAATACAATAATATAATCTAGGAAAATCCCATCCCACTTATAGGTATGAATGGGTAGTTGATGTAGAAAATTGGAGGGCCTTTGGCGCTCTTCTTTAACCTACTAACATGTATAAAACCACAATGAAAAGTCATCTATGTACCACCTAATACCTAGCCATTGAAACTACCAATGCAGATGATGGATCATTTTGTAAGTACTAAGATGAATGAACCACTATGACTGGTTTCTATCCTACATCACCACCTTCCACAATGGAAACAACACCATGAAGAATCCTAAAAAGAAAAAAAATCTTCCTTGGGAGATAATGACCACTCACAAGGAACCTCCCCACCATTTAGGAACTGTATAGTGGTATCGAATAACTAATCAATCAATTTATCCTATTGAATCAACATTATAATAGATGTATGTAGTAGAACACTAGCTAAGAACACCTCTCTTCTATGATCCTAAGCTAACTATTTCATCTAAGAAAAATGTCCCAGAAAAGTTCACTCATCAATGAAATCTTTCAATGTTTAGGCTTTTACTTTCCTTCTCAATGAATCTACATCCATATTTTCTTGACCTATGGTAAATTAAATATTGAAATCATATCCCTGAAGGTACTCAACCTAATGATTATTCCCCATATTTCTAGAATAAAATGTTGGTCAAGCTCTAATGATCTGAGTAAAAAAATCATATCCTTGAAAAAGTATTGTTGTCATGACATTAAGTCATGAATAATATCTGATAAATTTAGTTCATGGTTTGAGTAATTATTTTCATGTTTTCAAAGATGTCATGAACCATACACCACCACATGGCCTGCTTGCATCAGTACACACCCCATATCTATAATCAAAGAATCACAATAAACCATGTATCTCTTTCTAGAATCCCACAAGATTAAAATAGGGTTGTGGTGAACCCCTATGTAAGCTCGTCAAATAATGCATGGAATTTTGGGCTCCTCAAAAACATTACACAATTCAATGTAATTTTATTCATTGATAATTAATTTAATGAGAAAAACGAATCAAGCCTCATGTAATACCCTACCGAGCCCAAAAAAGCTACTTATATCAAAAACGTTTCCCAATTCTTCCCATGAAATCACTACTCAGATCTTCTCATGGTCCACTAAAACCACTCATTCCAAAATTATATAACCCAAAAATATCCCCTCCTGGATCCATAAGGTGCACTTGGGAAACATCACAAACAAATGATGATCTCAAAGGTGCCTATCACAATAATAAATTCATAAATGAGCTTCTCCTTTGTCATGTAATATAATAGGATCTCATCAATAATGAAAATTAAAATGAGATGATATAATAATGTAACAACATATTCTTATTTTCCATAAGGACCAATGAAGTATTCATTATCCCAAAAGGCATGAAAAAATAATAAAAATGTGTATACCCACTTCAAAAGTTTGTTTTCAGAACTTTTTTCTCTCTAACTCTCACTCAGCGATAGATTAGAAGGAAAGTAAATCTTGGAAAACCACTGTGAACCCTTATTCTGATCGAAAAGGTATTCAGCATGGGGAAAGTGATACTTGTTATTTATTTTCACCTTATTCATCTTCCAGTAATTAATATGTATCTAGAATGATTCATCATTCTTTCTCTCAAACAGAACTGCGGAAGCCCTGGGTGAGATGATTGGGTGAATGAATCCTTTGGATTCCAAATCTTGTACATGTACCTTTAATTTCCATAACTAGTTGGGTCTATAAGGTTCATGGGAAGAGATATCAGTTACATTACCAGTGGCAAATCAATGGTGAAATTTTCATCCCGCAATGGGGTTAAACTTGAGAAATACTATGGAAATACTAATGGGAACTCAACCACCATGAGATATAATCTAGATTCCACTCCGCTATCACTATCCTACAACATGAGCAATGAAATCTGAAAAATGATATCTCCTAATTCTAGAGGTAGAGGTCTAGTACGTCTCGACTGAGGATTCCATTCACATTAAAAAACCTTGTTATCCCATAATGTTCCTCGAAACATACTCATCACCGATTAAAGACAATGTGAGCCCAGAAATGAACCATCTTACCCATACTGAGGATCGCGTCAAATAGATCCTTTGCAAAAACTAAGAAATCCATTTCTAGTTCATCCCTAACAGAGTGAGCATGCAAGACAAACACCTGAACCCCTACTCTCACTTATTACCAAGAAGTGTCACTAACTTGATTGCATAATGTATTATATCATTTAGAAATTTTAACACATTAAAAAGATGGATAGAAATAATGTAAACATTAGAACCATTATAAACCAAAGGAATATCTAAGGATGATGAGATAATAATGGTACCACGAATAGACGTAGGCCAACATCCAATTCTCTTGGACCTCGATCCACATAATAAAGTTGGCATATCTTTTTTGATCCTAAGAATGACCACTGACCTACGACTCTTTACTAAACTGAGTCTACCCCGAAGAAGATCCAGCCTTATCACCATGACCTCACAACTGAGAACCCACTATCCATGATGATTTCGACTGGGCTGACATCCCCTTAAAAGTTGCAGATACATCCCATCTTTTATGTAGGTGTTCCACCATTCAAAATAACATCAAGTGTCCCATTGTTCCACACTGATGGAAAGGTATTAGTAAAGATGAACATGCATATTCTATGTGCTCTACCTTCCCACAGTGATAACACATGACTAACCTAGGACAAAAAGATGCATCATAAGATATCCCTTATGGATGGCCTGAACTACCACCTCCCATATTCTCTTAGTCATCAAGATTATTCTTCTTCTAAGAAGAACTGCCACTTCCCACTACTAAAACTAGTATATAGAAACCAGAATTTCCTCTATGTTCAATTTACACAATTATTGCATGATCCAACACCTCAACATATGTATTAAACATGAATAAGAATACCAAAGATAATATTTCTAGTCATAAACCTATATCAATATTTTGAGCCTTTAGTTTCTCATTTTAAACTACCTTGGGTGTGAACCAAACCAATTATGAATATTTGTTACCATACTCCCACTATGAAAAAATTTTCCTCTATGAACTCTAAAGATGTCCTTTATCACCACTTGACATGTACTAATTACTAAAGGAGATTAGAATCTATATTCTCTTCTCTACTCTAAAAAGTGATGGTATTTGGTCCTTATTAATTGATTTTTTAATTTATGATATAGGACATTTATCACCACTTTTAAAAGTTATGATAAAGGAATCCTTTATCATTACTTTTAGAAGCATTGATAAAGGGAAATGCATAATTGTGTTGTAAAAACACACTATAACACCTATATGATGTGTTGTAACTGCATACCACAGTACTAAGAGCACCAAAAAATAAGAAAAAAGTAGTATGAATACATAATTTAAAAGAAATATAATTTACAACAAACTATAATATAAACACTATATTATATAGATTTTAAACATTGGTTTATAAAATTTCATAAGTAAAAATTATTACATACATTCAGAAACCACAAATTTCATTTTTATTTTAATCCTAACTCCTACACGAGAAAAAAATTGTATAATAAAAAAATTATTATGTTAGTAAAAATATAATGAAATAAAATAACATAAAGTGTTAATTTTAAACTAAACATTGAGTCCTATAAGGAACTATGTGTATCAGATTGAGTTGTTGTTGATTCTTGCATGTCACACCATTTCTTTATTATCTTCAAGAATTATCTCTATAAAAATTAACAAAATAAGTATAAGTTAAATATAATAAGAAAATTAATTAATTAATATTAGATATAATTAAGAGTAAAAAATATAATCCCATTTTCACTATTTTGGTGATGTGATGCGCATTTTAATCTAAATTGATACTTATATATTGAAAGGACACACTTGGAGTCATATCGGTCACACTATAAATTAGATTGAGGTTAGGCTAATTCTTACACATATCAAATGATGTATTGAAAATTTTCCTAATGTATAAAAATAATATCAATGTATTTTCACAATTTTGAGAAAATCACTGCTCTTTTTAAATAAAATGTCATTTTAAACTTAAAACACACATATTAAATCATAATGGCTACATCATGTGTCAGTTTGACATGATAATAGTTTCTACACATAAAAAATAACTAATGAATCATTTTCCTAAATGATAAATACAATTCAGGTTTGATTTCTTGGTTTTCAGTGAGTGACACTTTTTGAATTAAAACATCAATTTTAAACTAATTAAAGATGATATGAGTCATGCTAGATGCATCATGTATCAAATTGAGGTGAAAATTACTCTTATATGTCAAAATTTTATTATGAATCATTTTACTAATGTATTATAACAATCTGTTTTGTATCTCAATTTTGGGTTGGTCAGTTTTCATTTATAAAAATTGATGTCAATTTTAAATTAAAAGATGTACATGGAGCCATATCAGTCACACTGTGCATTATATTATGGTTTATCTAATATATACATGTACCAAATGGCTTATAGATCATTCTCAAAAAGTAGAAAAATATTATTAAGGTGTTTTCATGATTTTGAGTATGTCCCTTTACTTCTGTACTAAAATGTCATTTGAAACTGGGTACAAACACTTTGACTCATACCGACCACATCATGTATTAGTATGACATGATACCCATTCTTAAACATCAAAAACGAATTATGAATTGATTTCATAAACTATCAAGAAAATCTAAGAATGTTTGATCATTTTTCAATGGGTGAAATATTTCGTACTAGATTGATGATTTTACACTGATAACAGACATATCGAGTCATACTGGGTACGTTATGTATCATTTTGGGGTGTGGTTAATTTATACACATCAAAAATGACTTATTGATAATTTTCCTACATTATAAAAACAATCTAATTGCGGTTTCTTAGTTTTGGGTATGTGAGTTGTACTTTTTACTAAAATTTTAATCAATTTTAATTTAAATGATGCACTTGATGTGATACCTATCACACCATGTGTTAGATTGAGGTGTAGTTGATTCATACATGTCTCAAATGACTTATGGATCATTGTAGTAACCTATCAAAAATAAATAAATTTTTTCTCTCAGTATATAATATGTTTCCTTCTTAGATATAATGTCATTATAAATAGAAAACACTCAATTTGAATCATAACGATCACATCATGTCTCTATTTTTCATAAGGATGGTTCCTTAATACACATCAAAACGACTTATTAATTGAATTCATAAATTATCAATAAAATTTGAGTGTGTTCTATCTATTTTTAGTGACTGTCTTATTTGGAACTAGACTATCTATTTTGAAATGATAATGGGAACATTGAGTTATACTTGTCACACCATGTGCTGAATTAAGGGGTTGATGATTTATAAAAATCTAAAATGAAAAATTAATGGTTTTCTTGAAGTATCAAAATAATCATAATATTTTTTATTTGTTTTGACTATGTCAATTGTCCTTTTTATAAACACTAATGTAAATTTTAAATAAAAAGAAGAACATGGAGTTATAACCATCACACCATGTGTTGTATTGAGGTGTGGCTGATTCCTACATGTCACAAAGTCTCAAATAAGCCTAAAATACAATGATACTGTGTTTCCATTTTATTTATATGTAAACCATACAATACTGCATATTGACACGATGTATATAGCCAAAAAAACCTTTCTTTTTTATTGATAGTAATCTGAGTAGAGCATGATCATGTGACCATTATATCATTAGAAGTAACCATAATGAGATCATCTTATTTCAATACTCTTATGGATTACAAAAATAAGAAAGGAATTTTAGCTAAAAAAATAAATTCATTATTCAATATTTGAAGTTCGACAAGGAAAGTCAATGAAAATCGAAAATGTGGTTACACTGCTAAAAATAATAATTTTACCTCTTTATGGCGTATTGTATATTTTTAAAATCAAAATATGAATTCATAAAAGCTATGTGAAAAAACTAAGTATGTATTAGATAAAATGATAATGTAATTAATAAACCAATAGTAAAATAAATGATGACAAAATTAATTAAATAAGTATTAGTATTTAACCTTTTCCGGATTGTTGTTTGCATTCAAGACCCATTTCCTTGTTTTTATTATCTCATTTATAGGATAGAAGTCCAATCCCTCACAATCATGGGCATATTAAAAAATCCAAACCAACTCAAATAAAAGAATCAAATTTTGCAATTAAAAAATTATAATATGGGTAATACTAAATAAGAAATAAATTAAACTAAATTATGAAATAATAAATTAATTATATGAATAATTAATTTTTATGAAAAAATTGATTACCATAGGAATATACCAATGGTAAGGTAAGAATTATGATAAAATAAAACAAAAAATAATTCTATCAAAATACTAAATCAATTAGTGAGGAGTATGAGGAGAAAATAATATAAATTTGAGGGAGGCTTTGAATCATCCACATAATTTCATCTTCTGAATAGTTATCATTTCATTTTTTTGTTTAGAACTCATCCTCCATATCTTTTGTGGTTTCAAATATGTTGGTTGAAAAAATTATACCAATATTCATCCAAATGATTTATACTTCTTAGAGTAGTACAAGAAATATACAAGAGATAGAGGATGATTCCTAAGATTGTTTTTTTAATAATAACTATTCAGGAGATGAAACTAATGTTGATGATAACCTTCCTCTATTATGTTCTCTAAAAGTGGTAACGTCTCCCATTTTTGAGAATTACATGGATGTAAATCCGAGATTCATAAGGGTGGAACCAAAATTCAATGTTGATGAATGATCTGTTTTTATATTGAGAAATTAAGTCATACACAGTGTTTATTAGATGTCTGGTGAATGAAATGAATTTATTTAAAAGTTTTATTAATGATAGAGTTATAATTTAAAATTTAGATATTTTCTGAAAATCAATAAAAACAATATGAACCATTTTTTGTTTTTAGGTTGGTAAAATATTTATGGTAATTATTTCTGAAAGAGGAAATAAAATTTTGGTAGTGAAAAGTTAATCATATTAGATTATGAGACAATTAAATAATGACTTTTAAAGGGTGGTTTTAAATGATTTTATGATGACAAGATAAAATTCCTAGATATTTTTATTAATTAGAATGATGAGGTTGTTAATAATTAAAATAATGATGAAACATTGGTGGAAATTAATTCTAAATTGATTATAATATGGAGGAGTACACGAGGATGAGCTAGACTCAAAATAATACATTGATAGTGATGAAAATGAAGAGGGATTATCTACAAATGGAAATATAATAAATAATAAAATCAATGAAAAAAATGTAATTGGTGATCGAATAGTTTTGGTGAAAAATAAAAAGAGTAAGGATCTACAAAAAAACATTATTTTTTTTAAGTAGATCATAATTCAATTTTAGAGGCTCAAAAAATATGATAATTGGGTAAAACCACTGAATGGTGAGCTTTATCAGAATAAGAACAATGTGACATTATAAATTGTTACACGGCTAGAGGAAATGTTTTTTATCATAACCAAGTTGGTGTTTAGTAATAAAATCAATATCTATTGACAAGTGGTTCAAAATAAATAACGGAGAGTATGCAAGGTGAACACTTAGATCAAATATTCTTATATTTATGGGAAATTTAATCTCATATCACGAATGGAAACTATTTGAATTTGTTTGTTTATTTCTGAAAAAATATAGTTAAAAGTATACCAAATGAATTTCAAGTCTATGTTCTTCAAATCAAAAAGGACCTAGTATATAAGGATAGACTTATACCTAAGACATCATTGTTTTTAGGGAGATAGAGTTTATTTATCCCTATGAATAAAAAAGGAGAATGATATGAGAATGTTGGTACTCATATATATTAATGAAATACTATTTTTGGATTAGAAAAGGCATAATAATTTTTTTAGATCCGATGAGGTATGATATTGATATTTCTATGATTTGTGAAAAATTGTCTTTGGTTTATAATAAAATCATGGAAATCATAGAAGATTAATTTTTCATTCAAAATGTGAAATGGAGGTTCCAAATTTATTTCTAATGTAATAATTCAAACCAATGACAACATTGACTGCTATATAGATGAATTTTTTGAAATTTGATTATTGTAAAGAGGAAGATGTCATATAATATAGGTATTGGGAGCATAGTATACCTCACACCAAGATGAATAATAAAACTAGTGTATGCATAATAAGATTATTGAATAAAGGGATGATTCATTAAAAACACATACATATACATATATAATAAAACTAATGAATGCATGTTATGTCATGAATTAAGATGGTGGAAATATCCTATATTAAAAATTAAATTCATGATTTTATATGCACATTTCAATCATGAAATAATTGTTTCAAATATTTAAAACATTATATAAATAATAAAAATCAAATGACAATCACTTTTATTTATTATAGATCCATAAAATAATAATGATTATTGGTTGAAATATAGATCTATTTTTTGATAAAATCAAATCTAGTTAACAATAATAAGAAATTATTCATTATATTATTATATTATTTTTTAAGTATTTAAATACATGAATAAATAGAAAACATTAAAAATTTTAATAAATTGAAAATAATTTCATATATATATAACAGGATAATGTACATATATCTACATGATATTGTAATTATTGTTTAAAAATATAATTCTTTACATAATGAACAAATAATTTCTTTTAATAACATAATATTAATAAAAAACAAAAAAAGTTATTTATTACAATTTTAATAAAATTTAAATTTTATAAGAAAAAATCTGTGAATAAAAATTTGACATATGAAAATAAACTCGATTCAAAAAAATAAATAATGATAAAATAAATAAACTACAAATCCCTTTTAAATTTTATATTTAAATAAACATCATCTTAAAAACAAATCCATAGAATAAAAATAAAATATATTACTATTAAAAACTGAATATATAAAATAAAATAAATAATCTCTCTTACCTGATTGCAGAATATTTCATTATCTTCTTCTATGATAAAAAACTCACTCTCACTCATTGATATTTTGGGCGGCATACCAGTAAGAAGATAGTAGGACATGTAGTACTTAAAAGAATAAGGATGTCCAAGACAGACAATTGAGAAAGACTCATATTTACAGACTACTAATAAAAATGGATTATATTATATTTATTCATTCAACATGCATATTTCTAAGAAAGATGTTATTGGGTCCACTAATATGAATTTTTTCAATGATGATTACAATATAGAACCAAAGAGGAAAATGACATATAGATCTAACAGGAAATAGATATTTATTTAAAGATTAAATGTATTCCTCTTTTTTTAATCTAAACAAAATATAATTCTTCTCGATGTTAAGACCTCATTCAAAAGGAAAAAGAAATGATTTTTGGGTTGTTTTATTATAATAAAGTGAAACTAGACTTTTTGGGATAAACCGATATGTGATGATAAGGATCAGTGGATAACCGAGGGAAATTAGAGATTTCAAAAAAACTAGATTTCCTTTGATCCTTGGATTCGTTCAACCCTTGAATCACTTTCACCTTAGATTCATGCCTGAGAAAAGTTAGAGTTTTGATTTTAACCTATATTTGTGGTTGGTATCAATAACAAGGACTGCTAGTAGCAAGTCGCATCTACAGAGAGATTCAGATATCACATACTACTTTTCATTGGTTAGGGTTCTTGAAATAGTGTGTGACACTATTATCATCACTTCCAAAAAAGTATTAATAAGGACACATTTTATCTATCTTATGTTAATAAGCACTAATAAATGGAATCAACATCAATGCTTTTTTTGTGCAACTAAATACATATAATACATTTTAAAAATATTAGTTTTTCAAAATTATAATAATTATATATAATTATTGTACTTATTCTAATACTTTTAAAAAATATTAATGTTCTAATTATTTTAATATTTAATAATATATTTATATTATATGAATACATTACCAAAAATAATATTTATATCATAATATATATTTATATAAGGATATATATATATATATATATTAAATATATTCATTATTTATGTAAATTTATTAAAATTTTATAAATATTTACTTATAATTATATCTATATTATTTTTATAAAAATATTATTTATTTATTTAAAATTATAAATGCCTAAAAATAGTAAATATACATTCATAAATATATTTACTTATAATTATTTTTTTATATATTTATTTTTAGCATTAATAATTAATATTTAATCTTATGTTCCTGCATGTTAAAAATGAGTAAAATCGATTAATTAAAAGTGTGTGTAATATTGAAAACTTTGATATGTTAGATTAATATAAGTCATTAAAAAATGGATATATATTTAAATAAATATGAATAAATATTGAAAATATTAAACCATAGTAATTTAATATATATAAAATGAATAATATATATTTATTAAATTGCCAAAAAAATATATCAGTGTGTGTGTATATATATAAAAATGTATTAAATATGTATTTATGGAATCAATATAATATGTTTTATCTATGTTAAATTGAAAAATCAAATGACATTAAATTATGTATATTACATGATGTTATTCGTCAATATTATTAATTCATATTAATTTTTAATTATAAACCATTATTCAGAAAATATATTTCTATTTAATTTAAATAATAAAAAATAATTGTTTATCATATAAATCATATTTATATAAATTCATATATATCTATATATTAAATATAAGCTATTTATTAAAATTATCAATAATTATTTAATAAGTAAAATGCTTATTATTTTTCCCAATTAACTTATTTTTAAATTTTTTTTATTTACTTCTTATTTCACATATATCTTTAAATTTAATGTATTTTATTTATAATTTATATGTAGTGTAATCAATATGTTAAATTTTATCAATAATTTTTTAATTAATAAATATTTGAATATTATTTTAATAAAAATATTTTTATTTTTTATTTTTCATTTATTAAATTTGTTCATTTAATTATTTCTTCTTTTAGTGCTAAAAAACACTGATAAAGGTTTAATTTATGGTCACTAAAAATAAAGCACTGATAAAGGGTGTCCTTTATCAGAGCTACCCATAAAACAGTGATAAAGGACACAATTTATCATTTCTAAATAATGTGATGATAAAGAATGCATTTTATTAGCACTAAAAAATGTGCTGATAAGGGTGACTTTTATGAGAACTAGAACATATGTGTCAATAAAAGGACCCTTTATCAGTGGTTGTTTTAAAATTGATAAAGGACCCATTTATCATCACTTTTTTTAGTGTTGATAAAGGTCAACACTTTTAAAGGAATGTTTTGTAGTAGTTTCCATCATAGTCTAGTATCCCTGGAAAATATACAAAAACCCATGGGACTTCAAAAAGGCCAAAATATTAGGATAATAATTTTTGTTGAGGGAAAACATGAAATATTTCCAACTCATATACTCTTTCTTTCCAGATTTCACCATTGATTCCCCCCAATTCTGAATGGGACCGTCAAACATAAACAGATCACATCTAACCCTGACTACCTCCGATGTGTCCAGAAAACTAATCACCATATCAATCATCCTAATACAATCCTGTGTTTTAGGGGATCTATGCTACCCTAGAAAGATGTGGATTTATTCAGTGGGAATTACTTAGCCTTGTACCTCTTTATACTCGGTTTGGCTTCCCATGTAAAATAAGGACCAAAGCCCACTCCCTACCCCAATCGATGGACAACCTGAACCACTATGACTGTTATCCTCTGATCAATTTGTGGGGGGTAACACTTTATAAACTCTTACTATGGATTCACGAGAGGTATCTTGGGAGAATTGTTTATACAACAAGAAATTTCAATATGGAAAACCCATCAATATAGCATTCTAATAATTTTCATCAACATCATCAAATTCCCAAAAAATTATATATAAAAAATACCATATCCAACATAGTAAAAAGACAATTCACTTCACCCACACCTAGAATCCATATATACACTACATTCTATACATCTCACAGAGGAAAAAATTCAACCTAAATTTCCCAAAATCCCAAGGTGACTTGAGTCTTGTTACGAGGTTTGTTGGGCAAGCACACAACTTGAAAATCGAACCTCAATCCTTGAAAATCCTAGATCCAATATATTTATACTCTTCCTAAATAACTTGACCCAAAAATATCAAAACCTTCTCAGATATCAATTTTTCAGGAACCATGTCAGGGTTCCATCTAAACTGACACCTAACCTATCTCATTTCATATCTAGATGGGAATTCCTAATCCCCATGCAATGGAAACTAGTAATTGGGTTTCAACAATTAACATTAAAAAAATAATCACCCATGTATATAATAATCTTAAAATCACTATAATAAATCCTTAAAACTGATAATAAAAAGAAAATTGGATTCAATAGTTTTTATATTCAATGTTTTACAACTTTAAACAATACCAAAATATCACAAAGGAAAGGGAACTACTAAAAAATCCCAAAAACCACCCAGTAACAAGAGGGACATCACCCTTAGGACACAACCTCAAACACCTACACGAAGTTGAACACTAGCCACTAGATCAACCATCACCATAATTAAATAATATTCCTTTAAAATTTTCATATATAACAATGTCTACACATTCCCAAAGGTGTATGTAGGGTGTGTTCCATAGCACAGAAAGATTCCACCCAAAGAAAATATTACATGCCATAACATTAGAAGATAAATTAATATGAAAATTTTCAAAATATCATTTGAAAAAATTTACAAGGAACATTTTAGGGAATTTTTTTTAGAAAATCAATTTTAAATAATACCTTTTATAAATAGAAACCTTCTTTGAAACAAAAATGTATACAAGGTCCATCATATACCAACAGTTAGAACCAAAAAACAAAAACATCATGTCACAAGATATAACCAGGGACCACCCCTATAAGAAACTATAAAAATTAGGACCCTATGAACCTCACACCTCAGGGATCGAAATCCTCTATCCAAAACCAACAATGTCTTTATGAACAAGCCACTAGTGGGGAATATATCCTAATATTTTCCATTTTCAATATCATAATCCAAAAACAATAATTATCCCATAACTTATCCATTAGAGGGTATCCCATTCTATGGTCTAGTGGCCTTCGATCATATCACATGTTTATTAAGTGTTGTTTCATTAATCCTGCTAGAATAATGTGAGCCTCAGCCCTTCCGAATCAACTAGTGTACTGGTTCAAGTTCACCAAGATTGAAACCCAACATTCCCTTTTGTGGTTAAATTTCATTCCAAATATCAAATAAATAATCAATTTCACAAACATATGCCAATCATCCTAAAAATACAAGGAAATCACCATTTTAAAAATCCACATTGATCCAATGATCAAAGCATACATGAAAAACACCATTATCCCTTAACAAAAAAGTCTCAAATTTGTATAAACTCTGAAACCATTTGGAAATATATTTCGCACCACTTGTATGATTCATAAATCCCATTTTGAAAAATCACAATAAAACACACATAAAATTCAATCATTAATATGGGTAAATACTCTTTAAATTCCATAGATAACCCAAATCATTTTTGAAATGTTATTCATGTCACTTATAAAATTCAAAAACCGCATTTGATTTGTACAAAAAATGAATCTCACATGGAAAAATACCCATATATTTTTGAAAAAAACTCTCAAAACATTTTCACCCTCAAATCCCATTGAAAATTGATTTTGTACCATTCAAAAAAACATATAACTCTTTAAATAAGTACCATAAAGAGGCACACATGAGACGTAACTATTTTCCTCTAGAAAGTAAAATTTTATCACATATGACTCTCAAAACATTTTTAAATCATATTTTCACCACAGAAATAATCCATAGAACACATTTAAATAACCATGGAAGAAATCCAAAATCATATAATAATGTAAAATCATGGAACCACCTACCTAAAGCTTTGAAAAATCCAAAATCTAGTTAAAACCCACAACTAAACCTCAACAAGAACCCATAAAATAAAAATTAAACAATAACCATCATTATTATACCAAGAAACACAAGATTAACCCTTTATTAGGTTAAATATCCTACTTAAAAAGGAAAAAACCAAGAAAGAGTGATAAAAAACCATAGAAAGAGGGAAAAACCAATGGATAAATGACTTACTTGGTGACTACATTAATATTCAAGGCCAAAACTACCCAAGGATTGATTATAGAGAGGTACAATAAGGTGTTGAGGAAGATACATTGGGTTAAAATCCCATCAGGATCAGATTAGAGGTTATTTAGGGTCATGTTCAAAGAAGGAAATGCAGTAGAGTTATTGTTTTTAATTACATATATAGGGGTTTTGTTTAGCCTGCATTATTTTCCAAACTATGAGGAAACTGTGAATCCCTCCATATCTAATAGGAACATGGACAACCAGATTCCTAGGGGGGATGAACATGTCCATGTAGCTAGTCAACCAGCCTATATAGTTCCACTATCCAATGTGAAAGGTTTTATCTAGGATGGTGCACAGTTTCCCATAACCATGAGCCAACTATTAACTACCTACTGTCAAGACAAAAAATATATTTTTCTCCAATAAATCTCCTGTAAACTAGGGTATAAATACAAGACCAAAGGTAAACATATGAATAACTCAAAATAAAATTGTGGATGTTGAAAAGATCATAGCATATCTGCTAGGGTTTGAATGGTTCTCTCAGGATAAAAATCCATCTATAGATGAGAAGATATACTAGTACACAACTATGTGTATAGTTCTTAATGATTATATCTCCATAACATTAAGTTAAACCTGATATCTAAATCATATATAATATATTTTATTACTCCATATAGAATCACCATGTCCATAATGAATATTTGAGCAAGTTAATTTAGAGATAAATAATCTCTAATCATAATTAAATGTGATAAATTTGTAGTGTTATAGACTATGACCTAAATAATTTTTTTTCCTTTAGTTGTTTTGAGGATTCTAATGATGAAATCACTGGTGATGTTTTACCATTTTCATTTTTGTATGGGTAATATTTGTAATATCCCCATAGACTTCTGTCACATAGCCTCAACTTACAGAAATACTAATCATCGAGATATATACTCTATAGTATCCCTTTTCATATTATCCCAACAAAAATACTCTTCTCTATCGAAATACATCTTTATACTACCATGAAAAATAAAGACTTATGAGCTATGAGATTATTATAATAGATCGTTCTATAAGTCTATTATTTATTAGAAACAATCTCAGTTTCACCTGGATATATGGTTGAACACACATTTAAGAAATGTACTATTTCACACATTCTTTTATTGTTTCAAGGTCAATTGTTTGAAAAAATAAAAATATTATATTTTTTGTTACTCGTATAAAAGATAATATAGCATAATATTTTTGACTCAAAGAATCATCCACCCAGTTCACTTTCCTTGGGTGATATTGTTTTGAGAAATAAGGTTATTTAATTGAATAAAACATTCATCTCATGTTCATATTAAACTGTTTCTAGTTGAATATACACTTTAATCATTTATGATTATTATACATGTAATATATTTCACTAAAAATATAATGCCTCCATATATTTAATGAAGATAATAAAACTATTAACTCCTGGTCATGAATCAGGTAATTTTTATCATGAACCTTTAATTAGTATGAAGCTTAATCTATGAATATATCATTATACAAAAAATAACATCCTATAACAATCCTTGAAGAATCAATATAATAAAAAACCCCATATCCATTGTAGGATAGTGTGAGACAAGTTTCATAAGTCTACCATCCCATTAGTTCCCTGAAAGTTTCTTCACATTCACTAGTCTAAAAGAACTTCACTCCCTTATAATTTATCATGGTGAGTGGATTAGATATTTTTATGAAATTATTCAAAAAAATATAGACAATATTTTACCAATCCATGAAAAACAATGATCATAATCACTGTGGTATGTCTAGAAAATATTCAATGACTTCTATTTTTAAAGATCCACCAATATACCCTCACATCAGTTTATATAACTAAAAAATGAAAATCTATGTAGCTATAATTTAGACATAGTAAATTTTTCATAATAGATATACTTTTTAGGGTCATTTGTACAATCCTATAGTGAACTTCATGATCTTACCATCTCTTGAAATAAATAATAATATAATCTATATTGACTAACACAAACTAATCAATATAATATTTATTAATTTATTAATTACATCCATAAAGATATCGAGGGATGTAGTAAGATCAAATGGAATCGTTATAAATTTATAGTTTCCAACCCTCATAAAAAATGATTTTTCGGGTGAGGATTTAAATTTTTACCTAAATTTGAGAGTATATATATTTAATATCAATTTTATAAAATATTATGTACATTATAATTAATAAAATAAATCATCAGTATGATGAGTAGTATACTTATCTTGGCCATTATTTTATAATGTTCATGATAATAAATGATAAATCACACTGATACATACTTCTTAAAAAACAACATGAGCACCCCATGGTGACACACTTGAATGAATAAATCCATTATTAGGATTCTTCTAGGGTTTCTTATTCAATTCCAATAAGTCAATCGAGGCCATTCTAAATGAAGACTTCATAATAGGTGTAAAACCAGATAATAGTTCTATTGAAAATTAGAATTCAGTATTAGAAGTAAAACTAGGATGATATAATTAAATAAATTAATAAATTCCAATAAATTTGGAATATCATCAACGATGAGTTTTTCCCCAACCATCTAGAATAAATACCACTTTTTAATAGGTATAAAGACCTATACAATGGATATAATTTCCATTTTCAGCTTATACATGTCTTTACACACATAGAAAATCCTAATTTGATTCAAACATCAATTATAACGTAGTTTACTTATTAACTGTTATGGTATTTATATAAATAAATCCAATCTATTACAAAAATAACATCAAATTAATCTGAAGAATGAATATTGTGATTTGTACGAAGAATTTTCCCAGAAAAACCAATTAGTTAACACCAGTACACTTATATGCTATCATCATACCAATAGTATTATTTCAATGATAATTCAATATATAATCATTGAGGAGGTAAATTGACACATTTATAAAATTATTTAGATTTAAAAAACTCGGTAGATTCATAATCAATTAAGTCATTAGTAGTTCTATAGTTAATAATAAGTATAAATTTCACCACTTAATTATTATCACCTATATTATAAATAGTGATTACAAGAGATTGACCCTTTCCTATATGTTTATGAGGTTTATAACATCAATTATCACCATTAACCATCTAATTCGAGCACTGTATAAAATAATTCCCTTACTCATTGTATTTGAAATGATGGAGTGTGGTGGGTGAATTTTGTGAAGCATTACCTCCTCTCAAATCATTAGATAAAATTTCCCCATCACATTGGAATTTAATTTTCCAATGATATTCAATTCCACATTTAAGGAATATACTAGTTAAACTAATAATATTTCCACTAATTTTCATTCTAGGATTCTGATCTAAAGTAAGACTCATATTCTTCCATATATGGTTTTTATTATTATAATTTCATTTAAATTTATTCTTCGGTTTCTCTTCAAAACCATGAGATTGATGGGTGGATCAAAAATATATTTATATATTTATACAACATCAAATGATTTATTCAAACCTACCAATGTATTTTATAACTAATAAAATTCATTGGACTTGTTTTAAGACACTATAGAATAAAACAATCTTAATTTATTGTTAGCTGATAATACTAGAAGTGTATCATATTAGTCTTGTAAAATTTACCTCATAATTACAAATGGATTCATCATTGTTGTAATTTAGCTAAAGTAATTCCTTACTCATTCTTCTAAAAATAATTCAAGGAAAGTGAGTGTTGAAATTTTATTTTTTAAACTCTTCCCACTCTATAGAGTCAATGTATTCTTATTTTATCATGTTCTTGATAAGATTCTAATATTTCTCTACTTCATATTCCCAATTATAAAAAACAACAATGAATTTTTCATTATTCTACTATGTTTGAATTAGAAATATATTTTTTGTGCTATTAATACATTTATTAACATTTATTAGATTAGTGTACCCACTAAAAGAATGTGTCTATTTCATCATGAATTACTGAAAAATAATATTCCCCCATTTTTCCATTTGGTGCGTAATCATGATTCGTGGCTTGAGTATGTCTCATAAAAATAAAAAAAATTATTTTTCGTTCTATCTCCCATTACATTCAGTTTCTTTATAAGATTGTCACTGAATTTTCTATTACATTAAGCGTTAATATAATTTATTTTGGTTCAATCCAATGACTCCAACCCAAAATCATAATTTGAGAAACAATAATTATAATGATAAAGCACATGATCTTGAAAATCCTTTATATAAACAATAAACCATGTAATTTTATTTTCAATCTATAACACCTTATGTTTATCCTGTATAATGCATGGTTATAATCATTAAAATACTTCAAAATTATTCTTATATAAAATCTAAATTAACAAAAGCATATCCCCCAGTAATTTTAAGCCAGGTGTGGAGTATTAATCCCACACATCATGCACTGATGATTATTGAAATAATATTGAATTTGATCCAATTATAATTATTCCCCATATGTGTATCTATGACACGACCATATCCACATGCTACTGTCAATATAGAGATGTATTTTCTAGGAAGACAACAACATTTATTATGATAACTTACATTAATATAAAATATATAAGATTATTTTATAGCTTCTCAAAAAAAAATTCACATCTTAGTTTCAAAAAATTAATAAACCTTACTCTAATACCAACTACAGAAACCCAGAAAAATACACATAAAAATATTACATCTTATTATATGAATATTCATTACATATAACTACAATCCATTCTATAAAATTATAATTTAAGTTTATTTGGAAACATAGATTCCTTAACAACTGACACATGAAAGATATACATCATATCAACATGAATATCATGAAATCTATCACCCTTCAGAGATAATTCATACTTATTGACATTCTTTATATCTTTAAGAAATGGAAACATAATAAAGGGTGGGATCAAAATATCACTAAGGGTAAACAGGAGAGATATCAGTGATTATATAAGAATGAATTAAGAATAAATCTACGAAAACATGATCAAAACATTAGAAAGCTTACCATGTAATTCACATAACATTATCCTGAGTCATGGAATTAATATTGGCAACTCATAATACATGAATCTTAAAAGAGTTAAAGAACATGAGCCAAGAGAACATAACATTGGAATAAGATAATGTCATGAAATAGTGTCATAAACTATTGAATAATCATAATCAGATAAATATTATATCAAGGCTACCTAAAAAGATATTTCTCATATGTTAAGTCTGGATGAACCACCCATGTACCTACTTTTGGCTTGGGATAAACACCCTATACAATTTTTTAAGCGTGGGATAAGCTCTCATGTACCACTTTTTTGGCAAGGAGATAACCTATAATGTACCCTTTGAGATCATTAGACATCAATAATTACCTAGTTAATTAGAGTTATATAATATAAACACCCTTCATCTAATCATAATACATTCATATGTATTCTACAAGATCCTGAAAATGTTTACCATTTCATCATAACATGAACCATGGAATATAAAATTGGATTAATAGGTATTTCATCATCATAATCATAAAACAAAAATATAAATAAAAAATATAGTATCATTAGATTATATATCCATTGAATCATACACAATATAAATGTATTTTTTAATATATTAAAATACCTTTAAGAGATCAAATAAACATTTTCTTGAGTTAAATACCCATTTCATTCTAAAGTACCTTATTTTAAATATAAAAATTTACATACTATTATGGATATAATTTAATTTGAAAATAACTATGAAAAATTTTAATGTAAGTTTTAAATCATTGGTAGGTCTTGATAGTGATAAATTTTTTTCTTGTCATAGTTGTTAAAAAATGATTTTGTATGCACATTCAGTAAAAATGTACCTCATTCAAAATTTGAATAAAATAATATTTTAACACATTTTTTATGAATTATAACATGTTTAAAAATGAATATTTTAAATCAATAGTAGATATTAAAAATATTCTTGAATAATTTTTAAAGAAAATGTTGACATGGAAGAAAATGGATATCTGACCAAAGAGAAAAACAAAGTTGGTTTTCCCTAAAAATATTCTTTCAGTCTCTTGAGTACTTAAAAAGAGAAAAATGAATAGAAAACAAGTATTCTAGGGAAATAAAAATTAGAGACTAAAATAGTTCATATTTATTAAAGATATAAGATATAATATTATAATTTCAAATTTAAGCATAAATAATCTCGATAAAAATGATATTTTAATATAAAACAACTTACCTCATGTATACCATGATTTATAATTTCTCTAACCTCTATATTAATAGAGACAAATTTATTATATTGATATGAAAGAACCATATTCATACCTATAAAACCATAAATGTTTAACTTATAAAATTTTGATGACCATTTATGAATAATTATTTATTAATTTTTTTGGGTGTTAAATGTTTCTATTTTCATGAAAATTTCAATTCAGTGGTTATGATACATGTAATATGATCATAGCTATATAATAAACATAATTTAAATATTTAAATAAATATAATATATTTTCATTATATATATATATTTATAATAATTTATAAAATATAGAAACAAAAAAACGAATTGTACCTTTCATGGGAACAATTGTTCATACATATGTAACAAAATAATTTTAATTTTCAAAAAAAAGATATTAAAATAATATTTTATCATTAAAGAATAATAATTATATAATATATATAATATATCATTATTTAATAAAAAGTTATAATTTCCCATTTATAATGGCAATGGAAAATGAATCATATCATTTTGTGGTTGTGGTAGTCCATACATATGCTCGTGCGAAGCTTTTATTTCTCATATTATGTTAACAAGGAGGAAATGGTTTTCACCATAACTATACTAAAATCTTTGTGCACTAATGATATAGTTTTCATCATTTAATAATGTATGAAATAGTATTTACGAAGGAGTAATAATTAAAAAAATTAAAAGAGCTCAGTTAAGATTTATAACTCTTCCTTGAGAGACCTTTCTCATAAGACATGAATGATTGGTCTTATGAGAAGACCAATGGTGATAGAAAGAATAAAATTTATTTACATATAAATTATGGAATGTTTTTTTAAGCTATAAGTTTATGCTTTTTAAATTGGAGTAGATAAGAGATTCTATTTTATTATAGAGGGAGGGTACTCACTTGGAATTACTTAAAATATCTAAAAGTTATTAATATATTTCCCAGTTATACTGCTTTCAAATGGAAAATGATTCAAATTTATAATAATATAAGGTCCATAATATATCCCTAAAATATTAATTATACAAATTTATTTGTAAGTATTACCATTTATTATTGGTTTAACTATCCTCCCTAAAACTCATTTTAACATTAATCTTAGTGATTTTTTTACTATTTTTACTATTTATTATTTAAAAAAATGGTTCTTTACTAATTAAATATGTGGAAATGATTATTAAAAATATTTAATCCATTTTATCGAATTAAATTTCTGTATTTTCATGAAATTAATTTTAAAAAACATGGGAAACACTATGAAAACTCAATTTTAGGAAAATACATTTTAAACAAAAAATAGAATTTACTTTTATTCATTACATATTAAAAAAATAAATTTATTGATAAAATATTTGATTGACTGTATAATATAAAAATTACATTATAAAATATTAAATAATTTTTTATTTAGAATTTTATGATAAGACCACTTTATGAATATAATATTTTTTTTGAAAAATAATTATTTTTTACCTTAATTTATTTAATTTTATCTCTATTACTAATAATTAAATAACCAATGTATAGATGATTATTAATTTATTATTATAAATTAAATTATATATTTCTTTGAAATAATTTTTCAAAAGTGTTCAGTATACTTTTATTAGATTAAAATACATAACATGTTCCAGAATACATTTATTTTAATAATTTGACTTTCAATCGACAAATGATTTCATAAAAAATACAATGATTTATTTTTAATAATTATCCAATTAATCTGAAATTATTAAATAACTTATAAAGATATTTAATAATTTGGTTAATTATATTCATACTATCCAATCAAATGGATAGTTTATAAAGGTTTAATAAATTATAGTTCATTTAGAATCAGTGTTGCGTATAAATAATGCTATCAAATACTTCATGTTTATTTCAAAGTAAATACATAAAAAATCATGGAGTGGTAAAAGTTCAATAATAGAAAATTCTATAAATATATAATGAAACCCCCTGAAAATAAAATGGGGTTCATTCATCACATCCAAAATAACTCAAGGAATGAAAGATGGAATTTATAAAATTTTTATGTTGTATCACTAAAATTAACATGAGGAATATAAGTGGTTGATATATAAAATTAAATCCCCCCAAAATTTTTTCTCATAATAAATTTTCGATGCTATGTTAGGAAAAATAACTTCTATGTAAATAATTATTTTAAATATATTGAGGAAAGTGTTAGTGAAATAATAAAAGAGTTTTTAGTAAACACTTTTATCTTTGGCATATAAAATGACATTATGGGTCACCTTGAAAAGTAATTTTCCAAAAGTTCAATTTTGAAAAATTGAAAATAATATATTTTCAAAAATTTTATTTGTAATCAAATAATAATTAATAATCCTTGAGATGAAATAGAGGTTTCAAAATGTTGAAGTGAAAACATTTTAAAAACATTTACTTTTAAAAGGTAAACATAATAATGGATCTCTGAAAAAGATGTGAAGGTTTTGAAAAGCTAAATATAATTATTTTAAATAAATTTACATAAAAAAGTTTTCTTGAATATATGTTTTAAAATACATAGTGGTTTTCAAAATGTAATGATGGGTTAATGAGATAAAATTTTATTAGGTAGGATGGAAAACATTTTAAATATTTTAAAATGTATTTATTTAAAAACTAAATCTCAAAAATAGTAAAAAAAATTATTTTGAAAATATTATATAAGAGAGATTATCTTCACATGGGATAATAAAAAATTGGGTTTCTAAAAAAATAATGGATAGATTTGGTGGGAAGATAAAATATCGGCAAGGAATAAAAATATATTATTTGGAGAGCAAGTGAATTATTCTCAATATAATCAACTTTTATGAAGAAAGAAATAAATCAATGAAATCCCCCAAAAAATAATATATACGAGAATTAAGAAATCATTATAGAATAAAATTAAACCATATTGTAAAACCATTTGGAAGAAGTAATCATTATGACTTAGGAAAAAATTTTGAGTAAAATAGAATCCCTTACATTAATGTAAATATAAGAATCCCAAAAATATATGATGAATACCATGAAATTTACATTCAAATGTCATGTATTAAAAAATAATAATTATATATAAATTAAATGTGTTAGTTAAAACACCAAATAAATTAAATGATGGTGCCTAATAACAAACATGTGTAATATATTCAAAAATATGGGAAAAAAATCCATTTTTATAATTTCCAACTTCCACTAAAGCACTTGAAGATCCTATATAAAAAAATAACTATATTAATCACCTATTTCAGAACATGAGCCTTATATATAACATTTTATAAACCTCATTTATAATAATATACTACATGTATATTAGTTAATTATTATTAATTTTTAAAATTGCGTGCGAGTAATCTTTAATGTTTTGAACAAATACCATAATATGGGTATATTTATTTTTTCCGATGATAGTTCATCAATCACATATCATAATTGGCACTAAATATTATTATTTATAATTATTTATAATTATTTTATTTCATTATATGAGAGTTTTTTATGATCCTTAAAGATGAAATCATGATGAGCATATTTCGGTGATTTTTAAGGAACAGACATTGGAATATTAATTAATGTGTTTAATATTTATGTCACCAATCCAGAAAAAAAATTATTTACTTATTTATATCATATATTATCAGTAATTAACTTCTCATATTCATCCATGATATTATTTTATATCATTTTTATGTAGGTGGTTATACTGACTCGAGCATGAACACACCATAATTAATGGATGGGTATGGTTATGAAAGTGGTTTATTTTAGAATAATATATTATTTACAGAAAAATAATGACATTATTTAGATCATCAGTATGCCATCCATTTTTTCATTTTATTGAAAAGGGACTTTAAGGGAATATTGGAACTTATATAAACATTCCTTCAACATCAAGTCACGCCCACAAAAAATATAAAGGTAGATATTTTTAAGTTGTTTAACCAAATTTGAAGAGATTTTAACTAGCATTAAATAATTTAGATGATAAATGAGATTCATCACTTCTTATGGGTAGTAGTGCAAACACACACCAATATGTTGTTTTCATGTTTCTTAATTTAATATGTGAATGTGTTAGAATATTATTACCTTAGAACAATAATATTTATTATAAAAATATTGATCTTATTATATATGAATGTAAATTATATTTGAAAAAATAAGCTAAAAAAGAAAAGACGATGGGAAATATTGGTAATCATGTTGAGAACCTGAGTATTCCTTTAGTGGAATCCTTAGAACAGGAGGGTTTAGGATACCTACATCTTTCGAAAAGATAAATTTAGTGGAAAAATTATATATTTTATTTATATATGAAATATTTTCATGTGGAAACTGAAATTTAGAGTGGTCTTGAAGGTGTGGTCAGAGGCCTCTTTTATAAGGGGAAAATTTGAATTTTTTTAAATATTCAAACTTAATTAAAAAATAGAGTGCATGTTTCACATGTCAAGAAGAATCCAAAATGGAAAATAATGGAGTGAAGATAATGTTTTTCCATATAATCGTCAAAATATCAATTAGAAAACATTTTTAGTATGTTGGTCCTTTTACTCCTTCAGTAACATTTCATTAACCTTTGGCTTTTAATGTGGTAACTAGTTTTACCTAAGTAATTTACTTTTAATTTTTAAATGTAAAATGAACCTTATTACAATATTTTAGCCTATTTATTATAAATATGAAATATATTGTATCAAAAAAATATGTCTGTGTAAGAAAAATAATATATAACATTAGCATATGTAACATATAAAAAACAATTTTTTAGAAAGTGTTTATTAAACATAAATTTTATGTGTTGGATAAAAGTATGAGTTTTGTATTTACATGATAGAAATTTATTTATTACAAAACAAATATAAGTTATGTGGCTTTAATATCAATACAATACTGAATTTACAAAATAATATTTAATTAAAACAAAATAATAAAATAATTTTTATTGGAAAATATTACTTAAGTCCTTAAAATTTAAATAATTTGTTTTCTAAATTAATAAAAAACTTTTAAAATTTATAATTTTTTTATAAAATAAATATTTGAAAAATTAAAATGTTTTATTAGCTTCAAGTAATTTAATATATAATGATTAATTCCTAAAATTTAGTGTTTTTTAGAAACTATATTTTTCACTATTCATCTAAAAATAATTATTTATGAAAATTAGGAAAAATTATTCATAATTTTATTTAGGAATTAAAAATTATATTTAATTTTATCAAATTAAATTTAAAAAATGAATAAATTTAACTTTAAAATGAAAATATAATATATAAATAAATACTTTAAATATTTAAAAAATTCTTTTTAAAATATTAGGTGTCCTTAATCTTATTTTTTTGACTTTCAAATTGATTTTATTATTTTTATTTTATAAAGAGTTTAATATTAATAATTGTATTATTAATACTCATCTAATATGTTATGCCTTGTTTTATATAGGTTTTTTGTGTGATGTTAGATGTTGAACGTAGTATTAATTTAATGGAAAATAAATTCCAAAATCTCTGGGTGTTATATTCTCCCATAATAAATAACTTTTATCCTAAAGACAATACTTATCACATTATAATGAAACTATATAAGGTTATCTAAAATGTTTTCATGAATCAAGGTATATTTTCTAGGAAAATATTAACCATAAAACATAAATAATTTATCCTTTTCCCCAATATCAGATTATTCTTGATATTGGATTTTTCACTAATCATTTGAGGTAAACATCCATCATGATTAGTTATCATAAATATTATAATATATTTATTTTTATATGGAATGCCATAATCATCCATGAAATACTATATGACTATAGGTTAGTTGGAAACGTGATTTTCATATTTTGGTAATTAATAAAATGTCTATGTGTAGAAAGAAAATCCATTTCCAAAATCACATAATATTCATAAAAAGGAAGGATAATAAGACATGCATGGATTATAATTTCAATAACCATGAAGGGGATTCAAATTCCCCTTATAAAATAATAATACAAATAATATATTTATTTATAATTTGATATCTAAAAGTTATTCATAATTAGACATTATAAGACATCCAAAAATCTAGACTAATGAATACATTACATCATTTTAAACATTATATAGGATTTCCATTATTCTCTTGGTTTATAAGGTTGTAAAGTTTTATTATCCTTATTATACATTAGGCTAGTTAATTAATTTTTATAATGGAAAACTCCCTAAATTCTATGTATTCTAAATTCTTCCCATTCATTTTGTTTTTCATATTCTTCCCCCTAGATCGACAGTCATGCACATGGTGGCCAATCATTCCATACAAGATACATTTTCATGTTCCTTTGATAAAATCCCTATAACAACTAAATTTTCAATAGTTTTTCCCTTTTAAAATTTCTATATAAATATCTAGACTCTTTTCATATAGTTGGTTTTGTGTTTTGGTTGTCATGGGACACCGAAATTAAAATATTAAAAATATTAATATATAATAAATAAAACATGAATATTTTTTTGTATAAATGGTATTATTGATGATAAGGACCACATAAAATTAATCCAATACTATGGTAATTTATGAAATGTGGGGTTTTACCATGTAATGACATATGTTATGTTGGTGACATAGGTTATTTGGAAGGATAGAGTTAGTTGGTGTGATACATAAATAAAATCAATTATTTAGTTAATTTATTTAACATGAAAAAACCTACCTCACTATATATGTATATATCATTTTAGAGAATATATAGGGTTTTCTATAAAACCATGGGGGATTATACCGTAGTAATGGAGTGCTTCAAATGTGTTTTTATCATCAGAGAATGGATTGATGATGAAAAATAAAGGGGTTCAAGAGATGAATGGTGAACGCAGGGGGATACTCATCTCTATAAATAGTGAATATATTATACAATAATTATCAATAAATTCGAAGGGATGAGATTTTTTAATGTATTTCCACCCATTGTTTGATAGTTGATCATGGATTATTTATCGTGATAATTTCTCTTGAATCCTATTTATCACGTGATTTAGATTTAAATTAGAATTATATCTTCTAATTAATTGTTCAGGTTGCTGCTATGTATTCTCCACAATTTTTTTACATAATCTATTATCATTATCCATGATCAAATTTTCCAATAGCAATATTTAATCATTATTACCCCTTTTTCACACCATCATTCTTCACACTCTTCATCATTCACCCATAGGGCCAGATATTCGACAGTAGTTGTCCAATTGGAGCATGATCAAAACCCATAATCATGATAGATGCATGATTACATAATAAATTATGGTTTTGGTTGGATATATGTGTATTTATGGACCATGATATTTAGATTCACTATTTGGGACCATGAGCAGTGAGGGTAGGCATTCCAGCTGCTGATCAAGAGAACAATGTTCCATTTTGCGACCACCAGAGGGAAAGAATCAACATTAAGAGGTGTTTTCTTCACTCCTAGTGGATTTGGTAGAGTCAAATGGTATGGGGTTTTTTATAAATAGTGGTACTAGAGACTGGGTGAAGGATTATTTATTTTTCTGGTAAATATCTGACTACACACCACGTATTTGAGAAGAACTCACGTTGTGTTCCTTAGAATATCATCCAAGCTTGGATTTAGGTCCTCGTATAACTATCAAATTAATTAAGGCTAGTTCCATAGATCATTTTATGATTCCTAGGTATCCCAATAATTCTTTATGATCATTCACTCAATACCCTAGGTGAATAGACATATCATCTCCCCTTAGACACTCACTGTGCAGAGGCACATGGAATGAAAATATGTCTGTCGTGATCACACACCCAAGACCTCAGATGAATTGATACTCCATTTACCCTTATGGACAAGTCATGTGGAGGAGAATTTATATCTAATAAATTTCTAGGGGGGACATTCATAGGCCTTTCGGAGATGTCCCAAGTCATGTCACCCTATGCACATGCTATGGACTTTGCCTAAGAACACATACGTTGTGTATAATATTCTTCAGGACTCCAATTTGGGCCTATGAGCATCCTCTCCTAGGTATTTAATAATATATGATATGATTATAGTATTATATTTTGTATTTGAGATGTGATTCATGGTGATTAGAGTGATATGATTCCCACATGACATATGATCGATCATAATGATTTTGTTAGATCATCAGAGAGATGTTGGGTTCATAAATCCCTTATTTCTACATCACACTGTTTACCCGTACTCTTAGTTAGTTAGATTTGTTACTCGACCACACTACATAAATAAAATTTCCCCTATCTATAGAGTGTTACTCTCCCATCATCAATCACCAATAGTGAGAGGTTCTACCAAAGTAGATAAGTCTCTCTCAGTTGTGGCATGTGTTAGCAAAGAGAGATCCTTACACTCTGATTCTAGTGGGGTTACACATTGTTTTTTGAATCAAATATGAGACCTTTTAATATACAAGTAGACTCAACACCATCTTTATATGTCTATAGATAGTTATAATTCTCTTTGTTTATGAATTATGTTTCAATATGATACAATCTGATATTGGGGTTTTGTTTCCCTCTATAACAATTGGTTGAGTGGACTATTTTATTTTATTACTTCCTTCTTGGTTTTCAAGTAATCCTACTGAGAATGTTTTTACTCACATTTTCTGGGGATTTTATCAAATGTTACATGTATTATGATGACAATAGTAAAATGTGTAGTGTCTTTGGATTATCGAAGGACATGGTGGTTTTTAGAGGCAACGAACAAGATTATTGGTCACTTTCCAAGATTGTTAGATGAAATCTCATCAGTTTCCTTTTTCCAATTTATTATCAAGTGGGGAATCAATTTTTGTTTTGGCATGTACCTTTACCCTTTATACATTTTTTTATTATCATGTTTCACTCTAATGTATTTTTTAGAGGTCGTTTTATGGATTAATACTCTCTATATGTCTCAGTTATTTCACATATGCAGCCTGTAGAATGGATTTGTGTGTGTGTGTGTGTGTGTGTGTGTGTGTGTGTGTGTAGGTAAATTTAGATATGTCCCCATATTTCAATGATGTTACTAATAAAAATTTTATCTAGAACCTTTCTATTCAAAGTGGTATTGGGGTGTTACTCTCGGCGTACTATCGACCATTGTGGCACCAGGGTGGATCAGGTCAAGATAGTGGTATCAATGGAGGGTTTTTCTAGGATCAATTTTTTGGAAATAGAAATGTGGTAAGGGTTTTTTGGGTAATTTTGGAAACGGTTTCAGAGTGATCTAAGTTTGTATCATATTCTAGGGAACCCATTGATGGTGTGGCTACTGACATACCCCTATATTAAGATATTAATTACACATTTTTCAAATCGACATGCCGAGGAATTAATTGTATGGAATCAAATTGTATATGAAATATATAGGATTGGTTCTTTTTTAATTACTTTACATTATTGATTAAGATCCTCATATATTCTAACCTAACTATGGTATGTGTTGTTAATATCCATGATTTATTCATGATGGAAACCAACTAGGAAAATGATACTGGGTCATAACGATAACTAATTGACTGATGTGTACTCAATTTTAAGATTTAATCTAGATGTGTTCTCTCTTGAAGAGCACAAAGTCATGTTTCCACCTAATGAGTATAATAATGACCCACATCCAATGGTTCAAGTAGATGATCGACTATACATTTCTTAGACGGTAGCTTTTATAGTTCTAAATGATTATTGATGTTGTCTTAGCGTATCATGTGACTTCCAACATACAATAATGCTCAAGTTTCATGGTGAGATAGACCCTTAGGTAGCAGAGGATGGGTTTAAAGGAGTGGTTTGAGGCTTATAATTCTTCAGAACCTGTCCAATTGGATGTTTTCACTTATATCCATTCTTCTTCATTGAGTAATAGGGTACTTGTGAGGTGTGATCACTCTGAACCCTAATGATATAACACTCTCATGGAAAAACTTTCATCGGTTTTCCTGTGATGAGTATTATCCTATGAGCATGTGGTTTGTGTAGATACAGGGGATTCCTGAGCTAAAACAAGGTAATATATCATTATATTATTACACATTGAGTTTTACAAACCTCACACATTGATATCAAGATATGGTGATAGATTGATTCTTTCGTAAAAACATAAATAGGAGTAGGGCCTTCATAAGGACATTGTTTCCATCATGGTCTCAATATGAATTCCCAATTATGTTGGAGTGTTGTAATGAGCCTTAGATATTGATAACATTATATAATAGGGATGTTAGATAGCCATAATTTATAGCATGGATCTTGGGGACTAGTCATCCTTAATATCTAGGAATATATATTTGTTAGGGTTAAGGCACAAGAGGCCTACTCATGAAAGGACACTGACACATGGGTCTATAGCGTCAGTTTCACATAGAGGGTCCAATAAGACTGGAGAGGGATAATGTTATGATTATTATACGTGGGGTCATGTGGATCCTGATTTCCAAACCCAACATGTTGTGGATACTGGACAAAAAATGGATGGACCTCCATTTTAGAGGAAACCTCATGATCATGGATCTCTTGGACATGGTCATGGTGGACCCGAATGAGGTGGTGCTGATATTGGAGCAAGTGGACACCCATAGGGAGTAGTTGTAGGTGGTGGATAAAACTATTACCTACCTCCCCAACACTACATTTTGGCCCATTTCTGACATAGGGGGATTGAAGTCACAAGCACGAGATGTTATAGGCTATATAAGGATATGAACCAGAAACTTATGAGATGATTTGAGCTATGATCTTTGTATTCTCTACTCTAGCACCAGTACTTTTTGAAATAGGTTCAAGTCATTAATTCATATATTTATCCCTTGGTTGAGATCCATAATGTCTTATTGAATCATTCTCCACTCAAATGTGTCTAAAGGATTCAATAGGGAGTGACAATTCTTTATCGAATATCTGTAGACAATACTTGTTGGATCTTAATAGAAGTATTTTCTCATGAGACATATTTAATTTTTCAATGAAATAAAATAAAATTATTCAAGGTATTGAATAATTTTCCATAGTTCATTCTCATATAGACTATCATAATAAGAGAGTATGATTCCTATGTGCTTAAGGGATAATATTTTCCTTCATGGGTGAGAATGATTTTATGGACGACAAAGTGGGAACTGTAGTTAGTAATATACAGCCTATCACCCATCAGTTGTTAATTTTATCCCTTGATTTAGTGGGTTATATATAAAATTATCTCCCAATAGTTGTATGTATTATATGAGCGTCTTTTCGGAAGTGCTACTAGGACTACCTCATAGTCAGTAGTTTGACATTCGCATAGAATTTCTCTATGTGACTACCCTACTATCTTATGTGGTGCATCAAATGACCCCTACTGAGCATTTAGACATGAGGTTATAGCTAAAATAAATTTAATAGAAAGTTTTTATCAAACCCAGTGTGTCCCCCGTGGAGGTACAACAATTGTTTCTAAAATGGAAGATAATTATTTGAGGCTTTTCATTAATTTTTATCACCTAAATCAATTGACTTTCACGAACAAGTACCACTTTTCAGGGATTGTTTAATTCGTAGATTAACTAAAAGGAATTTTATAGTTCTTAAAGATTGATCATACATTATGGTATCATCAGTTGAGGGTTTATTAGGATGATATTCTAAAGATGGTATTCTCATGTCTATATATTAATTATGAGTTCTTAGTGACAATTATTTATTTATTAATTAAATTCCTATTTTTATAGCACTTATGTACCATATCATCCATCCATTCATTGACATGTTCCAATTTTTCTTTATTGATGAAATCCTCATTTACTCATTATCTGAGGAGGTGGGGGGGATATAGAGAATTTTAGGATTGTCCTAAACATACATTGGGGGAATTAATTATATAGTAGTCTCTCAAAGTGACATTTTTATACATGATAGGTTTACTTTTTGTTTTATTTCATCTCTGAGAATAGTATATCTATGGATTAATGAGATATTTATGTAGTTATCACTTGGGAACCACCCAAGATCTTTTCAGACATATGAATTTTCATTGATTTGGTGGGCTACTATAAAATAATCATGGTATAATTTTCTATCATTGAAACCCCTTTAACTAACTTACTGTGGAAAGGGAATACAAATTTGTAGACTGATTAGTTTCTAAGATCCTTCATGGATATGATAAATATGTTTACCTATGATCCTATATTGAGACTACAAAAGGGGGTATTCTAGAATTTATTGTTTTAGATGCTTCTATAGATGGAAGAGGGTGTATCATGATATAGAGGAAGTTAGTGATCACTTATGAGTTAAGGTAGTTGATAACCATTGCAAATAACTTCACGACTCATGAATTGGAGTTAGCCACACTAGTATTCTCCATAAATATGTTGAGGAATAGTCTTTTGGTTTATAATTTTTTTTACTTATACCACCAAAGTCTATGGAAAATCATCACCATGAGATATATCATCCTAAGTTAGATGTAATGGTTGGAGTTCTTGAAGGACTATGAATTTAAGATAGTCTACACTCCAATGAAGGAAAAAACGGTGCTAGATTCCTTTCTTTCAAACATGGTGGAAGAGGTGTCAACTCAATTGGCTTCATAGAAGGGAACCCTAGTGTAAGATAGGGGGTTTATCTTTTCTTTAGTAAATATTGTTGACCCCACCACTTCTTTAATATTTAACAGAGGATACATTACTATATATCCTCATGAGATGCATCAAATTGATTCTTTTAAGGTGAGGAGTATGTCTTCATTTTTTACGAATGCACGATAGTTTTGATAATGTTGCATGAGGAGGTATTGAGGGCGTTTTATACCTCCCCCTTTGGTTTAAAATTCATGTGTGTAAAAGATGTAAAAGTACCATAAATAGAATTTTTTTTTGTATCACATGAGGTGAACCATTCAATTTTTGTTTCTGGATTCCTCACATGTTCATAGGTAAAGGCTGAACATTGGGTTCTAGCCTATTGGAACCAGCCACTTGAGATCCTAGAATAGAAGAGGTATGGAATATCAATGGATTTTATTATGAGTATTTTTTAGATAGTGAGAGTCCATGACCCTATCTAGGTTATTTTTTACTGACAAACCAAAAAATCACACATCCTTATAATCTGAGATTAGAGTTTGATCAAGATCTTTGGGCATTTGTATGTACAGAAGATCACCCAGCATCATGAGGTATCAAAACTAACAGTGATTATTAGTTAATATATTGGTTGTGGAGAGGTTCTCCAAGGTATTTTGGGACATAGTTATAGATGTTCATGACATTCCACTCCTAAATATATTGGAAGACAAAGCATACCATCTAGTTTTTGGAGGATATACTGGGAGATTGTGTGTGGTACTTTTGGAAATAGATAGCAAGATCACATCACATTTGTGTAATTTTATTGTAATTATAGCTACAAATACACTATTATGAAAGACTCTTTTAAGGAATTTTACAGGAGACCGTACAGTTCACCCCAGTGTCTGGTTAATATTAGTGAGACATATCTTTTTATTTCATTACCAGTGGAGAAAATGATAGAGAAGGATTAGGTGATCTATGATAATATGATAAAAAATTAAGTTTTGATTGAATTATTACACAAAATGACATCATGTACCTATAGAGTATAGGTAGGGAGACAATTTTTTTAATGTATCCTCACAACAAATACTGCGAATATTTTTTCGGTATAGAATGTTATCCTCGGGGTTCATCAGTCCATTATAAATAATATGGAGGGTTGGTGAGGTTTTTTACGACTTGATCTTACCCCCACACCAAGACCAGGTTCATTCCCTTTTCTATGTGTCCCAATTGAGGTGATAGATTCATGAATCAACATTCATAATCGACTAGGGTGATCTGAACATTGAGGATGGATAAACCTTATCCGATTAGTTGGTGGTGATCGTGGATTAGTAGGATATGATCCTACATTGATGAATCATTCCTTTGTTTTTTCCTTTGGTAGAATGGGAGCATGCGGGATAGCACTTGTGAATATGAGTGCCAAATGCAGGATAAATATTATCACCTTTTTGTTAAACTTCTACTTTTAGAGGTGAATGTTTTAGAAGGTGGGGAGAATATAACAACTCTAGCTTTCATAGTTTGATCCATTATATATATATATATATTGTCCTCAGATTTGTCTCTATTTTTTGGTGTTATAGGACCTTATAATTAATATATTAAAAATATTAATATGTATTAAATCATGTCCACACATATTTTTAGAATAAATGTCCATCTTGATGATTGGGAGTTCAGATAGAATAACTGAGACATTGGTAATTCCAAGAATGTAGGGTTTAACCTAGGCATGATATAAGTTCAGCTAGTGTCATAGTTTCTATGAAATTCTAGAGTTAGCTGGTGCATAAAATAAAAAATGAGTTTATATGTTTATTTTATTTAATGACAAAAAAACCAACACACCCTCTATTTACGAATCAGTATGAGTAATTTATAGAATTAGTTACATAACCCTAATATATAAGAGAGGGGTCGGGTGAGATCTATTATCATTGAACACTTGGGAGCCTTGATTGATGAAAAAAAGTAGTGGGATCCATGATAAAAATGATGAACACAACAAAATCATCATCTCATCACTGGAAATTTTTTGATCCTTAATGATTGATCCCACCTCACGGTAGGGATTATTATTTTATGGACATCTTCCCTTGTTAAACTATTTATAATTGGTTATTTATCTACTTAATTTAACTTGAAACCCATATATCACATGATCCATATTTAAAATAATCATTTGAAATTCTAAAATTTTTGTAAAAATCATTCATGGTGAGTTTACAGTGTTTTTGGTTTTATTGGGTTTGTTGAAAAGTAGGTTGGAAAGGTTAGTTGTGAAGTTCAAGAATTATTTTTGAAATGTTCAGCCAAAATATCCCCAAGATAGAGGTTTAGAAGCCGTATAAGTGATATGAAATTAATATATACGAGTTTGTAACACCCCAGGATTCCACGGTACACTTCTCTTTGAATAATACAATATTGTGTGTTGTACACAACATTGAGTTATAACACACCACAACCAATCAAACTAACTGTTATGAATTGTAATACCCAATTTTTGAAATTTTATAAATTTTATCTTTCAAATTGAACTTCATTATTGGATTAGGAGTATCAAAATTAGCTTAGGGTAAATTTTTGGTATTTTTCTGAAAACTTTCAATTTTTGTTGAATAGTGAAAAACACCGAGTTATAGTTTAAAACTGAATTTTTATTTAAAAAAAATATTTATTTTATTTAAATTTATTTTAGGTCAAAATAGATACATAATTCCTATATATGTTAAATTTAATTAATTGGAGTCAGTTTATAATAATTTTAGATATATACAAATTTTATTGAACTTTTTACCGTCTTTTACCCACCCCCTAGGAGCATTTGCAAATTTACATAAAACTTAATTTTACCACTTTTGTGAGTTTAATTCCAAAAATCTGAGAGAAACGGTTGATATCATTAAGTAAAATTTGGTTCAATAAGATTAAAATAATTTTTTTGTGAATGGTAACTTTTATATTTTATTTAGCACGGTTAAAAGTAAACATGGTAATTAAGGGTAAAAATGATATTATTATTACCCTAACACATGTCCTAATTCTATTGGATATGTGTAATTAGACCAAAAACAACCTTAGGAATAATATATGATCCTTTAGGTCCACTTGGATTAGATTAGGGAATTTATTATTGTTTAATTCAGTGAAGAGTTAAAAGTGTTAAAATCTATGTTTAATAACTAAACCATTTTTAATATTGGATTACAGATAAAAGAGTTTTTAAAAAAAATATTATATTATTAATTGGTATTCTATTCCTAAAAATATATGGTTCAGAAAAAGAACTATATAATTATATTTCTATCATTAATGAACCAATTGGGGTTCTCTTGGATTTATATAGTAAGTTTATTAACCATAAAATATAAAAATACAAAGAGACATGATAAATGTCAAACTACTTAACTTAGAGTTAAATCTAAAAGGTAGGGTTAATATATTGACCAAAAACTATCTATAACCTATTTTTTGCGTGTTTTTAGACCCATCCCCACCTTATCACTTGAAAAATTCATTTTGAAGCCACTAGAAACCGAAAATGATTTTATTATAAAATAATATTTCTAGCTTCTCCTAAGGTGCCCCTCTCCCCTCATATAAAAGGGAACTCCCCCTTATCTCTAATTCACAACTTCAAAGCCATTTGGATCGGTCAACCCATTCCCAAATACCCTCTCAACAGTCCTTCCTTCATCCTAGAGGCCTTCCTTTAGTCAGAAAGCCAACCTAAGGAGCCCTTTTGATCAAATCAAAAGGAAGAACCTGAAGAAGAGTTAAATATTTCATCACCTCTTTCAAGTTCCATTCTTCTTCCACTTCCTCTTTCTTTGTTGTTTCCAGCATAAAATAATAACTTCAAAATCTTTTATATACTATGATTTTATTATAAATATGGTACAACCATATTCATTATTCTATATATCCTTTAATGACATGTCACTATACATGCGTATGTATGGCTTACCGTCTCCATGTCGTGGTGTAATTGTTATTCAATACATTATTATTTGGATGGGTATAATAATGATTTTTAATTGATATAAATAATAAATATAAAATGATAATGATTCTGTATATATGATATACCATTCAATTATATATTATTTTAATATCAAAAGAATGATATTGTCGCTCGTGTGTACGTACGGATTACTGTCTCCACGAACACGATGACATTCATTCCCCATCATATCCATTCAAGACTAATTTTCATTAGATGATTAAAAATAATTTTTAAAGATATAATATCATTCTGAATATGAATAAGATACAACCTATACATAACAAACATTACTTATGAAACAAAGAACATAAAGGAAAATGAATCGGTTAGCATCCAAAAATATGATAATACTAAGATATTATTAACAAATTAATGTTAATTGATCATAAATGATATCATATTAATGTATATGATTCTTGTATAATGTAATAAAAATTATTTCACCACTATAACAGAGTTTATCCATCCCTCATCCAAGGAAATGTACAAGGTAAGGGTTAATTATACAACCTCTTCACTTTTTGTTATCTTTTATATGTAATTATCTACTAGGAACTATTTATCATCCACATCCATATTTTCCTAAAAATGTATTCCAAAACATTTTTACTACTTTATAGACTATGAGTTAAAGTCATTTTTACCCTTATTTGACCTTATACATTTTCAAAATATTCTTTCCGTCATTTTTCAAACAAGGTACCATATAACCATTTTGAAAACATTAATGTAAGAATGTTTTTTAACTTATACAGCTGGTGCATCTATTTTCTACCGTTATAACATCAACAAAGATTCCCTTACAATCTTATAAGAATATTTCAAAATAAATGTTCTCTTTTATAATTATATGAATTTTATATGATTTCAAAATAGAAAGAGATATTTATCTAAAAAAGGTTTTGATTTCATCTATGTCAACATACTTTGATGGATTTTGAGTTTATTTGAAGTACATTTATTATAATACAAAACATCCATATATTATTGAAGTATTTGTGATATGTTTGACTATGGATTTTTTATTTTTATACCATTTAAGGTTTATGGATAAATTATTGGCATTTTGTTTTCTAGTTTTATTACGAATTTTTATGTTATGTTTAATCCTTTTAATATGAGTAATTCATTGGACTTATTAAATGACTGGGGGAGCACACTATAGATCCTCTATGCATCAGTAGGACTCAGGAGAAAAACTAGTGTCTTGGAATAAGGCCTTGAAAAAATATTATTTGTAGTCTTGGAACAAGTCCTTGAATATGTGGTTATGAATGTTTGGAAATATGCATTCCATCATTATGAAAGATTCTATTGATATTGCATGTGTTTATTCTACTAGTAGAATATCCATGTCAGTTAGTAAATGGCCTTATTTTGATTTAGTTTGGCATTTTTGATGAATTTTATGCTGAAAATGATTTTTTAGTTTTATACATTTCCTTAAATATTTATTCTTATTTAATAAACTTTCCACTATATTGTTATAATTACTGAGCATTTGAGCTCACCCCTTTCTATGTTTTATTTTTCTCAGGATGCGAAGAAGTATATTATAACTAACCTGTAGGGATAGTCTATGTGATCTCAGTGTTGTCCATGGAAAAAATGTTGTGGTAGTTTTCCATTTTATGATGTAATGTAATCCTTATGAATGTATCAAGTACTTCCAAGGATACTAAACTAATCCGTCTTTCAAGACTTGATATTTTGTGATCATGCCAATGATACGTAAAAAATCAATGACTCTAGGCTTCTAGGGTTGGGTAAATACAAAGGTGGAATCATTTCCCAATGCTTTCCAAATTTTTGGGTCCGATATTTTGAGGAAGGTACATGTTTTGTGAAAGACATTTTCTGATATATGCCATATGAATTTATGTAAAATGTGTGTAATTTTAGAATGTGAAATTTTTTCTAATTGATTGGTTTTTTTGAAATATTATTGACTCGTATAACATAGTTTCATGAAATATGGTAATTTTGAAAATTATGAATATTTTGCTATATGTTACATGAATGTGGTGAGTTTTATGAAGAGATTTAAGTGTTTGGTAAAAATATACTGTAAAGATAGAAAGCATCACAAAATGGTGTAAACATATGTAAATAATTGGCTACCTACATCTTTTAAATTAATAAAGACATAATGAAAACTCAAAGCTATGGAATTCGAGAAAGAGTTTCATGAAGTATTTTCTTGAAAAAAGGTATCCTTAGAACACTAGTCCCATGATGACACAAAATTTGACAATCTGACCAAGGTAGATTCACGATGTTTTTAATAGATTCAAAAAAAAAGGATGGTTTCACTAAATAGTATTTATGTGAAATTGTCATTTTTTAATGTATTGAGATGTTTCTAAAATGTATTGAAAGGGTTTCAAGAAAATATAACTCACTTAATATAAAAGTATTTACTTAGAAATTCTATAGAGAAGAGGAATTCATCTTTTAAATGAAATTATAGCTTCATGAGAAAACAAATTAGTTTTATGCAACATTGATTTATGTTATGAATAGAATAATATTATAAAGAAGCACTGAGAACACTTTAGTTGGCAGAGCAGTGAGCTTTCAAATGTATAACTGGAAGTGAACTAGGAGGGATAATATGTCCTCCCAAAACATTATACTAGTAGTGTGATTTATTAGATTTGGTACATCTAAATATTTCATTTGTATTCTCCTTGGACTAGACTAATTAATGGTTAAACATGTAAGTTTTTTTTATTATTCATGTTTTAATTTCTATTCATGCAGTTCAATGTGAAGGGGAGAGATGTGTCTTTTGTCTAAAGATTAAACAAGATCCAAATGGAAAATGTTTTAATTTTTCATAACCTAGATTACAGCCATCATGGTATTTAATTTAGTTGGCCTAACAATTGGTTTGAAATGAAAGTGTTAAATTCATTTTTTCGTCCTCGAGATAATAGATAAAAACTATTAATCATAATGGGATTCAGATCTTCAATGGAAAAAATTCAGCAGAAAAAGAATAGGATGCATCAATTATTTTGATCATTAGGGTTGGATTTTTTTTGATCTCCAATGCATGGTATTTCATCCATTATGGAAAGTGTATTTTTATTAGAATATGACTCTATAGAATTGGATATTTATTCCAAATAAATCAATAAATTAGGAGGATCTTTGTCCAATACAATCTATATGAAGGTGATGTCATGTATGCCATCAAATTAAATTTATGAAATTATTATAAATATATATTATTTCTATTCAAAAGTATAAGAATCAAAATTACATGTTCTATGGAATAATTAAGAGTACCTAATAATGAAACCCCAATGGGTCTATTGATTCTTTCTTGGATCAAATGAATGTTATTATGGCATAAATTCATTTTATTAGAGAGAGTTTTTTATGTGAAGGTCAATATATGAATCTTTTGAAGGCTTCCACCATAATTCAATCTTAATGACTTTATACTAGAATATAAGGGTCCAAAAGAGTTTTAATTGGTTATGTAGCATAATACTCTTATCACATATGGGATGAGAAATTATGATATTGAGGCTATAAAAAATTTACGCCAAAATAGGGGCCATTCAAGTCCATGAAAATATCACCATTGAATGTGGTCAAGAATAAGATTATTTGGATGAGTTCATGTTATTAATTTCCACAAATATCAAAAGTGTAAATGGAAAATTCAAACGGAAACTTCAAATCACATGCTTTGAATGTGAAAAGGTTGTAGATCTAGTAGTAAAGTGGAAAACAAGTTTTAATAATATGATTAGTATGAATATAAAATTACCTAGAAGAATTATTAATCCAATGTGAAAGTTATGAAAAAGGTTAAGTGAAATTTAATTAGAAAAAGGAATTTCCGTTGATAAGAAAATGAGTGTTTATAAGAATATAAGAATGTAGAGTTGGAAGACTAAAATGATCATGTATAAAAATATACGATGGATGTACTAAGAAATTATTCAACAAGAGAATAAATCAATAATAAAAATGAAAAATTAGATGAATAATTTACCTATATATTGAACTAGAAACTTGTCTTGAGGATATAGATATTCATAGATAAAAAAAATAATTCCAATATAGTGATTCCTGATTCCAATATTTTTATGTTGTAGGAAAAAATAAGAAAACATTGATCTGAAGGAAAAAATTGAAAATCTCAAATCTAAAAAGTTAGAAAACATAGATAATATCATTGAGTACAATCTCAAGTTTCATTAACTAACTAGATTTATGATTTTTTTTACAAACATAGTCAAAGATCAAGTTAGAAATATCAAAGAACGTGAGGTGGAGGTTGTTGACCTATAAAGAAAGGTAAATGATTAGGAGAAACTCTATATTCCAAATATGATATCAATAAATAAGGTCACAAAAAATATATAAAAAAGGGAAATTAGAATATTGAGGTATATAAAACAGTAAATGGAATTTTAAGAGAATAAAAAAACCATCATAGTGACATAGATGGAATGGGTTTTTACCATAAACATAAATCAGTTGTGATTAATGTCATACTATAAGAACTTAATTCAAGGATGATGATTTTTTTGAGTAAAAATCATAACCATAAGATTTATAGAACTCAATAGACAACGAGTAATGAAATAATTATGCAAAATAATACACCACATACCAGGTATTATTTTTTTGGAAATATAGTACTCTCTTAAAATATATGTTTCATTGATTCCTGATTCCAATCTTTTTAATGGTCACAATTATTGATGTGGATAATTTCGAGAAACTTCTAGATATTTATCTTCAATAATTCATAGGATATTTTAAAAACAAACCCAAAAATGGTTGTAGGTTAAAGCTCAAGGAATCCTCAAATGAGATGAAAATTCAGAATCAATTTATAGCTATGAAAGATAATGTTAGTTCATCATACTAGGAGGAAGATCAAGAAAATAATTCAACTTCAAGTATAAATACAATGATATGGATCAAAAAGAAAATAGTTGAACATACATTGACTTGAGATGTTAACTTCAAAGCTTCATATCACACTGGAATATGGATCGTTGATAGTGAATGTACCTCCCATATAATAGATTATAAATAATGAGTGACATGGATCAAGTATGATAAAGAAGGTGCTGTCAGGTTTTAAAATGATGAAGGTCTAGTGATTATTAGTTCATGAAATTCTATGTTTGGTAGAAAATATATGAGACATATTTAGGTATTGGTTTTTAATGGTATTAGTCATGACATACAAGGTTTCAGTCTACTATGTGACACAAATCTAGTTATATGCATTCAAAGGAAGGTATGTATCATCCAGGGAAAAGATGGTGCATTTGTTTTATAGGGGAAGTGAATTAAGGAAAATCTATACCTTTTTAATAGATATGATTATATGTTATTTATATCCAAGGAAGAAGAAAATAGGTTGTGACACAAATGGAATAGAAATTTGTTTCAACCATCCTTATAAGATCTGGTGAAATGTGATATCGCTCAAGATCTCCTTAGATTATTGCATGATCACACTCACACCTATAGTTATTATCAAAAATATAATATAATTAAAAGTACATAAAATTCAAAAGAACATAAGTCAAAAAGAATGATTTAAATGATGTATATTGATGTGTGCAGACCCATCTCACCAAGATCCATTAATGGGTAGAGGTAATATGTTCTTTTCAATGATAATTTTAGTAAGATTTAGTGGATATTTTTTATTTAACACATGTATAATTTGTTAATTTTTATAACACAATATTGGAGGGAAGGTAAAAGGATGATTGGATAGATGATTCTTAAGTTTCATACCATATATTTCATTCAATTAATAAAAATCTAAGTGGAATACTACCTCACGAAACATTGGATAAGGAATCAATTTTTGAATGTAAGAACTCATCAAAAAATGGAGTGGTTGAGAAGAGAAATTGAATCATAAAAAACATGTGCAGAAAAATTCTTATAAAAAGAGACATGCCCTAAAAATTTTGGAAGGAAGGAATCTTGACATCGATCTATATTTAATAAAGTCATTTTCTATTTTATGGAATAAATGACCCCATAGAAGTTGGGGTATGGAATAAATCCAACATTTAATTACTTTTATGTCTTAAAAAGTAAGTGATTCATTCTCAATAAGGAGGGAAATATGAAGTTTTAATCATATGGAGAAGAACCTATGTTTTTAACAAATCTTGAAAAAAATATAAATTACTTAATTAATGTGTATGAAATGTAGTAGAGAGGCATTATATTAGTATTGTGAAACATGATCTGAATATTCATCAAATCAATGAATAGTGTAAGGATGAATGTGATGAATATATGAGAAGATTAATGATATTGAAATTTCATTAGACAGATTCAAATAATATACATATATTGAGAAGGATAACAATTACTTATATAAACCCAGACACCAAATATCCGAGCTAAAATTGATTAAAGAATGTAATAAGTTATAAAAATGATCCATTTTAGATGAGGAGGATGAAAGTATTAAATCAAGAATATTTCCAATCATATTTATATCCAAAACGTATTGATGTTGACTCTGGAGATGAAAATTGGGCTCAGACTATGAATGAAGAGCTTCACCAAATAAAAAATAACCAAACAAGAGATATTGTTTTGAGTTTGATGGAGAATAATTTCATTGGATCCAAATTGATATTTCACAAAAATATGAATGAATATGGATCAATGAGTTGATATAAAGAATGAATAATGTGAAAAGGTTGCTTCTAGATACACGATGTCAATCTTGATGAATCATTTTCATATGTTACAAGGCTAGAGAAAATCTAATTATTCATGGAAATTTTAGTGTAATTTAATTTCAAAGTATTCTATATGGATGTCATGTCAACATTTCTAAATGGGGTTGTTTAATATGAGGTTTACATTGAAGATCTTGGTTGTTTTCTTATTCATTAATAGGAGAAATATATTTTTTGACCAAAAAAAGAAATATATAGGTTGAAGCAAGCACCTGAATCATGGTATTTATACCTTGACCAATATTTGAATAATAATTATTTTCATCATGCTATTGTTGATCAAAATATATATCTCAACAATAGGATTAATCAAATGATGGTGGTGTTAGAGAATATTTTAGACATAATTCTTGGTGGATCAGATGAGTCACAGTGCAAAAATTTTCTATAATTCTTGAATAGTGAGTCTGAAATGTAAATGACTAATGAAATGATGTTTTCCCTTGGTTTAAAGGTGATTCATGGAATAAATGTTACTTTAATTTCTCAATAAAAATATTCCAAGTATTTACTAAAAAATTTGTAGATGATAATTACAATGATATAACGACTTTATTGGTTACCATAATGAATCTATCATGAGATGATAAATAAAAGGTGGTGAATATAAGAAAATATAGATATTTCATTGGAAATATATTTTAATAATAGTGACACAACAAGAAATTATATTTTCTATATACTAAGAGAAATAGTATCAAATTAATCCCAACTAAATCTAATAACTTTTAGTGAAAATAATTCTTTGTAATTTTAAAGGAATGGGGGATTCTGGATTACTATACTACGAAAAATACCAACAAGAGTTCTTGGGTTTAATAGATGCAGATTGGGAAGGTCTAATAGATGGTATAAAATCAACATCATGTTGTGAATTCAATTTTAATATATTGTGTATTTCATGGATAAGAACGAAATAAGATTGTATTTCATTAATCACCATTGAAGTTGAATATATTGTGGCTACTCAAGTTTCAACAAAATTATTTTGGATGTACTAGAATCGTTAATATATAAGAGTTAAAGTGAAGTCTCTTTTTAGGATCCATTTTGATAATTCGCGTGCTATTAATCTTAGAGAATATTGATTCTATCACTCACAGATGAAGAAAATGGAAATCAAGTGTCATTTTATCAAGTAAAATTTGGATTATGGGGTTGTCAAGTTAGAGTATATAACTAATGAACTAAAATTTGAATATATTTCAATGCATACATTTCCAAAAGAATCATTTGAACATCATTGATTGGATATTAGAGATAATTCAACTCTATACAATTGAATAAGTGTGGATGATGAACCCCTTATCCTTGATGTATGGTATATTTTCTCTTTATGTGATGATATGGGTTATTTACCATGTTTCAGACCAAAAAAGAGTATCGTGCGAGTTCATTGAAAAAGAGAGAGATGTGTTGTTCCTAAAATGGGATAAAGTAAATAGGGGGAGCATATAAGTGGTGTTTTTAAATCTGATGATTTTGATGATTATCGTTAAAAGTAAATATATCACAACCGATTTGGTTCATCATGAAATATTCATTCTAGTGGTGATGAAGAATTGGTCTTCATGAGTTCAAAAGGGTGTTGCAATAATGATGCGATTCATTAATGAACTTTTCATGAGACTCTTGTCTCTCAGGGTAATCTCAGATCATGTGGGGTTATCATTTTTTGGTATAACATAGTTCACTATCTGGAGTTTCAAGGTAAGATTTGTTGTTATAGATTAAAGATCAAAAAAATTCAACAAACTAATTATTGGAGATTAATATAATAAATAGTGGGCTTAGAGTTGTCCAAAAACCCAAATGGGGTTATTGTTGGTGGAAAAACCCTCAAGGCGAGTTTATAGTGTTTTGGGTAAATTTTTTCTATTGAAAAAGCAAGCTGCTAATGTCATTTGTGAATTTACAATGTCATTTTTGAAATGGTATTGTAATAAAATACCAAAGATAATGGTCTAGAAGATCTAGAAGAGGAACAAAAATTGTGTGTACATACTGTTTTGATTTCCTATTGTTTGACCAAATTTTTTGTTCTAAATTTGGTGGAAGGGACCAGTTTCTTGAAGTATGAATTTTCATGTCTACCTAATGAAAATATGGAAAAGGAAGGAAATTCATGAAAGTGAAATGTTTCATAATTGATTGGTCTTTGGAGAAATATTTGTGACTTGAGGATGATAATTTCAAGAAATATGACAATTTTAATGGCTATGATCGTTCCCCTAAATGTTTTACGAAGAAAATGATTTTTTTAAATAGATTGATGAGTTTTGTAAAAAGCATGTGAAAAGATAAAATGTTTCCAGAAAGTGTGGGATCATCTATAAAAAGGTTTCACCCCCCATAGAAGGATGTAAAAATTAACAATGATTCAATGGTTTTTAATTCTTTAATGTCTTTTTTGATTTATTTTCAGATGAATATTAGTTCCATGTAGAAATAGATTCTATAAATTTGATCAAGGTATTTTGACAAATGTTTCGAGAAGTTTTTGAAAAGGTTGAGGGTTTCACAAAAGTAGAGTTATTTGAAAGTGAATTTTCCTGATGGATTGTGATGTTTATTGATATTAGAGAAAGAGTTTTGTGAATGTATAACTAACTTGAACTAGAATGGTTTGATAAAAAAATTTATAGTAAAGAGGAATTCATCAAGTTGATGAAATTAGAGATTTAAAACACACCAAATGAGGTGTCAACAATATTTATTCATGTGATATAGAGGAATATACTAAAAGAGAAGTGAAAACACATTACTTGAGAGAGAAGGGAGATTTTAAAAGTGTGACTTGTAGTGAACAAGGGGGAATAGTGAGTTCTCTACAAATATTATCATATCAGTGTTCTTTAGTAGAGTCTGAACATCAACTCATTCCCTTTTTATTCTCCTTAGACTATCCTGGTTAAGGCTGAACCAAATAAAATTACTATATCTCATGCATGTTTTCATTTTTTCTCATACAATGCAACTAGAAGGCGAGAGAGGATTTTTTTTCTATGGATGAAACAAGATGAAAATAGGGAAGGTTTTTATTTATCACACCCAAATTCACCTCCATAGGTTATTTAACAGAGTTGGGCTCAAACCATTAAATTTTACAAGTTTCTAAAATTCCTCCTTCCATAATCTAAGATCATCGATTGGGATCTCATCAGATAACTAAAATCTTACATCAATCTTCTGATTTTTTTCCACCACCATTCTTTACATTCTTTTTCATTTTCCCATGGATTCAATGAATTTGACATTGACAATATATTTGAAGCATGATAAAACCCATGTAATCGTGACAGATGAGAAATCAACAAAGGAAATAATGCATTGTGGGTGGATCGCGTCGGATTCGTAGAACATGGAAGTTTGATTTAGCGTTCAGAACCCCAAATGGTAATTAGAGGCATGTAAAATACCACACGGAAGATCGAATTTTTTATTTCTTTTCGCCAGAGGATGTTAGTTGATGTTCAGATGTGTTTCCTTTACTCATAGTGGATTTGAGAGAGTAAAATGTTGATGTTGGTGGTATAAATGACCTACTATTGAATAGCTGAAGAGCATGATATTTCTCGAGAAAAAAACCCAACTACACACCATGTATTCTAGATGATTAAATGCATTGTTCATCAAGATCTCACAGCAGTTAGGGTTTTCACTATGCCAAAATTTACATTTAACAGTGATTTTAACCACTGCTAAATAATTCTGCAGTAGTTCTGGAAAATAGTCACTAAATAGTTTGTTAGTTATCAATTAGTGGTGGTTTTTCAAAACAGTCACATAACGTTATAACGGTGGGTTTTGAGTGGAGGTTTAAAGCATCACAAAATCTTTTTATATTTTTTTTAAATTTTTTTAGTTTTTTTAAATAATTTATTTATTATTATTATTATTTTCAAAATTTATATATATATATATTATTTATTTTCATAATTAATTAATTTTTTAATTTTTTAATTTTCGTAAATATTTAATAAATTAATTTAATTAGTTTTATAATTTATTAATTATTAATTATTAATTATTAATTATTAATTATTAATTATTAATTATTAATTATTAATTATTAATTATTAATTATTAATTATTTCCACACTCATGTTCATGTACATAAATATTCCTATGCCCACGCACATGCCCATGATATATATAGAATTTCTGCATTGTGTGAGATTTGAACCACTAACTTCTTTCTTATTCTCCAAAGACATTACCACTCTAGCCTTCTCTTCTTTTGGTGAATATATATAATTTAATACACTTATATATATATATTAATTGAAAAATAAATTAAATCATAAATTATTAATAAATTAATAATAAATTAATAATATAAAAAAATGAAAAATTATTTAATTAATAATTAGTAGTTACTGTTTAATATTTAATTTATAAACAATAAAATAATGATGAATAAAAATATAATAAACCCCTAAATTATAGATAAATAATAAATAACTAATTAATAACTAATTTTAAATAATGAATAATAAATAAATTAATTAGAAATAAAAAAACAATGTATATATAATATAATAATAAAATAATATTGATTAATAAAGAATAATTAAAGAATAATTAAATAATTAATGATAAATAAATAATAAATAAATTACAAAATAAGTAAAATTTAATATAATAATGAAATATAAATAAATAATAAATAAGAATTTAATAAAATGTTAATAATTAAATAATTTTAAATTAATAAAAAACATATAAAAACATATAAATAATAAAATAATACAATAATAATGAAAAATAAATAACGAATACATATGTAATAAAAAATAATAAATAATAAATGGATGAATGAATAAAAAAATACTACATAATAAATAGTAAATAGTAAATAGTAAATAATATATAATATATAATATATAATATATAACAAATAATATATAATATATAATAACTAATACATAAAAATTATTAAATAATTTATAAATAATGAATATTTAAAATATAAATAAATAAATAATAAATAATAAATAAATAATAAATGAATAATAAATGAAAGAATATTTAATTAATAATAAATAAATAATCATTAAATTGAAAATAAATTAAAAAATAATAAAATATAAATAAAATATAATATATATATGTAAAAAATGATTATATAATAATTAATAATAATTAATTATTAATTAATAAAAACTTGTAATTGAAAATTGATATGTGTGAATTGATAATTAATAATAAATAATTAATACTTCAAAATTAATAAATTATAAAAATTTATTTATAATCAATAATTTATAATTAATTTGTTTATAATTAGTAAATAATTAAGAAATAATTAATAATTAATTAATAAATAATGAATAATGAAAAATTATAGAATAAATAAATAAATAATAAATGAATTATAATCTAATAATAAATAAATAAAAATTAATTAATATATAAATTAAAAATAAATTATTAATCAATGTGCACATAATAACAATATAATAAATTAAATACATAAATTAATAAATAAATATTAAATAATTAAATAAATATTAAATAAATAAAGAATAATTTAATAAATAATTAATAATAAATTGTAAATAATAAATAAAAAATAATAAATAAAAAATAATAAATAATAAACAAAAATCAATAAATCATAAATACTAAATAAATAAATAATAATTTTAATTAATTAATAATAATATAATTAATTAATAATTAGTTTCCAAATTATTTTTAATAAATAAATTAATAATCAAATAATTAATAATTAATAATTAATAAATAATCAAACAATCTCTAAAATGTTAAGATACTTAGAAATCACTAAAAATAAACAAATGAACCTAAAATATGATATGGGAGTCCTTTTTCTACTCAAAAACCAGTCAAATCGAAATTCATGAAATGAGCTTCGATATGATATGCTGTACTGGCCGAATAAAAATTTGGATCAGAAGTTATTGCCATTTGAATCTTATGAAATCGTGGTCAGTGAGAAAAAACTCTATTTCTAAGTTATTCTGGGCCATTCTAGGAAAAAGGGGTATAATGCCAAAAGAGAAATTTCCAGAACTACACGGTATAGAGATCGTTGTAAGCTTTGATTTGATATGTGGAAGAGACTAAGTGGACACCATAATTGAAATTCCTAGTCTTTTGAAGTTCAATTTCGATTTCTATATTTTATTGAAACTATAATAAATATTATTCATTTAATTCTTAAGGAATTTAACTCTAATTTTGTTTTATATCATTTAATATGATTGTATTTGACAAGTTTTCGAGCTAATTCTGACTGTCATATCATATGTTATTGACATTTTGTGCCGAAGTCTGATTTTATTCTTATAGAAAAAAAATTCACTTTAAGAATATTATTAACATATATTTATAAATATTTATTAATTGACATATTATAAGTAATTAAAATATTAAATAATAAACTATATATGATTATAAATAATAAATAATAATAAAAATTTCATAAAATATTTTATTTTCAAATTTGTTGTGGTTTTAAAAAAAACACCGCTAAAAATAACTATAATTTTATTTGGACAAATTTTTTTATAAAATTTAAAATATATTTTAAAAAACATTAGCAGCTGTTTTGAGAACCATCGTAAAAAACCACCATTTAAACATTGTTTTACTATAATGTTTTTCTTATGTTAAGTATATTTTTTTTGTAGTTGTGCACGTATAACTACCCGAGCTTAACATAAATTTACATTACATCATTTTTTTTGGAATAAAATGCATTGCACAAGTAGATTCCATAAGACCATATTATTTTAGTGCCTTTGGAAACATCCCACACAAAATTCTAGTCCTGTTAAAGATCATAAATGTTTTTCACAAAGATCATCCATAGTTCCCTGACCTAAAACAATTTTTTATATCCTGGGAAAATAAATCATAAAAATTGGTGAGATTAGATGCTCAGTAAGGGTAAGTTAGGGGGACACATAAGCATAATGAGGAACATAAGTGCATGAGAACAAGAACATAAAATTAAAAGATCAGACCCTGCATATCAAAGATTATAAGAATAGATAATTACATAAATATTGATTGTTAAGGAGACATGAATCATAAGGTATTTGAGAGAATGATCTATGAAATCACAACATAGGAGTAATAAATGGAATTTTGGTAGATACATAAGAATATAAAATGATTTCCATATTAGTCAATGCTTACTACCAAGACCATCTTAGTGGAATGGGTTCAATCCCTAAACAATCTTAGTGGATAAAGTCCTTTACTAAACCGGGTTCAATCACTATTTTATCCCTGTATTACTGAACAAAGTTCACTTCACGTTTCATCCCTTTATTGTTAAACATGTTTCACTTACTATTCCAAACGTATACTACTAAATCAGGTTCACTTCATATTTTAGCCATATTTCACTTAATCGAGTTCACTTCCCATTCAAGACCTGTATTACTGAACTAAGTTTACTTCTCATTAGAGACCTATCATACTGAACTGAGTTTTCTCCTCATTCAATCCATTCCTATCTCATTTCATATAAATCTTTTCCCAATTCATTAGATGGAGATATTGGTCCCACCCAAATTATTAATAAATCATACATACGTGCACCATAAAAACATAAAAAATAATTCATAACCAATGAAATGAAATGGGTATCATAAACATGTCATCATATCATAAACATTGGAAATTATATGTGCTTTACAATAATTTTAACATATAATAACCTATGAAAAGAATTGGTTTTATAATCATTTAATCACTATACAACATGTATACGAGAAACAGGTCTCATAAACAACATGCATCAAATGAAAAAAAACATTCATAGAAAAGAATAAAAATGATACACTTGGATAATAATCAAGGTAAATCATAAACTAATTAAAATGATATCAAATTATAAGGAAAATGGTTTTGCAATGACTCTTTAAGAAATTTCTTGAGGAAAATAATCTTTATACATTTTGATGTGTCCCATAAAACATTGAAATATTTAAATCATATTCCCCATGAAATAATAAAATTACCTAAATCATATAATATCATTAAAATAAGTGGATTATGATCAAACATGTAAAAGGTCAATATATAAATATCATAAAAGACAAATTGGTGCATAACATAACATATGTCTCAAAGAAGGATAATCAGGAAAAAATAACATTTCCAATTTGGTAACATTTGAACCATAAACCCCATGAAAGAGAGATCATGAAATGGATATGTAAATACCCATAAATATAATAATAATAATCATAAAATACAATCAGGGTTTATATATACTCCACACAAAATAAATTGTTGGTGAACAAGGCATAAGTCTCGAAGAAATAAAAGTGAGAGATGAAATCCTATTATTACATTAGGAACATGGGAATCATGATTCCCATGAAATAATAATAAATTTGAAAAATTTAATATCATTATATAAGTTAGATTAATTATATAACATGTCATATGGAATTTTATACACCATGTAACATGAATAAGTGGTGAATATACTTTATGTCTCACAGAAATAAAAGTGAGATGAGAAAACCCTTACCTTGAGTCTTAACATTCATTATACATATTAAAAAATCCAGAATAATAAGTATGTGTTTATTTTAAATCTACTATAGAAAACAATTATTATATATTATGTTAAATATTATTTTATTATGTCATTATGTTACCCATTTACTAATAATTCAATGTTTTCGTTATATTTTGTGTAATAATAACTTTGATTTTATTACATAATTTGAATTGTTATTCCTAGTACATTTACTTAGATCATGATTTCGTGATTTCAATAATTTAATCCTATATATAAATATACTATATGTTAATTATATGTTTTTAAATAATAATCTGTAAAGGATAGAAATAAAAAAAGGAATATACCATTCATGGAGATGGTAGGTCGTACATTCGAATGAACATTGTTTCAATTTTATAGTCACATAGAAAGAAAGAAAGATAGTGATATATATATTATAATTATATAATAATTATTATTCCAAGTAGTTTATATACATCTATATACCCATCCATAATATATTCTATGTTTGGTGTTAACGAATCACATCGCTTCGGGGAGGCGATAGTCCATATGTCAAAAAATGAAGTTATCATATTTTCAAGAAATGGAAGGAATGAAGGAATGTTTTATGTATTAAATAAGTTAGAATAATGTTAAATTATAGAAAATATATATCATATTAAATTTATATTTCCATCATAATTCCCACCTTGAGAGGTGTTAAAGTAAAAAAGGAACAATATTGTTTCGCAAGAAGGTAGTCTGTTTTACACACAAATGATATGTTTGTTAATAATTAGATGAAAATGTGTGTAAGTGTAGGTCACAAACTACTTATAAAAATATCTTAGTATATTGAGGATATATAGGTTATTATTCAATCATTTAATAATAATATTTTCTGGGGTGGAGAAAGAAAATAAAAAAAAAGATATTTTGGAAGCATGTTACCACGTCTTTGAGAAACTCCTTTGGTTTCCACCAAAGGGATTCATTGGATAGATTTATACAAAAATTTATGATTCTATATTGAGATGGTGGGTGTTGAGAGATTATTTTGGAAGGTATTGGACGATCCGAAGTGTCATGAGAGGTGTAAGTAAGGGGAAGATTGAATTCTAATTTTAAAAAGTAGGAGGAGTGACATTCTTTATATACAAAAAGGTAAACACTTTTAACTGGTATCACCAGCCTTGTGTTCTATAAAAATTTAAAAATAATTGATCAAATAGGAATTATGTTTGATAAAAATCTCAAACACACAATAATATGTATATTTTTATAATTTTTTTCTTTAACTTCTATCATTTCCCACTTTATTCGGAATGGTTTTTATTTTGGAAGGTAGGTTTATAATATAATTAATTTAACCATTAATAGTTAATTAAATTGATATTTATTATAAAATATAGACCATATTAATTTTAAATATGATATCTAATTTAACAAAATAAAATACCATATGTGGTAGAAATTTATTTTAAAAGAAGCGCATGTAACACACAAAACACTACTTTAACTCGAACAATGCTAAAAATGTTTTTCATTTGAATGGTCAATTTGTAAATTATAAAAGATAAATTGGTCCCTTATTTGGCCTCATTTTATATTTAATAATATTATAAAATAAATTTTATTAATATAATTTTTTTTGTAATTTTTTTTCTTTTAATAAAATATTATTTATTATAAAATGACATTAAGGTAAATTTTGAAATTATTTATTTAATTTCAAATTTATAAGTATAAAAATATTATTTTATTTAAAATATGTTATTTTTAAATCTTTTCACGATAATATATTCATCTACACAAATAATTTAAAATGATGGTTCATTAAATTTACTATATAATTGATGTTTTTACCATTATTTGATTTATTTATTTATTATCTATATAATCCATGTGTTAGCATTTGTTAAGTGTTTAATTTAATTATATCATCAATACAAATTATGGTTAAATTAAAATGATAAAAAAACTCATTTAAATATTAAAATCATGTTTATAAACGATTCTATGTAACTTCTTCCTTACTCTAAAGCCTTACAAATGTTAAAGGTAAGGAAGGTTAATTTTTTTTCTCTATACTTACATATCTTATTATATAGGTCACTTTAATGGAATATTATACCACTAACTAAAGAAATTATAATCAATAGGGTATATGGTTGAAATTTTGGCATACAATGGATTTTGGAAAAGTTTCTTGGTCATTTTGGCCCTTAAGTTTAAGGTTTATCCACTTGTTAAGTTTCATTTTTCTATAATCATTATAGCTAATTTTAATTACTTCGACTAATATTTTTGGTCAAAAAATATGTTGAACTTATTAAAATATAATTATAATACCTATTACAACATTTTATGTCCATTTTTCTTAATTAAATTCATATAATTGAAAAAAAAATTAATTTAAAGATATTCCAGAACACATGGAGAGAAAGTGGTGTTTAAAAGTGAAACTATTCAAATTTCCAAAAGTTCAATAGGTTTTGATATCAAAATTCAACATAATAATGACTCCAATGAAAAAAATTGGATAAATATATTTATAATTGATAATTTTTTCCTTAGAAAAATAATTTTTTTTAAAAAAATAACATAAATAATTATATAAATGAAAAGGCCAATTTTAACTAAAATGATGTATTTTTATTTATTAACAAAAAAATTAAACTTCATAGAAAATACAAATGAAAATGCCAATTTTAACTAAAATGATGTATTTTTATTTATTAACAAAAAAATTAAACTTCATAGAAAATACAAAAATATAATTATAATCTAATATTTGAATTTTTAATTCAAAAATTAAGATTATTTGGAAAAACAAAATTTCTAGATGTGTTAAAATTTAGATTTAAAAGAGGTGTGCCACTAGAAGATATTACAACATGATCTTATATGTAATGAAATCTATCTCAGTGTTTCTTATAGTACATGATTATCTTGGTGTAGAATATAATAATCTATTGACTTGGTTTAGTATAAATAGAGTTAATAACTTGGGTCTTTCAAATAAAACACTCTATATTCCGTGTTGTGTGATATGAAAAATATATAAAGTTTAAATTAATTCATATAAATCATAAAATTTTATGGTGTTAAATTCAACCCCCCCCCCCTTAAAATGAATTTCACAATCGAAATTCAGCAGGGTTATCAGTGTTTTAATATTTTAATGTTACTTTCATAGAATCAAACATTAATAAAATTTATACTAAAAAATAATTTAAAATAATATTTATAGCCATAACAGTAACCCAAAGTAACTCATATATAGGATAACATAGGTTTTATGTGAAAATATGGCCCGGAATAAAAGCATAAATAATTTTATGGATTAATAAATATCACAAATCATCAGATGGTGGGTGATCTAGAGAAATTTGAAAATCACAAAACTGTAAACTGAATAATCATAAAGAGTTTATTGATATCATAAAAGGTGATGATAATATGGAAACATTTTATATCAATTCTCTTTTCCTAAAGAATATATACTTACTTTTTTCATTTAGGTCCTTATCCACAATTTCATCCATTATTTCTTCCTTGATCAATTCCCACATCATCTCTTACTCTAGGGAATAAAGGTTAATTTTTCATTCTTGAAGAACTAAAAGATCATGAGCTCCTTAAATAGAATGACATTTGATTCCATATGTCTTTAGATAAAATGAAAACAAAATTGTTATTTCATGTTATTCAATATGCGTAAATCCTCATATGTTAGGATAATACTTTAATCTCTAAAATTTCATCTTATGTTTAACATAAACCATTCATTAAATGGTTAAACTTTAACACTTTAAGACTATTAAAATATAATACATTATATTGAAGGTCACTAAATCTACTTAACATTAATCCCCTATAAATCATAAATCATCTCTTTGTTGTCACATTCCAAATAGGTGAATACCCTCATCATAATTCTATTAAAACGTGGTAATTTCAATAATTACCATAAATGCTTTGAGAAAATATGTATGATTCCTTATTTCAAATATTATTGGATATATTCCTTAAATTTATGAAGTTGTAAACATCATCCATGATAAAATAGACCACTTTTTCAACAAATACATTATTAGTTTTAATGTCATAAATATTATACAATTTTATTTATCCACATCCTCATCTCTTTATTCATATAAAATATCATTTTCTCATCCTCAAGAAAATGTTAAGGGATAACTAACCTTAATGTAACCTTTCCATTAAATTAATTTTCTAGGTCATCAATATCATTAGACACATTCTTGAATATACTTAATGAAAAACTTATACAAAAAATAGTTATATACTACTTGATTCATATAATATAATCTTTTAATTTTGAAACATATACACTTGAATCATCTAAATTTATTCCTAAACCATTAATCATGCTTCATCAACTTATTTATTTACACCCCTTTCCTCTAATATAAAGTGTTAATAATTTATTATAGTTCCCCAAACTCAATATAATCATTCTTAAAATGTTTAATGTAAATAATACTGGAAGAACATATAATTCCTCTAAATTTTCGTTTGTAGTCACATTATCGTCAGTAATATAACCTATAATTGAACTATATTTATTATTATATTCATGATATTTCGACCTAGAAAATATATTTTTATCATTCCCATAACCTCCACATCTAAAAAATTCAATTTTAACCTAGTTCCTTCTAGTATATACCATTGACTAAAACTAGAAATCATAGTGTGAGAAAAACATATCATGGTAAAAAATCCCATAATATTGAAAAATTACTTATATTATCTATAAATCATTAAACTTTTTTTTATGAAACAATAGGTTTTCCTTGATTATTTATAATTGTATTTTATTTAAACCATTCATTATGGGTTATCAATATTTTTCAACTCCCAAAATAATATCCCTCTAGAGTGTTAAATGAGGTGTGAAACAATGGCTATTGTTGTGTCCCCATTACCGATTGATTCTAGCTTAATATGGAGTTTTCTATGTTGTTACACAAATTTAAATCTATTCCAAAGACACATGAACTTGTAGTTTCTAGAAAGGGATGTAAATGCATTTAAACCACTCTCTCAATCCATTACAAAAATTCAAGGACATTTTCTTATACATTAAATAATCCTTAGTGTTATCCTTTGATATATCCCTAGAAATATCTCTAGGAATATACTTATGGATCTTCATAAATATTTCACATCCAATTTTAAAAATATTTACTACACCAGGATTTGATACCATCTATAATAAACATTCATTAACATACATTAACATTAAATAATCATGGTAGATAACTTAATAAATTTTAAAAACTCACAGTCAAGGATTTTATTAATTTAGTGCATTTGGAAACATGGATCACAACATTATTGTCTGGTGAAATATATTTAATGTTTGCCACAAAAATCATTCCATTTATAACCCCAACCTTAAACCTTTCTTTATAACATGCTGAAAAGAAAACAGAACAAGAGGGTGATCTCAGAAGCTTAGAAAGCATAAATAATGGAGAGACGTAAGAATAATCATGAATATAAGGGTATGATAACAAGATAATAACATCAAAAGGTAATAACCTACATATCAAAGGTCATAAAAATGAATCATATAATAATGATTGGAATTTACTAAGACTTTAATGATAAGGTAATCAAGATCATAATCCATGAAAGTATAACATAGGAGTAAGACATGGAATTGTGGAAGACACATAAGAAAATAAAATGACTTCCATAATAGTGAAAGCTTACTTCCGTGGCCATATTAGTGGAATGGGTTTAATACCCCAGTCCATCTTAGTGTACTATGTCCTTTAATGAACTTGGTTCAATCCTAATTACAACTCCGTATTATTGAACCTTGTTCACTTCTTCTTTCTGTCCTATATTACTGAATTGGGTTCAATTCCCATTCCATCCCTCTATTACTGAACTTGGTTCACTTCCTGTTCCAATCCAGTATTACCGAACTGGGTTCACTTCATATTCCCACACTATATGTCTGATATGGTTTCACTCCTCATTCCATCCCTATCATACAGAATTGAGTTCACTCCTCATTCCATCCATTTTTATCTTATCTGATATAAATATTTACCCAATACATTGGATGAAGATATAAGTCCTACCCATCTCATAATTAAGTCATCAATATATGTGCCACAAGATTATAAAAAATAATATGATATCCCAAGAATTGAAATTGATATCCTACACATGTCATCATATCATAACCTCTGTAGAACAGATAGGCTTCACAATATTTTCATCATAGAATAACCTATGAAATGAAGCGGGTTTCATAATCATTTTATAATGGTACAACCAATCGAAGAGAAACAGGTATCATAAAAAACATGTTATCAAATAAATAAACCATTCAAAGAAATAATAAGAATTATACCCTTGTATCATAACTAAATTAATAATAAACTACATTAAATGATTTTATCTTTGATGGAAAATTATTTTGAATGATCATTTAAGACATTTCATGAGGAAAATAATCTTTAAACATTTAATAGTGTCCCAAACAACATTGAAATATTTTTATCATAATCCCCCTAAAATAATAACATTAGATGAAGATTATAATATCATTAAAATTATTATATTCATGATATAACATGTAAAAGGGTATTATATACACTTCCTAAAATATGATAGGTGTAAAACATGACACATGTCTCAAAGAAGAAAAATTGATACAAGATTACTTTTCATATTCCTTAACATTTGAACCATAAACCTTATAAAAGAGAGATCCTTAAATACATATGAATATATAAAAAAATTTAAGAAAAAAAAAATCATATTATACATTAATGGTAATTATATACACAACAAAAAAGATACAAGTGGTGAATAATGCATAAGTCTTGCATAAATAAAAGTTAGAACACGAGTATCTTTTGAATAATGATACCTATGATTGAATAACATAAATTGAAAATTTTAATATCATGAATTAAAAAATATTAGTTATATAACATGTAATAGGCATGTTTATAAATAATATATCAAGAATATGTTTTGAATATAGCATATATCTAATAGAAATAAAAGTGAGGCTAGAAAACACATACCTTAGGTCATAATTTTATTCATACAGATTAAAAAATCTTGAATAATAAGTTAAATTTTATTATAAATCTACCATATAACAATATTATTATACATAATACCATACATGATTTTTTATGGCCTTTATTATTTGTTTATTAACTATTCCAAATTTATGTTATGTTTCGGGTAATTAATACATTGTTTTCCGTACATGATTTGACTTTTTATTCTTCTTCCTTTAAATTAGATCATGATATATTATTTCTATAATGTAAATCATATCATATATATTCATTATATATGTATTTATAAAAATCTACAAAATATAGAAATATGAAATGGAATACACCATACATAATGATGGTGGGTCGTACGTACACTATACACACGAAAAGTAGAATCATTTACCATTATAGAGAAGTGTGTGTAAGTGTTGGTAGAAACCTTAGTATAAAAATACCTCAGTATATTTAGGATACTAATTTTATAATTTCATAATAGAATAAAATATTTTAGGGGATGGATAATGAAAATAAAACAAAATAGCTTGTGGAAGGATATTACATCATCCAGGAGAAACTCGTGGTTTTCACCAAATGGATTACATGGTTGGATTTATACAAATACATGGTCTTCTATATTGATATAATGTATTTTTATAGATTATTTTGTCAGGTATTGGATGAACCAATGTGGCATAATAGGTGTAAAGAAGGGGAATCTTGAATACCTTTTTATAAAGGGGGTGGAGTTCCATCCTTGTAAATACCAAAAGGTAAAATCTATTGAGAGTTATCATTACTTAATGAGATTTAAAAATTGAAAAAAAATTTGGTTAAATGGTAACTAATACTGAAAAGGACTTCCAACACACAAATATAAGTTAATTTTTATAATCTAGTTCCTTAACATAAAAAAGTTTCCACTTTTATCATTTTGAATTTTATTAAGGAAACTAGTTTTCAAACCAATGTAATTTTTCAATTAATAATAAATTAATGTGAGATTTTTTAGAAAATATAGAACCACTAAATTTTAAATAATAAATATATTTTAAAAAAATTAAATCTCATATTTGTTGGTATTTAATTTTAAAACAAGCGAATGTAAAACAAAAAATACAACTTTAAGCCAAATAGTGTAAAAATGTTTTTTCTATTAATGATGAAAATTTTAATTATAAAAAACCAATTATTTCCTTATTGAAACATATTTTAAATTTATAAAAATTTAATAATAAATTTTAATAATATACCATTTTATATAATTTTTATTCATTTAATAAAATATCAATTATTCTAAAATAACATTAATGTCAGTTTTGACATTATTTATTTAATTTAAATTTAAAAAGTATAAATTTATTATTTTAATTATAATATATTATGTTAAAATATGTGTAACATGATATATTAATTTAAATATAATAATAGAATACAATAGTTTTTAAAATATTCTTTACATTTTATGTTTGTAGCGTCATTTAATTTATTTTATTATTTATGAAATAATCCAGATGTTAGCATTTGTTATGAATTTAATGAAATTATATAATCTATATAAATTAAAGTTAAATTATCCTGAAAAAAATAATTTACCATTCAAAATAATTTTTATAACCAAAACTATGTATCTTCTTCCATACTCTAATTCTTTATAAATGTTAAAGTTAAGGAATGTTTCTTTTATGTCATTTTCCTTAATTAACTTTTTATATAGGTCAATTTCATGTAATATTATCCCATAAACAAATAAAATTCAACCAAAGAGACGATATGGCCTAACTATTGAATGATTATGGATTTTTGACATGTTTCTTGGTCATTTTGGTCCTTAAGAATAAGGTTTAGCCCCCTGTTAACATAAATTTTCATTAATATTAGTAAATAATTGTAATTATTTAAACTAATAATTTTGGTAAAAACTATTTTTATTATATTATACTATAATTATTATAATTATTACAACCTTTTATATTTTTTATTCAAAATTCAATTCGCAGAAGTGGAAAAATTAAATTGTAGATGTGGTGAGAAAGCGGAGTTTTATAGTGAAAATGTTAAAATGTTCAACGAGTTATTATTTCTAAATTAAATATAAAAAATATTCTAATGACCTATGTTAGAATAATATATTTATAATTGATCAATTATTACTCTAAAAACTAATTTAAAATATAATTAAACATAAATAAATTTTTAATGAAAGGGATGTTTTTAATAAAAATACAGGATTCTTCACTATTAATCAAAAAATGGATATTCATAGAAAAAAATACAATGATAATTTTTACATTATTCATTCAAAAAAATGTTTACTTTGAAAAATAAAATTTATAATAGTGTCAAAATTTTTATTTAAACTATGTGTTCCCCTAAAAGGAGATAATACTAGTTCTTTCCTATAACACAAGCTATCTCAGTATTGTGTGTAGTGAAAGATTATCTGGGTGTATAATTTAATGAAATATTAAATTGGTGTAGCCTAAAAATACATAATAACGCAGTTATTTCATATAACACAAGCTCTATTTATTATTGCGTGGAATGAAAAATATCAAAAGTTTAAATTAATTAAAAAAAATTACAAAATCTTGGGGTGTTATTATAAAAATGACATGTGATACTACCCATGTAGCCAACTAATTTTCTATATACAAACACCCATGACCTCAGGTTGAGAGAAATTTCATGTCCCTTTAGTACATGTTGTGTAGAGCGACATGGAAATTTGATATGTGTGCCATGAGCACACCCCCAAGACCCCAGCTGAACATACATTCTATGTACCATTATAGAAATTTCCTGTGGAGGTGAATGCAAATAAAATACATATTTTGAGGAGAATGAAACCGTGATTTTGGGTGATGTCGCATGATGTGTGACCCAATGTACACTCTGTGTACTTTTCCTGATAACTCCTACTTTATATATCTCCTTCTCCGAGACATGGATTTGGGTTTGTGAGTTGCTTGTCTATAGTAGTATTACATGTATGAAGTGATGGTAGATTTTTTGGAATCATAGGTATGACAGTTATCTAATAGAGATGTGAGTCCTAGGGATACTTGACTGATGGTATTGAACAGTTTAAATAATCGAAGAGATTTCAGGGTCAGATCGTCATTATGATCTAGGGAATGGGTCCCCAATAAAATTAGTCAAGTAGAGCTTGTCCCCCCCCCCTCACACACACTATAGAGTGGATGGTAATCTATCTAAAAAGTGTTGATCCCACTTAATTGGAATTTATTGGGGTGTGATTACTCCACTAGAGGTATTTCTCCCTTAGTTGTGGAGTTCATTATTGAGGACTGAGCCTTAAACTATGATTTTAGTGAGGTTATTCATTGATCTTGGAATTTGATATAGGACCTTTAGAGATAGAGGAAGACTCATAATTATTCTTAGCTGGATATGAAGAATTATATTTGTCCCATATTTTATTGAGGCATCATTAAGAAAATATTTTATGTCGGTGTTTATTTTCCCTTTGTGATTATGGGTTGATCTTACTATGTTATTTTATTTATTTATACTTTTTTGGGGATTCCTACTAATTATGTTTTTACTCACCCCTACATAGGATTTTCTTATATGTTTCATGTATCATAAAAATTACAACTATACCAATAGTGACATATTTGGACATGGTATTAGAGGACAATAATAGTTCTTTGATGTACTGGATGCTTTCAGTGGTCAGTTTAAATGATTGTTATTCAGACCCTCTTCAATTTCCTTTAATTCTAGATTTTTCAATAGGGACCTAATTTATAGTTAGGCATGTATCTAACCCCTTTATACATTATTTATTACCTCACCACACTTTTATGTATTTCTTAAAGTTTTTTTAATGCATTGATACTTTCCAGATGTCATGGTCATTTCATATCTGGGCTCTATTTCATGGATTTCTGTGTTTGTTTGCATGTTTGTGTACATGTACATTATGATATGACCACCCATTTTATTTATTTTCTGGATAAACTCTTTTATCCTACCACTATCCTTTTCGAGGTGGGATTGGGGTGTCACTATCACATTACTATTGGTCCGGGTGGGGGTTTGGTGGGTCAGGTCAAAACATTCTCTAATGTGATTCTTCTCATATTCTTAGTTTATAGGATGTTGAATCATTTTTCCCTTCATCATCTTCATCTCCTGGTCTTCTATAAAATTTCATCATTTTATTATTTAGTGTTTTCGTATAATTATAATGAATATATTTAATAATTATAACTTGAGATAACTGGGTAATAATAACAATGATATTTTTTTATCCCAACTTATATCCCACTTGGTTTCTTATAAGCACAATTACTATATTTACCATCACATCCATTATTAAATTGGTCTCTTTTAGATACATCCATTTCTAAAACCAAAATATTTAATCACAAGTTTCCAATATTAAAATTGTAACAAAAATTATCATAAATAATCTAAAAAAATAACACTTTTAAATATATTAATCTTCAAAAAAATTATGTTAGCTTTCAGTTCAACCTAAATCACTCTTGTCTCAATATAGTTTTTTTGTTATATTTTCCAATAATTATTTCACGAATTAATTAACATAATAAATTATTCATAATGGCTTTTATATAGAATGTTATTAACTAAATATCATCCCAGGTAGTATCTAGCCACATGTGTGGAATTAGGACCACTCATCATGCACTGAGTGAAGATCAAGTTAAAAATAAACCAACATTTTTAGGAAAATTATCCCTAGGTATATCAATGTCATAGCCATATCAAATTATCAATATCAAGATAGTGATACAATTTCATGGAGAACCACATACTCGTTAATTTACCAAAAAATCAGGATGTTATCTAATATTTTGACTTATACATAATGATACCAAAAACGATTTCTGATCATAATTCCCAACAATAACTAAACTAACCCTCAAAAATAGGTAAATCATTTTCTGATACTAGTGGGAATAAATCCATCACAATTGAAACTTATTATTTTTGGTTCATTGAGTGTGTTTATAAATCCAAGTGACCTGGTTTTAGAATGGTTGGTGTTTCCGAAGAAGATGTGTTTAAGGTGGCATAGTTTCCTAGAGTTTGTCAAAATTTCGGGCCTCAAAATTTCAATTTATTTAATGATAATGGAAGGATTTACAGATATAATTTCTAGGAAACTGAGGATCATATAAATTAGTTAGACGACCATAGTTCATGAACTCTGATGTGTGGAGTTCATGGACCACCTAGTTCCATAGATGCACTTAGTGGTCCAAAAGAAGGTAAGTGGAATGGAGAAGGGAAACCATTAAAAGGAATATTTCTGAAAAATAGTGATATAAGAAAAAAAAATTGTGCTATAATATCCACAAAGGGGCTTGATGTATTGCAGATAAGGGTGGTTATTTAAAGCCTCTGCATAGGGTTATACACTATGAGAATCGTGTAGTTGTTTCAGTTTATGGGGTGATCTCAATTTGCGAAGTGAAGGATGAGAATTATGGTCACCTAAAAGGGTTCATAATTTTTATGTGGAAGGCAGTGATTTAAGGGAAATCACAGAAGACGAAATATACTATAGATTCTTTATAGAAATATCACAGTGAAGGAAATACAAAAAATTTGTTTTTGGTAATTTTGATTAGCCAGTTTTGTGGATTAATTTGACTACATAAGGACCCATAATCACATCATTAGGTAGAGTGAATTTCATTTGAAAATATCATCATTGGAATAATTGAGTTATGTATAAAGTAGTTCACAAGGGAGTATTACATGAAGGAGAAAATAGTTTTCAATGGATCAATTCCATGAAGAAGGTCGATTGTGAAGATAGTTCACATTAGAAGGTTTCGGGGTTCTGTAACTTACAAAGGAAAAAATGCCATGAACCAGTCGTGGTTCATGAAGTATGAGTGGAATTCAATTAATTAGTCTTCTATAAAATTATGGTGTTCTTTGTATGTAATATTTCCCACAAAGAACTTAGACCATGTTGTGAAAGGTAGATTTTGAAGGTTGATAGAATGTTCTTAGAGGTTGTAAGGATGTGTGTAAAGGGACTACAAACAATCCGCAAAACAAATTTCTGAAAACTAATAGTATGACAAAAAGTGGATTTCATTTTCCAATTGATAACTATGCATCATGGGACATTTATGTGTGAAATTATTTTAAGAGTATTGTGCAAGGAGATAAGCACCACGAACACCAAGTGGAAAATATCATTTTTATATATGAGTTTTGAAGTGAAATACTGAGGATCATCCCCATCCCACTATATTTGTATAAAGATTTTATTCCCTACTACATTTAGGGATGAGAAAGGAATACTTTTCATCTCATGAAAATATTTCTTGAGTCAAGGAAGATATAATTATTTTTTCTATGATAAAGAGAATTTTATTACGGATGTTTAAAAATGGTATGTATTGCACCCATATGTTATTCAAATAAGTGAAACCTCATCCTAGAATTAACATTATCTATGAATCTATCTATAATTTATGATTCATTCATTATTACTAATTAAGGGACCCACATTTCCATAAACTCTGTGTAAATCCTTTCCGATTTTGTGCTAAAATGAAGAGAAAGAAGGTGAACCATTCCACCGGTAGCGATGCATTGAAGGAAATATTGAGGTAGTCACCGTTGGGAATCATTGAGATATCCCAAAATATTGTAAGGTAATGGCACTGGGTAAAGAAGAGATCTATCCCAAGCCATGTGTCGATAGTGAGATTTAGTGTATTTGGTACATCAGAATATTGTCGTTGTACGATCCGTGGATGTAGCCCAGTTAGGGTGAACTTAGTAAAAATTTATGTGTTTGTGTTCTTATTTTTTTTCTTTAAATTCTACACTTCATAATTATATAATGATTAAAAGGATAAGATAAATATATCAATAATGATAAAATGAAGAGACCTTATGATAAAGAGGTCAAGATCCAATGTGATCAGAATAACATTTAAATTAATAACCATACCATGACTCACCCCACCCCCTCTTAGGGTATCTAAGACATTTTGGGCCTATAAATTATTTTCAAATGATATATTTATTTTTTTAGATATATTTTCTTTTATTGGGTTATTCAATTTTTCAAATTGAAATTTATTTTATTCTATTATATTTGTGAGGCATGGAAAAGAATGAAACTTCAAAAAAGAAGCAGAAACATGGTGGTATTCCTCAGTGTAGAAGTTTCTATGAAATGAGTGTTATTCTATTAAAGGATACAATTATTGTACCAAATAATTTTTTAGATGTATAATATAGTGAGAATACTTACACATTCAATGATTCTATATGAATGAGTGAAGAACCTAAAATTCAAAGTGATTCTAGAACTACTTAGGATGAAGAAAATCCAACACGTCCAAAAGTGGATGTTTTCTATGTAACAATGGAAGTGGATTGGAAATTGGAGGATGAAAATAAATCAAAATTTATTGAGATCCAAGTGTAGGAAATAGAAGTGAACAATATAAAAGGATTAAATAAAAGGATTTTTGATGTGGCCATATATCTAAGAGAGATGAATGATTCCCAATATGAAGAATTTAAAAAACTAAAATCTAGTGAAATACGAAATAATCTAGTCTCAGATTAAATTTCATAATTTAAAATATTGAAATGGTGACCTATTTATACACCTATTAGAACTGGTTTTGAAGATTCAAAAACTAAAATTGGATAATGGATTTTGTAATGACACTATTTCTCAGAAAAATTATAAAATAAAGGAAACAGTTAGTGTGGTGGATAAGATCTCTCAAGAATTGGAAAATGATATGATAATTAATTTTGACCACAATTCTCAAGTTAAATCAATGGAAAATAATGTTAAATAATTCATAGATGATCTAGAACCAATGAAAAATGATGTGGATTAATATAATTCTAAAGGAAAGAAGAAATTGAAGGATTATTTGTATTTATTATTTGACTATCATTAAGAATACAGTTTATCTAATAGGAAAAACATGAAATGATTGTCTCATCCCAATGGTTTTGTAGTTTAGGTATGTATTTTATAGTATTTGATGAACCCTCTCCCATACATGAGAGGAAAATTACCGTTATGAATTCCAGAAACATTAAAAAATCACATAGGTGATAAAATTACATATAAAAAGGTATTTATAAGAAATAATAATACCATATGGTATTTCTGTTGGATAAAAGGTCATATTTGATGTTTTTTATGAGGATTTGGAATATATTTCATGCTGTGAAGAGATAAATTTTTCATAATTATTGAATAAGTAGAATATTCTTGAGAAACATGAAAGAGAAGTCTCTCATAAGTATGTATTCATGAAATAATACTATTGTGGAATATTGGGACACACTGTTAGAATGTTCCAAAAATACCTAGGGCTCAATATCATAATAAAAACTCTAGTTGTATCAATATCTCAATTGAGGTATAATTAAATGAGGAAGAAATAATCAATATAAAAGAAATGCAGAAGGATATTCCCAAATTCGGCAGTGAATAACGAAAATGCATATATTGAAAGACAATATTATTAACTAAAAAATATGTTTTCAGTCATTGGTTAATCATAAGGATCTCAACAAAAGGTATATCAACCAACTCCAATGTTACACTCCTAGAAAATCTATTAGAAATATTTTTGAATGATCCTATATGAAAAGTTGAGGAGATTCCCCTTTTTTGGTATAGAATAATGTAAATTTAGTGGATGAATCAACCCTAAAAAGAAATGGTGAATTTACTCGGATAGCTGATAAAAGAAAAATTAATTAAAAAATAATTAAAAATTTAAAATCATAGGCCATATAGAGAGAAGTGAATTTATGAGAAAGATCCCTAAAATAGAGGAATAATTAAGAGTACATGATCAGTGGAAACATTCCTACTCAGAGAAATAATTATGAAAAATGGGATACAAGCGATGTTTTAAAGAAATAAATTTGTACAAGTGAGATTAAACAAGAAATTTTAAAAAATACCAAGACTAGATATAAGAAGAGGACAAAGAATGTGGGTAAATAATGTCTAATGATATGTCTAGAACAGTTCAAGTTGGATAGGAAGTTGGAAAAAACACATCAAGACTATAGTACATTGAATGAAATTATAAAAGGGTTCGTCCATCTTGATCAACCACAATCCTCTTCATGGGGATTCAAATAAAACCCCTCTCCCTATGCATTAACAATTTTGAATATTATTGTGAATTTGTATAGGCTGAATGAGGAGATATAATTCATGGGATGTGTGTGCTGAAAGGTAATAGGTGAAAAAGTGGAATAAAGATACATGAAACATGAATAATATGGACACATTAAATTAACATATGGTATAAGACTCAATTTTTTGTGTAAAAAAACTATATCTTCCAAATATGTATTTGGAAGTTGTGTTTTATGAAAAAGGGAGATTATGAAACAGAATAGCTATCAAATATGTACTTGATTTATCCAGTGGCTTCAATTTATGTTGAATATTAAACCATTGGTATCATAATTAATTTCAAGTGTTGTTTTTCCATCAGAATAAGACCAGTTGTGGAGAAGTAGAAATATTTTGTGATTATATGTTCTATTCATACAATGTGGTATCAGATGAATTTTTTTATGATATAAAAAAGCTAGCAGTTTTTAGGAAGATATGTGGAAAAGAACTCTATGTGATATATCAGAATGTGACAAGAGAGTCATTTGACGAACTGAGGAAAATCATGCTACTAGGATTCATGGAAGTGAGTGATTGGTAGGGATAAATTTTTTTATTATTTTCATAAACTCCTATTTTACACAAAGAGTTATTACTCCATGGGCTTAGAGGATCTATCAACGACTCAATGAAAAGTAGTAATTTATCTAACAGAGAATTTTGCAGTTGTGTGAATCTATAAAGAATAATATGACTTTGTTCTTGAAATCTGATAAAAGAACCAATGTTTCAATATAAAGATGATAAATAGAACAAAAGGTGAAGTTTCATATATTTGAAATCTCCTGGTGGTGTTCAGATGTCGAACTATGGTGTCTTATGGGCTATACATAAGATAACGACCAAAGCACCAGAATAATTTCCCTTTATCAGTATTTTTGGAGATAAAAAATAATGTCATTATGAATGTGTTTTCGTGACAAACAAAATTCATTTTTATTTAAATAATATTTTTTATTCTAGTTAAGACCATAGGTCATCTCTCAAGAATCATTGGTAGCTTATGGTGTGTATTTTTAATAATGATTTCACAAAGAGAGGGGGGATTTTGAAAATAGTTTTTTGAAATCAACTAAACCTAAAGTGTTTAATAGTTGATTGGATAAGGTGGTTATTGAAGAATTATTAGAGAAGTATATCACTTAATTTTCACTACACATCTTGGATAATTTATTATTCCGAAAATTGTACATGGTTTTGTTTCATTATTTTGTTGAGGGTTGTCAAGATCTTGATTTCCCTATTGCCTCCCAAAACATTGGACAAAGTACCAACCCCTGACGCAAAAAAATTTTTGATAAGGATTGGACTTCAATAATGGATTAAAGTCTACCAAATCATACTTAAATATCATATATATGTGAGATAGAATTTATTCTTATGTTCTCTAATCAGAAAAACCCAAGATTCCCGAATGAAATCTCAACCCAATCAGTGTTGAAATAGAAAACATTTCTATAAATTATATAAATAGAATTGAAATCAGAGGAGACTCATGTGAAGATAACGAATAAAAAAAATATTTATCACACAAATTAAAAAACACCTGTAGAAGAACAAGTGACGGAAATGCCTCCCATGTGGGTGTATCTCTCTCAAAATGATCATCCAACATGTAGCTTGACATCGGGATGAGGAGGAAGCTCGGGTGAAACTTTTCCTTCATCCTTAATCCAAATATGTGGATAGGGGACTACAAAAGTTTTTGGATTATGAGAGGATTAATTTTTTTATACAAAATACTATAGCTTTTCCTTCTGGAAGAACATACAAATGAGGATCCAAAGTTACCATTTTATAGAAAAATGGGAAAGCAGTTTTGAGCACACGGATTTCATAAAACCAATTGTCACATAGTTTTTGACCTCCAGACAACCATATCTCTCTTTGAAAAAAAAAATAAAGTTATATCCCCACCTTATAACTATCTCCACTAAACATTTGATTGCATTTTTACACCAACAACTAAAGATATGGATAGATAAAAACACACCACTTTTGACATCGTGCAGATTCGGTGTGCTAGAAAGATCTTGTCAGTTGTGCCATAAAATTGTCTAATGGATCTTAGGTTACTTCAGATGAAATTTATCCCAAGGAATTTAGAAAATCCTTCAAAATTTCACTCTATTAGGATGCACAATAATATATATTTTTTGTGGATGAGTCCATTGGTGTGAAAATATCATGTGTAGTTTGGCCCATTTTTCTTGGACACCATCATGGTCCCTCCAAATCACCTTCACCTTTAATTATATTATAAAAAAAGTATCATTTCCCTTTTTAACAGTGATAAACAAAAAATAATTGAATCAAAAATGATGTTCATTTTTTTATTATTTTATAATTTCAACACAAAACTAGTTTAACACAGTTTTGTAAGGGTGAAAATGAAACAGTGAATCGCGGTGAGATCACACCCCCACACCTAAATATTTTCACTCTTAAGTAAATTAATATTTACCAAAATTATTCCTGTAGATATTTAAAACATCATAAAGATAAAACATTCAATGAAATTTTAATTCTTAATTGACATGTGATCAATGAAAAAAAACACTAAGGTGTTATTCTCAATGATCATTGAAAAAGACATCTCAAAAATTGTATCCAAAGAAATTCAAAGAGATTCATTATACCAATAAATGTAAATAATTCAAAAATTAATCATGTCAATAATTCTCCATCTGTGTGTGTGAAAACCATTACATGCTATTATTTAAACATGCAATTGAGTAAATATAAGTTATTTTAATAATTTTCAACTTACTAGATCCATTCCCTTAAATATTCCCCACATACATTGCAATAAAATTTAAATACCCAATTACTTAAGTATTCCCTAATGTCTAACCATAATTTTCTGACCTAGACATCCCCTTATTTTGTACATTTCATCACTCCCATCATTATTTTTTCCAATGACATACTTGAAAAAAAAATATAACACTCTTATCTCAGCCCTTGTTTGATCTCCTCACGACACTAATTTTAATAGTTATAACAAGATCAAAAGTTGAGGAATGGTGGTTTTTGAGCTACCTAATATGCAACCTTTTTTTGTTTTTTTAGGGTATAAAAAATTAGATAACAAGTAATAACACATAAGTCAATCTAGTATAGAAAGGAAATAGATCAGATAAGGAAAAACATATGAAAAAATCATTTTGGAAAGTAGAGAAAAATAAACCAAACATATATTTACATTCCATTAAGTAAGAAATTTTTACATTTCATGGTTCGAGGAAAAAATTTGTGGAGATATTAAGTTACACAATTCTCCCTTAAATAATTCACAAAAAAGGGAACCATTCTTCTCAATGGTTTCAAAATGATACAACAATTTATATCATTGACAAAGAACTAGATTTTAATAGAATGTCCCACCATAGTATTAAATTATTTATAAAATGAACATTTCATCAGAATTGTTTTTTATTGTTAAAATAACATAAAATATAGACATTCCACATGCATTTTCAATAACTTCCACAATTAAATGGTAATTTATTTCCATGATAAAGTGAGCATAAAAAAGTTAATATTTCAGCACAAAAGTGATGGGGAGGGAAGGGAGAAAGAAACAATATAATTTAGTAAGCTAAAAAAAGAAAACTAATAATGATGATAAAAATTCCTAACAGACCCAATAATATACTCATCCCCCCACACCTAAAGTATACAGTTTCTTCACTGTAAGAAAATAGAATATGTAAAATAAGGATCAAACATGGTGAGTTTCATTCATAGATTTCTTTTTGAACATGGTGTTCCTCAATATGGGACTCTGGAATGGATTCATGGAAGTGCATCAACCACATCCCATTGACAGCAAAGGTTTTATTTGTTTCTTTATTTTGAACCTACAAAACACCAAATGGAGAGATGTTATTATCAGTGTATGGTCCAAACTAGTGGGAATAATGCTCACTTGGATGAAACTTCAGCCTTTCATTATATAAGTGGACCTTTTTTCCAATGCGGAACTAATGATGAAGGATGAGATTGTTGTGGTCTACCATGGTATGCTCCTTATAAATTATAGTTTCCTCATATGCATCTATTCTAAAATCCTTTATCACCAAGATCTAAAACTTCTTTTGAGAACCTGAACTATTTAGATTATAATTGCATTGTTTGATGGCTCATTAGGCCTGGTTCTCAATCTCAATAGGGAGGTTACAACTCTTTCCAAACACCATCCGTTATGGTGACATGCTACTGGGAGTAATAAAAGCAGTACAATAAGAAAATAATGAATCATCAAGTCTAAGACTCAAATATTTCCTATTGGGTTGAACCATTTTTTCATGAATTTGTTTTACATTTCTATTTGACACACCGTATTGACTATTAGTCTTTGGGTGATAGGCAGTAGACACTAGATGACTGACCCCATACATACAAAAAAGTGATTGGATTGTTCGGTTGTAGAAATGAGATCCTTGGTCACTGATGATGAACCTGGGTAAGCCAAATCTATTGAAAATTTGGGTTCTCAAAAGATCTACAACTGACTTAAAATCATCATTCCTTGTATCTCGTGCTTCTACCCATTTTGAAACATAATCAACTTCCTGAAGAATGTACAAGTTTCCAAAGGAATTGGGAAATAGACCTATAAAGTCAATACCTTAAACAAAAAAATGTCTTGAAAGAGAAATGGTTTTTTTGGCATTTCATTTTTTAGAGAAATTACCCATTCTTGGAAAATGAGGAAAATATTTACAAAAATCATGGGAATCACTAAAAAGTTTTGGCCGAAAGAGACCAGAATCAAGGACCTTACGAGCAGTGCATTGGGGACCAAAGAGGACCCCCCAAGAAAGATTTTTGAAGAATATAAAGATAGTCTGAAACTCGATATAGGGAACACAAAACCTAAGTAATTGATCACTACATGTGTGCCAGGGGTAGGGTTCATCTCAAATGAACCAACGAGACTCATGTTTTAGATGACTAGATTGGTTTTTGTTGAAATCCATAGGAATGAAAGATTTTACCAAATAATTTAAATTTTTGACAAACCAAGGAATAACATCATGCACTTAGTACAACTTCTCATTAGGGAACATATCATTTACAGTAATATTGGGGGATGTGTCTTTGTTTAATGATTGGGGGAGTCATACTAATATGGCCAGTCACTACATTCTCTACTCCTTTTTTATCTATAATAAATATATTTAATTCCTAAAGGTGTATCATTAAATGATTGTGATGTGGATGGATTCTGGTTTTTTATGGAGATACTAGAGGGCTGCATGGTTTGAGAACACAATGAATTTGGTCCCCAAAAGGTATGACTTGAATTTTTTCAAGGAAAACACAATGACACAGAATTATTTTTCATTTGTGGTGTAGTTTTATTGGGTAGGGTCCAAAGTATGTGAGGCATAGACAATGAAATATAGATCTCGATCGACCCTTTGTGAAAAGACAGCCCTAATAGTATTGTTAGTGGCATCACACGTGATCTCAAATAGTAAATCCCACCGAGGTGGTTGGTTTACTGGGGAACATGTGAGACTCCTTTGTAACTTATTAAAATATTCATCAAATTCTTTTTCAAAGACAAATTCATTTTCCTTTTTTCAGTAATCGATAGAGGGGGAGTGAAATTTTACATAAGTCATGAATGAAATGATGGTAAAATCCAGAATGACCTAGGAAATACGAAACATCTGGTATATTTTTGGGAAATATTAGAGAATAAATTACATCCACTATTGATTTATCTACTTGGTTACCATCCCCTAAAATGACATTCCACAAAACTATACCTTTACGCACCATGAAATTGAATTTCTCAAAATTAATCTGAGATTACTTCCAATACAGTGACGTTGGACTAAACATAAACTACCTAAACATTCATCAAAATAGGAGACATAAAAAGATAAATCATACATGAAAACTTCCATGCAATTTTCTAGGTAATCTGAAAAAATACTAGCCATGCATTAACTGAAAGTACCTAGAGCATTAGACAGACCAAATGGAATCATCCTATATCAAAATGTGCCAAAGGGGAAGTGAAGGTTGTCTTTTATGGATCCTCAGGGGAAATATGGATCTAACAGTATGTATAATACTCATCTTAGAAATATTAGAGGGACTTACCCGCTAGCCTCTCTATAATTTGGTCAATGAATAGAAAAGGGAAATGGCCATTCCTAGTGTGTTGGTTTAGTCGGTGATAGTCTATACAGACACACCAACTATTATGAACATTAGTTGGGTCCAATACATTGTTTTCATTTTTGATTACTGTAAGGCCATTTTTTATGAACTACTTGAACAGGACTGATCCATTGGCTATCAGAGAAGTGGTAAATAATTATAACTACCAATAATTTTTTTACCTCCTTTTCACAACTTATAAGAGGTTTGGGTTCAGTTGACATTGTTTCAACCACACTATTTTATCCTCATCATATAATAAAATATGATGTGTGAAAACTGATGGGATAATACAAGGAAAGTCAGAAAGTGTCTATCCTAATTATTATTTATAATCCCTCAATTGTTCAAGCAGTCACAATTCCTACTCAGGAGGGAGTGAACAAGCAATTATGACATACATCTTGTTTCCATTCTCAAGATATGGATATTTTAAATCTTGAGGTAGTTTTTTTAGTTACTATAAAGGTGGATTTTAGATTTATGGGAGTTTTTTTGAAAGTGAGAATTCACTAATCTCATATAACTACTCAATAATATCATTCTCATATGAGGAATGAGATTTTACAGGCTTATAAGTATCATTGATGGTCATTGTATCCTCAGTGGTAAAGAAATTATCAATTAATAAACATGCATGAAAAATTTCTAGACCACTACAAAAATCAATGCGAGATTCTATACCATGAAATTTAATCAACGATGAAAAATTAGTACAGGGATTGGGGGAGTTAAAAGAATTGTTCTCATTGGAAGAGTACACATCAATTGGATTTATATATAGAGACAAAAATTTTCTTTAGAGGGGTGCTTCATTGCCTCAAGGTTATTGAAATGGACTATGTCACCACCAAATTCCATAGATAATATACCATTATGGACATTAATTATTGTTTGGGATGTTTTCAAGAAGGGTCTCCCCAATATAATCTGGGCATATTCATTCATCCTATCATCTTCTATTTTAAGCACATATAAATCAATAGGAAAAATTAAATTATGCACCCTCACAAGAACATCCTATAACACACTAGAAGGGTGTGTGGTACTCTAGTTGGATAGTTTAACAACAATTCTAGTGGTATTTTGTTCCATCACATGAAATGAAGAGTAAATGGAGTGAGGCATCACATTTATAGAAGCACCTAAGTCAAGCATAGAATTGGAAAATTAATACTACCTTATGGTGCATGGAATCGAGAATGTCCCAGGATCGTTGCCCATGGTGGGAAGTGATGGCTCTATTAATGATTATATGTTCTTCCCTAATCTCACATTTTTATCTCCATGATGTCACCTTCAGTGTGTACACATCTCCTTCAGAAACATGGTGTATCTTGGAATTTTATTCACAACATCAATCAAGGGTATTATAACCTGCACATTTTCTAAAATCTCTAAAATTTCAATATTGAGTTCAGTTTCCTTTTGTTTTCTAGGTTGGTTGGACCTTTGGTTAAATGGAAGTGTAATGGGTTGGCTAGGAGACTCATCATCATATACACTCTTTCCTTTTGAAGGGCTTCTCTCAAGACATGGTTTTTCATCATTAGGAACATTTTTAATGGTTGGGATGGAGGTTTCCTAGGGAGAGGATGACTCTAATAGAGGATCAATTTGACTTTATAGTAGTTTTCCACTTGTAAGTGTGATAGAACTAAAATTTTCTCTATCTATAGGGTTGAATAATGTTTGAGATGGTATTTTACCTGACCCATGATGTTGGATTTCCCCCACCGAGTTAGCTAGTTTTCCTAATTAGGTTTTTAGATCATGTATGGATTCATGAGTGGTTTTTTGTAATTACATATTTTTGGAAACCATATGTTTCATCATATCTTATTTTCTAGGATCATGTAATGGAGTGGTTTGTTGGAATGGCATTTGGGATGGTTGGGGAATTCTCGATGGTGGTGGTGGATTACTACTCTGACCCTATTGGTTCCATTATTACCGAGGTTGGTTTGAATACCACCATTTAACATAGGATTGGTTTTATTTCCACCTAGATTTGGATGGATAATATGGTTCTTGCCTAAAGGGTTGGTTATAGGGGCATCCTGCAAAGATTTCCTCACAAATCTCAACAGTTTCTATCAATTGGGAGAATTGGTTAGAGTAGTGGGTGTCATAAGAACATATAACACAATGGATGGGAGGATGAGATTGTAATTTCCCTTGGTATAGATCATGTTGTCGAATAAGGGTACATACCTCTTCATACTTCCTGTCCACCTTTTTCTAGAATTATGTAGATTGAACCTTATGGACACCTCGGAAGGTTAAATTGGACCTTGTACAAAAATTTTGGGTGACCTGTGCCATGTTCTCAATTAAGTTTCTGGTATAAATTGTGGTATTATCAACTAGTTCACCTCCTACAACAGCATCAATCATGTTTGTTTCAATAGGAGTTGGACCTTCATAAAAATATTGAATCAAAAGTTGATCACTTAATTGGTGGTGTGAGAAACTTGATCATAACCATTTAATTCATTCCCAATATTCATGTAATGTTTATCCTTGTGATTTCATTATACCACAAATTTATTTCTGTATTGTTTTATTTTGGGAGGCTGATAAATATTTTTTAATAAAAATCTATGTCATATCCACCCAACCTCTAATTGGAGAATTAACAAAGTAAAGCCAGTCTTTTGTAGCATCTTCCAATTAAAATGGGAATTCTCCGAGCATTACTTGTTCTTCATCCACATTTTCAGGTTTTATTATAGAACACATCTTGTGAAATTATTTAGGATTCTTCTGTTTATCTTCTATAGGAAGTCCGTGGAATCTTGGTAATAAATTAATTAAACCAGATTTTAGTTCAAATTTTGGTATCACGCCTTGAATTTGAATATATGTGGGTGGGATATCAACATATAGTGAGGTTAGTTAATTTAATTTTCGATTTCCTTCAGCAATATTATGCAATTTTATTTCAGTTTTTATATTGGTTCTAGAATAAGATAAAGAGGAAGGATCAAGAAGAGTGTCTATGTTTTGTGTTCCCTCCTTAGAAGGCTTCTCTTTTCCGTCTCGGTGTCGCTGATATAGGATCCTCTCCAGTTCGGGTTCAAATGGAGGTAGATCTCCCAAAGTAGAAAGTGTCATGAACAAAATGTACATAAGAGATAAATCAAATAAAAAAATATAGGTAATGTTATATGATAAAACAAATAAATAGTCACAAGATTTATGAAAATATTATCAAAAAAACATACTGAAACAAAAGAACTCCATGGAAACATGGCGAAAAAATGACCATGCTTCCATGACACGTACAATTGATAGTTATTTGATGAATATTTTGTAGTCTAGTTTAGACTCTAGGTAATCATTCAAAGATAATTTTTAACTTATAGTATGTACTTTTAATAAATATTATTAAAAGAGAGGGGTGATTTTGAAACAGTTTTAAGAAAATATCATAACGTAAAGAGTTTAATGGTTGATAGAATATAGTGGTGATTCAATAAGTACGAGAAAATGATATCACTTCAAGTTCACTACACATCTTGTGTGATTAATTGTTCTGAAAATTTCACATGGTTTTGTTTAATTCTTTGGTTGAGGGTTGTAAAGATTTTGATTTCCCTCTTGCCTCCCAAAACATTGCAGAAAGTAACAACCCTTGACACAAAAATCATGTTGTCAATGTATGAAATTCAAGAACATATTAATGTCTACCAATGTATACTTAAATCTCATATATGTGTGATATAGAAAGGATGATTATTTTTTACAATCAGAACAACCCAAGATTCCCACTTGAAATCTCAACCCAATCAGTGTTGAAATAAAAAATGTTTCACTATATTATATCAATAGAAATGAAATAAAATGAGATTTACTTCATGATAAAGAACAAGATAAATATTTATTACAAAAATAACACAAAACTAGTATAATATCATGTTCCATAACTCCATCACATGTGTGTTTAGCTCCCTCGAAATAATTTTCCATCATTTAGCATGACATCAAGAGGTGAAGGAAGCTCAGGTGGAACTTCTCCTTCATCCATGACCCCCCTTTAAAGATAGGGTCCCCTAAAAATTCTTTTTTGATGAGATAAATCCTTCGGGTATAAAAAATACATGATATTTTTCTCCTGACAAAACTTCTAAATGGGGAGCCCAAGGTGCAATTTTATAGGAAAATGAGATGGTGGTTTTTAAGAGCACTATTTTCTTAAAACCAATTTTCACATTGTTCTTGACACCCAAATAGACTTGTCTCTCTTTAGAGAAAATAATAATGTTTTATTCCTACCTCTTGAATATCTCCAATGAATTTTTTGTAACATTTGGACACCTACAGCTTGAGATATAGACAGATCACAACACACCACTTTTGACATCATGCAAATTCGGTCTGCGAGACAAATTAGGTCGATTGGGTGATTATATAGACCAATGGGTCTTAGGTTCCTTCAGATGAAATATGTCCCAATATATTTCGGGAAATCTCAAAACAATTAATCCCATTTGGTTTCATGGTTCTTATGATGTTTTCATATGCGTACACTGGTGTGTATAGATCCTACGCAGTTTGGCCAATTTTTCATGGACATCATCTTGGTCCCTCCAAATCACCTCCACCATTAATGAAATTATCAAAAAAAGTATCATTTTACATTTTAATAGTGATAAAAACAATATAATGGAATGAAATAATAAGTTAAATTTGTTATTATTTTATAATTTTCAATACAAAACTAGTTTAACACAGTGTTGTAAGGGTGAAAATGATACAAAGAATCCCGGGGAGATCAGTCTACTATAATTATTTTGAAGATTATTTAAAATATAATACATGGAGATCATTTAATGTGGGATTAAATTCATAAATTAAGGAATCCCAAATATAGTTCTATATTGAAGGGGGTATTTAAGTGATGTATCTAATTGAAATACTTTTCAATAATTCATGTGCTTTACATATAGAAAAAATCATGTCTGTCACTGAAGGAAAAAAAAACATTGAAATAAAATATCACATCCTTAAAAATAATATATATCATGGTAATTAGAATTTCAATTATTTACCTACACGTTATAGGTTACATACATTCTAAATAAGTCCTTACACAAAATGAAATTTTAGTATCATCGAGTGACCATTTTAGTTCAGTTGATTCCTCACAATTCAAAAAGTCTGGATGTGGGATGCCCTCTCTCGGAGGTATGATGGGTTTTTCTCGAATGTGTTTGTCTATGTATTTTACCCTATTGTAGAAAAAGTTTATATTGACTTTAATGTTTATTGAAAATGGGGGAGATGTTATGTCTATACAAGTGTAGAAAATTTCTTATTAAAGAAAGGTAAAATGATGATGGGGGCACATTGAAGTTGGGGGAGTTCTAAACCTAATGATGCTAAAGCTGTTTGATTAAAGGTTAGATATCAAAATAAATGGAGACAATGACGAAATATTTTGAGTGTTTTTAAAATTATGTAACTCATTGGTGAAGTTTTTAGGCAACTCTTGTTTCACAAGATGAGCAGGGATTATGTGGGCAAAGAGTATGTGTGAATTAAATCATTGATCTCAATCTGAATCATTAGAATAAAACATTGATAAAAAAAGTAAAAATCATTAACTTGGTATCATGATGTGATGATTATTCAACAAACCGAAAGGGTTAGATTATGGGTAAAAAATTACTAATGGTGTCATCTCTATGTTTTTTGGTTGATTTTGTTGGTTAAAAAAATCAATATGACCAAGTAGTATCATAGCTCTTCTATGAAGACCTCAAAGGTCGTATGTGCAACAAAGATTGGAAATTGACTAAGGAAATATTTATTCATAGTAGTACTATATGGACTACAAATAATTCTACATGAACCAAAATGTATCAAAAAAAATTTATGATGAGGATGGATATTTGAATTCACTACATAGGGTTATGCACTTCACTAAATGTGTAGTGATATTAATTCACTGAGGGATTTTCCTTTTTAGAGTTAAGGAGAAGAATTATGGTCACCCAAAATAGATCACCGTTTCCCGGTGGAAGGTAGTTATTTAAGGGGGACCGCAAAAGAATAAATTATCTTTATAGACATCATATCATTTTAATGGTGATTTAGATACCCAAAAAAAAGTTTTTGGTAATTATAATTGGTGGGTTTATAGATCTATTTGAAAATATAAGGACCCCTAACCACATCATTTGGTAGAGTGAATTTCCTTAGAGAATATCATCACTAGAATATTTCAAGTACGTCATAATTAGATCATGAGGGATGATTAACTAATGGATAAAAAGCTTCCTAATAGAGAAATTCCATGAAGGATGTAGTTTTCCCAGAAAGTTCACAAAGATAGTTTGCATAAGGGGTTTGTAGGGATCTATAGCTCACAAAGCAAAATGGTCTCTGAAGTATAGGTGGTCTGAGAAGCATCAGTGGTTCATTACACATTAGTCATCTGTATAGTATAGGTGGTATACTAAGAAAAGGGTGTTCGCAAAGAACTAGTTCCACATGTTATAATATTGTTTGAAGATGATGTAAAACAATTCACAAAGGGTGAAAAAAAGTTCATGAGGGGACTAAAATTACTTTGCAAAATAAATTTACACAGTCTAATATCAAGAAGAAAAGTGGATTTGATCAACCATATAAAAAACATGACCTCATGGAACACTTATATTTGAAACTATTCAGAGAGTCTTGTGCAATGAGATACACACCAAGAATACCCATTGAACAATAACATTGTCATATCTAAATTCTGAAATTAAATATTGAGGGTATTCACCATCTAACTATATTTTCATAAGTAGTCCATTCCCTGCTACATTTAAGGCAATGAAAGGAATACTAGGCATCACTTGAGGATAAAGCTAGATCCAAAATGAATTAATTTTTAGATCTACAGTAATTATAATTTGGTTATAGTTGTCTATAAATTGGAAGTGATACATCTATGTGTTTTTCACTAAAGTGTAGGAGTATCCGAGGATGAAATTCAGTAGTTCATATACCTATAATTAAGGATGATTTCATTATTACTAATTAAGTGACCTATATGTCCATAAAAGTTTTGTCAATCCTATATGAATCATTGATCAAAGTAAAGAGGAATAAGGTGATCGATTCCATCGATAATGAGTCGTTGAAGGAAATACAGAGAGAGTGACCCTTGGGAAGAAATGAGATATCACTAAATATTGTATAAATTTGATCCTAGGTATATAAGTGATATTTAAGGAACCAAGTATTGGCAGTGAGATTTAGTATATTTTGCACATCGACACATTTTCTTTGTATGCTCCTTGGATGTATCCTAGTGATGGTAAACCAAGAAATAATTGGTGTGTATTTTTCATGCATTCCTATTTTTTACATTCTATGCATAATAATCTAATAATGTTGAAAATGATAAGATAAATACGAACACTAAATTTTAAACTAATTCACCCTTATTATATTGATTTCAATATCCTGGTAACTAGGAAGAAACTTAAAAATAATAACCATACCTTGATTTACCCCCCTCAGGGTATCTAGAACCCATTTAGACAATAATATTGGTATTAATGGATTGGATTATTTTTTAGATTTTTTAGATATATAGTTTATTTGATTGTTGAAATTGAATTTTCAGTGTTCTTTTATTTCTATGAGTCATGGAAAAGAGTATAACATCAAAGAAGAAGCAGAAGTATGATTGTATTATTCAGTGAGGAAATGTATATGGAAAAGGGTGATTATGTTAAAGGAAACAAATTTATTATGAATAATATTTGGATTAATCATATAATGAAAATATTTACTTATTCAATGATTATTTAGGAATGAGTGAAGAAAAAAATATTCCAAGTGATGTTTGAACTATAGATGATAAAGGTATTCCAAAAGGCCAAAATTTGATGTCGTCTATGTAAAAAAGGAATTGGATCATAAATTTTATGATGAATAAAAATATAAAGATATATGATCCATGTGTAGGATATTTATGTCAACGTACAAAAAGGATTCAGTAAAAGGATTTTAGAATTGGGCATAGATCAAAGAGAGAAAAATGATTACCAACCTGAAGAACTAAAAAAACATAAAGTTGGTGAAATGGGAAAAATCTAGACATAGAAGAAATTCAAAATTTTAAATACAATAAAAAATATAATCCTTCTTGAAACCTATTTGAACTGGTCTAGGAGAAAAAAATCTAAAATAGTAGAATTCATGTTTTTGTGACTCTATTGATCAGAAAAATTGTAAAATAATGGAACAATCTATCATTTTTGATAATATCTATTCGGAATAAGGATAAGAGATGAAAATAAATACGTAGTATAATGATCAACATTATTCAAGGGAAAGGGATATCAGATATAATCAATGAAGAATGAAGTTGATCGAACTAATTCAAAAGGAAATCCCAAATTCAATGATGATTTCCATTTACTATTTGACTATCCTTTATAAGGTAGCAATGAAATGAAAATAAACATGATATTAGAGAGGAAACCAATAAATGACTAATTTTTTCCAAAGTCTATAAAGTTTGGGAACATATTGTATTGTATATGATGATCCCTCTCTTATCCATGATAGGAAAAGAGTTGTTAACAGTTCCAAAAACAAGTAAAAAATTTTAGAAGATGGAAAAAAATCTAAAAAATGTTTTAATAGGAATTAAAAAATACATACACTATTTCTACATCACCCATGTTCATATATCGTTTTTTTTCTAAGACTTTTGAATACATTTCATCCTATAAAATATAAATATTTATAAATTTGAAAATAAGAATAATATTTTTAATAAATCTGAAATTGAAGCCTCTAGGGAGAATGTTTTCATGAAATTTTACTATTGTGAGTGACTAGAACACATTATGAGGATGAGTCAAGAATATGAAGGGATCATTATAAAGATAAAATTTCTATATGTGTTAACATCTTAGCCATAAAATGATGATATGAGGATGAAATAAGGGAAGGAAAAGGAACCCGGATATAGATTACCAACATTGGGTGTGTATAATGAAAAATCCTATATTGGAAAAAACATATCAAGTTGAAATATTGTTTTATATCCTTAGAGGAATCACATTGATCTCCCAGTAATTTTTTTCAATCACCTCCTCTGTTATGATCACAACAGAATTATTCCGTATAATTTTAATGAACCTATAAGAAAATGGGAGGAGATGCACTATTTTTAGTTATGAATAATGTAAATTCAGTGGAAGGTTAAACCCCAATAATAATCGGTTAAGTTAATCTGATAACTGATAAAAGAATAATTGATTTGTTATTCGTTGAAAAATTAATAAGCCATGATACATGTGGAGAAGTGAATTCAAAATAAATATTCCTCTAATAAAGGATGAATCAAGAGTAGATGATCAGTGGAAACATTCCTACCCAAAGAAATAATTATGAAAAATGGTGTATAAGTGGAGTTTCAAAGAAAAAATTTTTTATAAGTAGGTTTAAACACCAAACTGTAAAAAAGACCAAGCCTGCATATCAAAAGAAAACTAAGAATGTGGGTCATGAATGTAAAATTCTATGGCTAGAGAAGTTTATGTTTGTTGGGAAGTCAGAACAATCATATAAAGAGTACATTACATTTCAATAAAGTATCAAAGGGTTGGTCCTTCATGATAAAATATAATCATATTCGTGAGGATTATATAGGTACCACTCTCCCCATGAATTATCTATTTCTAATATGTGTGTGAGTTTGTATAAGCTAAATGGGGATTTTCAATTTAGGGGGTGTATGTGTGCTGAAAAGGGAATGGGTACATAGGATGAATGGAAGTACATGAAGCAAGATGAATTTGAACTCTTGAAATTCACATGTGGTATCCGACTCAAAAAGAGGTGTTACAAAACAAAAATATATATTAAAAATATGTTTCAAGATGTTTTGTTCTATGGAAAATGATATTTTGAAACTGAATAATAGTCAAATTTGTACTTGAACAATCCCATGTATTCAAGTGACATTTGATATTAATCCATTTGTATCATGCCTCATTTCAAATTTTATTTGTCTATTAGGAGAATATTAGTTGGGGTATAATAAGTAACATTTCATGATTATCTTTCTTTCTCTTATAGTATGGTTTTAATTGAATGTTTTTGGGATATAAAAAATCTATAGTATTTAATGATGATATGGTTAAAATCACTATTGTTTATATAGACTCATATGAAATTAAATTCACTTAAATAATTGAAGAAATTCATGCTACTAAAATTCATGGAAATGAGTGAGTAACATGGAAAACAATGGAATTTATTGGATTAAACTCATGATTTCCACAATGAGTAATGCCATAGTGGGCTTAGAGTAGCTTTAAATGCCTCAATAAAAATTGGTAATTTAACTTGGAGAAAATCATAGACATGTGTGCATATATAAAGAAGAATATGAAACTGATATTAAAAATTGTTAGAAGAATCAATATTTCATTATGAATTTGATAAACAGTGCCAAAGGTAAATTTTCATATAATTGACATAGCCTGTTTGTTTTGGATATCAATATATGGTGTCTTATGGGCTACATAAAAGTGTATGACCAAAAGGGAAGATTAATTTTACATTATCTAGATTTCAGGAGATAAAAGAATATGTGTTTTCGCAAATTATTTTGAATATTATTTAAAATATTATACATAGATATCATTGACTATGTGGGAGTAAATTCACAAATAAAGGAATCCCAAATTTAATTCTATGAGAAAGGGGGATATTAAAGTGAATTCAATCAAATTTAATTGACATAGCCTATTTGTTTTAAGAGGAATCCAATCAATCTTATAGTTCATTCAAATCCCCACACTTGAAAAAGTGTGTATGTGGGTCCCCTCTCCTAGAGGTATGATGTGATTTTCTTTAATGTGATGATTAGTGTTCATTACCCTATTGTAGACCACAAAATAGTGGCCTTCAGGTTCATTGAAAAAGAGGGGATAATTTATTAGTATAAATGGGGACAAAATGTGTTAATCAAGTTAAGGTATATGATGATAGAGGGATCAGTGAAGTAGGTGGAGATTTTAATCTGTTGATGCTAAAGATGTTTGATCAAAGGTTCTATATAACCAAATATGGGTATTGTGATTAATGAAGTTAAGCAGTTTTAAAAGAAATGTGATTCATTGTTGAAATTTTCATGATTATCATTTTTCTCATGAAAAGCATGATATATTTGGTCTTAGAGTGTGTATTGATTAAATAATTTATCACTATATGAATAACTATAAGTTAAAATTGGAAAAAGATAAAAAGGTATTTAATGCGTTTTCAAGATGTGAGGAGTTTTAAAAAAACAAAAAGGGGATATTGTTGTGGAAAAATTCCTCAAGGTTCCATCTTGGTGTATTTGTGGTGATTTTTTTGATGAAGAATCTAAATGACCATGTTTTATAATGGTTAGTGTTCATGAAGAAGATGCTTTTAATGTGGCATAGTTCCTCGATAATTTCAACATTTTTGTGCCTCAAAATCGGTATTTTTTTGGAAAAAGATAGATTTTTACATAGAAGTTTTGTCAAACTATAGAGAATCTAATGGAGTTTTCATCCCAAATATTTTGGTCCATTATGTGTGGAGTTCTCCAACCGTATAATAGTACAACTACACTATGGGGACCACAAAGGTGCTATGTAGAACAATGAAGTGACTTCATAAAAGGGAGTATTTCTACATTGTAATTCTAGGCGGGACACAAATCAAGATTCTTGAAATGAAAACGGTCTCAACTTTTTTTATATGAGGGTCATGATTTGAAGATACCACAGATGTTTATGGTATATGAAAATTTCATAACATGATAAATTCATGGTGATATTTTCATTTATAGAGTGAAGGTGGTGAATAAAGGCCAATACAAGGGAACGTTGTTTGTGTGAAAATGGAGGTGATTTAAGGGGCACTGTGAAATAAAAAATGTGCTATGCATACCACATAGCATGTTCATGGTGAAGAAAATACCAAAAAAGAGTTTTCGGTAATTATGTTTTGAGTGTTCGGTGGATCAATTTTAATATATAAATAACCATAAACAAATAATTAGGTAAACTGAATAACATTATAGAAAATATTCACTGGAAGAATTTGGGTAAGTCTGAAGAAGTTCACAAGGGAGGATTCCATGATTTATAAATAGGTTCACAAAGGTGAAATTATCTAAAAGGGTAGTTTATGAATTTTGTTCCCAATGATTGTTCATAGAATGGTTTTGTCATTTTCAAAATCTCACAAATGAAAAGGGGTCCTGAATAAGAGGAATCCCTAAAATAATCAATGGTTTGTGAGGAATTATTCTTCTATGAAGAATATGTATTATGTGAAGAAAAGGTTGTATATGAAGCACTCTCACCATGCAGTGCAAGTTCGTTCCTGGAGGATGCATGAAAATTCACATAGGGTGCCACGATGTTCGAAAAGGGACTAAAAATAGTTCATGAAATCAATTTCATCAAACAAAAAGTATGTAAAAAACAGGATTTCATAAACCATGTGAAAATACGACCTCATGGAACATTTATGTGTGAAACTATTCTAAGAGTCTTACACAATGCTATATGTTCCAATAGTACATAGTAGACAATATCATCATCATATCTAAATCATAATGTGATTGACTAAGATATGAACCATCCAACTATATTTATGGAAGGATTTTATTCCCTAATTCATTCAAGATTGTTAATGGAATACCTTAAATATCATAAAGATATTTCTAGAGCCAAATTAGAGGTAACTGTTGGGTCTATGGTAAATAGAAATATGTTCCAGTTTACTAGAATTTGAAGTAGTGCATCCATGTGTTTTTCATAGAATTGAATGATAATCCTAGAATGATATTCAATAATTCATCTACCTACAATTTAGGATGAAGTAATTATTACTAATTAAGGTACATACACATCCATAAAGTGTGTGTGAATATTTTCTAAGGTAGTAAACATATGAAGAGGAAGAAGGCGATCCATTCAACTGACAGTGAGCTATCAATGGAATGATTGGGGGAGTGCCCCTTGGAAAGTAGTGATGTTTCCATAAATATTACAAGGTAGTGAGCCTAGATAGATAAGTTATCTTTCCCAAACCATGTACTGATAGTGAGATTTAGTGGACTTTCTACATGCTCACACTACTATTATATAATCCTTGAATGTACCCAATGAGGGTGATCCAATAAAAATTGACTATCCATGATCTTTATTTCTTTATTTAGTTTTAATGAATCATTATCAGATAAAGTTGGAAAGGATAATATAAATATAAACACTAAATAGAAAATAATGTGACCCTTATAATAATTATATCAAGATCCAGTGGGGCAGGAAGGTAATTTAAAATAATATCAATAGCCTGATTCACCCCCCCCCCACAAACACACAATTATTGTATCTGGGAACCATTTGAACCTAACTGAGACCTACTATAGTGACCCAGATCCATACTCTTGGATCTGTTTCTAAAATAAAATTCCATAAACAATATATTTGACACAATGTCGGATGAATTTATCTCCATTTTACACCATTTCTATAAGATATAAATGAAAACTCATAAAAAAATATACAATCCCAAAAATATAAGGTTTAGTGTCATTTATGACTAGTCATATAGGTATCTTATTTTACTAAACATTTAAACCTTTTCCCAGAATTGAACCACACTAGACATCCTTATAGTTTTCTGATAACTTACATTTATCTTCATAACTTGTGGAATTGAATCATAAGAAATGGATGAGATCAAACACTCAGTAAGGGAATATATATCATCAATATATAACCAAGGGTGACATATTTATCATATGGAAAATCATAGTGAAGGGAGAAACATCTTATTTAAAAGAATATAGAATAATTAGAGTTTCCATATGTAAATATAGAAGTACAAGAAATCTAATAGAAACAAACATGAACCACATAACATGAGTGTGAGATATTAAACATGACAAATGGATTATAATAATAGGAATAATTATATGTAATTTCATGGAAATTAACAATAACAGTAAACTATAGATCTAATAAAGGCATAATAATCATAAAATAGTGGTGAGGGAATCACTACCCCTTTCAAATAACCTGACGGTGCAGGAATCACAACCTAATTCTCACAAACATGGTGGATCAGGCATCACTACCTAATTCCCATAACATAGTGGAGAATACATCACTTCTTTATTAACATAACATAGTGAATATTTCATCACTTCTTGATTCACATATTGGAGACAGCATTAATACTTTATTTTCGTAATTATATCATGAGATATAAATCCTTAAATAATGAATTTGAGGGTGATATAGGGCCTTAATTGTCACCATCCATGCATATGTGGGCCATAATATATCAACCATTAAATAATATATCAATCATTAAACGTATAGTTAAAACCCATGGGAAGAAAATGGGTTTTATTCATCATATCCTAAAGATCCTAAAGAATGAAAAATGTGTTTCACAATATTTCTAGGTGATATAACCAAAATAGATCTTATGAATATAAACATATTATACATGGAATTTAAAAACCCATGGGAGTATTTCATATTAATTTTTATACGGTGGATCATGAAATATAAGTTCAAACGAAATAAGTTATTTAGTAATAAAGAGGAAAATGACAGGGAAATCATAAAAAAAATTATGAAACACTTTTGTATTTGGAGTAAAACATGATTCCATGGGTCAGTTTGGAAATTCATCTTTGGAAAGTTAAAATTTAAGAAATTGAAAAGAAGTTATTTTCAAAATCAATATTCTGATATTGTTCTCAATAATTAAACCTTGAATAGACATAAATATTTCAAAATTTTGATGTGAAAATATTTTTGAAATATTTTACTTTAAAAAATAATCTTTAATACTGGAGTTCTAAAAAAGAGAAAATATTATAAAAAGTGAATTGATTTTAAAAAACTACTTTAAAAAATTATATTCAATATTATAGCATTTTAAAAAATAGAGGTTATCAAAAAGAAATGTTAGGTGTAATATATAACATTTTATTTTTATAGGATAAAAAACATTTATAATATTTTGAAATATATTTATTAAAAACCCACATCATAAAAAGAGTAACATAAATTACTTTTAAAAATATGATGAGATAAATATTAATATTAAAATATGCAACAGTTAATTGATTTTATAACAAAATAAATAATGACATTGGTGGGAAGGTAAAATCTTGACATGGATGAAAAATATATTATTTAGAAAGGATGAGAATTATTTTCAACATCATTATATTTTATGAAGAATTAAATAAATCAATGTAATTCCTTATAAAATAAGTATAAAATTAATTATTATATCATCATAGAACATAATATACCTATCCTTTAAAACCCTAGTAAAATAGAAAATATTATGATAGAAGAACATAAGTTCAGTTTAAAACAACCCCTTATGATAATGGGAACATATGAATTAAAATAAAGTATGAGTAATACCTTTAAATAGACACGAAAATATCATGAAATGAATATTATTCATTATAATTAAATGTAATGGGATAGTGGGTACACTGTATAAAATAAATAAGGGTTCATAATATCATATATGTCTAATGCATTTAAAAATAGACAATAAATCCCTTACGTTAATTCATGAATTCCAATCAAGTTATTCACTCTCCAATATATAAAAATAACTATCCTAATAAACTATTTATAAAATCATCCATATATATGAATTTTTTAATCATATTTAATAATTAACCTAAACATGTATATTATTTAGTTATTATTAGTTTTTAAATTTTGGTGTGAGTAATCTAGACCATTTTCAAGTAGTTTGATAATAGAAATATTGTTGATTGATCGTATCCAAAATTTTATCATTCATAAATCACACAAGGTAATTTAATTTATGAATTATAATTATTTATAATGTTATAATTTCATTCTAAGAGTGTTTTTATTATGTTCTTTAAATATGAAATAAGTGATGATCTTGTTTTGGTGATTTTTATTGAACGTACATTGGTATATTAATTAATGAGTTTAATATAAATTTTATCATTCTTACACCCAAATAATGTTGTTATTTTCTAATTTATAATACATATTTCTAGCAATTATATTTTCATAATTATCCACGATATTATTTTATATAAGTTTTCATGTCTTTGGTTAGACCAACCCTAACATTAACTTACCATAACTAAGGGATGAGTATGGTTATTAAAGTGGATTATTTTAACATAATATCATTATTATAGAAGTATAATGATATTATTACACTATTTTTCTATTTTTTCCAATCATATATAAATATATTTTCATAAATAAATGCTAAAATGGATGGAAATATGAGTTATATTACATCATAGCGGGAGTATCCCGAACACACACATGAATGATGTCTTCATTTTTTTAATGGTATATGGGAATGATGGCTAATTATTGTATTTTTAATATCTTTATGTTGAGGACACTCAACTGGTTCAATTTATTGGTTTTCCACATGATTTCAAACATAGCACCCTAGATGCCAGAGGCTGTTGATTGGCAGTGGGGTTCTATGGTGTGGTTGTGCGTAGACTATACACTCAGATCCCATTTCATAGTAACAAATAAATAGAAAAAATAAAAGTAACATCATAACATAGGATTAAAAAATCAAGAATAATATCAAGTAGTAATTATTAAATATGGAACAAATACAAACTCAAATAGTCATGACAACATAAATCACATATTGTTATTTCGGACGATCATATAGAAAAATAAATAAAACAATAAGAAACTAAGGGTATATTAAATCCCCAATCCATATATCAATATTAAATCAATATATATTTCCATGATATGCTTAACTACCAATCGTTTTCTTTTGCTGATCCAAAAACTCCAACCAATTTAGAGCAGCTACAGTACCCAAGTGCAATGGTTGGTCGAATAGTGTGTGAGTACATAACTCAGTAGGGAACCACCAATGTAGTCATATAAAAATACCTTAAATTTAGTGATATATTAATATTACATGATCATAATGAATAAATAAATTGGCTATATAAACATAAAAAAATAATCACCACTGATCCTGGGGCCAATACCCTTGATTGATCATACCTTCATTGGCCAGTGATGGAATGTCTAAAAACGCATTGGGAAATCATGGAAACCACAGTAAGCACATTGATCATGTGGAGTTTTTCCAATGTGGTCTCAATATATGGGGGGTCATATACCCTACCCATAAACAAAAGAATCACGACTAATGAAACTAGTTGTATCATAATCATTACATGAGGATAAGCCATATAGTATCAATTCCACTTCATTGGGAATTTTCTTCATAAGTATCATAACCGCCAATAATGGCGTATGCATGTATCTGTCCCTTGTTACCAAGAGATACTTAATTAACTTATGTTTTAACCTATATCATATAACATCATCTGTCAAGGGAATATGAAGGTATCAGGCCCACATTACCTAGAGATACATAATGCCCTGGTGCCTAACCCAATATCATATAATAACCATCTATGAGGGTGTAGGTATGTATCGGGACTTCATTAACTATAGATACATAAATCCCTAGTTTGATACCATATATAATTTTATAACCTCCCATTGGGTAATTTTCATTCATATTTTCACGGTAACTTTGTAGTGGGAGGATGTCTCTTTATGTGCTGGAAATCATATCACGACCTTTTGGGCCTCATAGGTCAAACCTTATAGGTATCACTCTAAATATAATGTTCAAGGCCCATCTTAACTCCGAGGACTAGAGAAAGTTTTTCCACTCTTCAAACTCATCTCTATCCTACCTAGGGCATAGTCACCTTGAATAACACAACTTAGAGAGGGAGGATAACTAACCCCATTACCACCATGATGAGCTAAATTGATCTTTAGAATATTAAGTTTCACACGTGGACAACTATAAAGTCATTAATTTCCTAAAAATTATCTATAAATACTTAGGTAATGTTAACAACTAGTTTTATGCCTTATTAGTATACAATAATTAGATTTTATATAGTTAAATTTATTATAAGAATATTATGTAATTTTTAAATAAAAAATGAAATAGTTTTATTAAAAACATTATTTTATGGTTTTATTGAAAATTTTATTTTATAAATTTTATAAATTTATTTTTAATAAAGAAAATTAATTTTTTTAATTCATCATGTAAAAATTATCTTCTGGTGAAATTTTGGTATTTTTCTAAAAAGATTTATTTCTCAATAAGTAGTGAAAAATAAAATTGTTTGTAAAATTATCATTTATTTCAATAAATAAACTAATTTAAAAGGCTCAATTTATACTCTTGTAACATAATTATTAATTAATTATAAATAATCTAATTAATAATATAGCAATCATCACTATAGAAAATTCTGGTATGAGTTTATTTTTGGTCTTAAAAAAGTTTTTTTGTAAAACCCACTTTTCGTCATGTTTTGAAAGTTTAATTTAAAATTAAATCCCTGAAAATATGTGAATTTAATATTGAAAAATTAATTCCATATTTTGAATATGTATTTTATTATTTGGTAAAAAATTCGGTTTAATTTTATTACATTATGAATAGTAATTAGGGTAAAATTCATCTCCTCGTTATAGGGTAAATAGGGTAAATAAGCTTAAAATAGTGGGGTAAAACATTAAAATAACTATAAAACATATATTTATCATATTTTATGACTTTTTTTCAACTAAAATTATTCCCCAGTGTTTAAACAATGTATTATAAAACATTATTTTGAAATTTGGAGCTGAATCTCAACTTTTGTGAATATAATTTATATTTTATTTTAATTAAAAACAATTTTTGAGTCTTGGAAAATAATGGAATTGTTAGAATATTTAATTATATTTTAGATTTTTTTAAGACTGTAATAATTAATATTTGTTTATTATTTAAAAAATAATAATTATGGAAACTAATTTGTTACATTTTTTCAAAGAAAAATAATTTTCACTCGTAGATTGGGTATTTTCTTATAAAATTTTTTTTCATGCATTTATTATTTTTATATTAAATGTAATTTATACCACCTATAGATATTATGTACGATAAAATGGATTCAGTATTTTCAAACATAATTTTAATTTTTTTATAATGAACCATTTATTTTTGTTCATATAAATGATTTATCTTGATAAAAAATTATATTATCTCATTTAAGGTTAGAATGAGTTCAAAGTAGATTAACTAAGAAATAAGGCTTTAAATCAAACAAAAACATAAATAAATATTATTTTTTGACTATATTTAAACCCTATAACATCATATATTCTAAATTTGGATTCCTTGGTTCTAATTTACATGATTATGATGTATATATTATTTTGTATTTTATGTAATTCCAAAAGTACTCCTCCCATCTATCATAAAAGAATGCTCTTATCCTATCTTTATTACACCTGTTGAAAACTCTATATCAGAAAATACCTACCAAATAACCATCTTAGGATACCTCTCTACATCTAAGGGTCCTTGTATTAATCATAAAATCATCCTATGAAGGGTTTTGATTTAAATCTTAAGAGATTATCTAAAGAAGTGGTGTTGTTATTAACCAAGAATTTTCATTTTATTTCTTCTTATACCTCTATAAATTATTATTAAAACATGATGAAATAATATAATTATCATATTAAAAATATTTAAGTTTTTTTATTTTAATTTAATAACCTGTATCCATCTCCCCTTCCATTAAATGGGAAACAAAATCATCATTCTTGTATATGGTAGACTACCGTCTCGTGAAATGATATAATTCATTTTACAAGGATAGTTCATATGGATGGTTATAAATATGGATTTAGTTTATATATATGATATCATGGATTATTTTTCATCCTATAAAAAATAATATATCATCTATTTTTTAATGTTTCCATTCATTAAAAATGATAATGTTGTTTGTGTGTACGTATGGACTACCACCTTCATGAAGTGATGTGAATTATTTTTCATCAAAAAATCACATGGATGAAATATATAAAAATAATTAAATAAATAATATTGTATTTTAGATATAATTAGGTTTTTCTAATTTTAAAATAATACTTACCTTTTTTCATCATGATCGTTCAAAAAGAGTACCATTACTCATGTGTACATATGGAATACCGTCTCTATGGTTGTAACACAGTTCATTTTACATAACCATCATCAATGGTTTTTTATAAATTTATAAAAACATATAAAAATGAAAATAATTTCATGAATATTATTCAAGATATTATGTAATAATGACATCATTTTCCATAGTCAGCCCACTAAAATCATTTTAGAAATATGAGTGGAATATCATCAAAACACCTGATGAAATCATAATTGATTAAGTAATTATATATATCATCGTATTAAATAAAATAAAATGACTAATGACCATGAAATGTATCAAAAAAAATTTAAAAAATTATTATTCAATGATAAAGAACATACTTGATGAGTTAGACTTATGGTAAAGAGATTCCTTTTAAAAAACCTCATGTAATGTTTACCTTAAAACTATTTTTCATACATGTCCATATTACTAAAATTATTTTAAAAAAACATTCATATAAATATCAAAAAAATGTAAAAAAAAATTATAACTATATTTTAAAGGTTTTGAAAGGAGTCTCTTGCCACATTTTATTGATAATTCTTGGACATTCATTATAAAATGAAAAATTAATGAGCTATTTTAATGTATATTTAATCAATGAATTTCCCCAATACCATATCCAATATTTTATATTTGGTTTCCTTTACTAGATTCAATGTTTTTTTAAAATAAGAAACTATATTTTAATTTAATCATGGTCTTTTAGATTTGAAAATGATTTTTTTAATGTAAAGGTCATTTTTAAATCCGAAGGTGTTTTGAATATGGGTTCATTAGAGTTTTTCAAGGGTTTTATAATGAAAATATGAAAAATAAAAATTATTTATTTAAAATATGCTACTTTAAAGTAAAATTTAATGGTGGGTGAGCTAGAAATAGATTATAGAATATAATTACTTGATATAGCTTATATGACAAATGAACCCCAGTCTAGATCGTCAATGCATTGGGTAATCCTCCTTGTCTGAAAAGGAAAGAAGTATGAAGTAAACAGGGGAGGTTTATCTTAAATTTTTAACTAGGATAGAATTATTTCTGAAATGAATTTAACAAGGGTTATTAATATGATTCTCTAATATTTCTAAAAGGGGATTCAATTTTCATATGAGGTGGTTCAATGGTTTTCATTACAAAAAATTTCTGATTTTCATATAGATACAGTTTATTTCACACACTCAATGAATTTGGTGACAAGGGTAAAGAATTGTGGGTTTTTGTGTTTTTCACTAGACTAAAATATTTCATTTTTTTACCCTATATAATTTGTTTGGTCATCCCATTTTTTGAAATATTTTTCACAAGTTTCAAGGATGGATTAGGTAAAATAAGTCAGGTTGAAATTCATGATGATTTTTCACAACATGAAAATGTGTTCTAAGTTAAAGCTTTTTATTGTGGAAAATTTATACTAAGTAGAAGTGTACACTTTGTATCATATGGGTTATTATGTTGGAGTTATTAACAAAATCAATAAAACACTAAACAAAAATGATTTTCTAAAATACAAGAATGTGAATTCAGGTATAACAACACCAGATTATTTAATTTTTAAGCCTATGTGTTTACATTTGGTATCAAAGGAATGGTTTAGATATTATTATATCTTATGATAATGTTAATAGATACCCTTGAGAGATTTTAGTTTTTTTGTCACGACCCGTCCTCGGGGCCCGTGTCGTGACTACCCCAAGCCCGCCTTCCAAAGGCCAGGGGCTGGCGACTAGCACCAAAGGCATAAAATCCCGATAACTAGGAAGGCATTGCCTTTATAAAAGAAAACAAGCACCACAGAGTATAGGCGGAAGAAGTGAACACTAAGTAAAAACTGAGTACAATAGTAAGTGCGGAAAGTAAAAAGGGGCCGGAAATACAAGCCCAACTGTAAAGTACAACTCGAAAGGGAAAACAGCAACTGAAAAGTAAAGCTACTACGCCGAGCTGTCCACTGGAAATCCCACCTGAAGGGTGGGTACAAATAGCTCCTCTGCTCCTCATGTCCCGCCGTCCGCTCCGAGTATGTCTCGCCCAGTGGTCCACATCCGGGTACCGCCTCGTCGTCACGTCCACCTCTGGGTACCGTCTCGTCGTGAGGTCCTACTCCGGGTACCATCTCTTCGTATAGTCCACCTCCAGGTACCGTCCAGTCCTCGAACACTCGGCATCTGTCAGCACTGCCCGTCGTCTGCAACCAACACAACGAGGTGCGGGCATAGCCCGTGTAGGGGTGAGTATAACGATACTCAGTAGGGACCCTGAGACCCTCAAGGTCTCACTAAACCAACAAGGATAACCACAAAGAAGATCTCAACAGATAACCTCTACTTAGGTATATGCCCATACATATAGCTATGTTATCAAGTAACCCATCTCAATCATGAGGAAACACAAGGATTGTGAAATCAATGGATAACCACTACCCGGGTATATGCCCATACATATACCTAAGTTAGCAAGTGACCCATCTCAATCATGAGGAAACACAAGGATTATGAAATCAATGGATAACCACTACCCGGGTATATGCCCATACATATACCTAAGTTAGCAAGTGACCCATCTCAATCATGAGGTAAACACAAGGTCAAAAGTCTCAGCTCAAACCAGGATTTTCATTATCGAAACTGTAACTGCTGAAGAGCTCCGTCCCTGGAGTGTACAGTGGTCCTGTCACGACTCCGAGGTACTGTTCACTAACCTAAGACTGCTGAAAAACTCCACCCATCGAGTACTACGGGCCAGCTGCTACAACCAAGCGCTCCCATGTACTGCTACAACCAAGCGTACCTCTGTCGTGGGTCTGCCGCTACAACCAACCGCTCCCATGTGCCGCTACAACCAAGCGCACCTCTATCGTGGGTCTGCCGCTACAACCAAGCGCTCCCATGTGACGCTACAACCAAGCGCACCTCTGTAACACACCAAGTCGTTCGATCAGCAGTCGTCGGGTCTCAGCCACCTACACGGTCTCCGTACTCCGCACGCTCGTCACTAGGAGGGTCCGCTCCACGAGCTACAGGTCGATACTCCAAGTATCTCAATGTCCCAATAAGAAGTATCTCAAAGGACCGCCTCGTCATAGGGGTCTCAACACAATAGATGGTGCGTCAATCGGATGCCCGGTCTGTGAGTTATTAGCCTTTTCGTCCCAGGGGCCCGGTTGGTTTCGTGAGCGAACCAAACCCGGTCGTATCTCAACTATACCCCGAACTCTCATAGGGTATACTCATAGGGACCGTTTCTAAACGAGATCACCAATGCCGCTGACGGTACGTCAAACGGGCTTTCTGTCAGAAAGATATCAGCTTTTCCGTTCCAGGGGCCCGGTTTGATTTCGGGTGCAATCCAATCCCGGCCACTATCCAACTGCATCCAAAACTCGGGAGAAGGATGCCAAAAGTTCCGTATTGTCAATAGGAACGCAACGCAACTGACGGCGCATCAATCGGACGCCTGGTCTGGAAGTTATTGGCTTTTCCGTCTCACACCCACCCTGGGAAAGTTCCCAGGAGGTCACCCATCCTGATCACTACTCTAGGCCAAGCTCGCTTAACTATGGAGTTTTAACCAGGTAGCCTCCCAAAAAGGAAGATGTACCTTGAGTATAGTATACCGAAACAACCGTCTCGATCCAAGGATCGTGTTGCCGCTGACGGCGAGTCGTTTGGAGGCCCGTAGCCCAAGATATGGGCGAAAAACCGAAACCCGTCCGAAACCGTGGGTTCTGGGCCCGAACCGACCCGGCCCAACCCCCCTGGTCCGCGCCGAACCGGGTCGGCCGGACCCGGGTCGACCCAACCCGGTCCGGCTGGACCCGGCCCGGCCGGCGGTGCGGCCAGCGCGGCCCGGCGCGGCGGCGCGGCTCGGCGCGGGGGCGGGGCATGGGCGCCGCACGCAGGGGGTAAACTCCCCCCGAGTTTTGTGGATCTCAGCCGGCCTTAGGCTGGCCGTTTTCCTTTCACACGCGGGAGCCGCGGGTCCCGCCTCCTAAGAAATCCTGCGGCCGGCCGCCTTCCACCCTTTCGCCGCGGCCCGATGGCCGTGGCTCTTCTGATCTCCAGCGGCCGGCGAGGCCGGCCTCCTTTGGCTGCTCCGCCGTGGCCGAGTCGGCCGCGGCTCTTCATTAACCGCTGGCAGCCGGTTTTCCGGCCGCCCCTTCCAGCTCTGCCGCGGCTCAAGCCGCGGCTCTTGTTCGATTGGCACGGCGCAACGGCGCCTAGCCCCTCCGCCGTGGCCCCGACTCCGGTCGTGGTCTCTTCGACTACCTTCGACTCGACGCGGTGGCGTCGCGTTCTTGAAATATTTCCACGGCGCGGCGCGACGGCGCCGCGCGTATCTTCCGCATTAACCGCATGAACCCGCGTGGTGCGACGGCACCACGCCCTTCCGAACCATTCCACAAAAAATCAACACAAAGTAAAAGAGGAGGATCGGTCGGGTTTGTACGGTCCGAACTCCTCACGTTATAAGGATAGCAATCGGCCTTTAACGAATAATAAACTTTCACAATCTTTTTAGATTAAATAAAAAAATTTGAAAATCAAGGCCCGAAAAATATAAACAATCAAGTTCGATGAAAGTTCCACACAACTATAAAAAAAATTACCACGAAGAATTTTTAAGTCAAAGTTCTCGAACAAATATAAACAATTGAAACAAACCCCTACCTCGGTTCAAGTGCGGAGCACGTCAACAAACCGCGGAAGACAAGCGTCGCGGAGGTCGGGCATTGCGGTAATCGTTCGTCGATTCCGTTGACGTAGAGGTACGTCCGAAGAGGTACGTCGTTGGTGAATCTTCGTAAGCCGACGAAGAAAGTCTGAGGAGGAAGCGACGTTCCCTTTCATTGACACGGAAGGCGTCGTCGATCTTCGGAAACAATCCGGCTAGGAAGAAGAGAGAAGCGGCGATCTTGAGTGTTCTTCGTGTTCTTCGTCAAAGTTGAGGATGGTAGAGAGAGCTTCTCAAATCCTCTCAAGTGGCAAAAGAAACCAACCCCAAAATGATAAAATAAGCTTAAGCTTATTTTATTACACAACCTCCCTCTTAGAATTTCAAAGGTTGGAATTTAAAACATCTCACCTCAATTAATTATTCCAAGTGTCAAACATTAATTAAAGTGAGTTAATGGGGAGTTTTAAAAAAAAGAGGTGAAGTGTTAGGGTTCGTGTGGGACCCACCACACTTAATCCTATCAAGGGAGGTTAAGTGGATGTGGGTCCCACCCCTAACTCCCTTTGGGAGGAGTTAACCAACAAGTTAAAAATAAAATTTGTTTCCACATTTTATTTAACTTTATTTTAAAATCCCAAAAACTAACTCTCAACCCGCAATAAACGCAACCTCGGAAAAGGTCTCCTTAAGAGAATATCGGCGCTGCGAGTTCATCGGTGCCTTCAGAATTCGATTCTGGGCAACAGTTCAAAAGATAGAAATTCCCGCTCGCTCGTTCACTGAACGTACCCGAGCCAAACTTCGGAAATTAATTCCGGGCACACCGGGCCTCAGAATCAGGCGCCGTCAGAAACTGTGTTCTTGTAAAATTACAAAGAAAATTAAGAAAAAAAATTTCTTGAAATTTCCAGGTCTTTACATTATTCCCACCTCAGGGCTTTACGTCCCCGTAAAGCTTCAACACAAACTAGTGTCACAAAAGCGGTACAGAGCACGCATCTGAGCCTTCCGCTCCCATGTGCTTACCTAGAGGTTCCGTACTGCCAAAGAAAGTGCACCCGAGGAATCGATCGTCCTCGTAGGATCTACTCCTGTCGATCCTCGATCCCCACTGAAATCTCCGTGAAAGACACCCCATCGCCATCGTCCAACTCCTCATGGTCGATGGTATGCGAAGGGTCGATCACTCATCTCCTCCGTTGAGATACGTGGAAGTCGTCGTGCACCTGGTGCAACTGCGGTGAATGGGTCAAGCGGGAAACCACCCCGCCTACCCAGCTGGGGACCTAAGAAGGTCCGCTAAACCCCGGAGATAACTTTCCGCCTTGGCTACATCTCCGTAAACCTCGTCGTGGTGAGACCTGTATAAGGACGTAATCATCATCCTCGAACTCCAGAGGTCTCCATTTTCTATTAGAACTGGAACTCAAAAGGCTTCTGCCACGATGGTAAGGTTGACCGACTCAAGAGTGATTGGTCGCACTCTCCTATGCAAGAGTTACCCTGCGCTACCTGGGGTTTCCTTTTCCGCCGACCAAGGAAAACTCATCTCGACGTTTGCCTAAAACCGTCAATTTGAGTATGAATAGTTATTTCCCATTCCATACTCAAACTAACGTCGTAAGGCCTCGACGCTGCCACCAAGAGATTCCAACCGAAACTCTCGCCTTGAGGGTCTGACCACACCATCGGCGTAAGTGTGATTATCGAGTCTCCTCCCAAGGTATCTCCAGACGTGAGGGTCAAGTCCACAGCTTACCGGAAACTCTAGGTCTGGAACAAGATTTGTGAAAGCGAGGAATGATTCATATCGATGCCTGTTACTTCAGCAGATAGTAGTGGACACAGACTGTCCCTTGAATCATTTTTAGAGCCATTGGGTCACACTCCTTGACCGCATGCAGCCGCATTCTTCCACCGCCCTCCAGCTCCCTGAGCTTGGCGGGGATAACTATGGCGGGTGGTTGTACCATGTTAGGATGTACACCACCTCATGCTGCTCTCCTAGATCTGCCTCCATGTCTACTGCTTCATAGACTCATCTCTCCTTTAAGCTTCCTCTTCTTAACACGCCCGAGTCTCTATGACTGGCACCGGTTTCCTGTTTCTTACTGCACTGTGCAGTCTTCATCCTCTCTTGGATGTCCTGGACCTCCTTTAGTCTCACAGGAGATGCTATGATTTCTTCTTTGCCGATAAGAGAAACCCGGTCTCATCCCCTGGATGAACCACATTCGTTGCCTAATACAGTCAATCCGGACATGAATGATGCATTCATGCCATGGATGACGTCGTAAGGCCTCGACGTATCTACTAAGAGATCCAACTGTCACTCTCACCTCCAAGGGTCGAGTCACACTTTCGGCATCAGTGTGAGGTCACTGGGTCCCCTCCAGCAGAAATCTCAAAAGTGAGGGTCAAGTCAACAGTTTAACCGGGACCACTCAGTATCAACTAAACAAAAGGACAGGAAAGCAAACAAAGATAAGTGTCTTTTTATTATTGCAGCTCATAGTACAAAGACACGAATACACAGCAATATGGAATTAGAAGTACAAAGGACGTATCCACTAGTTCCTCTCCTGCCCACCTGCTCTCGGAGCTCTACTGCCTTGTCCACTGCTCGGCTGTTGCTCAAGAGCTAGTTGCTGCTTCTGTCTCGGTGGCTCCTCCAACACCCGCTGATCAACCGTACGAGGATTCGAACAGTCACGTGCCAGGTGACCCTTTCCGCCGAATGAGTAACATTGTCCGTTTCTGGCACGCCTGGCTCTGACCCCACCTCGGGTGCCCTGCACCACCGGTCCTAAATCCCGAGATCGTCTAACTGATAGTATGGTCCTTCTGGACCTCTGCATCATCTGTCTACTGCCCACAGATGACTCGGCTACTGATCGAAAAGCACGCGGCGAAGGCAGAATCTCCTGTACACGCTCGGGGTGTAGAGATACTGGCACAAACTCCACCCTGAAGAAGGTCTCGAAGTCTTCCCATGCGAAGTTCATCTCATCGCAAAACTGGAACAAGTGGCTCCACCACCTGCCTGCTGCTGCCTGAAGGAGGTTGGTAGCAAAGATCACCATGAAGTCTGCTGGCGTCCCCACTAGCCTGAAGACTCTCACCACAGCCTCCAGCCAAACCTCAGCCGCCTGCGGGTCCGTCTCTCCCCGGAACCTGGGTGGCCTCTGGCGCTGGAACTCGTGCAGCGCGCTCAAGCGTCGTTCATCGCCTACTGCTGGGGCTGGTGGCATCGGTGGCCCAACGGGTAGCAGTACCACTGGTGCCTCCGTTGGTGACTCAACTGGGATAGGGACCTATACTGAGGCCTCGTCGCTCGACGGGCTGTAAGTACGTACCACTCTCGGGGATCTAGATGGTCGTCCGTGAAAAGGCATTCTGAAAGAAACATCGTGACACGGTAAAATATTTATACCTGGTGAGCTGACCTGGTTTGAGCTGTTTTATGGGAAAACCTTTGAAAACACACACGCAATTAGTGTTTTCGTGCACAAAGTCAGAAATCAGTTGTCAGGGTCCTGGTGTATGGATACGTCGGCCGCCCGCACCAACACTGGACTCCCTGAACTGAAAACCACACTCGGTACTCTCAACAATATTGCTTCACAGAAAGAAACATCAGAGTTATAAGTTCTGCGGTAGAACCAACCTCCTCTGATACCAATTTGTGACGACCCGTCCTCGGGGCCCGTGCCGTGACTACCCCAAGCCCGCCTTCCATAGGCCAGGGGCTGGCGACTAGCACCAAAGGCGTAAAATCCCGATAACTGGGAAGGCATTGCCTTTATAAAAGAAAACACGCACCACAGAGTACAAGCGGAAGAAGTAAACACTAAGTAAAAACTGAGTACAACAGTAAGTGCGGAAAGTAAAAAGGGGCCGGAAATACAAGCCCAACTGTAAAGTACAACTCGAAAGGGAAAACAGAAACTGAAAAGTAAAGCTTCTACGCCGATCTGTCCACTGGAAATCCCACCTGAAGGGTGGGTACAGATAGCTCCTCTGCTCCTCAGGTCCCGCCGTCCGCTCTGAGTATGTCTCGCCCAGTGGTCCACCTCCGGGTACCGCCTCGTCGTCACGTCCACCTCTGGGTACCGTCTCGTCGTGAGGTCATCCTCCAGGTACCATCTCTTCGTATAGTCCACCTCCAGGTACCGTCCAGTCCTCGAACACTCGGCCTCTATCAGCACTGCCCGTCGTCTGCAACCAACACAACGAGGTGCGGGCATAGCCCGTGCAGGGGTGAGTATAACGATACTCAGTAGGGACCCCTAGACACTCAAGGTCTCACTAAACCAACAAGGATAACCACAAAGAAGATCTCAACAGATAACCTCTGCTTAGGTATATGCTCATACATATACCTAAGTTATCATATAACCCATCTCAATCATGAGGAAACACAAGGATTGTGAAATCAATGGATAACCACTACCCGGGTATATGCCCATACATATACCTAAGTTATCAAGTGACCTATCTCAATCATGAGGAAACACAAGGATTGTGAAATCAATGGATAACCACTACCCGGGTATATGCCCATACATATACCTAAGTTAGCAATTGACCCATCTCAATCATGAGGTAAACACGAGGTCAAAAGTCTCAGCTCAAACCAGGATTTTCATTATCGAAACCGTAACTGCTGAAGAGCTCCGTCCCTGGAGTGTACAGTGGTCCTGTCACGACTCCGAGGTATTGCTCACTAACCTAAGACTGCTGAAGAACTCCACCCATCGAGTACTGCGGGCCAGCTGCTACAACCAAGCGCTCCCATGTGCCACTACAACCAAGCGCACCTCTGTCGTGGGTCTGCCGCAACAACCAAGCGCTCCCATGTGCCGCTACAACCAAGCGCACCTCTGTTGTGGGTCTGCCGCTACAACAAAGCCCTCCCATGTGCCGGTACAACCAAGCGCACCTCTGTCGTGGGTCTGCCGCTACAACCAAGCGCTCCCATGTGCCGCTACAACCAAGCGCACCATTGTAACACACCGAGTCATTCAATCAGCAGTCGTCGGGTCTCAGCCAGCTACACGGCCTCTGTACACCGCACGCTCGTCACTAGGAGGGTCCGCTCCACGAGCTACAGGTCGATAATCCAAGTATATCAAAGTCCCAATAAGAAGTATCTCAAAGGACCGCCTCGTCATAGGGGTCTCAACACAACAGACGGCGCGTCAATCGGACGCCCGGTCTGTGAGTTATTAGCCTTTTCGTCCCAGGGGCCCGGTTGGTTTCGTGAGCATACCAAACCCGGTCGTATCTCAACTGTACCCCAAACTCTCATAGGGTATACTCATATGGACCGTTTCTCAATGAGATCACCAACGCCGCTGACGGTTCGTCAAACGGACGTTCTGTCAGAAAGATATCAGCTTTTCTGTTCGAGGGGCCCGGTTGGATTTCGGGTGCAATCCAATCCCATATGCTATCCAACTGCATACAAAACTCGGGCGAAGGATGCCAAAAGTTCCGTATTGTCAATAGGAACGCAACTCAACAGACGGCGCGTCAATCGGATGCCTGGTCTGGAAGTTATTGGCTTTTCCGTCTCACACCCACCATGGGAAAGTTCCCAGGAGGTCACCCATCCTGATCACTACTTTAGGCCAAGCACGCTTAACTATGGAGTTTTAACCACGTAGCCTCCTGAAAAGGAAGATGTACCTTGAGTATAGTATACCGAAATGACCGTCTCGATCCAAGGATCGTGTTGCCACTGACGGCGAGTCGTTTGGAGGCCCGTAGCCCAAGATATGGGCGAAAAACCGAAAACCGTCCGAAACCGGGGGGTCTGGGCCCGAACTGACCCGGCCCGACCCCCCTGGTCCGACCCGACCCGGTCCGGCTGGACCCGGCCCGGCCGGCGACGCGACCCAACCGGCGGTGCGGCCAGCGCGGCAGCGCGACCCGGCGCGGGGGCGCGGCTTGGGCGCCGCACGCGGGCGGTAAACTCCCCCCGGGTTTTGTGGATCTCGGCCGGCCTTAGGCCGGCCGTTTTCCTTTCACACGCGGGACCCGTGGGTCCCGCCTCCTAAGCAAACCGGCCGCCAGCCGGTTTTCCGGCCGCCACTTCCAGCTCTGCCGCGGCTCAAGCCGCGGCTCTTGTTCGATTGGCACGGCGCGACAGCGCCTAGCCCCTCCGCCGTGGCCCGACTCCGGCCGCGGTCTCTTCGACTACCTTCGATGCGACGCGGTGGCGTCGCGTTCTTGAAATATTTCCATGGCGCGGCGCGACGGCGCCGCGCGTATCTTCCGCATTAACCGCATGAACCCGCGTGGTGCAACGACACCATGCCCTTCCGAACCATTCCACAAAAAATCAACACGAAGTAAAAGAGGAGGATCGGCCGGGTTTGTACGGTCCGAACTCCTCACGTTATAAGGATAGCAATCGGCCTTTAACGAATAATACACTTTCATAATCTTTTTAGATTAAATAAAAAGATTTGAAAATCAAGGCCCGACAAATATAAACAATCAAGTTCGAAGAAAGTTCCACATAACTTTAAAAAAAAATTTACCATGAAGAATTTTTAAGTCGAAGTTCTCGAACAAATATAAACAATTGAAAAAAACCCCTACCTCGGTTCAATTGCGGATCACGTCAACAAAATGCGGAAGACAAGCGTCGCGGAGGTCGGGCATTGCGGTAATCGTTCGTCGATTCCGTTGACGTAGAGGTACGTCCGAAGAGGTACGTCGTTGGTGAATCTTCGTAAGCCGACGAAGAAAGTCTGAGGAGGAAGCGGTGTTCCCTTTCGTTGACATGGAAGGCGTTGTCGATCTTCAGAAACAATCCGGCTAGGAAGAAGAGAGAAGCGGCGATCTTGAGTGTTCTTCGTGTTCTTCGTCAAAGTTGAGGATGGTAGAGAGAGCTTCTCAAATCCTCTCAAGTGGCAAAAGAAACCAACCCCAAAATGATAAAATAAGCTTAAGCTTATTTTATTACACAACCTCCCTCTTAGAATTTCAAAGGTTTGAAATTTAAAACATCTCACCTCAATTAATTATTCCAAGTGTCAAACATTAATTAAAGTGAGTTAAAGGGGAGCCTTAAAAAAAGAGGTGAAGAGTTAGGGTTCGTGTGGGCCCCACCACACTTAATCCTCTCAAGGGAGGTTAAGTGGATGTGGGTCCCACCCCTAACTCCCTTTGGGAGGAGTTAACCAACAAGTTAAAAATAAAATGTGTTTCCACATTTTATTTAACTTTATTTTAAAATCCCAAAAACTAACTCTCAACCCGCAATAAACGCAACCTCGGAAAAGGTCTCCTTAGGTGAATATCGGCGCTGCGAGTTCATCGGTGCCTTCGAAATTCGATTCCGGGCAACAGTTCAAAAGATAGAAATTCCCGCTCGCTCGTTCACTAAACATACCCGAGCCAATCTTCGGAAATTAATTCCGGGCACACCGGGCCTCGGAACCAGGCGCTGTCAGAAACTGCGTTCTTTAAAATTACAAAGAAAATTAAGAAAAAAATTTCCTTGAAATTTCCGGGTCTTTACATTTTTTTATTTTGAAATGATAAATAATTTGAAGATTACTATGTTTCATTATCAAATCTATGTCTGTTCAGAATGGTTTTATACAGAGGAAACAAGTAATCTGAAGTAGGAAAATATCAATTGGAAAACATCATATCATATTAGCATCCAATAATGGTTGGAATTCTAACTAAGAAAGTTTTTCTTCAATTATGTATAAGTTAATGTAGGTTATAAATAGTGGTCGAATCCATGATAGAGTGTAACCAGATTTACCATTGAGGAACATGTTGATATTTGAGATTTTCAAGGAAGAACACCCTCTATATTTTAGTGTAACCTATAATCATGTGGAAGCTGAAGGATGTATCAATTCTCGTAAAAATATTTTCAACTCATGGGATGTTCATAATTTCATAATGTAACTCCTTCCATTTATCATTTTGAGGGTGAAGTTGATCGATGGTGTTTATTGGTTAATAATTCCAAAGAGAGAGATGTGATTGACTCTATGGAATGGGACACATTTACGATTCTTTTACGATACAAAAATTTCCCTAATGTATTTCTTCTTGTGATGGAGAATCAATAATTGGAATTTCTCCAAAAATATGAATATTACATAACATTGTATAAAGAAAATTTTACAATATTTTCCCAATGAACATTAAATATTATTCATGACATTGAAAGAAAAATTAATATATTTTAACTTAATATTGATAAAAAATTTATGAAGATAATTATTTTAATAATAATTTAAAAATTATGAGAAATTTTTTCATTATGTTAAGAAAGTTAATATGGATTTTAAAGACACTTATGAGCCTCATGTTACTAAGAGTAAGAATCAGCCATAGCACAAATCAATCACAAAGTAGTCAAATAATAAATATATTTGGAAGACCAAAACTTGTTCAAAGTGTGGTAAAATATATTTCATAGAATTTTTTACGGGATCGAAAAAGTGTTATTAGTGTGGTAGGTTTTGTCATTGGTGTCATAACTATAAAGAAAAGTTTTCCTAATAATCCAAGAATGTGATAACAAATTTATATACAATGTTGAGATATATTAATTAAAATGAGTCTGGTGATTTTCTAACATGTATATAAATTTAGTTACCAATGGTGGAAATCATCATTTTCTAATGAAAAATGTGTTTAACAATCATTTTCAACTACGATGGTCAATGTTGGACCATAGAATAAAATGGTTATTCATACATTACATGTTTATTATAATTATGTCAACACCCTATTCGAATCAATATCTTTTAATTCCTTTATTTCTATGAAAGCTTCATATAAAATTGGAAATCACCTAAGGAAAATAACATAAACCATTATATGAAAACTCTAGGTGGAAATATTAAAGAAACCTGAATTTATAATAATCTTCCAATTATTATAAGTAGGATGGTCTTTCCTACAAATATTTTTGAACTAACCATTGTATAGTTTCGTATAATTTAGGGAATGGATTGGATTTTGATTAATCATACTAAGATAGATTATAGATCTGAGAAATGTAAATAAAATGATTTCATAACTTTGAAAACATATCAAGAATCTATGAAATTGATTAGATATGGAAGTGAATGTTATGTAGCATAAATTATTTGATTGAAATAAACTATTCGAATTAGTGATTTTCTAATTTTGAATGTATATATAGATGTATTTCCTAATGTTTTTCTTGAATTATTCTTGATTGAGAGTTTGAGATTAGAGTTGACTTAGTATCTGATGTTATACCTATTTTAAAACACCATTATCAAATGGATCAAATAGAACTTTTGTAATTGATAAAGCATCTGAAAGAATTAATATATAATGGTTTAATTTGACTGATCACTTCAACATGGGGTGATCCTAATTTTTTTAAAATAAATATGTAACAATTATAATTTTAATTGATTATGGAGACTTGAATAACTTAATTATTAAGAGAAAGTATCATTAACCACTTAGCATTGATTTGTTTTATCATCTCTTGATAGTACGGTATTTCTCAAATATTAATATTGGGATAGGGTACCATCAGTTGATGGTTTACACATGGTCATTGAACTTATGAAAATTAATTATTTATAACTCTACTTAAAACTAGTCTGATAATGAGTAGAGGTCAATCCATATGGAGGGACTCACAGTGTGTGTATCAAATGTGTCAATAAGTAAAAAAAGAAGAAAAATAAAATAAAATAACACAAGTGGAAGACGCAAATGGTAATGGTAGATTAACAGAGATGCGAATTACAATTTGTGGCCCTATAAAAGTGAGTGTGAGAACAAACAATTAGAAATGAAAAATGATCAAAAATTAGTGAGGAAAAAAGTTGATCAAAGAGGGGGATTCATCGAGATAGTATTTATAATGTTTTATATTCAATCATGAATTTGATTATAAACACGAAGAAATTATTGAAGGAGGAAAATGGGTTTATCATCAAGTCAAACTGGGAATAAATCACCTCTACAGCTTTTTAGCTACATAAGTCACTCAATCAATGAGTGAGAACAAATCTGTTATCTCTAAGTTCAATTTTTCAATTAAACTATGTGTGATAATATCTTTTGATCTTGATTTAATTTTTAGTTAAATATTCATATTTAATATAGATTTAATATAACAATGGTCAATATCAGTTATCATTGATACTAAATGGTTTGTAAAAAATGATAGTTTGAAGATAAATAGAGAGATACATCCAGTAAAGTACATGGATGAATGAAATAAAACAGATTGACCAACATAACCTATTACTCTAGAAATTTTGGACCTAAAATAATGATATCATTAAAAAATATTAAATGTTTAAGAAATTGAAAAATCCATGAATTAATTAATGAATAAAAATAAGAGGAAATATAATATTATTTTCTCACCCAAAACTCCTGCTTGATTCCTAGTAACTCCCAATCCAAAGTCAATATTCTATTTATGCACATCATATTCTACCAATTATATGTTACTGGTTTTTTATCTCCTCCATGAGTGTATGTATCCATCTAATTTATTCCTCCTTCCAAGAATATTTTTATCCTTTTCATACTGTGCTTCCATCTCCTATAATAGCTCCCATATGATCTCTCTTACCTCAATTTGGCACATTCACGTTTCAATTTTATCTATGCTGATGACTAGATCAAAATTCCCTCTATAGAATTCATAACTCCTTAAAGATTTGTTCCCTGAAAAACTATGATCCAATACCTCAAATTATCTCTACGTGGAACAATCAATGGCTGGGATAACTGAGCAAGGGGGAAAGAATATTCAGTACGTACAATATCATTCAAAAAATGATATTTATTGAGTCATGAAGAATATCCATGAGGTATTTGTAAATTGAAAAAATAAATTTCCCATTTTATATTTAGGATGTAGTACTTCTTAAATAATATTTTTGGGTCATTGTTGTGTTTGAAATACTCAGGTGTATTTATTTAATATTATTATATTGGGATATTATGGGATACAATTGTCAATTGATGGAATTTGAATGCTAATTAAGTAACCACTGATATAACTATTTTATCTCTATTTAAATAGTATTTTCCTCGATAATTAAGTCTAAATATAGTTTTGGTACATTCAAGAAATTTTTTTGTGGAAGAGAAAAGTGTCAAAGGATAGAAATCTTTTTAAGTTGGAGAAAATCAATGAGATTCGAATCTAGAAGATCCCATGGATCAAGGATTTCTTTATCTTATTTTGAATTTTGTTTTTATATATGACAAACACAGATTTTAAAGATCCGAAAATAATAGAAATTAATTTACCCGTGGAATCAATGGAGGGTTATGAAATCTGGGTTTTTCCATGTATAAATTTATTATGTGTTTCATTAAAATAAGAATAAAAAATTTGGATTACATTTTCCAAGCAACGTGCTGCGTTAAATCGGAATTCTTTTCTTATTAATTTAAGTGGTCGTTAATATTAATAATAATAGTATGTGGTGGAATTTATGAAACCTGAATATGGTGTGAAATTTATTATTATTATTATTATTATTATTATTATTATTACTATTAAATTTTAATATTCTACATATCTCTTCTATCAAGGGGTATTTTGTAGTGTTATTTCATTGTTTTGATAATTATTGTGCAATTAGTATTATTATTATTAAATTATGAAATTTTCTTGGCATTTATTTTTATCTTCCCAAATGTGAAGTGCCTATTTTTGAGAATCTCAATATACTGCATCTTCTCCTTGATTTTAGAATTTGAAATCTCTATTTTAGTTACATTTTTATATTTCATAATAGAATGAATTTTAAATTTTAAATTGTTTTAATGATTAAAAAATGGTTATGGTTTCCAACCATTATGAAATGGTTTCAAAGGTAATGTATCATAATTTTTTTATTTATTTATCATATATTTGTCATAGGTTTTCAAACCCTAAGAAAAATTTTATAAAAAAATGATTTGTTATTATTTGAAATAATTATTAGATTTTCAAAATTTTACACCAAATCCAATTAAAGAAAGAGTAAAAAAAATCAGATTTATGTTTATTGAAATTTATTTGTATTTATATATATTTTATGATGATGATATTTTATTTTTGAATCATTTTTGCATGAGATTTTTTAATCACCAAACTGGTCCAATCATAAAGTTAAAATTGCTTCAAAAAAAAATATATGTTAAAATGATATATGTTGAGTGCTCATAAATTTGATACAATTATGATATCTTATGATTAATTTAAAATTCATTATTATAATACATTTATTGTTTTCACAAAGGAAAGTTGCACATTATAATAATTTATGAATATAATTATTGGTAATCTATATTATGCTTTATGATATTTATTTATATATTTAAATACAACAAAAAAATAAAAATGATGCGCTTATTATTTCAAAATAAAGTTATTATAATTTGTATCATTTATATTGGTGTATTAGTGTTTCACCCAAATGAGAACACTAGTATACATTTATGTTAAATAATTTTTCTAAATCAATGTATTATTATTATTTCAGAGTAATAATTTTAAGCATGTATTTATTTTAGTTAGATTTTCATCATCATTTCACTCAGAGAAATCATATGTACCAATATTTAATGGATAAAATTTCTCAGATTGGAGTGATAAAATCCAATCTCACCTTGGTGTATTGGATCTTGATTTAGCAGTCTTTGAAGAGACACCTACTACAACTATGGATAACAATAGAATTAATGATAATGTATATTATGCATCATGGGAATGATCAAAAAGATTATGTTTGATGTTCATATGTATGATCCTAGCAAGTAACATCAAGTTCTATCTCCCTAAAAATGAAAGAGCTAAAGAATTTATGAAATCTATGGGAGACCTATGTGAAACTACTGACAAATATATTATTTGTACATTAATGAGTACAATGACCTCTATGAATTTGTGGGTTATGGTAGAATGCACGAGCATGTCATTGAAATGAAAAGTATTCCACCAAGACTCGAGTCTTTAGGAATGGAAGTAGATAAAAGGTTCCTTGAGCAGTTTGTCCCAAACTCATTACGGTCTAAGTATTGACCATTCCAAATGAACTAGCACACCATAAAAGATAAATGGAATTTTCATGAATTTCATAGTTTGTTAGTTGAAGTGGAAACACATTTAAAGAGTCATGGAATCCACTCTATCCATTATGTGCATCGTCCAAGAGGAATGAAGCATGGAATACAGAATCATAGAAAGGTAAAGGGACCATTGAAGGATAATGAGTCTTTTAGAAAGAACTAGAAGAACATAAATAAATATAAATGCCATTTCTGTGGGAAAGTTGGATGTTTCCAAAAGGATTGTTTGAAACATAAGGCTTGGTTTAAAAATAAAGTTAATCAAAATGCTTATTCATGTTATGAATCAAACTTAGCTGAAGTACCAAAGAATATATGGTGGATTGATTCTGGTGGTAGGAATCATGTTTTTAATAAAATTTAGGGATTCCTTTCAACCAAAATCACAACCCCACCTGAAACTTTTATCTTTATAGAGAAGAGAGTAAAGGATCCAGTTGAATCTGTTGGGGCATATTGTTTAATCCTTGATATTTCATATAGTTTGGAATTATTTGAAATATTTTATTTATGTAGTATATTTAGGAATTTGGTTTCTTTGTCAAAACATAATTCTTCTGGATACTTTATTAATTTTTTGAATGGATATTTTAGTTTGTTTCATTATACATGCATGATTGGATCTGGTTTATTGTATGATTGTTTATATAAACTAAATATTGATTATATGTATAATGAAACACTAATAACCTTGCATCAAGATTATGGTACTAAACGTGGATCGTTAAGTAAAAAGTATTCTTATTTAAGGAAAAAAAATTATAGGCCATATTTTTAAAGATATATTAGAGATATTGATTAAGTTTAAAATCCTTTGAAATTTGGATTTTACCAACCTAAACATTTGTTTGGATTTTATTAAAGGAAAACGAACAAAACACACTAATAAAGGTTCCATAATAATTTCTCAACTCCATTAGATTGTTCATACTGATATATGTGGACCTTTTGAAGTTAATTCCTCAAGTAAAGAAAAATACATTATCCCCTTTATTGATGATTTTTCACATTAAGGAGATGTGTATTTATTTCATGAGAAATATCAAGAAATAAATGCCATGGAAATTAATGTAAATGAAGTTGAGAGGAAATTAGACAAAAAGGTTAAGGTAATAATGTTTGATAGAGGTGGTGAATATTAAGGAAATTTTGATGAATGTGGACAAAACCATTGTCCATTTGTAATGTTTCTAGAAAGCCATGGCATATGTGTGCAATACACTATGCCAGGCACACCACAACAAAATGGTGTATAATAAAATAATAATAGAACATTAATGGATATAATTAATAGAGTGTTAAGTAATTCTTATTTACCCTTATCTTTGTTAAAGTATTCATTAAAAACTGCCATGTATTTACTGAATAGGGTTCCTAGTAAAGCAGTTCCAAAGACTCCTTTGGAACTTTAGACTCGTAAGAAACCTAGTTGAGGACACCCAGATGTATGGGGTTGTATGTGAAAAATAAAATCATATAATCCTCAAAAAATAAAACTAAATGCAAGAACAATTAGTGGATATTTCATTGGTTTTCCAGAGAAATCAAAGGGGTATAGATTTTATTGTCCTAACCATTGTATGAGAATTGTTGAAACTTGAAATTATAGATTTATTGATAATGGTGAATCCTGTGGGAGTGAAGTTCCACAAAATGTGGAAGTTAAAGAAGATAGAATCCATGTTCCATTTTATTTTATTTCAACATCACATGTTATTGTTCCTAAAATTAATGCATCATAAAATAATCATGTAGAACTATAATAGAATGTTTCCCAAATTCATAATGAAGAAATGGTAGAAGAACCACAAGAAATAGTGTTAAGAAGACCCCAATGGGAAATAAGGTCTTCTATTTATGATGACTATGTGGTATATCTACACGAAATAGAAGATGATATTGGCATTAATAATGATTTAGTTTCATATTATCAAGCCATCAAGTGTGATCATTATGATAATTGGTTATTTTCCCTAAAATGTGAGTTGAATTCCATGGAACAAAAAGATGTGTGGGGCCTTATGGAATTTCTTGAAGGATGTAAGAGAGTTGGATGTAAATGGGTCTTCAAAACCAAATATGACAGTCTTGGTAACATTGAACGTTACAGGGCTAGACATGTATCTAAAATATTCACTCAAAAAGAAGGTATTGATTAGAAGGAAACCTTCTCAACAGTTTTTACCAAATATTCTTTCAAAATTATTATGGCATTGGTAGCTTAGTATGATTTAGAGTTATATAAAATGGATGTTAAAAGAAACTTTCTAAATTGATATTGAGGGGAATATGTATACATGGATCAACCAATAGTTTTTTCTATTTATTGAAAGGAACACGTGGAATGAAAATTAAATAAGTCAATATATGGACTTAAAAAGGAATCCTGACAATGATATATTATATTTAATGATGCCATTATATCTTTTGTATTTAAGGAAATCATCATTGATCAATGTATATATCAAAGATCACTGGGACTAAATTTATATTCTTAATTCAATATGTTGATGACATATTTCTTGTTTCAAATGTTCTTGGTCAATTATATGAGACCAAGGAATTCCTCTTTAATAATTGTTTAATGACCGACATGGGAGAATCCAAGTATGTGATTGGAATAGTAATATTTCATAATAAAATACAAGGTATATTGGGATTATCTCAAAAGTCCTACATAATTATGATTTTAGAAAGTTTTATGAAGAAAAAGTGTTACATATCATTGGTTTTACTTTAGAAAGAAGATAAATTTATTCTCAATCAATGTTTTAAAAATTATTTGGAATGAAAAAACATTGAAGAAATTCGTTACGCATCTATTGTTGGAGGCATGATGTATGTTCAAAAATGTACAAGTCCCGATATTAGCTTTGTATTTGGTATGTTGGGAAGATACCAAAGTAATCCAGGACATGATTATTTTAGAGTTGTATATAATGTTCTGTGATATTTTCATGGGACAAAAGATCACATACTTACTTACAAAATATCTAATGATTTTGAGGTGATTGGAGACTCTGATTCAGACTTTTCTAGTTGTGTTGATACAAGAAAGTTCAGTTTGGGTTATGTGTATCTTTTACCTAAATGATTAATATCATGGAAAAGTGAAAATCAATTGGTTATTGCTACTTAGACCATGAAAGATGAATTTGTAGCAAGAATTGAAGCTAAAAATTAAGGTATGTGGGTGAAGAACATTATTTTCAGACATGGAATTATCGACAGTATCGCTAAGGCCTTGAAAATTTATTTTGACAATACAACATAAAAACTATTTTGCAAGAATGAATGTTATTCCGATGGTGCTAAACACATGGAATTAAAGTACTTGGCTGTAAAGAAGGATGTTAATAACATAAGGTGTCAATTGATCATATAAGAACAAATCTTATGATTTCCAACCCTTTTAAGGAAGGGTTTGTTCCATTGAAATTTATTAGAATTTTTGAAATTATGGGTATTATCACTAAGTAAGTTTCATTGCATGTATTGTATATTATCATTATTATAGATGACACCTGGACTTATAAATGTTTTGATCATGTTGATTTTTTTTCACTAAGTATACATGATTGGATTGAATAAGGATAGTAGGTAGAGTCTTTAATAAACTAATTAATGTTGAACTAATTATGTATATATATATATATATATATCCAATTTTAATTATGATATGGAAAATTTTCATAATGTAGTGCATGGAAGGGAGTATATTAATAGAGAATATATGACCATCATGACTCATGTGGACAATATCCCTTATTATGATGAATGTTTTATACATGAGATAATAGATATTAATTTTCTTAAATGACTTATTGAATATTAAATATCATAATGAAATATCACATGAGTTGAGAGGGAGAATATTAGAATAACTCACGCGTATTTATTTACAATTATTATAAATGGATATTAAGGGATAAAATTTTCAATTGATTCACATTGATAGTTAATTATTAACCACCCATATAACAGTTTTATCCCTATTTAAAGGGTAATGTCCTTACCAATTATGTCTCAATATAGTTTCAGTACATTCTATCAATTTTGATGCGGAAGAGAAAAGAGAAAAATTATAGAAATACTTTTAAGAGGGAGAAAATCAATGAGATTCTAATCAAGAAGATCCCATGGATCATGGTTTGTTTTTCTTATATTAAATTTTGTTTATCTATGTGATAAACATAGATTTTAAAGATGAAAAAATAAATGAAAATAATTTACATGTATTTCCAAACTTTTGGATGTTTCATCACTAATCTCGCATGCCTAGATCCTAAATCGTCATTTTTTCTATGTTGTAAGTAGTTTACATATAAGTATTATATATATATTATTATTTTTAAAGATAAATATATTTACGGAAATATGTGATATATATATATATATATGTTATTATATCTATTATACATATATATATATATATATTCTTTTCTTTAATTTTTTTCCTTATTTCTATTTTGGGCTGCAACCTCATCTTCACCGAAAATAATCCTTCATCGAACCACCAATGTATTATCAGGGTCTCTGGTTCTTCGGAGGTCGATATTCAGTGGTCTCGCAACAAACCATTACAGCTCAGCATCTAGGATCTATTGGTGATTCCTTTGGATTGGTTCTTTATTCAAAAAGGTTTTAGTAGTGTTTAATCTGAACCAGAATAAAGATATCAGGGTTAAGAATTCATATTCAAGTATTATTGGAAGGTGGAAATCATCATTTTGGCCTTTAGGTGATGTTTTCTTCAAAATTTTCAACTATAAAAGCATTCTTCTTTGAAATCATCGATAATCAGTAGTGTATTGGTTCCTGGGTTTGTTTGGGGGTGATCGGATCTGTGGTGGTGATCAAAATTAGTTTCGATACATGTGGAATGATGGTGGTGACTATTTATTTTTCCAACCTCGATGGATCTATGGGAATCCAGTTTCCATAATAGAAGGCATGGTTGTGGATCTTGATTGATCACAAATGTACAATAGGGTGTTATAGTGAGATTGATGTAGGGAACTCACGGTTCATTGGAAACACATGTTAGGGTGGTGTGGTAAGTTTGAGGATGTATTTGTGGTGGGATAGTGAGGTAGGAGAAAATATTTATTAGTGGTAGAAGGTGCTATAAGGTGATGGTAAAAGACTCACGGTCAGTGTATTGACCATGAGGAGATGTAATGCATGGTCAGCTTGCAACTGCCTGTGAATGAGGTTCACAATAAGCAGGCTGTGTGGTGTTGTTTGTATATTGACCATGTTGTAGTTAGTATACTAACCATACCATAATTTACCTCAAAAAATAAATAAAAAACTCAGTATTGAATGATATTTAATTACAGTAAACAAAAAAAATAAAATAAAACTTATTTACAAAAATATAATGGGTGAATAAAATTATTTAATACAATACATAAATTAAATTAAGTTATCAAATTATTAAAAACAAATTAATTAATTACAATTAATAATTAAATAAAATTCACAATAAAATTATTAAAAAAATATAATATATTAAAAGGATAAAATTAATTACTTTGACAAAATGATGAAATTATAATAAAAAATAAATAATGACAATCAATATTAATTTTATTATTTCAAAAAACACAAAATGAATAAAATATAAAATGAATATCAGTTTTATCACTAATTAACAAAAAGTGACGTGTTTTAAAAATTTGTTTATTTAACGAAAAATATCCAAATTATAAAAAATATCCAATGATTTAAATTTTTTAACATTAAATTTAGAGTTTTAATAAATTAACAGAAAATTTTTAGTAATTAAAATTTATTCAATAAATTTTGTATTTAGAAATTAAATTCAAATTTAATTACATAAAATTATTTGATAGAAAGTAATTATATAAGATACCCATCAAACTCAGCCACAAATAAATGTTTGTTTTCCTTTAAACAATTTGAAGACTTTTTTTTTGTAAAACTGAGAAAAAGAAATTTCATAGAAATCTCAAAATTTAAAAAGTCAATATATTTTCTTATATAGGAATAAAATATGTGGTAAGTCGAGATTTTTAAATAACGAGAACAGTAGAACCTACCTAAGTTCAAATACAAACTATGAAATGTAGGGAACACAGATTCAATCACTATTGAATATTTAATAGCCCCTATATGATCTCACTAATTATCCAACATTAATTTGAATTCATGTTCCAGTTCTAAGAGTGATAAATTTTGAGATTAAATTGGAAATAAATACATAAAAAGTGTCACAATTAATTTTCACTCTACCCTTAGTTCCAAAAAATAATTTTTTTCTCATTTATTTATATCTTTATTGATACAACTCACATTATTTTCATGAAATTTGGTTGTCCACTTACTCAATAGGGTTCAAAATTCTGCTTATCATAATGAAATCATTCATGAATATTATGCATTTTATTTTTTTATCTGACCATGCTTATGTAGAGCACTATTCCAAAAAACTTATTTGACATGTATAGAGTGCTTACAAACAAAACTAATGCCTATAGTCTCATATATTCATAATGGGATCCTAGCTCCCCAATTCACTCTTGTTACAAAAAACATAAATGACTATATTTTTAGTTGGCTTAATGATATAGTTACTTTTTCAAATGTTGATCCCTCTAGGTTGGAGTTCAAACTTCTAGTTTTATTTAGTTAAAATCATAATTCCACTAAAATATATCCTATATAACTCCCTTTCCTAGTTCCTAAACAAAATATCTATGGTAATAAAATTCAACACCACTCAAGATTCATACACCCTCATCAATGTAAAAATAAATGAAAACATCATGAACATAGATGCTATTATCTATACAGAATGACTTAATTTAGGTGCATATTAAAAGATAAATCTGTTAGTTTGTGATAGAATATGAAAAAATGGACCATTATTTTAATAAATATAAAAAATATAGCATTTTGATGTGTTCATAATGAAAATAATATCCTAGAGTGGAAATAAGTCCCTCATCTCCCACACATAACACTCAACACTATCCCCAATGTTGAAACCTAATGTAGGGGATATTTTAGTTCAAAACATATCGAAAATTTAGTAGGTAAATAATGATATATGGGTTATATAAAAGTTAAAAAATAACCTCTTCCAAAAAAAAACCAATTTTTTTCTAAAATCATCGCCATTTTTTTGAAAGTTTATTCTTAATATATTAATGTGAAGAAAATAATAATTTTAGATGAACATAAAATAATATCATGAAAACCAATGTTCTGCAGTAGTAGTTGAGTCTATGTGATTACAATGGGTGGAAAAAGGGTTCACAACGTAGATCAAATTAATTTTCCACTCACTATAATTCAACAATATAACACCCAGAAAGAAAATTAGGTGTAAAAGTTTCACAAGATCTGGGGGTATTCTCCAACAATTATGCCACACTTAATGGAAGTAAAAGAAAAATAGGGCATAGAAATGGAAAAGGGAAAAAAACATTCCTGAATAAGGTAGATTTAATCAGTTATGTTTATTCATAATTTATTATTTTTCATCCCTGAGTGAATTCCTATTTTGATAACATCAATTTATTTCATAGTTGACAAAATAGATATAAGAATCTTGAAATTAATGTTCACAATAAAATTCAACAAATTATTTAGTCAAAGAGGTTTTATCCAGATTATGCATTCTATTTCTCCCTTTAGCATTGTGAATCTATAAAGATTCCACAAATTTTAGTACTAAGAAGATCAACTCGAGTAAGAATCCATGGGATCATAAACTAGAGAGTAGAAAACATTTTTTATCATTATTGATAAAGATATATAAAAAAATATAACAAGAACCAAATGCTAGTTCGCTTGAAACCCGGAGTCTATATACCTTAGTTAGACTGGAGATAGATTCAACATTTAAACGATGAAATGGCATCTGACCCCTTTGGATTCCCATCAAAGAAATGATTGATTCTATAGGAATTGAACAAAAATTATTTTTTCCCTCTCAAACTATCTCCACAGCTCTATTAACAAGAACTCTTAAAATGGTGAAAGGTCAAGAACACATTGTTTTTAATTTTATTAGGAAATGATTCATCATAGAATTTTATAGATAAACCCTCTGAACAACCTTGAAATATCTGTTTGGAATTATTAAGTCGTGATTCTTTTATATTTTAAAATTTTAATATATTTATATGATTTCCACCTAATTACATCTAGATTAGTTAGCTTCATAAGCCTCCTCCCATCGGCGTACCTTAATTCAATGTTCAGGGACTTAACTGCACAAAAAAAACACTTTTTGTTGTTCCACAGGCATATGGAAAATATTTCCAAAGAGAATCCTATATGGTGATATCCATATGGTTTTATTATTAGAATTTATATAGGGCCATAAAGACACATCCTAATTCATAGACCAATCCAATCACGATCTAGAAACTATATTTTCTAAAATCTATTGGAGCTCTTTATTAGATACTTTTTCTTCCCACTGTATTGTGGGTGGTAGGTGGTCCCTATTCTGTGAGAACATCCATAATTCTCCATTAAATTATGGAACATGAAATTTTTGAAATGGGTTCCATTGCCTATAATGAAAAATCTCGGAATTAAATACATAGAATAACTTTTTTTCTTGATGAATTTCTTTACAAGAGGAGTATAATTATTAGGAAGAGCCACAACCTTAACACATTTGCACACATAGTCCACAACCACATTAATATATTCATTAATATAAAAGGACTGAAAATATTCAATTAAATCCAAGCCCCAAAATCAAAAACATCAACTTTTTTCAGAATGGACCGAAGGCCTTCAATTTTTTATTATTTTTTTATAATCCTCTTTTCAAGGGGTGTGGTAGAACCCTTAAAAGGCCCAAAGTCATAGAGACAATTACATAACCTATAGGTCATAGAGGGAATCACCAAGACAAGACAACATGGAACTGCACCTCCCCAGAATATTTCATAATATCAGGACTCCCCTTTCGCAGGGCTAGTTAGATAGCTATTCTATACAAGGTTTTATAGGCCTAGTACCGATGGAAAGGCCATACCCTCTTGTTATTCCAATTTCAGTAAGCTCTGATCTAGTGAATGGGTCTTCCCTGATCCTCATCTGAAGCCCTATCTTTTGTAATCTGACTGTTACATATGTATCATGTGGACGAAAGGCTTTGGGGTGGCCCTAGGGTCTTATGGTGGCCCAAATGCCTTGAGAAAAATATATCCTCAAAGCCTTTGGTGGCCCAAATTCTCACAAGACCTGAGGACCAAACTAGTGGCCAAAGGCCCATATGGATGAATAGTTCTGGCTGCTATAGTAGCTAAGTGCCTACTACAGTTCCCAAACAATACTGCTACAATACTGCAACAGTACCCTAGAAATTTGTCTCCACTCGGATTTGATCCCGGGTATCTTAGATGCACTTGTCGAGACCTCTCCAACAAGGCTGAGGCTCATGTTCCAAAAACATAAACTTCTAATATTCCTTTTGGTGGTATCTCCCATCTTCTACCAATATTTCCAAGAATTTGAGACTTGTAATATTCAATCACAAAACTCCAAGAATCCTTGAACAGTGTTGTCTAGTAGAACCAAACTTGAAATACTTTTTGAGAAATCCATTCTCCTTCCTGGTATACACACCAAAGAGATGAATACAAATACTCATGGTTGGGTAATATTTCCTTCTCAGAAAAACATCTCCTCAAAATAATATCATCACATTTTATAAAGAGAATAGGTTTATCCCATAAATAGTATTTCAATAATGATATAAACCTATTTCATTTGTTCTATGAAATGTACCTTATAATAACACCTAAAACTAATAAAATTTCATAATATTTGAAAAAGAATATTTCTTTACAGAGGTAGTAATTAGTTTTCTATCAGGAAAACTTTTGTTCATCTCCCGTGGTTTATCAATTTGGGTGTTAGTAAACCTAGAAAATTGCTTTGCACCAATATTTATAGAACATTTTATCCTTGATTACCATATCAAACCTCTATAGTTATACTTTTTACCTCACGAGCCTTGGTTTTAATTTTTTCATAGCCATCAAGTACTTGATGGAAGAATTATTAGTGAAAATAATAACCTTAAACACTATCAAGTATTTCCTAAATTTATTATGGAAAAGCAAAACAAAATCATATTCCTTTTTAGTGGTGTAATAATTATTTTTAGAATCATCTAGTAGCTTAAATGTATAATAAATCATATACAACCTCTTATCCTTCCTCTTCACCAAAAAAATTCCTACAACAAGATCACTAGCATCACACATCACCTCAAATGGGAACATCCATTTGTAAGAAGTGATCACTAGTGACATAGTCATTTTCTCATTTTGAATGTTAAATGACTCAATATATTTGTCATCAAATAGAAAAGGTATGTTCCTCGCAATAAGGTAGCAGGGAATCCTAGTATTCTTAGAAAAATATTTAATGAATGTCTTGTAAAATCCATCGTGTCTAAATAAATTTCTAATCCCTATGACATTTTAATGTATTGGAAGATTTTAAATCACATATATTTTAGAATTTTTAACATTTAGTACCTTTGTAGAAACATTATGAACCAATATAATTTCTTCCATATCCATAAAATAGAACATTCCCAAATTTAATATAATATATTTTTCTTTAACAAAATATAAAAAAATTTATTAATTTTGAAGGATGTTTAGAATCACTTCCAACAACAACAAAATCATCCATTAAAATTCAATTATCCATTCAATCATGACTGAGAAAATTACCATCATTTATCAGAAACAATTTGTTGGAGAACAATACAAGAAAAAGAGCATTCACTGGTAAAATGATTTCCCTAATAGGAATCTGAAATTGGTCTTCTTTGGATCCTCAGAAGAAAGAAATATAGTTGTAACCCGAATATCCTTCATGAAAATAGAAATACTCTTTTCTACCCAACCTCTCTAAAATTTGGTGACAAATGGAATACAGACATGATTATAACTAGTAGAATTATTGAGTTTTCTACACACAATATTAACCATATTTTTTCTTATTTCTTAGTTCATGTTTTATTTTTTTTATTTTTTATCACATTCTCTCCACTCTTATTAGGGACTACCTAGACAGGACTTTTCCAAGGATGTTTAGAAATAGTAGATTTTATTTTAGAATTAATTAATCTAATCACTTTCTCATATAACACTTATTTTATGTATAGGTTAATTCATATCTAGGATTCTACTATTAGTTTACACTCAGGCTCCATGATGAAGTTAATCATTAAAAATAATGGAATCCTAGATATCAATTATCCTAAACATAAAATAAGTGTTCTATGAGAAAGTGATTAATAATAATGGACTTATAACCATTATTTTAGAATTTCACCGACTAATAATAGACTTGTTATTATTTAATATACCTAATAGGTTTTGATATTGACTATACTATAGTATGGAAGAAATAATTATAGGTAGTGTAGAGAACATACTTATGAAAGAATATTTCAAATGGTTTGGCAGCGGATGAGCTCCAGATTGGGAGGTGATTGGATTGAGGGAGGACGCATTGGTATGGGTTAACAAAGGTGATCATTTTTCCTCTTAAAGAAGGCAGTGAAGAAATATTTCTCTTTCAGGATATTTTTTCCTGAAACATATCCCTTGAATTGAGACTCATTGGTTGGGTCAAAATGTGTTCCAGGAAATCCCCCTCAAGCTCATCTAAAGGCTTCTTTTCCCTGCTAGAACAAATTACTATGCATGTTTTATTTGGGAATGCATGTGCACTATTAATTTTTTTAGAATCTTAAAAAACACCCCTACATCCTCATAAAAATATTATTTATCTCTAAATAGCTCATTTGTATGAGAGAATTGGTCTTATGTGGGTTCTTTAATTTTTTTGAAAATGTGGAATTACACTTTTTTCAACGAAGTTAAAAATTATTTTTTCTTATTGAGACATCTATGATACCCCCCCCCCCATGAGTCTAGAAAGGGACTACCAAGGATGATAGGTAGATCTTAATCACAATCCATAACTAGTATCATAAAATCTGTTGGTAAAAATAGTATTTTTACTCCCACAATAAAAAAATATATCCCACCAAATAGGATTGTAATGGATTAATACGCAAGTTGTAAAACCACAGTGGTGGGTGGTGGAACTCCTAATCTCAATTATTGAAATAATATAGTGGAATCTGATTAATGCTTGATCCAAAATAACACCGATAATTGAACTATCTTCTTGTATCACCAATGGTTCATGATATAAAAAATCTTCATTGGTCTATAAATTTTTCAAGTATCCTATTCTGAAGTACAATATTACACTCCACCGTGATATTTTATGTGTAAAATTATTCTAGTGGTTTCTTGTTTGAGAATAATTTCTTGAGGAATTCTATATAATATGGGATTTGATTTTGGGACTCTAAGAAAAGAATTCCAATGTTTAGTTTTCTAACAACATTTTTTATTTTAAATAATTCAGAATCATGGTTTTCATTTTAAATCCATTGGGTAAAAGTAATTATAGGAGAAATATAACTCAAAATTTTTGGAATCCCTTTTACTTCCTATTTAATCTTTTTATTAAATTTATTTTCATTACATTTCAAGTCATTTTATTATTATTTTTTGAGTTGAAATATACAGATTCCACGCATTTATAGTGCTTATGTCCAAATTTCTAGATTCAAAATTTTTATATATAAACTTTTCTAGACTTCTCCCATTATTGATTTAATACTATAGGTTGAAAATTTATATATTCATGGTGAGTTTAAAGAACATTTATAGTTATCACATTCATGTAATTTTCTTAAGAGTTCACCTTGGTTGGGCTTGTATGCTTACCCTTATCATTACCACCAACTTCTCTAGTTAGTTTTCCCCATTTGAATTTCCAGATTTTTCATCATAGAATCCATTTGTATTTTATCAAATTTATTTCTCATCAGACCATACTATCTTCTATTTGATCATATCTCTTATTTCTTATTTATAGTTAGAGTATTGATATATTGGTTGGGGTTGTAACTACTTCCCTGGTGGTGGTTGAAAACTAGTGGTTTTTTAGGTCTAGGAACTTAATGCTCTCTCTATGAGATGTTTTAGATGTTTCTATACAAACAGTTGAAATCATTTGAAAATGGATCATCCCTACACTACATCCTAGGACCATAGCTAGAAAAATTTGCATTCTCAGGGTATTGGATTGGTTTATCAAAATTTTGATATCAAGTTTGTGAATTCTCAAACAAGATATTAATATAGAATTTCATCCTGAGACTACTCTATGTATTTTCATTGATAAATCCATCATATTTTGTCTCATCTTGTGAAATAGGATTGGGTTAATTCTATAAAATTGTTCTTATATAATATTATTGTTATTGTGATTTTTGTTCCAATGTGATAAAAATTTATTTAACCTCCTTGGAGGTTCTATCACTGAAATCCCCACTAGCATATTGGTCAACCAATGATTGGTGGTTGGGTGAGAGACTATTGTAGAAACTGTCTTTAAGAAATTTGGGAGTGCATTATTGGTTTGTATATTTTCTATGTAATCCCCTAAATCAGTCTCAATCATCATGGAATAATTCCACCTCATCTTGTATAAAACCAATGATCTTGCATATGATTTCAAAATACATTCTCCTATGGTAAAACATCATAGTTAAAGCTTTATAACATTAATCCCATGTGAAAAATATTTCTTCTTACTGCTATTGAAATCATGTCTGGGAATTTTTCTTGACGAAAAAAGGGAATACTCTGAATTCAAGATCTTCCTCACTCAGGAATCTCAGTGGAAGCAGCTGAACATGATAGTAGAAGTCCCTAATGAAGTCAAGAGAGTATTAATTGATAATTCCATTAAAGGTAGGTAGCTAGGATAATATAGATTGTTTTATTTAATAATATTTGTAATTAAGAGAGAGCTAAATTCATGAAAAATTACTAGATATAGTAGGTAATAATAATTATCTCAGACAATGGGACTCAATTAACTCAATTCCAAGTGGATTCGTATTTTTAGTCAGTTAATTATGAATGGTCTTAGAATATCTATTTCCTTCAATTTTTATTTTCTCATTTTTATTTTTAAAATTCGTATGTTTTCTTTCAATTTTAAGTATGATAGGATATAAAATCAGGGGTTCCATCCATTTTTCCATTCATCAGTATCTTTAAAAGATTTTTTTTTAAATTTCTTTGTAGATTTTTAATAGTATTTGTATATCAAATGTTTTTTTATTTAATGAGTTGCTATTATATTTTTTATATATATTATTTTCTTTGTTTATTATTGTTCACATGTTAAATATCAAGAAACGATGATAAAATTTTACATGCGGTTGTTGGTGAAAGAAAAATTAATTATTTATATCTTTATATAAAACTAGTCTAGTTATGAGTAGAGGTAGATTCACAAGGAAATACTCATAGTGTATGAATTATGTGTGTGACCAAGTAAAAAAATAGAATGAAAATAAAATAAAATATCACAATAAGTAGATGAGAATGGTAATTATAGATGAAAAATGATCATAATGGTGATATTTGTGGGTTTGAATTTAGACAAGTGGGAAAGACAGAGGATCAAAAACTATTGAGAATAAACAAATGCTTCAATATGGGTATTCAAATGGGTGGTTTTTATAATTATTTTCCTTTATTCATTAATATTAATATAAGAACATGGAATTCATTGAAAAAGGATAAATATATTTTCTTTATGTAAAATGATAAATAAATAAACTCTATAGTTTTTTAACTCCATAAGTGACTCGATCAATATATGATAACAAAATAGTTGTCATTTACTTAAATTGTTCAGTTGAACTTGGTGTGATACTCTATTTTGAGATTGATCTAATTTTCATTAAAATAATTATATTTAATATAGTTTCAATTTAAATACAATAAAGATCAGTTTTCAATGATACATTATGTTTTTTAATTAATGATTGTTGAAAGATAAATAGAGAGAAGCTTCTAGTTAAGTACATGCAATAACGAAGTAATATAAAATATCCAAAATCACCTATTCACCCAGAAATTTTTATCTGAAAATAATGATCACATTAAACATATTAATTTTTTTGGAAACATATTAATTCATTTCTTAAGTAATTATGAAACATAAGAAAATATAGAATAGTGATCTCTCTCTCCCGTAGCTCCAGCTAGATTCTCGGTAGCTCCCAATCATGAGTCTCGGTCCTCGACCTCTTCTATGTATTATAACTAATATGGTTTGGGGGTTTGTTTCTATTTCTAAGGTTAATGTGTCTATAATTTTGATTCCACCTTTTTTGACTCTTCTTATTATGCCCATCTTCCACTGCCACCTCCTTTCCCTACTACTAGATGATCTCTATTGCCTCCACGTGGAACATTCACTATTAAATTTTTTCCTCAATGGTGACGATAAAACATGACCATCCAATTTAATTTTAATCTACATGATGATCAATTCCATGAATTGAACATGATATAACACCATGGATCCTCTGCACATGGAACAATCAATGGTAGGGACAACTGATTGAAGGTGCTCAAATCTCCCATTCCCATGATCTTCTATCTAAATGTAACTTTTTCAATCAATCAAAAGGGGTGCAGGGGATCTATAAATTTAAAAATGAATTTCTCTTTAGAAATTTAGCATGTGGTCTAGCTTGAATTAATCTTTTCAATTTATTTTTATTCCTCACTTCATTCCCTTGTAGCACCAAGTATGTTTGACTAGATCCAAAATCCTCATTTTTTTCTTGTACTTCACTTGTTGAAATATGAGAATTATATATATATATATTATTTGTATTAAAAATAAATATATATACATTAATATGTGTTTAATATTAATATATATATATATATCAATTAAAATTAAAATTTATTATTTTATATATTATATGTTTTCATTTTCTATCCTATTCTTTTTTTATTTACTTACTATGTTGAGGCCACATCTTCATGGATAGTCTTAATGCACGAAAAAACTAGTGTATTAGTGGGGACGAAAGTTCTATAGAAGTGGAAAGTTGGAAGCCACATGACACTGTAGTTTGGTTCGGTGTTCGGGATCAGCAGGTAATGCCTCCGTCTTGGTTCCTTCTTCAAAGAGGTTTCAACAGTGGTGGATCTTACTCAACATGAAGGTATTGAGGTTTTCATTTAATGTTCAAGAATCAATGGGAGATAAAAATCATCATTTTCATCTTCAGGTATTTTTTTCCATTGATTTTTTCAATGACAACTGCATTATTCTTTTACAGCTTTGAAAGTGAACTAATTCAAGGAACTTGGGTTTGTCTGGGGGTTTGCATATCCATATTGGTGATCAGATTCAGTATCAAGATAGGTAGTGGGATGTTGGGGACTCTCTATTATTTCAACCTCAAGGTATCTGTTGGAAAATACTCATTATAATGGAAGGCCTGGTAGTGGATCTTAATTTATTTAAAAGACACGGTACAGTGGTGTGTTAAGGATGATGCATGGAACTGATGGTTCATTGAAAAGTCATGGTACAATGGAGTGTTAATGTTGAATATGCTGATGTTGTAGTGATATGTGGTAGGATGAAAGATGTGGATGTGGTAGAGTAGTGCGGTAAGGTGGAAGAAGAGGACTCATAGAAAGTGTAATTACCATGAGGAGAGGTGATGCACGATCAACAAGTTATTAACTATGAATGAGGTTCACAGTAGGCAGTTAGTGAGGTTAAATCATTTTACTAACCATGGTGTAGTTAGTATATAGACTACAACTAAATTTACATGTAATAAATAAACAACTCAGAATCAAATTCAAATTAAAAAGTAAATAATTATTAAAATAAAAAATATAATTAATTATTTTCCAAAATATAAAGGATGAACAAAATTATTTAATACAGTATATACATTAAATTAAGATAATATATTAACACAAAATATTAATTTATTTCAATTAAATTTTATTTAAAATAAATAATAAAATTATATAAGATAAATAATATTTTTAAAAAATAAAAAATATTAATTTTAAAAACAATTGAAATTAAAATGACATTACAATAAAATAAAAATAAATATTTAAATTACTATTTTAAAAAACACAAAATGGATTTAATATTAAAATAATGATGGGTAATAAAAATATATTTATATAACTGAAAAATAAACAAATAATAAAAAATAAATAATGAAATTAATTTTCTAACATTATTCTTATATAATTCATAAAAAAATAAGTTATAAACATCTAATGTTTATTAAATAAAAAAATATTTTCACATTAAATACAGAGCTAATTATATTAAAAGTTGTACCGAAAATTAATGAAATAAGAGATACATTAAAGGTGAAGGAGTAATATATCCCTATGACATTAGTTCAGACTATATATATACATTATGAGTTTGTAGTTATATCTTTTGGGTTGTCTAATCCCCCAACACTATTCATGAATATTATGAATAGTGTTTTGCATGACTATTTAGATAAGTGTTTGGTTGTGTTTTGTTGATGACATAATTTTAAATTCTAAACGTCATGTGGATCATTAAAGATACCTAAGGATATTTTTGAAAACCTTAAATGAAAATAAACTATATAATTTTTTTTGTAAGTGTTGATTTTGGTTGTAATAAATTTTATTCATCAAGAATATTTTATCTAAATATATAATAACATTTGATCTTAATAAAATTAAAATTATTGAATAATATAGAAGATATGTTATTATCCATAAGATTCATAGTTTTCTTGGATTATCGGGTTACTACCTGATGTTTGTTGAAAACATTTCTTAGTTATATAGCCCACTTAATAGGTTAATTGGAAAAGTAGTTAAATACACATTGATGAAAGAATGTGATGATTTTTTCTAGGAACATAAAAGAAAATTAGTGAATGGTCTAGTTTTATCCCTACCTTACCTAAAAGGTGATTTTTTATCTACAACATTGCATAATTAAAGGGAATTGGATTTGTTATGGCGAATAATGATATATAAATTCTTTATTCCATGCATCAACTAAAACCACATGAGTTAAACTATCCAAATGATGATTTGGAATTATCATTTATGGTTTTTCCTTAAAATATTTGACTACATTATTTACATGGAGTAAATATTAAATATATAATGATCATAAAAGTTTGAATTATGTATTCACAAAGAAAGAGTTGAACCAGAGGTAGAGATAATTGCGGGGAATGATTAATAATTTTAACTGAATTAATTGTTACCATCATAGAAAATCAACTAAAGTAATAAATGCTTTTATTTGGAAAGTTAATGTTACATTATCCATGTTATGTTTGAAACCTAATCCTTTGGTTAATTATCTGTTGAATTTTTTCCAAGAAATTCTGCATGCAAGAACATCATATTTTTTTTAGGTTTCAATATAATCATCTTTTTCATAAATAATTAAACTGGATTAGAAGTAGGATCCCTTTTTAATGGAAAAGGTTGAATCAGTTAAGAATGATATGTTTCTAAATCTTATTGTTGATGAACAAGGTGTTATCATATATTTATAGAAATTATGAGTTCCTTATTATTTAAAATGTAGTATATAATTTTTTAGAGAAGCTTATAGTTCCCCATTTTCTATTCATCCTTGATTAATTAGGATTTGTAGAGACCTTCAAAAGTATTAATCGTGCGATGGAATGAAAAGAGACATTTTTTACATTACAATTAATGTTGTGACACGACTATACGTTAATACTGAATGATAATTACTGAAGGATATTATTCAGTATTCTATTATAAAATATTTAAAATGAAATATATATCTATGGATTTCATGGTGGTAAGACCAAAGACATCTCGAGTTCATAATGTGATTTGGGATATTGTTGATTGATTATATAAATTTTTACATTAGCTTATTTTTCGATATAAAATGTTTTTAGATAATCCTTCTTGAATGTGCCTTAAATAGATAATCTTGTTTCATGGAGTTTCTATTTCTATTAAATATGACTATGATCCTAGGGTTAAATCCAAATTCTAGAAAGGCCTTCTCAATATTTTGTGTACAACATTAATATTCAATATATATTTTCATTATCAATTTCATGGATAGTCTGAGAAAAAGAATCATACATTGGAATACATTATTTGATATATTTAATGAATTAATATAACTTCTTTGAATTTCAATGTAATTTTTTTATTTATATGGAATTATTTTGAGACCGCGAAATTCGACGGCATGTAATTCCGAGGAACGGAGAGCCCAGAATGGAATGTTTTACATTTTCTATTGTACGTTTTGTAAACATGCAAGTGGGATTTTTTAAATTATTAACTGTCACTCAGACCAAATATAAATAAGCACATTTGTATTTAGAATGCTGGAATTCACAAATAAATGATTAACCTTGATAATCAAGGGCAAAGCAGAAAAGTTCTTTTCATACTTTTTGAGAAAAATAATAAAATAATTTAAATGAATTATTTTTTTTTAAATCTGACATTGGAGTGGAGGACGACGACGCAATGGGGTAGTGATAGGTAGCGACCATGCACATCCATGAGGCTCATTAATTTATTTTTACACTCATAGTGTAAATACACTTTAATGATGCATAAAAATGTTGTTGTTTCTTAAATAAAACAATGTAATGAAGGGACATCACATCATAATGGGAATTCAGTGACGTGCCCCTATTTATAATTCGACGCACAAGGAAAATATGGTTTAACAAATTGGAGGATTCTTGATAAAACACTATTATGATGAATATTTCATTAATAATAAATTATATAATTTCCTCACATTGTGCTAAATATGTTTATTTATAAAATATTTGGTATTTGATCATTTATTTGAAAATTTAGTGAAAATTCAAGTTTTACCTTTTATAGTGCACTGTAGTAATTCTAAGATAAATATTTTTATATTTGTTATATGAATTTTAAATTTTGTAACAATGTTACTAACGAAATTTTCTACAACTTTTATTCAGGGTACTAGATTGAAAGAGTGCATTTGGTTGTTGAAAATGGGCCATGAAGACAACGTTTGGCGGGACTCGCCAAAATGGACATAGGTTCTGTATTTGGACCATAACTTCTTAATATGTTCTTGGATTAGGCACATATGTTGAGAGGAGATCGGAGATTCATTTTCCGACAAATAATTTTTCTGGAAGGAGATCAGGTTCATGCGTTTTGGAGGTCAGATGGGAGGTGAAAGTTGTATTAAAATATTAGGCTGAGATTTCCCATTCACACTTGACACCTCTTTAAACCTAGCCTACCCTCCACTCTATAAATTAGTGTTTTTCACATTTTTATGGGTTGGTAAGTGCATTAGGAGATTGTATACATAGGAGAATTGGTTTCACCCAAATTCTCCAACCATTGTAATAGGGTTAGATCTTGAAGAAAGGATCCCCTCATCAAAGCCTCCTTCTCTTCTTCATTTTGTAATGTATTCATTTGTGTAATATCCTTCTTTGATCTACTATTATTCTTTATCTTTTCTTATATTTTGTTTAAATTTATTCCTCTCTTAGTCTTCCTAATTGGGTTGGAATTCTTGAGTAGAAGCGTTTTTGGGTAATACCCATTATAAACCTTTGCACATGCAAAACACTTCTACGATGATTACGCCACCCATGGAAGAGTAGTTCTTCATAGTAATCGATTGACCTCTATACTTCCTCCTTCATTTATATTGAATCAGTGAGCTACTATAATTCAAATATTATGATCAATTAATTGAGTTTTTAATTGAAATTATACTAAGAAAGCAATTGAATAGTTAAAACAAAACACGCGAGGTCAGGAATTGTGTGAACTGTGAGAGCGCAACCTTAACTAGTAATTCAAAACCACACGGGATCAATTTGAAGAGTTAAAATCCAATACATAAACTCAATTAATCCTCATTTTCAGAGTGTTTATGTTCCTTAATTTACCACTTAGCATAATCTAATCTTAGAACATCAATCAAAGTAGGGTGTTGCGATTGCATGTTCCGAAGTTAGCCTAAGGTTAAATTCACTTCATCTTCATTGTAATGTTAATTCTCGTAGGGATCGAGATTTAACAAATTAAGTGATAATAATTAAGTGAATATTAATTTAAATAAAAATTATTAATAAATTATTGAATAGGTAGAGTTAGATCGATTATGTCTTTTAAAATATTTTTTAAAAAAACATCCTCTGGTTGTGTCTTTTTAATCAAGCTTCATTTCAAAATTAAAAACAAAAAATGCAATATTCTTCCAGCAAACTTCTTAAAGTTTTATAAACTTCAATCAACCCCCATCCTTTCATGTAGTGTTTTTATTCTCTTTTATTTTATTTTTGAAATACCTCTAGAATGTTGTTTTAATTCACTTCTTCCTTTGAGAGACGACCGTGGTCAGCCACATTACTGCACCAAAGTACCCCAAAATCATACTAATCATTTGAGGGCACCCACAAAACTTCTCTATCAAGTTGGTGCCATTTTCGGGGAGGCAAGTGATTTATTCAACCATTTAGAGGTATTTCTTTTATTCTTCATTTTATTATTTTCTTCACCTTTCTCTTTCATCCTTCCCCTTTCTCAAGTTTTCATTTTTTTTCATCCTATTGTTTTCTTTTTGGACAATCAACTCAAACTTCTCATTTATATTTTACTATGGTCAGATTTATTTCATTTCATTGTTTTCTGATTTATGACATGAACTAGTCTCAAAGATCTCTTATATCTTGACCCTAAGATTGAACGTAGCCTTAGGGCTCAAATCAGACATTTTCAGTCTACAAGAAGTTTCAATATTTAACTAGTTCGTGAATTCCTCTCTTCTGGAAACATTGAAATTGGAAGAAATTAAAATTAAAACATAAAAGAGGAACCAATGGTTGGAAATAATAGAAATGAACTTAATAGAACCATTCGAGAATTGGCTGCACCTGATATTAACTATCAACCAAATTTTATTGCATACCCGAACCTCGAATCAGACTATGAGTTAAAATCTAGATTAATTAACCATCTTCCAAAATTTCATGTCTCATCTGGTGAGGATCCAAACAAAAAACTTAAAGAATTTAATGTGGTTTTCTCAACCCTTAAACCATGAAATCTTTCTGAAGATAAAATCAAATTAAGACCATTCCCATTATCACATAATGGAGCTGCAGAAGATTGGATGTATTATTTACAACCAGAGGATGTAACTTGTTGGAACGATTTAAAACATCTTTTCTTGCAGAGATTTTTTCAAGCATCGAGGACCACTTCTATTCGTAAGGAGATCTCGGGGATTAATCAAGCACAAGGGGAGTCAATGTATGAGTACTGGGAGTGATTCAAGAAGTTGTGCGCAAGCTGTCCACATCACCAAATCAGTGAGCAACTCCTCATCCAATACTTCTATGAAGGAATCACACCCATGGAGAGGAGCATGGGGGATGCTGCAGCTAGAGGGGCATTGGTGGACAAACAAACAGTAGCTGCATGTGCGTTGATCGACAAGATGGCCCAAAACTCCCAATAATTTGGTGATAGAGGTACACTACATGTCAGGGGAGTACATCAGGTAAGTCCTTCTTCTCATGAGAGTAATTTGATTGATACCAAGTTAGAAGAATTGAAAACTATGTTGAGGCAAATTGCTTTGGCAAAAAAGACATCTCTACCCCCTCCTTCAAGGCCTTGTGGCATTTAAACTGAGACAAGCCACCCAACTGACTGTTTCCCCCAACTACAAGAAACTGATGATTGTGCAGCAATATTACCTTGGAGACCATATCAGCAATAGAAACAACAACCATACCCCCAATATAAGTTTGATCCAACATACAACCAATGGTGTAAGGATCAATCAGTCATGAGGTATGGCTCTGGACAACAACAATGTCCCCCTTTTCAACCAAACTTCTAGTAGCCTCCACCTTACCAAAAGGGTTTCCAACAACCCCAAAGGAGATTTGAAGCTCAAACATCAACAATTCAGCAACAAGGGAATCTCCAACACAAGGTAGAGTCTAACATTGTTTATATTTTGAAACAAATTGTTCTTAATGAACAGAATGAGATGAAGAGTCAAGGTTCGGGGCTGAGAGAGTTGAAGACTCAAATGAGCCAGATTGCCACCACCCTCCATGAACATGTGAGTAAGAATTCTGGAAATCTACCTTCCCAACCCACTCCAAATCCAAAGGGGAATGTCAGTGCCATCACATTGAGAAGTGTGAAGCAATTGAACGATACATCTAAACCTACCATTCCACTGGGATTCACCTAAACTCTAGAGAAGCCACATTCTATACCGACGGATGAGCAATCCAAGGAGTAAGATAAAGGTAAGAAAAATATTGATGATGTTCCTCCAAAACCCCTTCCTTTTCCAAAAAAGTGTTGTTCAAACCAATAAGATGGCTGAAAAAGTAATGAAAAATGAGGTTTTGGACACATTCAAGCATGTGGAGAACAACATTCCTCTACTTGAAGCCATTAAGAAAATTATAAGGTATGCAAAATTCTTAAAAGAACATTGTACCAATCGAAGAGGGTTCATGGGAAATGAGAGGATCAACCTTTTAAGGAATGTGCCAGCACTCATTACACCAACTCTAGAAATGCCGACAAAGTGCAAGGATCCAGGGACATTCACCATCCCATGTACCATAGGGGAGTTGCACTTCTCTGATGCTCTTTGTGATTTAGGAGCTTCAATAAATGTGATGCCTCACTCTGTATTTTCTTCTTTACATGATGGTGAGTTGAAACCGATGAGAGTAGTGGTGCATTTGGAGAATAGAGCTACGACATATCCAAGTGGGAGTTCTTGAGGATGTAGTTGTCTGGGTAAGAGACATGATCTTTCTAGAGGATTTCTATTTGCTTAACATGGAGGATGATCAGGTAAGTTCTCATGCCTTCATTCTTTTAGGTAGGACGTTCCTCAAAACTGTGAAAACTATCATAAATGTCAATAGGGGTAAACATTCCATGGATTTTGCGGATGAAGTTGTGATATTTAATGTTATGGACTCCATGAAGTTCCCCATTGAGGACCATTCTGCTTTTGTTATCTCCCATTTTGAACCACCAAGTAAAAACTCCATGGAATTTTATTGTTCTATGATTAGGGAGATTATGAGTATTGGTTCTAGTTTGATGTCTAAGAGTACTTAGACACCTATTTCTAATGCAAAAGACTATATTAGATTTGATTTTTAAATGGATTCATATTCTAATCTTGATCATGTGAACTCTGATTATGACATGGATATTGAGTATGCTGATGGATTTAGTGCTTTATTCTCTGATTGTGGTGTTTTTTATTCTGATACTGATGTTCATTGTGCAGATATATCTGTTGCATCAATTTGTCCATCTATACATCAACCCCTTACATTAGAACTCAAGCCATTGCCCCCAAATCTTAAATATGCATACTTGATGAATGGTGATAGATTACCTGTTATCATTTCTAACAATCTCTATTTTGAACATGAAGAAAAACATTTGAATCTATTGAGAGATAACATTAGGGAAATTGTTTGGACATTGGCAGACATATCAGGTATTAGCCCCTCTATTTTCATGTATAGGATTCTCTTAGAGGATGGGGCTAAACCGGTGAGGCAACCATAAAGGAGACTCAATCCAACACTTTTGGAGGTTGTTAAAAAAGAAGTTTCAAAATTAATCAAGGCAGGTATAATCTATCACATTTCAGATTGTCAGTGGGTAAGTCCAATTCAGGTTGTGCCTAAGAAAACTGGTTTCACTGTTTTAAAAAGTGAAAATGATGAGTTAGTTCCTGTGAGAGTTCAAAACAGTTTGCGTGTGTGTATTGATTATAGGAAACTAAATCAATCCACTCGTAAGGATCATTTCCCACTTCCATTCATTGACCAGATGCTTTAAAGACTCACAGGTAGGACACATTACTGATTTTTGGATGGTTTCTCTGGCTATTTTCAGGTTCCCATTGTAGTAGAGGACCAGGAGAAGATGACATTCACCTGCCCATTCGGTACCTTTTCTTATCGAAGAATGCCATTTGGACTTTGCAATGCCCCAGGTACCTTCCAGAGATGCATGGTGAGTATTTTCTCGGATTTCATTGAGACCTTCATGGAGGTATTTATGGATGATTTTAATGTTTATGGATCCTCATTTGATGAATGTCTATCTAGTTTGGGTGATGTGTTGCATCGTTGTATTGAGAAAAATCTGGTCTGGAATTTTGAAAAATGTCATTTTATGGTCGAAAAGGGAATCATCTTAGGTCATATAGTCTGACAACATGGAATTGATGTTGATAAATCTAAGGTATACATTATTTTATCCCTACTATATCCTACATGTGTGCGTGATGTTCGGTCATTCCTTGGACATGCTGGATTTTATCGACGCTTCATCAGAGATTTTAGTAAGATCGCTCTACCCTTATCTAGATTGCTTCAAAAATATATTGAATTCAATTTTGATGATTCATGCAGGGTATCATTTGATGATCTAAAGAAGTGTCTGGCCACTCCACTAATCATACAGCCCCCGCGGTGGGACCTTCCATTTGAGCTTATGTGTGATGCATTCAACTTTGCGGTTGGAGATGTCTTATCTCAGAGGGTGGAAGGACGTTCACATGTGATTGACTATGCATCAAGGACATTGGATTCAACCCAATAAAAATACACTACCATAGAAAAAGAGTTTCTTTCTGTCATATTTTCTTTAGATAAATCCCGTTCATATTTATTGGGCTCTAAAGTAGTTGTTTTTTCAGAACATGTAGCTTTGAGGTACCTCCTAAAGAATACAGACACAAAGCCATGACTTATCTATTGGATGCTTCTTCTTCAAGAGTTTGACATCGAGAGAAAGGACAAGAAGGGGTCAGAGAATTTGGTTGCAGACCACATGAGTTGTCTTACTCACACACTAGAGGTTGACACCTTGGACGAGGTACCACTTCAGGACACTTTTCTCGATGAACATCTTTATTCCATCTCAGTTACGAATCCTTGGTATGGTGATTTAGTGAACTTAATTGTTGCCTCTGAAATCCCTACAAATTTAAAGAAACATCAAGTCCATAAATTAAAAAGTGAGTCTAGGTTTTATGTGTGGGATGATCCTTACCTCTGGCACATGTGTAGTGACCATGTCATTAGGAGGTGTGTTCCCGATCATGAGTTTGAGTCTATTTTTCATTTCTATCATACACTTGATTTTGGTGGACACTTTGGACCCCAACGGACAGCTAGGAAGGTTTTGGACTCTCGATTATATTGGCCTAGATTATTCCATGATGCCCATGTGATTTCTAAGTCATGCTCTCATTGCCAACACACTGGGAACATTTCTAGGAGACCTGAGATGCCCCAAAAACCCATATTATTTTGTGAGATTTTTGATGTATGGGGCATTGGATTTATGGGTCCTTTTCCAAGTTCATATGGTTTCTTGTATATTTTTGTTTCTATTGATTATGTGAGTAAATGGGTGGAGGCCAAGGCCACCAGGACTGGCGATTCTCATGTTGTAGTGGATTTTGTCAAGGCTCAACTTTTCTGTAGGTTTGGAGTACCAAAGGCCATCATCATTGACCAAGGGACACACTTTTGCAATATGAATTTTGCTTCCCTCCTTCTAAAGTATGGGGTGACATGAAAAACATCAACACCATACCACCCCCAAACAAATGGCCAGGCTGAGGTTTCAAATCGTGAGTTGAAACAAATCTTGGAGAAAACTGTGCAGCCAAATAGGAAGGATTGGAGAAAGTGCTTGGATGATGCATTGCAGGCTTATAGGACAGCATACAAGACACCCATTGGTATCTCCCCATTTCAGATTGTTTTTGGGAAAGCATGTCATCTCAATGTGGAAGTTGAGCATCGGGCTTATTGGGCTATAATGAAATGCAACATGGATTTGGCCCAAGATGGAATCCAAAGTAAGCTACAAATTCAAGATCTTGAGGAGATTAGATTGTCTTTATATGAGAACTCAAGTCTCTACAAGGAAAGATCAAAAGCATCTCATGATAGAATGATCCAAAAAGGGAGTTTCATTTTGGAGAGAAAGTACTTCTCTACAGTTGACGACTAAAGCTGATGCCTGGTAAGTTGCATTCCAGTTGGGTAGGTCCTTATATTGTATCTAATGTTTTTCCTTATGGTGCAGTGGAGATCACACAAGAGGACACTGGAAGGATATTTATAGTCAATAGGAAGCGTTTGAAGAGATACATTGAGGGACTTCCTACTGATGCAATAGATTTTATCACACTACATGACCCCATCATCACTTGAGCACATTAGGCTGTTCCTAACACTTTCACTTTTATATTATTTGTCCTATTTAAAAATTCTGCATTTCATGTGCATATATCATCTTATGGGTTCACATTGAGGACATTGTAATATTTTATGTGTGGGTGAGGGAACCTTTCAGATTAGTAATTTCATATGTTTTCCTGTTAAAAAAAAATTGTGTGTTTTTCAAATTTTGTGTGTTTATTTTTCAATCTTCTTTGTTTTTTTGAAATTTTTGAGCTGAAATGATTCTCATCATAATTTTGAAATGCATATCAATGAGTGAAACAATTTATCCCATGAAACTGAGATTCAATGAATGCTGAAAATGACTTTGTTTCAAGTTCAAATATTTAGTAATATCATGAAAAGTACATTGAATTTTGAATCCCATGCCACATCTCACTGTCTATATATTTGAAACCACATTCCTGTGAGGCTCCTAAACCATTACTTTCATATTCTTTACATTCACCTCACTTCTTGAGAGAACCAAAAAATGCTTGATTAAACCATAATTTGATCGATTCCTATCAAAACTTGAGGGTTTGAGGTACTTATGTTTAAATGATTGAGGCATTTGTTTGGTATTAAAGCCCCTATTTCAAAGAATACTTTTTTATAATGTCCTACCTTGAACATTTAATCCTTGTAGCCCTTATAATCCATGCACATCCTGTTAGGTTAGCCACATTACAAGCCTATTTTCCTTATCCAACCAACTCTTGAAGTGAAATTGCATAATCTAGTTGATATTAAGTGTGGGGGAAGCTATCTTGTGTTGTACTACCACATTCCGTGACACTTTGGGTGGAAAATTAAATTTTGAATAGATTCTTTTGCTGCTAAAGAATTTCATTATATTGAAAGTTGTTCCTTTCCTGGAGCTTTCATGACAAGTGAAGTTGTGCCCTTTCTGGAGCTTATAATTGAGGTTGAAAGCTATGCCTATATGGAGCTTTCAAGAAAATCATGTTTGAGAAGATTGAATTTTTTTATGCTGAAATGATGAATGGTGTAAACATTCCATGACTTTTCATGATGATGGAGATGGATTGATACTATGGGGATTGATGAGGAGACTATATTTAAGCGAAAATTAGATTAATGCAATTTTCCTTCAAAAAGAGTAAAGCCCTCCTCATTCAACCTCAGAATTTTTCACATCTAAATACTACCAACCAAAAGCCACAACACAACCCTGAAAAGTCCTCATGATAAACATAGGTCCTTGAATCTCATCGGGTAGCGATGTAGGAATTTATCAAGCCTATGGTGACCCTTGTATGAGTTTGGATGAGAAAGACATTGCAAAAAAATTGATATTTGAGTGATGAGAGAAAATTCAAGCGAGGTAAGTGTTTTGTGCATAGGAGGATAAATGAAGTGGAAATATATTGAATGATATAAATGGATAATTTAAAATATGGTTTTTTATGAGGCATGATATCTTTTTATTCTTAGTTTGGAATTTATGGATCTCAATGATACGTGTTTTAAAATTTGTTTCTATTTGATATTGATGTTTACTTGATATGAGGTTTTGGCCAGGACTGCAAAAGGGTAAGTGTGGGGGGGGTTGATAAAAAACTATTTTGATGAATATTTTATTAATAATAAATGATATAATTTCCTCACATTGTGCTAAATATGTTTATTTATAAAATATTTGGGATTTGATCATTCATTTGAAAATTTTGTGAAAATTCCAGTATTACCCTTTATAGTGCACTGTAGTATTTCGAAGAGAAATATTTTTATATTTATTATATGAATTTAAAATTTTGTAAAAGTGTTCCTAACTTACTTTTCTAGAACTTTTATTCAGGAAACTAGAGCTAAATAGTGCATTTGTTTGGTGAAAATGGGACATGAAGTCAACATTGGGCTGGACTCTCCAGAATGGACATAGGTCTTGTATTTGGACCATAACATCTTAATCCGTAATTGGATTAGGCCCAAATTTTGATAGGCGCTCAGGGATTCATTTTCCCACAAATCAAACTTCTGTAAGAAGAGCTGTTTAATGCGTTTGGAGGTCAAATGGGTGGAGAAAATTGTATTAAAGTATTTGGACTATATTTCCCATTCACACTTGAAACCTCTTTATACCTATCCTCCCCTCCACTCTATAAATTATTGTTTTTCTCATTTTGAGGGGTTGAGACGTGAATTAGTAGATTGGAGGCAGTGGAGAATTGGTTTTACCCAAATTCTTCGACCATTGTAAGCGGGGTAGCTCTTGAAGCAAGGATCCCCTCATCAAAGCCTCCTTCTCTTCTTCATTTTGTAATGTTTTCATTTGTGTAATAATATTCTTTGATCTTATTTTATTCCTCATCTTTTCTTCTATTTTGTTTAAATTTGTTCTTCTCTTAATCTTCCTAATTGGGTTGTAATTCTTGAGTAGATGCGTTATTGGGTTATACCCATTATAATCCTTTTCACATGCAAAACACTTCTACGATGATTACTCCACACATGTAAGACTAGTTCTTTTTAGTAATCGATCGACCTCTATCCTTCTTCATTAATTTATTTTGAATCAATGAGATACTGTAAATCACATATTTTGACGTATTAATTGAGTTTTTAATTTAAATGAAACTAATAAATAAATTGACTAGTTAACACAAAACACGCGAGGTCGGGAATTGTGTGAACTCTGAGAGCGCAACCTTAACTGGCAATTCAAAACCACACAGGATCAATTTTTAGAGTTCAAATCCAATCCCTAAACTCAATTAATCCTCATTTATAGAGTGTTTATGTGACTTAAATTACCACTGACCATAAGTTAATCTTATAACATCATTCAAAGCAGGGTGTTGCTATTGCATGTTCTGAAGTTAGCCTAAGGTTAAATTCACTTCATCTTCGTGGTAATGTTAATTCTCGTAGGGTTCGGGATTTAAAAAATTAAGGGATCATAATTAAGTGAATATTAATTTAAATGATAATGATTAATAAATGATTGAAGAGGTAGAGTTAGATCGATTACGTCTTCTAAACTATTTTCTAAGAAAAAACATCTTCTTGTTGTGTCTTATTAATCAAACTTCATTTCAAAATTAAAAACAAAAAAATGCAATATTCATCCAGAAAAATTATTCATGCTTTATAAACATCAAACATCCCCCATCCTTTCAAGTAGTGTTTTTATTCTCTTTTATTTTATTTTTGGAATACCTCTAGAAAGTTGTTTTAATTCACTTCCCCCTTTGAGAGACGACCTTGTTCAGCCACTCTACTACATCTAAGTACCCCAAAATCATACTAATCATTTGAGGGCACCCACGATAGTGCTCTATCAATTCTCTAGAGATCCTCTTACATACTTCCACCCTAGAGAAGAAAAAATAATTCCAGTGGCACTTTACCTTCTTCGTCATGCCTTTCGATGATAGGAGTTGATAGAAGATGTCAACAAATTAACCCCGTGAAGATGAACGTGCAGAAAATAACATTATAAGAGGCAAAGTTTTTTATTTTTTAAAAGTTCTAACCCATTATTTTTCTGAGAAACGACGAATGTGGATAAACCCCCGAACTAGTTGAACAGTGGATCATGCGTTATAATGGGAGGGTGACTTTTTCTTTTGGGTTGATTATTCCAGATTAACCATTTGGATGAATGATTTAATGAAAACATCCTAGAGCACCCACCGTGTTAAAACATCTAATGTGGAGTGCCTGGGCTAACACAAACAAGGCCCAAGCACCTCTGCTAATGTGTTCTTGGGGGCCACATTCTCAAAGTGACGACAAGGCTGGTTTGAAAGCATCGCGGTAATGACAACATCGCCAAGAGACCATTTGTACAAACAGTGGAAGGAACGGACCACTGGATCACATCGAGTGGCCTAAAAAGGATTATTCTGTAATGCCGACATCATCAACATAATCAGTGGTGGCACGCCTCTCTAGTTGCATGGAGGAGGCGACCCACATTGGAGGGCTGCATTGACAGGGATTTCATGACTCATCAGTCACAGAAGAATATGGGAGAACACAACACCATGTGGGATCCACATGGATAGTGGCACATTTCTATTCTACCAGGAATGCTAAAGGCGCCATGACCAATAAAATGTGGCAGGGGTCGGATGCGATGCAAGGAGGGCACCACGCGGAAAGTGTGACCCACCCCTGCAGGCCACGTTTAGACTATAGGGGTCGCGGCTGGCTGTCGAATCCTACGGGCTCACACAGACAGCACTGCACGGCCATTCACCCTACTTTCAGGATGAGCCCCCAGTGATCCAGAACCATGCCTCTCTGGGCCAGGCTAGACAAGATCGGGTCGCTGGGCTTCCTGGCAGGCTGGACCCTCTGATTACTAGGTCGGGCCCTATGAGGACTATTGGGCCCCTCCCACAAGCCAGGAAGAACCAGAACGACCTCGACCCATACTAGGTCAGGTCAAGTCCTTCTAAATGAACGATGGTATTTGGAACCCTCGGGTGGAGTTGGTTGGTTCGGTCCGACCGGGTCGGACGAGGCCTCGTCACAACCGGCCCCATGGTTACTTAAATGCTCTTATCATTCCAACCGCACATCTGATTGATCGGCTGTTTGTGGTGTTTGGACCCTCTCAATTAGTCATATTGTTTGGCATGCTTTGTGGTGACTTTCATAGACGTCGAGAAGCAACGAATGACTTGATAATCAGTTCTCCCAAGCGCACTACGTATGGAACCATCGGTTTTCTGAGACCTGAAGACCACTCAAGGATGGCCCACTGAGTAGTGGCTCTATGTGACCCAGCTAGCCCATGGTGGGGAGCAACTATGTTTGACCCGACAGACCCATGCTACTCAATAGGAGGACTACCTCAGTTCAACCATGGTGGGAAGTGGCTCTGTGTGACCCGACATACTCACAGTACACATCAGGGATGAGTACTACATCAGTTCAAGGTTAGTGGTAAGAGGCTCCGTGTGACCCGGAATTCACACTATACTCAATAGAGGAGGTGTTCTCTAGCTCCCAAGGAGTTTGACGTCTGTGACTGACAATACTACTATCACTATCCTTGAAAATATCTTGTTTGAGTTTCCCTGTGTTTCATTATTTTGTTTTAGTAATTGTTGTGTATTATTTATTTTTTGGTGTCTCTATTGTGTACTATGTTACTCACCCCTATACGGGCTTCTCCCACATGTGTTGTGTCTAGTGTAGATGATCGATGTTTCGACAAGGGTGCTTAAAGAGATGGGATAGACATTCGCTATGACGGTGGACTTGGTGGCCTAGTACCATGCCCGACCATTAGGATAAAGTGGAAAAGACTTACAAATATATCTTCTAGTATCTTTACTACTCTCAAGATAGGGTGGGGTTTATTATATATGTCCATCAAAGCATTTTTCATACTTTATAGTTTTCATTACTTTTCTTGTGTTTGTATTCTGTCCCACATTCCGCCAGCTATACTTACACTCAGTTTATTCAATGGTATGCCATTTCCCTTTTGTGAGTTGGGACTTGTTTGAGAATATGTGTTTGTATAAGTATCCAGTCTAATTCCTCCCACTTGAAGGGTTAAAACATCATCTATAATCACCATCCCCTGGAATTCGGGATGTGGGATTGGGGTTGTCATGGCACAGGCCCCAGGGGACGGGTTGTGACAAAGTGGTATCAGAGGGTGGTCAGTCCTACCACGATGACTGCTAGTCTTTTTTTGTGGTGATAGTGTTAAGTTTTTCGAGTCAACTTTCACATTCAGGGAGTCCAGTGTTGGTGTGGTGGCTGATGTATCCATGCATCATGACTTTGAATTCTTTTTTCGACTCAATACATGAAAACACATGTTGCACAAGTGTCTTATTATTTTTAATAAGTGCCAGATCACCAAATATAACCTTCTAACCACGGTGCATCTTGATCTATCTCAGGATTCCTCTATGTGGAAGACCAGCCAGGATCCCGATACATGGTCGTGATGACAGCTCTCCTAGTGACGAGGCGTCTGATCAGGGACCAATTCCAGGGATGTCCTCACTGGGTGGGCACTAGTGCTACCACTACCCGATGGTTAAAATCTACCGTCAATAGTTCAGGGAGTATATTTTTGTAGGCTCAGTGCCATACATGAGTTTTAGAGATAGAGACCTCCCAGGTTATGTGGAGATACGGATCCTCAGGCCGCTGAGGACGAGATGTAGGCTGTGATGTGGCACTTCCACTAGTGAGGACCCCACCTGAGTATATGAAGATCTTGATAGCGAGACTTCTATAGGGATTGATAGTGATATAGTGTATTTTTACGATCCATACTCATTATAAGGAATTCCTCAATTGGGTTGAATTCAAGAGGCTTTTTTGGGAGGAGTTTTTTCCCACAACCTTGTTCTCTGTACGCATCTAGAAGACGATTCACCTATAGTAGGACAACATGATGGTGGACGAGTACTCAAAGTGGTTCACAGATCATTCCCACTACTCAAAAGATATGCTTTGAGACCATTTCTTTAGGTCTCAAGCATTTGAGCATAGACTCAGGTTGGAGATCAAGGAATTTGTAGTGTTTCTTAGCATCCCTACCGAGGTTAGGGTGCTGGAGAAACCCCTTCTAATAGAAAAAATCTATGTAAAGTAGGTGCCTGTAGGTAGAGATACCTGTAAACCCTAGGTGAAGGAGTCTTCGGCAGGTAGTAGACATCATATGTGTGGGCCCATGTGAGATTAGCCTTTTAGAGGACGACCCCTGGACTTAGGGTTGGTGGTGCAGTGCTCCAGTCTGGAGGGATTGAATAGGGATCCAGGATGTGCTACGTGTGCATCGTGTAGGAAAAAATGTAAAATTTCTACCGTACCCTCCATATAAATGATCAACATATAGTTGGGGAGCCATTGAGGAAACTACAGTAGTTCGAGTGAGGAGGTTTATAGGGAAGTGAACATGAAAGGGGAGCTGTCTGAGCAGCAGGTGGTGGGTGACTTTTTGAGATTTTACCACCACCACCCTTAGGTGGTCTACCGTCACCTCAAGGATCAGGTGGACATGGGAAATATCACCTCATGGAATCATAGGATTCTGACCATGGAACTCCATATATAATCTAAGAAACAATATGTGTCCTCTCCACCCTAGCTGTAATACTTATAGACCTAGGTGATAGTCACTCATTCCTTTCCATGACTCTCATTCAGATCTTGGAGATTCCAGTGGAGTCATTGGATCAATACTTATGGCTAGAAATGTCAATCAGATGTGATTCAATGATTACACACTGGTGATGGCATTCTGAACTTACACTAGAAGGCGAGAGCTTCAGCTAGGATCTCCTAGTGGCAGCATCAAGGCCTTATGATTTCATCTTGGGTATGGATTGGTTATCCACAGTCCATGCCTAGATCAACTATTTTAGGAGTACATTGTGGTGTGTCCGCACAGATGGGACCGAGTTTTCCTTCACTAGTGAAAAGGATACCCTTGTAGGGTAGGACAAAATCTCTTGGATGAGGGTGCATTCAATTACTCACAAGTTCGCTAATATCACCCTCTGTGTAGTGGGCAAAGGGAGTCCAAGCATTCCTATAGTGGTTGATCAGTATGAGGATGTTTTTCCGGATGAGGTCCCAAGGCTACCTCTATATTGAGAGGTAGACTTTTGGATCATCCTTTAACCCAGGAGGACCTCAATATCCACACCGGTGTATCAGATAGATCCCGTAGAGATTCACGAGCTGAGGGTGCAGTTGGGGAACATGTAAGAGACGGTGTTCTTAAGGCCCAACGTTTCATCTTAGGTTGCCCCTATGATTTTTCCCAAGAAGTAATATGAGAGTTTGAGGTTGTGCATGGACTTATGGTGCTTGAACCAGGTGACCATGAAGAACAAATAACCACTGTAGATAATTAATTACCTCTTCGACTAGTTGAAGGGAGTGAATTGGTTCTCAATGATAAACCATAGATCAGGATATCACCCGCTTCGGTCACCATGAGGATGTACCGAAGATGGACTTCAGTTGCCGTTACGACCACTATGAGTTACAGATGAGGCATTTAGGCATGACCAATTCCCCAGAAGAGTTCATGGGCCACATAAATAGGATCTTCCAGGCCTTCCTCAATCGGGTTTTCTTGGTCTTTGTTGATGAAATCGTGGTGTATTTATCGTTGGAGGAGCAGCACACTACACACTTTTGGATAGTTCTAGATACACTCTGAGAGCACCGACTTTATGGTAAGCTCTCAAAGTTTCATTCTAGATACAAGAGGTGCAGTTTTATGGACATTCCATCTCAGTGGCTAGAGTTTCTATAGATTAGGCAAAGATAGAGGCAGTGATTGCTTGGGAGCCACCTAGGAGTGTGACTAAGGTGCAGATATTCTTGGGGTAGGTTGGTTACTATCAAAGGTTCGTACCCGACTTCTTCATAGTATCAGCACCCATTTCATCTTTTAAATTGAAGGTACAACCCATTTTTTGGATGGAGAAATGCTAGGAATGTTTCCAGGAGCTATGGAAGAGATTGGCTAGTGCCCCCATCTTGTGACTACCATAGGAGAGAATTGGGTTTGTAGTTTACTACGACACATCTGCGACCAAGCTCGGTTGTGTCCTAATGAAAGGGAAAGATGTGATCGCATATGACTCATGACAGTTGAGGTAGCATGAATAGAATTACTTGACCCACGAACTAGAGTTGGCAATAGTGTTATTTGCATTGATGATGTGGCATCACTACTTTATGGGTCAGCACATCACCATTTACTCTAACCACAATAGTCTCAGGAATATCTTCTCCTAAAAGGAACATCTCCTGAGACAACAGCGATGGATATAGTTCCTTCTGGACTATGATATTGAGATAGTATATACTCTTGGAAAGGGTAACATGGTGGTAGATGTGCTCAGCAGGAGAAACGGGTTGTAGCTACTGAGTGAGGCGAGAGAGAATTTAGTAGTGATATAGGTAAACCTCGTGGATGATGGTTGAATAGTTTACCTCCTGTTGATGGATGTTACTCCCCCAATCAAATTACGAGTCAGGGAGGCACAAATGGTGGATGGTGACTACAAGCCCTGACGTGCTCAGATATCTGCAGGATGTGGTCCAAATGGATTTTTGATAGGTGTGGAGCACTTCATCCATTTAAGTGGGTGCACCTTAGTACCGGTGGAATTTTCAGAGGAGGTGTTGAGGGAGTTCCATACTTACCCTTGGGTAGTACACCCTGGAGTGGAAAAGATGTACTAGGCCCTATGGAATCAGAATTGATGGCTAGGGATGAAGAAAGAAATGGTGGAGTTCGTTTCATGATGCCTCACTTGTCAACAAGTGAAGGCCAAGCACCACGTTTCGGTAGGCTTGACTCAGCCACTCACGGTACCTGAGTGGAAATGGGGCAATATCTTGATGGAAAACATGATAGGGTTACCATGTATGTCTAGAGGATATGAATCTATTTGGGTTATAGTTGATTGACTCAACAAGTCGACTCACTTTCTAACGATCTGGGAGTAGGGAACAGAGTGGGCATGGGATGCCTCTACATCTAGTAGCTAGTTCAGCTTCATGGGGTGTATTCAACTATCGGCTCAGATCATGATTTCCACTTTACATCTCAGTTTTAGAAGGGATTATAGAAGGTTTTCAAGATGTAGCTACACATGAGCATTTATTTTCATCCCCATAAGGTTGGTCTGTTTATGTGGACAATACAAACCTTGTTAGACATGCTTTATGCTGGAATCCTTGACTTTGGTCAATATTGAGAGGACCATATTCCACTGGTGGAGTTTGCATTAAAAAATAGTTATCACTCCCCCATTAGAACAACACTGTTTGAGGCCATTTATGGGTGGCCTTTTAGATCAATAATATGCTGGATATACCCATGGGATTTAGCACTCCTAGGTCCATATATTGAATGGGATACAACCGAGAAGTTTCAGATCCTCTAGGAGTGGATGAGGACTGCACATAGAAAGAATAAGCCTTATGTAGACAGGAGATAGAGACCCTAGGAGTTTGAGTAGTGAGATCACATGTTTCTTTGGGTCTCACCCCAATGATGATTTTGGAGTTTTGGACAAGGTAGTAAGAAATCATTAAGGATCATCGGTCCTTTTCATATAATGAGCAGAGTTTGCGACGTGGGATACCTCCTAGATCTTCCCCCATAGATGCAATAGGGGAATGATGTTTTCCATGTGTCATAACTTAGAAGGTACGTGCATGATCCGTATCACGTCCGCGACTAGGGTGAGATGAACATTGATGATGTGGTGACGTTTATGGAGTTTATAGTGGACATAGTGGATCAATAATAGAAGGTTTCATACAGACGGTTGATTCCTCTAGTGTGTATCTGATGGCAGCACAAAAATCTTTAGGAGAGCACATGAGGGTGGAATGATCAAATTCATGCTCAGTACCCCCATGTTTTTGTTTACTTGTTGTTATGGATTTCTGGGATGTAAATCCCTATGGTGGGGATAATTTAATGTCACATAATTTCTATGTACTTTTTTATTTATATAAAATTATTTTAAGACCGTGAAATTCGAATGCATTTAATTCCACGGTATAGAGAGCCCATAATGGAATTTTGAACTTTTTTAAGGTATGTTTAGTAAACATGAGAGAATGATTTTATATATTTTGAACAATTTCATGGATCAAAAAAATGAGGGAACTATTTAATTTAGAATGCCTGGACTCACCAATAAATGATTTAACTTCGATCGGCAAGGGTCGAGCAGAAAAGTTATCTTTTGGATTTTAGAGAAAAATAATAAAAAAAATTAAATGAATTATTTTATTTTCATTCTAAATTTGGAGTGGCGGAAGACGAAGCTACAGGGCAGTGAAAGAGAAACGATGTTGCAAATCATTAAGTCTCACTAATGAATGATTAAACTTATAGTGTAAAAACACATTAATGACACACTACAACAAAATTGTTTCTTAAATAAAACAATGTAACTGTAACACCCTGATATTTTATGAAAAATATTCTTTTTAATTTCATTAATGTCTTGTGTTGTACTCTACACCAAAAGGAGCTTTCACAACACACATCATTGACATTCCTTACATTACACGCAATCGCGACCTTCCTCGTTAGCGTGTGTAGTACGCAATACCGAGTTTCACTAAACAACGATATGCTATTAAAATATTATTAAAACTAGCCGTTTTGAATAGTAATAACCACTTTTTGAAATTTTGTAAATTTTATTTTTCAAAATGGAATTCATTTTTGGATTCGTAATATCGAAATTAGCTTAGGGTGAAATTTTGGTACTTTTCGAATAACTTTCATTTTCTGATGAATAGTGAAAATTACTAAATTTTAATTAAAAAAACCTTTTTAATAGAAATAATTAATAGTGATAAATTATTAATTTGATTGGTTTTATAGTATATTTAGAATATATTTGTACAATTTAATACAATTTTGGTTATTGGATGTAATTTCACATTTAAACCAGACATAAACAACTGTCAATCTTTTAATAGTTATTATCTCTTAAGAACACGCTATTTGTTTTGACAACGGGAATTGATTTTTAAAGTAATTAATGAAACTGATATGTTCTGAATTTGGTAAAATAGATATCATTTTTGAATTCATAATATTAAATATAGTTTAGGCCTAATTTTTAGTATTTTTCTGAGAACTTTCAATTTTTGATGAATATTGAAACCGCTAAGTGCTAGTTAAAAAAAATGAATTTTAATAAAACTTAATTTTACCGATTCTGTGAGTGGAATTTCAAAAATCCGAGAGGCATAGTTAATATCAAGGACTAAAATGTGGTTCAATGTGATGAAAATAATTTTTGGTGAATATTAACTTTTTACTTTTTTTTACCACGGTTAAAAGTAAATAGGGTAATTAAGGGTAAAAATTATATTATTATTACCCTAACACATTTCGTAATTCTATTGGATAAGTGTAATTCGACCAAAAACAACCTTAGGAATAAAATATGACCATTTAGGCCCAATTTGGATTAGATTAGGACATTTATTAATAATTTATTTAAAGAAGGGTTAAAATAGTTAAAATCAAAGTTTAATTAGTAAATCATTTTTAATATAGGGTTATACATAAGATAAATTCGACTATAAATAGTAATTAGAAATATAAAAATATTTCCTACATAATTATATTTTATTTGTAATTTTTATACTTTAAATAATTTAATTTATTAATGACACAAAGATGATGCAGTAATTATCTTATTAATGAAATATTGACATAATTGATGTTATAAACACCAAAATAAATGTAATTTGAGACTTTTTAGGAATTAAACTAATTTAATAGGTTAATATGACATGTTAGTATTGATTTAAGTAACTTTTTTCGAACTAATCATTCTGTTATAATTTTCAAAAAAATCAATTACTAAATAGTGTCAAAATTGACATCAAATAGTTTTCAAAACAAATATTATATTATTAATTGTTATTTTATTCCTAAAAATCTAAGGTTCGGCAAAATTATTTAGATAAGGTTATATATATTAATAATAAACAACTTGGGGTTCGTTTGGCTTGTTATAGTAAGTTTATTAACCTTATAGTGTAAGAACACAAGAAGACACAGTAAAAGTAAAATTATTTAACTTAATGTTAAATCTAAATGATAAGGTTAAAATAGGAACCTAAACTTCTCTAAATTATATTAGATGAGAGGATTTCGACCCATCCCCACCTTATCTTAGAAATGAATCAATTTGGATCTATTTAAAAACGAATTTGACTTTATAATAAAATAATAGTTTTAGTTATTCCAAAGGTGCCCCTCTCCTCCCTTATAAAAGGACACATCCTCCCTCTCTTCCTCACACCACATTGAGCCTTCAAGCTCGGCCAACCCCTGCCAAATTCCCTTCTCCACTTCCCTAGAAACATATTATAGGTTCTGTTCTTCCTCAAAGTCCAATTTTAGTTCCCTAAAAGGAGATCTCAAAGAGGCGCTTCAAAGAAGAGGTATTGTCCGTTACCGATTCTTTCATCTTTATTTCTTCTTCCACTTCTTCTTCTTAGTTTGTTTCATTATGAAGTAAAAATGTCAGTATCACTCATATACTGATATGTTATTATAAGTATGAAACAACAATATTTCACCATCTATCCATCCTACGGAAAATGAAATCATCGCCCGTGCGTACGTACAAAATACCGTCTCCACGACATGGTGTAATCTATTTTCCACCACCACCTTAATTGGATGGGTATAATGGTGTACATAATAACTATATATGATTATTGTAATGTGATATTGATTATGAAATAGTATACATACACTCCAATACAATTCCACAATCATGAGAACGATATCATCGCTCGTGCGTACGTACGGACTACCGTCTCCACGACGCGATGAGATTCATTCTCCACGTTAACCATTCATGAATGATTATAAAGTATATATAATAATTAATAATGAAATATATGACATAATAATGATTCTTCATTTATGTGTATATATATGTATGTCATCTACTTAATTCCATTCAAATCAATAAGGAAAAGAAAACAGCGTTCATGCGTACGTACAGTCTACCGTCTCCATGAACGGTGTATTTCATTCCATTTACTGATATATTATATATATATATATATATTATGAATATATATTATATATAAATCATGTTTTATACTCTGGAATTAAGTAATCATTATCTAAGTAATCATATGAATAATTACAAGTCAAAACACGGACGACAAATGAAACGATTTTACCAAAAACTCTCTTTAACATGGAATTTACAAAAGAATGGGTAATATAAAGCCATAAGTGAACCATATATGATATCATTAAAATTATTATGATTCTGTAATAAGTAAATTACATTATTTAAATCATTATACAGGAGGTTCGGACACATATGAAGCAAATCGGACCTAAGGTAAGGGAAAATATCACAATCTCATTTTTATCCGAGATTGTTTATACATTGGTATTTACTGGGGTGTATTTTATCATCCACATCCATGTTTCCTCAATATTTAATATTTATATCCTTCTACAGTATTTTATATCCAATTTTACCCTTCGGTGAGTTTTTAGTAAATATATGAAAGGAATCTTTTTTCATTTTTCGTACGAGGTACTTTTCGACTTTTCCGAAAAAAGTACGAGAAGAATGTTTTTTCAACTTATACGGCATGAATGGATTTTTTTAAAAAACATTATTTCCAAGATGCTTAATTTACAAGTTTTCAAGTTTATTTCTTTTAGTTTAGAATTTTATGACATGTTATGAAAGGAAAAGTGTTTTTGAAGAAGAAATGATATTTTCCTCAAGAATGGAGTTCAAGTGTTTTATCAAAATTATTTTCCAACTAAGATAACAAAGGGTTATGTTTATATCCCTATTTTTGAATTTATTTGATTATGTTATGATGGAATTATTTTTATCATGTCTTATGTTATGATGGCATGATGTTTAAGATTCCCATTTTTATTACAGCGGTTATGCAATTATGTATGATTTTTTGATTTTGTGGCACACATAATAATGGTATCATTATGAGATGGGTGGGACCTATATCTCCCTCAAATGCATTGGGTAATGATTTTCTATCTCATGAGATAGACATGGCTGGAACGGTTTGTTATACCGGTTCAGTGAAACATGACTTAAAAGAGGAGTGAACTCGGTTCAGAAAGGGACTTTGTCCACTAAGATAGTCTTGGAAATGAGTCTTGAATAATAAGAAATGATTCTCTATGATTATGTGTGTATGCCACAAAGTTTCATGTTTAATGTTATGATTATTGGGATTACATTTCACTACTATGATTTATCCCATGTTATGAAATTATGATCTCTTTTGCTAGTTAAGATTTCCAAAAGATATGTTCTTATGAATATGACGTGATTGATATTTCTTTTGTTTACCCTTACTGAGCATTTGACCTCACCCTTTTATGTTTTCTTTTTCCCCAGGACATAAAGAAAAGATTTATGTTTAAAAAAAATAAGATCTTTATGGGAGATGTTGAAGATCTTTCACCGCGATTAGAAGATTATATTCAGAGTTTCCAAAGACACTAAACTATTACAGTCCTTGTGTGTGTGTTTTTGTTATGAACTAAGTATTTAGAAAAAGTAATGTAATATCCATGTACGTCAAGCTTCAGGTCTCTACAGTTGGTATCAGAGGAAAGGTTTAGTCAACCTTTGGAAAATAGGATGCGAAAACGTTAGTGAGATCCCTAGAGATATTTCTAAGGTATGTCTAGGGATGTTCCTAAGGATAAGTATACGTATAGGATACAGTCCTAGAACTATGGTAACGATCATAGAATTTACCCTATGATGTTAGATATTGAGGATACTCCCCCTTTATTATGTTGTTTTCCCTAGCATGATTTTTTCCTCTCACACTATTCTTTTTGGGTTTTAGATGATGGATGGAACTCGAAGGAACTGTGTTGATCAATGCAATGGAAAATGCAATGATTGTCCTCCTGAACAAACAAATGTTATGGGAGATGGAGTGCAAAATCTTATTTCTATACTTACACAAGCTATGAATCATTATAGACTTCCAAATGAGAAGATAAGGGAACAATATTCTATTGAGTACTTCATGAGGCAACGTCCACCTTCTTTCAGTGGGTCTTCTGATCCACTTGTTGCTGAACAATGGATCAGTACTACTGAAAAGATATTTTCAGTTATTCAATGTTCTGAACATGATAAAGTCATCTTAGCAGTATATCGTTTGGAAGGTGAAGCTGATCAATGGTGGAATTTTATCAAGAATACGAGGCAAATAAATGAAATTGAGTCCATGGAATGGGACGAGTTCAAGAACTTATTTTTCAATAAGTACTTCCCTCGTATTCTTCGAACAAAGATGGAGAAGGAGTTTCTTGAACTAAAGCAAAATGATGGTGAATCTGTTGGTATATACAAAGCGAATTTTACAAGGCTTGCAAGGTACGCATCTGGATTTATCATCCAACCTGAAAGTAAAGTTGATCTATTCTTCAGTGGCTTAAAAACAAATCTTCGAAGGGCATTAGCTATAAGAGACTTTAGTATCTATGAAGAAATTGTGCGTTGTGCTATCAAGGTAGAAATGGAAGTTGGTGTTACTTATCCATCTCATAGTTTTGACAAGAAACGAAAGATGGAGTTCAAGGAGAAATCTCAGAATAATGGTGAAAAGAAGATGAATGTTTCCTTATGCTCAAAGTGTAGAATGAAGCATGGTGGAGATTGACTTAAGGGGACTAGAAAATGTTTTAAGTGTGGAAAACAAGGTCAACGAGCAGCTGAGTGTCGATGTAATGGAAAAAGGGTTTCTAAGGATGTGAATAAAGAAATGACTGCAGAGAACGCACCAACAACACTTCAATGATTCAATTGAAAGGAAATGGGGCATTATTCTAATAAATGCCCTAATCCAAGGGTTAGTGATGATCGACATGAGAAACCACTTAAGGCAAAGGACTAAGGGAAGTCACATGCGATCACTATTGGTGAGGTTGAATATGACAACGATGTGGTGTAATGATTAAGTGTTTATGTAATGGGATTCCAGAATAATGTTGTATATAGTATCGTGGAATATTGGAATATTTATGTTTTGGTCTATTATGGTTTTCAATAATTTTATGGCATCAGTAACCATGAAAAGTGATTGAAATATTTTTGGAAAGTAGATGATATGAACATAATGAAGGGATAAAGATAATCTAATATGTTTGATAGTATTCATGAGCTCATGATTGATATAAGTACTAAGTGATATCATGTTTTGAGGATATAGAATTTTGAGGATTTTGGTATGTGGAAAGTGTTAAATTTTAACTGCATTCATGTTTTCACTAAGGTTCAATGGATATTCATTCTTCAAGAGAATACATGATTAAGGTATTCACATGTTTGTAATTTGACCAACAAGATATATCTTATGATATATGGGGGATAAATGATGGCATTCACGTGATCATTTTTTCTATACTATGAGCTTGGACCGAAGTAGTTTAGATAAGACTAAATATTGGAATGGATTATGTTAGACAAAAGTTATTATTGTTTAAGGATAAAACTTTTATCGATATTATTGATGGGATGTTATAGTAATATAGCTGTAGAAAAAGTACAACCTTCAGGATGGGTGACAACCCATCGCGTCAGACAAGGCTATGGGAATCAAACCCACAACCGAAGTGCGACTGACCTTTATCGCCTACCACTAGCCTACAGGAAGTCCCTATTTAGTAGAAACTAGTTTTATTATATTAAGAAGTATGATATATGAAGTATAAGTCCATTTTAGGAACCATATATGATTAATCTCATTATAGATGGACTTACATATTTTTTGATAACTTTTTAAGCCTTTTGTTTGAGACAGATGGAATGACCCTCATTCTATCACATGATATGCTAACACATCATGAATGACAAATTCAAATTCATTTCTTTAAGAGATGAAGTGGAAATTGTCCAAAGAACAACCATAGGTGAGACTATACCAAAATCACGAAAGTATTTATTCTAATTCCAATTTCATCAACTTTAGGGAAATGATCTTGAAAACCAAAAATGTTGTCCTAGTGCTCTTATATCTGATGAATCAGATGGTACATTAGATCGTAAAAAATTTAAGGCTTTGTGAGTTCAGGCTTTTCCATAGCCATGTTCTCTACCACTCTCCGTCAGAATATGATGGTTAGATTTCTCTTCCATATCCACATTTTCACCTATGTGGAAACCCAGTGATTAGTTTATTTAGGTAACCGTTACATTTCATAATTTTGTTTTTTAAGATTGGTTTTGGTATTCCTTTTTAATATGTGGATTTATATTAAGGAAACTTTCGAATACTAAACCATTTATAACCCCGACGAATTTCGAGGGAGAAATTCATTTTAAGGGGGGTAGAATGTAACACCCTGAGATTTTTTGAAAAATATTATTTTTAATTTCATTAATGTCTTCTGTTGTATGCTACACCAAAAAGAGCTTGCACAACACGCATCCTTGAATTGCCATGCATTACACACAATCACGACCTTTCTCGTTAGCGTGTGTAGTACGCAATACCGAGTTTCACTAAACAACGATATGCTATTAAAATATTATTAAAACTAGCCGTTATGAATAGTAATAACCACTTTTTGAAATTTTGTAAATTTTATTTTTCAAAATGGAATTCATTTTTGGATTCGTAATATCGAAATTATCTTAGGGTGAAATTTTGGTACTTTTCGGATAACTTTCATTTTCTAATGAATAGTGAAAATTACTAAATTTTAATTAAAAACAACCTTTTTAATAGAAATAATTAATAGTGATAAATTATTAATTTGATTGGTTTTAAAGTATATTTAGAATATATTTTTACAATTTAATACAATGTTGGTTATTGGATGTAATTTCACATTTAAACCATACATAAACAACTGTCAATCTTTTGATAGTTATTATCTCTTAAGAACACGCTATTTGTTTTGACGATGGTAATTAATTTTTAAATTAATTAATGCAACTGATATTTTTGAATTAGTTAAAATAGACATCATTTTTGAATTTATAATATCAAATATAGCTTAAGCCTAATTTTTGGTATTTTTCTGAAAACATTCAATTTTTGATGAATAGTGAAACCACTAAGTGGTAGTTAAAAAAACAGAATTTTTTATAAAACATAATTTTACCACTTCTATGAGTAGAATTTAAAAAATCTGAGAGACACGGTTAATATCAAGGACTAAAATGTGGTTCAATGAGATGAAAATAGTTTTTGGTGAATAGTAACTTTTTACTTTTTTTTTACCACGGTTAAAAGTAAATAAGGTAATTAAGGGTAAAAATGATATTATTATTATCCTAACACATTTCCTAATTATATTGGATAAGTGTAATTCGACCAAAAACATCCTTAGGAATAAAATATGACCATTTAGGCCCACATGGATTAGATTAGGACATTTATTATTAATTTATTTAAAGAAGGGTTAAAATAGTTAAAATCAAAGTTTAATAAGTAAATCATTTTTAATATAGGGTTATACATAAGATAAATTCGACTATAAAAATTCATTAAAAATATAAAAAGATTTAACACATAATTTTATTTTATTTTTAATTTTTAGACATTAAATTATTTAATTTATTTATGACAGAATGATGATGAAGTAATTATCTTATTAATGAAATATTGACATAATTGATGTTATAAACACAAATATAATTGTAATTTGAGACTTTTTATGAATTAAAATAAATTTATAGGTTAATATGACATGTTAGTATTGATTTAATTAACTTTTTTCGAACTAATCATTCTGTTATGATTTTCACAAAAATCAATTACTAAATAGTGTCAAAATTGACATAAAATAGTTTTTAAAACAAATATTATATTATTAATTGTTATTTTATTCCTAAAAATCTATGGTTCAGAAAAATGACTTAGATAAGGTTATATATATTAATAATAAACAACTTGGGGTTCTTTTGGCTTGTTATAGTAAGTTTATTAACCTTATAGTGTAAGAACACAAGAAGAAACAGTAAAAGTAAAATTATTTAACTTAATGTTAAATCTAAATGATAAGGTTAAAATAGGAACCTAAACCTGTCTAAATTCTATTTGATGAGAGGATTTAGACCCATCCCCACGTTAGCTTTGAAATTAATCAATTTGGAGCTATTTAAAACCGAATTTGTCTTTATAATAAAATAATAGTTTCTGTTATTCTAAAGGTGCCCCTCTCCTCCCTTATAAAAGGGCACCTCCTCCCTCTCTTCCTCACACCACTTCGAGCCTTCGAGCTCAGAAAAACCCTGAAAAATTCCCTTATCCACTTCCCTAGAAACATCCTATAGGTTCTGGTCTTCCTCAAAGACCAATTTTAGTTCCCTAAAATGAGATCTCAAAGAGGCGCTTCAAAGAAGAGGTATTGTCCGTCACCGATTCTTTCATCTTTATTTCACCTTCCACTTCTTCTTCTTAGGTTGTTTCATTATAAAGTAATGAAATCAGTATCACTCATATACTGATATGTTATTATAAATATGAAACAACAATATTTCACCATCTATCCATCCTACGGAAAATGAAATCACCGCGCGTGCGTACGTACGGAATACCGTCTCCACGCCGTGGTGTAATCTATTTTCCACCACCACCTTACATGGATGGGTATAATGGTGTACATAATAACTATATATGATTATTGTAATGTGATATTGATTCTGAAATAGTATACATACACTCCAATACAATTCCACGATCATGAGAACGATATCATCGCTCGTGCGTACGTACGGACTACCGTCTCCACGACGCGATGAGATTCATTCTCCATGTTAACCATTCATGAATGATTATAAAGTATATAGAATAAGTAATAATGAAATATATGACATAATAGTGATTCTGGATTTATGTGTATATATATGTATGTCATATACTTAATTCCATCGACTAAATAAGGAAAAGAAAACAACGTTCATGCGTACGTACGGTCTACCGTCTCCATGAACGGTGTATTTCTTTCCATTTACCGATCTATTATATATATATATATATATATTCTGAATATATATTATATATAAATCATTTTTTATATTCTAGAATTAATTAATCATGATCTAAGTAATCATATGAATAATTACAAGTCAAAACACGGATGACAAATGAAACGATTTTACCCAAAACGCTCTTTAACATGGAATTTACAAAAGAATGGGTAATTAAAGCAATAAGTGGACCATATATGATATCATAACAATGAGTATGATTCTGTAATAAGTCAATGTCATTATTTAAATCATTATATAGGATTTTCGGACACATACGAAGCAAATCGGACCTAAGGTAGGGGAAAATATCACAATCTCATCTTTATCCGAGATTGTTTATACTTTGGTATTTACTGGGATGTATTTTATCATCCACATCCATGTTTCCTCAATATGTAAAATTTATATCCTTCTACAGTATTTTATATCCAATTTTACCCTTCGGTGAGTTTTTAGTAAATATATGAAAGGAATTTTTTGTCATTCTTCGTACGAGGTACTTTTTGACTTTTCCGACAAAAGTACGAGAAGAATGTTTTTTTAACATATACGGAATGAATGGATTTAAAAAAAAACATTATTTCAAAGAAGATTCCTTTACAATTTTTCAAGTTTATTTCTTTTAGTTTACAATTTTATGACATGTTATGAAAGGAAAAGTGTTTTTGAAGAAGAAATGATATTTTCCTCAAGAATAGTGTACAAGTGTTTTATCAAAATTATTTTCCAACTAAGATAATAAAGGGTTCTGTTTCCATCCCTATTTTTACATTGATTTGATTATTTTATGATGGAATTATTTTTATGATGTCCTTTTATCTTATATGGATTATGTTATGATGGCACGATGTTTAAGATTCCCATTTTTATTACAGCGGTTATGCAATGATGTTTGATTTTTCGATTTTGTGGCACACATAAGAATGGTATCATTATGAGATGGGTGGGACCTATATCTCCCTCCAATGCATTGGGTAAATATTTATATATCATGAGATAGACATGGCTATAATGGTTGGTTATACCAGTTCAGTGAAACAGGACTGAAACGAGGAGTGAACTCGGTTCAGAAAGGGACTTTGTCCACTAAGATAGTCTTGGCAATGAGTCTTGACTAATAAGAAATGATTCTATATGATTATGTGTGTATGCCACAAAGTTTCATGTTTTATGTTATGATTATTGGGATTACAATTCACTACTATGATTTATCCCATGTTATGAAATTATGATCTCTTTTGCAGGTTATGATTTCCAAAAGATATGCTCTTATGAATATGACGTTATTGATATTTCTTTTATTTAACCTTACTGAGCATTTGAGCTCACCCTTTTATGTTTTCTTTTCCCCAGGACATAAAGAGAGGATTTAGGTTTACGAAAAATAAGATCTTTATGGGAGATGTTGAAGATCTTTCACCATGATTAGAAGATTATATTCCAAGTTTCCAAAGACACTAAACTATTACGATCCTTGTGTGTGTGTTTTTGTTATGTACTAAGTATTCTGCAAATGTAATGTAATATCCATGTACGTCAAGCTTCGGGTCTCTACAGTAACGGCATGATGTCAGATCATAATGGGAACATTGTGACATGCTCTTATTTATAATTCTACATACTGGGAACATATGGACTAAATAAATTAGAGGATTATTTGGCGAACCTTTGAAGGACTTCCATTATAGTGAAGAATGTGGAACACAAGCAAAACTTCATCTTCTTCATCAAGAATTTCGACGATTGGAGCCGGGAGGAGACACTGATTTCTTAAACCCTCAAGGATGAACGTGCTGAAATGATCATTATAAGAGGTATGCATTTTAAATTTTTTAAAGTTCATACCCATTCCTTTTCTAAAAAATGACGAATACGGATCGTCCCTAGAATAGGTTGATCTATGGATCATGTGTTATAACAAGAGGGTGACTATTATTTTGGGGTGATTATTCAGGATTAAACCATGGAATTCATGATTGAATGAAAACCTCCCTGAGCCTCCCCCATGCTAAAACTTCTAATGCGGAGGGCTCGGGCTGAAAAAAATAATCCCCAAGAACCTCCCCTAGTGTGTTCTTAGTTGCCAAATTCTAAAAGCAATGGCGAGGCTTGTCTGAAGGCTTCTCGGTAAAGACATCCTTACCCAAAAACGGTTGGTGCAAGCAATGAAAGGAATGGACCAGTTGAGCATGTATGGTGGCCCGCTGAGGATTCTGTCAGCATGCTAGTGGAAAAAGAAGCAGTGGTGGCCGACCTTACCATTTGTGTGGAGGAGGAAGCCCATATTGGTGGGCCGTGTTGACCGGAATGCTGAATCTCCTCAGTCACGGTGGATTTCGGGAGGATGAGTCACCTGGTGGGCGCTACATGGAGGGGTGGACCACGTCTGGGCCACCTGGTTGGCTTGAGGTTCCACAGCTCATTGGTCATGGTAGGAGTCATACACAACACTAGGAGGGAACCGCGCAGAAGGTGTCACACACCTTTGTGGACTGTGTTCAAACCATAGGGGAGGTGGCTGGATTTCGTGTCCTAGGGACTCACACAAGCTGCACCGCATGACCAATCCCCCTATAGGGGAGCTGGGCCCCCAGTGGGCTAGGCCTGACCTGCACTGGTGGTCCGAACCCGCTCTGGTAGACACAAACCAGGCGGGGTGGGCCAGACCCGTGCCGGTGTACCAGACCAACTCGGGCAGGCCAGACTCATGCCTCTCTGGGCCAGACCAGACAAGACTGGGTCCCCGGGTGACCCAGGAGGCTGGACCCTTGGCCACCCCCGGTCACGTCCAGTGAGGTATATTTGGCCTAGCCCGCTGGCCAGGCCGAACCGGACTAACCTCGACCCGTACTAGGCCAGTTCGAGTCCATCCAGATGATTCCAGGTGTATGGAACCCCCATACCGGGTTGGTCAGGTCTGTTCGACTGGGTCTGTCTGGGGCTCATTGCAACCGGTCCCGTGGTTACTAAAATTCTCATATCTTACAAACCACACTTCCAATTTATGGGCATTTTACGGAATTTTGACCCTCTCAAGGAGGCGGATCTTTAGGAATTATTTGTATTGAATTTCATGGACACCTAGAAGAAACAAATTGCATGAGTATAAGTTCTTCCAAGAACGCTACTTTCAGAACCCAATAGTTGGCTATTACCTAAAGACTGCTCAAGGATGGCCTAGTGGGAAGTGGTTATGTGTAACCCAGCAGGACCACAGTGGGTAGCAGCTCTATGTGGCCCAATAGACAAACAATTTTTGATACGAGGAGTACCTTAGTTCGGTCAACATGGGAAGCTTCTCTGTGTGTCCTGGTAGGCCCATTGTGGGTATAGGCTCCGTGTTACCCATCATACCTACTATAAATATCATGGATGAGTACCACAATAGTTCATGTTTAATGGGAAGTGTCTCTATGTCACCAAAAAGGGCCACTATAATAAATAGATGAAGAGTTTTCCAAAGGATGGGGAGTTTGAGGTTTGTGACTGATGATGATGTTGTGACTACCCTAGAATATACCTTGTGTGAGCTGCCTTATGATTTTTTGCTTTCCTTTGAAGAATTTTTGTGTTTGATTTATTTTTGGTTTGGGGTCTCCACTGATTACTATGTTACTCACCAATACACGGGCTTCACCCGCACCTGTTATGTCTAGTGCACATGGCCAATGTTTCAACAGGGGTGATCAGGGAGATGGGGTAGACGAATGCCACGATGGTGGATTTGGTTGTCAAGGAGTAGGCGGGGCACAGTGGGATCAAGTTTACATGATGAACTACTATATCTTGTATTAGAATCACTACTCTCACGATCAGGTGGGGTTTACTACAGATTGATATCAGAGCACTTTTCCTAATTTATAATTTTCAATTATTTTTTAGGGTTTATATTATGTCCCACTTTTTCAGTAGTACTTGCACTTAGTTTATTCAGTGGTATGTTGTTTCCCTTTTCTGAGTTGGGACTTGGTTAAGAAAATTTGTGTGTACGTGTATCCATGATAATGCCTCCCACTTGCAGGTTGACAACTTCGGCGTTAGTCGCCAGCCCCTGGCATTCTGGTGGCCGGTTTGGTGTAGTAACGATAGGGGCCCTGGGGGACGGGTCATGATAATTACCATGAATTTTGGGATGAAAATCTATCATTAGTCATGTTTTATTATAATAACAATATTAATTCTACTATATATATGGAATATTTTGAAAAATTATATGGAAAGTGGTGTCAGACTACGTTTTTTTAAGTGAAGAAAGTGAAAGGAAGTTGTTTGGAGAAATTTTGGTAGAATAAATGGTTGAGAAGATGAATTTGATTCATTAACATATAAGGAGTGATAAATTTAGTGAAAATTTTATGCACTTAACTGTAAGAATGATATTTTTATTTGAGGTAGGTGATCTTGTTTTTTATAAAGGTTATCTATGTAAAACTATTATGTGTTTTGGTAAAAAGTGTAGCCATATATGTAGTTCATTGGACTACATGAAATCCTAGATAAAGTTGTATTAGTTTCACAGTAAGTGTCCTTTCCTCTGAGTTTATCTCATGTACATAATGTATTTAATATTTCTATATTAAGAAAATATATGTCAGATGCATCTCATGTTTCGGGCTCTAAAGTAGGTCAGTTGGAAGAAACCCATTATTATAAGGAACAAACAGTATAGATTTTTGAAATTAGAGTTCTTGTTTGGTGGAATAAATTAATTCATCAGGTTAATATTCTAGGTAAAAATATTTCATTTTAAGAAGAAACATTGGAATATAAAAATGTTATGAAGGAAAGATATTCCTAGATATTTATGAAATGAATAAAAATACAAGATCATAAATTCTAAATGGGGGGAAGAACATAGAAAATAGTTAAATTTTATAATAATTTTCATACCTTACTAGTACTCATGAATTATATTTTCTATTGATTAGTGTATTATAATAATAATAAGAATTTTTTTAATGAAATTTGAAATAGTTTTACTGAAATATTTTCAATAGAAGGTTTTATTTAAAAGTTTAATTTATAAATTTTAAAATTTTAGTTATATAATATGAAATTAAAATTTTAAATTATAATATCAAAATTATCTTCAATTAAGTTTTTATGAAATGATTTATTTTTCAGTGAATATTGAATAATTTCAATTTTCGTATATCCATCATTGGGTTTCATTAAATAATGTAATTAAAAAGTCCCATTTAATCTTTATGAAATATAATTAAATTTTAATTATAAATAACCTTATTAATTACATAGTCATCATTATTATACCTTCTATTGGTATGTGTTTTCATTTAGACTTAAAAAGGAATTTTTTATAAAAACAAACATTCATTTCATTTTGTGAGTTTAATTTTAAATTAAATAAAGATACTAGGATGAACTGAATATTGAAAAATGGATTCCATATTTTGAATAATGAATTTATTATTTTTAAAATAATTATATTTATTTTTATGCATTACAAATACAAACTATGGTAAAATTTATCACCTCTCTAAATGGTAAATTACGGTAAACAGGGTTAAAACTATATGGTAAAACATTAATAAAACTGTAAAACCTTCCTTTATCATATTTTATGAGTTTTTTTTTCAATTATATTATTAATTAGTAAATAAATGTTTTTTAAAATATTATTTTGAAATTGGGATCCCAAGCTTGACTTTTGTGAAGATAATTTATATTTTATTAAATTTAAAATATATTTTTGTGTCATTTCAATTAATAGAATTTTTAATAGATTCTAATCAATTTGGGATTGATCCAAAATTTTAATAACCTTATTTTTTTATTATTTTACGAATAATATTCTTTAAATATAATTTACTACATTATTTAATGATAAAATGTGGTTTACACTTTAATAAGATATTTTCTAAAAATCTATTTTTCATGCATTTTCTATTCTTATATAAAAGGTAATTTATACCACCTATAGATATAAAATTTGATAAAATAGAATAATTAATTTTAATATGATTTTTTATTTATAAGTAATATTTTATATTTTTTTTATATAATTACATAATCACACTTGAAATTTATTTTATCGCATTTAAGGTTAAAATGAGTATAGAGTAGTTTAATTAGAAGATAAGTTTTAAAATTTATCCCGAACTTGTCTAAAAGTTATTATTATAGATCATTAAAAACATGTAAAATATTATCTTCAAATTATTGGCTCCATGGTTTCACCTTACATGATTATGATATATTTCTTATTTAATATTTTATGTACTTCCAAATGTACCCTCCACTCAATTTTAAAATGGCACATTATCTTGTATCTTCCTTAAACCTTTTAAGAAAATTATATTATACAATACCTAACCAATAATCTTACATACATCTCTTACCAGTTCCTAGATGACATTATTTGATCATAAAACCATCTTAGCAAGGCTTTTTGTGTAACCCTTAAGAGTTTTTCTAAAGAAGAATCGTAGTTTATAACCAAGAATTTTCATTTTATTTATTCTTCTATGCCCTTAAAATATTCTTAAAACATTATGTGGTAATAAAACCAATATCTTACAAATATTTATATTATTATATGTTAATGTTATAACCTTTTTCTATCTCAACTTCCATCAAATTTGAAATTAAACCATTGTTCGTCTGTATGGTACACTACCGCCTTGTAAACTAATGTAATTTTTTTCCACCACCACCACACACAACTGGTTATAATGATAGATTTAATACACATATAGGAAATTAATGGAATATTTTTCATTATATAAAATTAATATTTTATCTATTTTATTACATTTTCATTCATAGAAAATGATAACATTGTTCATGCGTACGTATGGATTACCACCTCTATAAAGTGATGTGACTCATTTTTCATTAAAACATCACATGGTTGGTATATAAAAGTGTATTTAAAGAAATAATAAGATTTTATATACAATTATCCTTTTATAAATATAAAATATTACATACCTACTTTTCATCATTATCATTGAAATTTATAGATGTTACTCATCCGTGTGTACAACCTATAGTCTCCATGGTTGTAATACAGTTAATTTTTCATAAGAATATTTATGAGGATTTATTGGTACATGTAGATATTAGTGGGGATCTATTATATACATCCCCTCTATAAATTTATAGTTTCATGAGATTAATTAGTTTGATAACCTTATCTAAATGATATTTTGGTGCATATCTACCCATCAGTTTTAAATTGTCTCAAGAAAGGTCTTGACAGTAAAGGTATCCTGATGCCTGAGATCATGACATTCGATAATTAACCATTTAATTAATTAAGAATTTAGTTTTTATTATACATGATATTTTCATAATGATATTTTCTCTAGATTCATTTCAGTATGAATTTATTTATTAAATATCATGTGTTTTTAGTTATATAATTTGTCATTATCTTGTTATGGAATTCATTTTATTGATTAAATATCCAGTATTTTCAGTTATTTACCTTTCCATATTCAATACTAATTATCCAATTATGATATTCATGTTATTGATTAAATGGATTGTGTTTTTATTTATTTACATTGTCATATTTATTACGCTAGTAAAATTATTTCAATGGAATGTTTGTTGAGTTAGTTAGCTCTCCATGATCATTCTTATTGATCCATGATAGAATCCACTATACATAACCCTTACTAATCATTTAAAATCACCATTATTTTCTTTCATTTACTTATAATCCGAGAAGTGTACTAAGAATAATATCAAAGGTTGTTCATGGGATAATACTGATATTCTAAAAAAATTATTGTATTTTTTCTTTGAAATGTTATATAGGAATCATGTATATATCTAGATTAACAAAACTAAAAACTATTTGGTCCATTATGATGTGATTACTTGTGTGTTATGATAATATAATAATGAAAACATGGACTCTGGGTTACTGGGGTAGGGGTTGATACAATTGGTATTAGAGTCAATTTAATAGAAACTTTGGGAACTAGATTATGGAAAACATGGAGTATATAACATAGCCTTATGATATACATTGAAGTTAAATATATAAGAAAATCCTAATGTTTTGGTTAAGGTATTCATTATCTAGTTTTATTAGAGATACATATTTTTTCTGACTGTAAAATTGGATATGGTTCAGGAACAGTTTTATATAGGAGTACTAACACTAAAAATGGTGCATTGGGATTGACCTGATAATGACACAGTGCATAAAAATTGGACTTATTATGCCTGTATATTGACTCCCCTGGGGGATATATGTTAAATAATTCACACATTCATTACCAATTATTATGAATGATTTGAATTGATGGTTAAAATTAATTATCTAGGTTAAACCCAACATGAATTGAGTTTAAAATAATATTTTATGATACTATAGATGATTGGATGGTTCTTCCCACTAGTTTTATTATTTCTTACAATTTTAGTTTTGGTTATATTCAAGGGTTGGAACCCAAAGGGATCACATTAACATTGGATATGTAAGTAAATGTGGTGACTATAAAAAACGAAATGAGATGATTAAAGGGCTAAAATATATCATGATTATGCATAATCATTTATCGTAAAATATGATTAAAAAACAATATCTTAATTAACTTTGAAACTCACAAATGTAGAGAAGGATTGAGTTCAATGAGTGATCGAATGGTGAATACAGTTTAGAAATAAGGATCACATTACTTCATATCAGAAATGTGGAAAGAGACACCCATGAAATTGAATAAATGTAATAAGAAAATGTTTTACTTATCAAAAAAGGTCATAATGAAATGAATAGTCCATCAAAAATGAATAGTACGATGGAAGGAAATAAATATCATTATAAGGATATATTTATTTTTTCATTATATTTAATGTGGGGAACATGTATATTATTAGATTCAATTACCTCTTATAACAGTATATCCCTAGAATAAGGAAAGAACTATAGTGAAATAAAATAGATGGAGTATTTATGTATTGGGATTCAAGAGTAAAATTGAAGAATTTTTTGTTTACCACTAGTACTTTGGTTATAATAATCATGAAATATATGTTGATTTTGTTTAATTTCAGAATCAAATATTTCTTCATTAACTTAAGAGTTATGGATTCCCTTATGGGTTATGGTTTTATGGTTGATCAATAGTTAAAAGACTTAAACAAACCATTTTGAAAATTGTTATGGTGAATATATCACATGATTAAGGATATTTTTGTAAAAAAAATTTGAGGGTAAAACCCATGGGATTAGTTTATATAGAAATTGTGTTTTTTATAATTATTTTATATGTTTATACATAAGTCTAAATATGTTGATAATCTTTATGATTTTCATGATCTTTGAGAATTAGGTATTTATGGTTGATTATGATAAAAGTGTTAGTTTATTTTGGGAATATAACTTATAAAATACCATAATAGTTTTAATTAAAAAAGTTAAATGATTATTTTTTGGAAATTTATCATATTTTTAGATTTTTTTTGGAATTAGAATAGTCTAGTTTTAGAAAAATGACAACCTAAAGGTCATAGGTATTTAACCCACAATCTAAAGGAGACCTGAGTGAAAACCTATAACTAGACAATGTGATGTCATGGGTGGCATGGAATTTTTTTTACCTAAATTATTTGATAGATAAAAAATTATGTTGAATTTGAAAATCATATTATTTTATCACAACTTTTTGAATTTGATGATTTGATGTGATTGATAATATTTATGAAGACGTTTTATTGGGTTAAGGTATATATAATTGTAAGGGTTAAAGTAAATGATCATTTGAGAACATTGTTATTAGGTATTTAAAGTGTATTTATGGTTAACTATTTATGGGATGGATTAATTTGAATATTGGTTCTTATTTGAAAGCTTGGGCTAACCCTTTTTCTTCTGGTAAATATTTTGAGGGAGAAAGAATAATTTAGTGATATAACGATATGTAAAGAGTTAATTTTAGTGCTTCAGGAGTAAATATTCCTTTCATGGAGTGTGACATTAATTCTAAATTTATCAAATAATAACCAATGGATGCTATTGTGATTACGAAATGAAAATAAATCAAGTAATTATACATTCTCAGAACATTATCTAAATAGTAAAATAATTCATCATCTTCAGGAAATGGATCTTGAAATAAAAAAATTTATACTTTTACCCCAATTCATGATGAATCAATAGTCCTTTTAATCATCATAGATTTATGGTCTTGTGGTAATTTACTTTATTCTATCAATTTTCTCTATTACTCTCTATAATTATTTATTCTTCTCTACTATGTACATATTTTAATTTCCCACTAATGATATCCCTATGTGAAAAACATGTTATGTGTTATATCATATATCCCTTATGATTCACACTTGTACTTTTTTTAAATTAGTTTTTTAAAACCTCTATAAGATTTGGGTTTTAAACAATGTTTGAACCATTGATGATCATGGAAAAATTTAATTGGGGAAATTTATTTAAGGGGGGAGAATTTAACACCACCAGATTTTAAAAAAACAACATTGTATTTGATAGTGTATATGAAAAGAAAACAAATATTACAAAACAATGTCACACCCATGAGACATCATTATATATTTATTTGTAAATAATTTCAATCACTTCTGTAGTTTGTGATGCACCCAACACTGGGTTTAAATGAAATATGATACTATATTAAATTATATTATTTAAACATACCCAACATAACCTAACCATTATGTTGGAGTGTATGAATAATACGAACTACATTATGAATATTTTATTTTTTGTTCATGTATAAAATTAATTGGATGGTTTAATATTGATTAAAATAATATAGAAATCATTTTAAAGAAAAAAATAAATGTTTTTTTTAAATAAACATATTTTTTCTAAAAGGGGATTTATTCTCACCTTGTACAAAATCAATAAAACTAATTTTTACCAATTTTAAAAAATTTATTTCAAAATGATAATTTTTTAAATATAATTGTTTAAATTATATTTGGTTGAATTTTTGATAGTTTTCTAAAAAGATTAATTTCTTCACTAATAGTCAAATATACTGATTTTTATTGAAAACTATATTTTCATTTTAAATAATTAAAAATTTATATTATATGTTAAATTAGTTTTGAAGTATAATTATTTAAATTATATTAAATTTTATCAAATTCAAGATATCTTAATTAGTTTCATATTGAATTTTAATATTAATATAATATATATTTATGGGAATATTTCCCTTTGAAGCTTTATTTTCATCGTGTATGCAGGTATAGTTTTAAATTGGATTATTCAACTTACAAAAATCAAATTTAAAAAATTGGATTCTATATTTGGAATTATAATTATTTATATTAAATAATATTTTTTATTTAAATATTGATCATTATGAATTTTAAAATCAGTAAAAATTATTTATTGTAGTGAAGGAAAAAACTAATTTACCAGGGGTTAAACTTCGAAGATATGGGTTTAAAATGACCTAAAACATGTCCAAAACAAATTTTATGGAAATATTTAGACATTGTTACCACTAATGGTCTATAATGATCTATTTTTTATGGGTTTTAATGATAAAATGTTTTTGTAATTAAATATTTTTTAAAATTTCATGTGTGTCCACTCCCCCACATATAAAAGGTCACCCCCTCTCCACCCATCTTCACACATCAAAATTTATTTGGCTCTAAAAATACCTAACAAAATAATTTTTTGATCCTCTAAAAACAAAATATATCTCTTTTTTAATCATAAAACCAACCTAGGTTGCATTTTGGTGAAAACCAGAAGTTGTTGTTTGAAGAAGAGGTAGTGTTATTCAACGAGCATTTTTATATTATTTCTTCCATAACCCCCATCAATTATTAGTAAAACCTAGATAATATATTACCCGATGTATATTAGGTATATTTATATGTTATTATGTTATATTCTTGAGTTATATCCATCTCTTATTCCCTTAAATTAGAAACGATAACGTCGCTTGTGTGTACGACAGACTACCACCTTACGGACCTATGTGACATGTTTTATATCAAGGACTATCACGAGTAGGAGTGATGATTAATATAGTTTTTATGAATTATAATTTTTATATAATTATACTTATTTAATTATTATATCATATATACCTTCATACTTAACATACCATAGATAATAACATAACATCGCCTGTGTGTAAGACAGACTACCACCACGCAAACCAATGTGATTTGTTTTCACTAACTCTAGGAATATATGTAAATAAAGGATAAATTTATTTAATACATGTAATTAATATGAAATTATATTTATTTTTGAATATTAATATATCACCCACTTCTTTAAAATTTCACTCGTTTGTGGAAGGATGTTGTCGCTTGTGCGTGCATGTGGCCTATCATCTCTATGAAGCAATGTAACTCATTCTTCATGTAAAACCACCAAAAATGATTATAAAAATTTATTTAAAGAGTAAATATTATATTTTTAACATTATTATAATTATTTAATGATTTATTTATATCCTCTGTAAAAGAAATGAAACATTACTAACAAAACATACATGTGAAAACAAGGCAATAAACGCCTAAAATAATGAAAAATTGTATTTATTATCAAATTGGTGGTAAAATGTTATAAGATGCTCATACCTGATAGTATAAATATTTTTTTTGTTATTATATAAATTAATAACAATATTGAAACAACTATAAAGGAGTTAAAAGCACATTAAACTAAAGGAAATCAGGAGGTAAAGGACTTCTTAACTCAATTTCCATTCATTGGGTTAAACATCTACTTCATAGATTTTTTCATTAAAAGATTATATGTGAAATAATTTTTTTTATTTTATGATTTAGTTACAATTTGTTATTTTTATTTACAGTTGACACACATAATGAATTCATTGATTTATCCTCACTTCATTGATATGATCTTTGTAAAGGACTTCATCTAAATCTATCTTGAAAGAGGCATACTATAATGTTATACACCTAATTTATTTTATACGGTGTATATAGTAACCATTATATATATAATTTACACAATCCATTATAAATTATGGTATTTTATGTTTCAATTTGAATGATTTAATCAAAAGTAATTTGAAATGAAAATTACCATGTGGTAAATAATTGCATAACTCTTTTTATTTTCATTGGGTTATATTACTTATTCGTTTTATTAGTTATTATTAGCTAATGTGTGTAATGAATTTTAAATATATAATGTTTAAATTAAAAAATTTAGGTGGATTTACATTTGATATACATAATATTTTTTTGATTAACTATTACTTTAATGTTATGATCAATATAATGGATTTTGTCTCAATTTACACTTCATTGAGACATATTTGTAAATATTAAACTATTTAGTTTGATGTGATATATATACTAACCATTTATGTAGTTAAAATAAATAAATATTAATTAATTATGATTTATATTTCATTTCAGGTTTATTTTTCTAGGGGATAAAATTTAAAGTTACCAAAGAGGTAAAATATATTGTACAATGTCACTTTATATTGTGATTGGTAACATTTTTTTGGAACTATAAATTTTTTGTGATCATTTTTTATTATAAATAAAATTTATCTTAAATATAAATATTCATGTATAATATATGTGACAATTTTCGAAACCATATTCCATTTTTAAATATAATTTTTACCTTCAATGTTATTATATTAACCAGGGAAATATCGATAAATCCATATCCTTTACTCAATATGGATATTTTATGATAAGTAATATTGATTCATGAAAAAAATTAATTATTCAACATATATGGAGTGCTTTTTAAATGTAGATATGGTTGGGTCCTAGTTATAGATATCACCTTGATGTATCAAATAGTCTCATTAGATGAATCTATTGTCTAGCCTTAGTTTGATGGGTTTCTAGTGTATACCTACCCATCAGTCTTAATTATTACCATGAATAGAATTTATAATAATGTTATCATGATTTCTAAGACCATGACGTCCAATAATTAAGAATTTACTTCTGTTATAATTCATTTATTATTATCCTTGATATTTTTACAATGATATTATCTATATATTCATTTCATTCTTATATTATTGATTAAATGGCTTTTGGTTTTAGTAATTTACCTAGACATATTTATTATTCATTCTCTTATTATGATAGTTGTGTAATTTATTAATTGGAAATTTTTTCCGTTCGTTATCCTTCCATGTTATCTTTTCTTATTCTGTAATTACAGTCGTGTTATTCATTAATGTAATGTGTTTTTAGTTATTTACGTTATCATATATATTATTCTAGTCAAATTACATAAATGGATTTTTTTTCAGTTATTTAAGTTTACAAGATTATTCTTATTAATTCATGGTATATTCCATTGTACTTAACCGTTACTAAGCATTTTAGATCACCCTTATTTTGATTTCTTTCAGACGAATCCAAGACTTTTACAATGAATAAAATAAAAAATATGTACTAAAGAGAATAATTAAATTATATAAAAAATGTTGTATGTTGTGTTTAAAAATTTAATATAGGAACCATGAATGTAACTAGTTTACCAATACTACTAAAATAATTTTTTTGGGATACAATTCATTTTATAAATGCCAATGTAATAAAACAGCCATTAACTCAGAGTTACTGGGGTCGGGGTCACTAGAGAAATTTTGTTTATTAAGTAACATGATGAATTATTTTCTTAGTGGGAAGTGAGAAAGAATTAATGATCTAATTTTATTTAATATATACTAATATATGAGGTCTATGGGGAAAACGAACTGATGGTGGATGTATAAAAATCATACTTTTACTCTTTATTTTAGTTGATGTGGGTATATGTTTCATAGAAAATTTAATTTTGTAATATTTTAAATGTTTAATTTATTAAAAAGAAATTAAATAAAACAAACTTTTAAAATTAAAAATAATAATTATATTATATTTCGGTTTAGTATAACTAAGTTAAGAATTTATTAATCATCCAAGGGAATTTGATTTTTTTTCACAACTCACTCGTCTATGTATTTTATAGTGTAATAGTGAATCTAAAAGGTTGTTTTATACCATATTATACATGGATTGGTGAATGTAATGTCAATATGGTATTACCATATCCTATTGGGGTTTTTTGACTGATTCTTTAACACATAAGCACATTCTAGATAAATTTTTTAACGAGACTCAATATGATATATGAATTTCAAAGCACCATAACATGAATTGCCCAAGTATTTGGGGTTGAGAAATATATATAAAATTTATTGATTTAGATAAACTGAAGAAAAAATAGGACTGGTGATTATTAATTAAAAATCGAAGGAAAATTTTGGGGTATTATTTTAATAATATATTATTGAACAAATTATATAGTATTGAAAATGTATATTTATTCATAATAAATATATTTATCATGGAATTAGTAAATTTAAATTGGAAATTATTGAAGTTAAAGACCAAAAAATAACAACAATTTTATCTGAAAAAGTATGATATGGTTTATAAGATGTTTTGAAAAGTTAACAAATTTAATACATACAAGAAATGTGAAGACAAAATAATATTAATTAGGATACCTAGAGATATGTTTTTGTTATGAAAAATTATGTTTATATTATTTTTATATAATATAAATATAATACATGTAAGGTAATAATCAAGAATAATGATTTCAAGAATCAGTTAATGGCTATAAAATATAAAATGGACATCATATACAAAAACAAGGATTATGACTTGGGTAATCAACTTTAAGGGGTATAACCCATACAATTTAATTTAATTTTAAATTATAAAATTGGAATTGATGGTATAATATCAACTCATAGGGATCTCATAGTGGAAATGTTTTAAAAAAAATAATGGAAATTATTATAATAAATTATTTCACCAATAGACATGATAAAGTCCTTAAAAAATTTTATGTACATTATAGATTTATATTACTATGAAATACACTAAATAGATATCATAAATAGTTTCCATAATAAGGATTTACTATAGTATGTGTATCTAATGAATCAAGAAAATTTTAATGGTTCTTAAAGTTTTTCTATATGAAAAAAATTACAATCAATATTCATGGATTAAAGAAATATAAATATGTTTGGAATCTAAATTACGATGATGTTAAATGATTTTTGTTTAACCCTAAATAAATATGAATATAGTGTGTACTTTCCTACTAGTTAGAGTAATTTAGTATTTAAGCTATTATATATAGATGAAAAAATAGTCACTATGAATGATATTTTGGATTTAAATTTTAGAAAGTATTAGTTATAAAAATGATTATCAATAAATTAAATTCTAAAATAATGCAATATTATTGGTATGGATACATATAAAAATAAATTATAGTGGATTCTTAGACTTGTAAAAAAATATTTTAGTAAAGTGTATAAGATTTTTATGATAGAGAAATCTAAGAAGGGGTCTTTATTATTGTTTTATGGTCTGAATCTCATGAAGGCATAGTATCATACCACTGAAATATAAATATAATATGTATATTTTATACTTTTTACTTTTATAATTATATCTATCAAGTAATTTTTTTTAATCCTATGGATGCATCTTCTTCTTTAATAATAATAATTCATTAAATAAATCTTATAAAAGACAGTAGATTTATTCTTAAAATATCATTAATTACATGAGACCTATTAAGGATATATTATTTTTTTTAGAGATAGGGAATAGATTTTTATAAGGGGTTACATCAAAGGTAGATTCAAAAATAAACAAATATTTTCCAAGATACTAGTCTAGTTTTTTATTTCACCTTAATCGGAAATTAGTAAACCTTTTTATTTCTAAGAAACCAATCGGGGTATATCCAACAATAGAATCTAATCATATACATTCAAGTTATACTATGTAACAATAATTTTTAGTATATAGATAAAAATTTAATTTTAGTACATATATATTAAATCTTTGATAATTATACCTATGTTTGGAAACATTGGGTGTAAATTATAGATATATTATATAAATAATTGGTTGTTTTATTGAATTATTTTAGTATTATGGTCACCTATAAGTTATGTGCTTAAATAATTTCATTGAATAATAAAGGATTGAAAGGGTATGTTAAAATCCACTAATTGACCACTTATTCTATATATAAAGACTCTACTATCTAATTTGAGATATTTAATTCTTGGAAATAATAACACCATACCCATTATCATTACATCAAATCTTGATAATAATAGAGATTATTGTTTTTATAAGTTTTGAATACACAAAAAATAGCATTGTCTTGGTCTATACCAACATTAATGGTATCAATATCATTATTTTCATGTATATAAATTTTATGAATCCTAGTATTAATAAAATATTATCAAACCAAAGATGGATGAATCCTAACAATAATGAAGTGGTAAAGTATTAGGTGTTCAAATGTTTCAATGATAGAATAATATACCTCATATAACTGGGTTCATGGGTATGCCTAATTAATGTGGTACCAAATTAGGGGTGAATCATTTTGGTAACTAATTATAAGAGATAGACCATTTTAATAAAAACTATAACATGTTGGTTGGTGTATATATATTAAAAAAATTTAATTCAACTCTCTGGAAGGTTCATTTCACTTTGCATTCCATTCATCAATTATTGTAGAAAATTTCTCTATTTGCATTATATTTCTTCTTTAATGGATAATCAGGTGACAATAAATATATAATTTCACATTAATATCAATACAAAAGTACATTCATAAGTTTATATAAAATATTGTTGTATATAAGGATGCCTGTTATATTGTGTGGTGTCAAAATAATTAGAGGTTCGTGATGGAAATATTCTCATAAATTATAGAAAGTTGTTTTAAAATACTCATTGAATACTTTTCTATGTTTTGATTGAATTTTTAGGAATCTATAAAAAATAATTCCTTATTGTTAAATATATTTGGGGAAGAAAAATTGGGGTTAAAATAAGATAAATGCGAGTTTATGATGCATGAGGGAGTTATATTAAGACATAATATATCCATGGAAGCGGTGGAGTTCGAAAAATTATAGTAGATGTGAATACAAATTTACCAACTCCTATATTAGTGATACTGGTCAAATGTTTTTTTGGTCCATGTTGGACTATAAAGAGTATTTATTCAATACTTTTCTAAAATATCAATAGCATTGTGTTATCTATTATATAAGGGTAGTTAATTCCATTTTAAACAACCATGAATTAAGGAATTAAATATTATAACGTATAATTTTATATCAGCACCCATCATTGATTCACATGATTAGAGCTACATTTTGAAGTTATGTGAAATATAAGGGAATTGTCATTATTTTTGTGCCTAGTAAGTGAAAGGAGAAGAAGAAAAATGTGATTAATTACTCAATAACGTTGTTAAATATTCGTAAATCGAATAGTTTAATGACAAATAGAAAGAGATTCTTTTAGTTCAATATTTTGTGGAAATTTTAATATTATATCATTATGGTACAAGAGTTGTTGAATTTATTGATCACTTATTACTAAATTATTTCATGAAAAATATGGATGGAAAACCACTACTCATTTATTATAAATCAGTTATTTATGAATTTGATTTACAAGTTATATACAATAAAGGGGTTGAAGATTTTGTAATGGATCACCAATTAAGAATTTCTTGACCTAAATAAGTGGATAGTAATCCCATTGGATCACCATTTCTATATGAAAAAATATTTTATATGATGATATATAGATTTTCATGGTACCCTGACATAGTGAATTACTTGAATACAAGGATCATTACTAAAATTTCACTTACAATTAGTGGAATAAATTCTATGTAAATATAAAACAATATTATAGAGAGGATCATTTTATATTTAAAAGAGGATATAATGGAATTATCCGAAGATATACACCAAGATATGAGTTAATGACAATTTTAACCTATTTAAATAATCAATACAGAAGAGGGAAATATGAAACTTCTATGATAAAAATTCAGGTATTTTGATGTAGATTTTTTTTCCTCTATTTTCATGGAATGAAGGTAATATTTATAATCATGTGATTTTTATTGAAATTATGGGAAAATTTCTTAAGAAACAAAATATTTCATGGACTTTAATTTTAAAAGCGGGATTAGATGATGTATATTGTCTTGATTTCATAATAACACGACCTCAATCAAAAGTTAATGAGTATATAATTGTACTAGTGGACTATTTATCAATTTGGATTGAATAAATATAAATGTATAAGGAAAATTTATCTAGTGCCATGATTTTATTTAGGATGGACATTTTTAATCAACATAGAATTCCATAATATATGATCATTTATAATAGTGTAAACATTTATGATGGTTTATTCAAGGGTTTGTTGGATAATTGTATATTTTAAAATAAGAAAATAAGCACTCACCATCTTCATACATGTGGTTGTTCTTAGTTTTCAAACAAATCTATACATATACTTTTAGATTTAATTTTCATCAATTCATTGAATGATTGGTTACACAAATAATTTATTATTTTATAGTATTATAATATATATTATAAGACTCCCATTGTAATGTAACTCTTTAGAATAATGCATTGGAAGTATTTTAATTTACATTTTTAAATTTATTTTAAAGCACATTACTCTATTAAGTAATTGAAATAGATGTTCAAGAGTGTTCTTTAAAATATACTTTTGTACTTGAGAGATCTTGATGATCTATGAATAGATTATTGTGACAATGATAAGATATTATAATAAAGAACTAAATAAGTCCCTGATTCTCATATAAATCATAGGAGATTAAAGGAGAGGAAACATTTGTAACATAAATAGTCCAATAAAATCAAATAATAACTAATAGGGGTCCCAATATGACCTCATACATGCCCCCACTTGTTAGAGTGGGTAAAATAGAAATATTTTGGGAGAAAATAACATAAATATAACCACATACCATAATTGTAAATAAAAAATTGTACATAAAAATATAAAAACCAAAATATGAAAATTAATTTATATAAAAAAACATAATATCTAAAAAGTCAACCACTGTGTTGCAACAAAGGTATCTCATTCAATTAATACAATCATAAAAAATGTATTATTATTTGATGGGTTTATTATATAAAATACAATGAAAAAATAAAATAAAATAGAAAACTAATCCAATAAAAAATCTATGGACTCACATCAGAATTTTCTTCCAATCCACACCATGATCCTCCATACCATACACCAATACTAGGATCCATTACATAACATTCATTCCAACAATAAGGTTTGGACATCCATCATGGTTTTGATTTAGGTTGTGAGGATAAAACATAGTACTCCACAACTAATGGTGTCCCTAATAATGAAAAAAATTATTTATTTATACAATAGGTGAAATAAATCCATTAAAACCCACTTATATACACCTGTTGAACCATCAGGTACATAAGGATCCACCTTTATAATGAACTAATACATGCATTGATATGTTATTTAATGGGTTAAGTATTACCATTTTAGGATAAAAAATAAAATGGAGAATAATATATCACCAGAGGGGTAAGTTCCACAGGGCATCTTCAGAATTGTTTGATAAGTTATCGGAGCAGGTGGTATTGACATGATAAGAAATAATAAAACCATATAATTCATATTAATATTCTTATATTGGGGAGTAAATATGGTAAAATAATTTCTTGGGAAGTCTTCTAAGAATAGATAATGAAATTAAATTATTACTAATGGATCTAACTCCCTAGAGTCATCACTATAGAAAATCCTCTAGAATCATGTCTAAACCATCAACAAAAACTACTATTGTAATATAGGGCATTAGGGAAACTCATTTTGGTGTGAAAATAAGGATTTTATTCCACTATATTTCCATGGTTTTCCTAGTTTGAATATGTACTTTTTTATATTGGATCACTAATTTCTTTTTAATGTGATTCTAGATGGAATGTAAAAGGGCCTATCCTATAATATTGAGTTTATTGAGGATACAAATCCCTAATAGTTCACCAATTCTACTTTGAGTTCATACAACTCCTATGAATTTAGGAATATAATTTACATAAAATATAAAAAAGACACATAGGCTCTAATTTGATATGAAGAAATAACATACAAAAATATCACATCTTATTTGGGTGTTTCTAAAATCATGTTACCAATTCTAATGATGGGATCCAATACCAACACATTCATATGACTTCATGAAACATGGGATTCTGGAAACCCATAATGGAAATAAGGAATCACTAATTATTGGAAGATGAATAGAATAACTAAATTTAGAGATTATTTAGAAATAATATTGGGATCGATATATATCCTAAATATGAGGTAAATTTTTTACTTATTAGTTCTATGGAATAAATTAATTACATAAAAATTGTCTGGTTTATTGTTTAGTGTTCATGACTACTTATTATTCCATGTGGGTGGTACACAATGAACCTAAACATCATGACCTATGGTCCATTAATTCTAATTTTATAGAAAAAATCCTTTCTATTTTTTTTTGTTCTGGATTCATTTAATAAATGGATACAATCCACTCACTCTTTATAGAACATGATTTTCTACATCACATAGATTTTATTCAGACTTTTCATAAGAGATCAAGGCCTCTGGGTGCACTGAAACTATCTTAGTACTAGTCCCAATCCCAAATGTGATAGTGCCTTAACCTTTGCGAGATGCAGAGATGGGCCATTATCCATTATTTTCAAGGCTCTTTCATGTTAGGTTATTGAGGGAATGCAATTTAAATATTTATAAAAATTACTTATTTTGATATTATTATTCATTACATCTCAAAATTATTCACAAATCAAAATGAAAACGTTTAGTGTATTTTGATATAAGAAACAATATTATATTATTTTAATGTGTCTTCAAATTCTCCCACTAATCTCTTATTTACATGATATACTTTACACACATCGTACATTGTAATCTTCCTCATAACCTGTGAAAAGAAACATAAAAAAGAGTTATCTTAGATGCTTAGAAAGGGAAAAATTTCAATGAATAATAATGTTCTGGAGAATAATCATATGAGAAAATTTGAGCACAGGTGAAATATATTATTTAAAAATTACAAGAAATAGTAATATATTAGAGTATGTCCTGATAAAAGTAAATGTAATAGATAATTAACAAACATATACTAAGAATTAATTGTGAAATAACATGGGAAAATAAAAATTATAAACAAAGCATAAAAAACCATATAGAATAGAAATATAGAAAAAAATATAAGTGTTGACAAACAAGGATATATGGTAAAGAAATAAGCATAGAGAATCCTTACATTATGAGCATATCCAAGAATTCCCACTGATTAAGTTTTGAAAAAATCCAAGTACATCCATTCATTAATTTCTTAAAAAGTCTATGTATGTCAATTATATATTATATAATGAGATATAATACATTAATCAAAGAATTTGTTGATGATATTGGACCCCACACATAAACATCCATATATAAGAGTACAATATTAAATAAAACATTCATCATATCATAAGAAACCAAATAATAGAAATTGGGATTTATAACATTTCTAAAATTTATATTATAATTTGAATTTAATAATTCGATCAGTTGATAGTAATTTATAAAGGAATTTAAAGAATTATTCATCAAACATGCTTCCACAAGTGATAGTTACATTGAAAATAATTAGAAAAATATAATTAAAGATGTAAAATTAGTTTTATAAAAAATTTATTAACATTATCCTAAATGTAAATGTTATGAGTCACTTATAAAATATTATTTTTTAGAATATGACATAAAAGAATTTTTTTAAACATTATTTTAAAACATATCCCAATAATTTATTAATGAATTGAAATACAATTTAAGTAAACAAATATGAAGATAAAGATAAAAGATATAATCATGAATGAATTTTTAATATTTGAAAATTTCCTTTATTGGAACCCATGAATTTTTTAGAATAATAAAGATTTATATTTAAAAAATGGGGATACTATGTGTGAATCTGAGCCTCCAACTCTTATGTGTTATCCTGAAGATTCTCCTGCTACCAGCAAATGTACACTACATGAATCGACCATCCATGAAGGGTCCTCTCTTGTCTATCCTTGATATCCACTGGGTAATCCGTGAACGTGACCCCGTCATTGGTTTCCAACTCACCCCATTCGATTACCTGTGATGGGTCATGTATGTATCACCTCAACTAGTATACATGGAAGTTTATTTGAATATGCTCTTACTATAGAGGTAAGGCAAAGAGGTACACCATCTCACTAACTCAACCGAGTAAGAAAAAAAGGTCTGATGAACCTCTGAGATAACATACCACACAGACCAAATCTGTGTATCCCACATCGATGAGGGACCTGATGGAACACATGGTCTCCCTCCTTGAACTAAAAATTCATATAACACCTTTTAGCATTGGAATTGTGATGGCTCCCTACCATTTTAATCAACTCATAGATGACCTTCACCTTCTCTACGGTAGCCTGAACCAACTCTGAGACAAAGAGTGATGACTCTCTAGGGTCTGTTTAGTAATGTGGATACTTATAGGGTCAATATGACAAGGCCTTGAATATAGGCATACCAATATTGGAGTGGTAGTTTTATGTATTAAAACTACATTAAAGGTCGGTGGTCCTTCTAACTACATCCAAAATTGAGGATGCAAGCAATTTGCTAGTCCACTAAGACTTGAATGGTCTGATCTATTTGTTCATAAATCTACAGGTGGAATTTTTTTCCAAAGTGAAGATGAGTCCAAAATTCCACCTTCAATCCCATGCACAACTGGGATATGAAAAGAGAATCAAAATATGAGACTATCTTCTACGGGACTCTACAGAGTCAAAATTTCTCTTATACAAAGAGGTTCCCCAATATCTCTACTAAAGCTTATTCTTGGATCCCTAGGATGTTGGACAACATGGGGAGTTTGTCAATGATCACCCATATGGAATCAAGCCCCCTCGATGTATATGGTAAAACTGTCACAAAATTCCATAGATTTTCCTTCCCACTTTTACTTTGTCTCCTAAAGGGGTTGAGTTAAATCCTCTGAAACCTGGTTCCTGGACATCAATTTGAAAGAAGAATGGAATCTAGAGAAAAAATCATCCAAGGTCTTCTTCATCCCTATATACCAAAACGTACATCAGAGGTCATGTTACATCTTAACCACACCTAGATATACTGCTAATTGTGATGTAGGAACTCCCTCAACATATCCTTCCACTATGTTTCCAATACAACTGTGCATCCTATAAAAATAATTACATTCTCCCCACATTTAGAATATCCATCAATGGAATTCCCTATAGACATGTGAGCATGTGTAATCTCACAGATGGTATCTCCTTATTGTACCTCACTGAATTACTATATGAGTGGAGGGTAACCACTAGGGACTAGTGATAAGCTACATAATCTTCATCCATGAGGGATATCTGCAATGATGAAAACTGGTTCAATTACACATTCAGTAACTGTGAAATCAATATCTTGTTGAGAGAATCCTCCACCACATTTTCCTTCCAAGGTGTATAGACTATCTCGAAGTCATAGTCCTAGAGGAAGTCAAGCGGACACCTCTATCTCCAGTTCATATTTTTCTGAAAGATTATTTACATGAATCTTTTGTGGTATAAGAAGATGATAAACCGGTTTCACAAAATATAGTGTTTCCATATCTTTAATGTAGAGACTACTGCTGCCCACTCCAAATCATGAGTCGTTTAGTTCTGCTCATGTAGTCTCAACTATAATGAACTGTAATAAATCACCTCTTTACAATGCATCATGAAACAAACAATCCTAGTTCCTAAAGCATGTTAGTATACTACCTACCTGACACACTCTGCTAGATATCTAAGGATATGAGCACTTTTCAAACTCTGATTCAGCTGCTGAAAACACTTCGAGAATTTCTCCATCCCCACAAAATGTTTCCCCTTTCATGTAAAAGCTGTCAAGGATGATTCTACATTGGAAAAGTCTAGAAAAACCCTATCATAGTATTTATCCAAACATAAGAAACTCCCCATCTTGGAAATTATCCTTAGTGGATCCCAAGAAAGATCCACCTCTATCTTCATTGGTTCCACTGCAAATCTATCCTTTTAAATGATGTGTCCTAGAAATTGGACCTATCGTATCGGTAACTGAAACATCGAGAGATTTTCATAATGTTGGTTCTCTCAGAGTATGTCCAAGACCACCCTCGAGTGTACCAGTTTCTCCTCCTCATACACTGAATACTTTAGAATGTCATCTATATATAACCCTACAAACCAGTTAGGTAAGGCATGAAGATATTGTTCATGTGTCACATTAACACCTCTAGGGAATTCGTGACAGCAAATAAAATAACTATGTACTTATTGTTTCTATAGTGAAATATAAAATCCATCTTTAGAATGTCCTCATCCCGTACATGAAGCTGGTTATAACCATATCTATGTTCTATCTTTAAGAACCATCTCACTCCCTTTAGATGATTGAATACGTCATCAATCCATGGTAGGGGATAAATGTTCTTTAGATTCACCTGGTTCAAGCGTCTAAGGACCACACATAGCCTCAAGCATCCATTTGTCTTCATGGAATAAAATTGGGCCTGCCCATGGTGAAACCTTGGGCCTCACAAATCCCTTCCTTTGCATGTCTTCAAAATGTACCATCAGCTCATGAAGCTATGTGGGAGACATCTGATATGCCATTATAGATATTAGTGTTATCATGGGGTACATGTCAATGTAGATGTCTAAATCAATGGGAGGAGGTTGTCCTAGAATATCTTCTGGAATGATGTCCTCTAACTCATCCACCACTACCAGGAACTGAGGAATCATCTCATCCACTACACCGAGGGCCTTGTTATCCAACTGATGTCTGATCACCTGCACCTTCTACATGTTATTTATTCCTATGCATCCTATGTTTCCATTTCAGTGACAAAGAAATAAATAGTACTATCTCCATGGGAACACCACACAATGGGCCTAAAATAATCAATCTAAGCATGGACTATGGAAAACCAATCCATACCCAGAATGGCTTCATAAGGAATCGATGCAACTAGAACATGATCAAACCAAAACTCTCACCCCCAGAGTAATGTCACACTATCATCACTAGTGTGTGATCGTCGAAATTTCTCCCGTAAGAGTTTCTATGTGTAGGGATCAAGTAAACGGTTCCAGTAGAATCTCTGTGTCTTGAACAAGGATCATTGAGATAAAAGAGTGACTAACATATGTGTTTATAAAAACAAAATTCAGGGTGTATAATACTCATATTGTACCTCTAACCATCTTGGGCGTCTTGATATTATAACCCTCCATCGCCTGGATCTACCCTTGCCCCAATCCACCAGCTCCTTGATCTTGTGGTCGACCACCTGGGGTGGTGGTGGTAGTTCCTCAAACCTCCATCCACCTTCTAAATCTCATCCCAGTCCTCTACCATGCATTCCTCCTGGAAGACCACCCTGTTTTTTCCTCAACCACTACCGTGGTTTTCTCTTGTCTATCTCTTACTCTATCTTTTGGCTAGTTGGGAAATATCAATTCATATGTCCCCGATCATCACACCAATGGAACAACCCATCCTTTGACCAACCTACTCTACGTTGGAAGGACTGAACCACTGATCATGTGTCCTGCCATCATCCCATGGACTGTGTGGTATTTGTTGACCCCTAAGTTAGCTATTGGCTACCTACTATCATTGAATCATCTACTTGAAGTGTTGTGGTAGCTCCCACCTCTCGTGCCCACATAGAAAGAAGTATCTCTTCCATAATAGCTCACTACGAGACCCCAGAATGTGTAGGAATGATAAGGGATGTCCTCAAGTACCTAATCTCACATCATAGTCCCCACACGATGGTCCAAGACCTGAAGAATGGGTCTCACACCATGTCTGTAGAGTAGTGATAAAATAATGTGAATATTGCTGAGTACTCTACTTTTGTTAGGATACACTTTTGTAGGTGAAATACCTCTTTTTCATGAACAGAGCTTAACGTCACTAGAAAGAACTCATCCCTGAAGAGGTTCTCATAGTCTACCCATGTGAGGGACACCTTTTCATGCATCTAGATCATCAAGATCCACCATTTCACCCTCGTTCCGTGAATAAGGCTCTTGGCTACGAACTCCCTTTGGTTGAGAGGTGTCCTCAATAGGTAGAAAAAAAATGCATAACTACCTCCATCAAATCCTCAAATACCGGAGGATCTATCTCACCTAGGAATGTGGGAGGTTGATGTCTCTGAACCACATGTAACACATTGAGCCTGCATGCTTCCTCTATTGGTGACTTCAGTTGGAACTGCTGCTCTCCCAGTTATGGTATCTCTGGTACACAACTAGGAGGTGCTTTGTCTAGAAAGCGTCCCTCTACCGATGTTGTAATTATTGATGGACCATCCATGGGGTCATGACCAAGAATCCTGGACGGATGCCTATGTGGAAGAATCCTGAAATAGAATAAGATGTACCACATTCAATAGATTATACCAGGTGAGGTGAATCTAACTCAAGAAGGAAATGAGAACATACTCAATTACTATATGATGCATGAAACCCATTTTTTCACCTTATGAGTCAAAAATTAGAATTTTGGGACATGGTATATGGATATATTGGACGGAACACCAACACTGGACTCCTTGTCTAGAAATCAGAACTCAAAACACTTAACACTATTACATTAAAAAAAAAACTCACCACACTCTTATAAAACTCTATCAGACCTATCTTCAGGGGCTCATGTAATGACTACCCCAATATTGCAGCCTATATTTTAGGGGATGGAGACTAGAGGTGAGTAGGCATATGACACTAGTGGGGGGGGGGATTTTATATGTATTTATACACATGCACCCATCTCCAAGAAAAAGTGTTGAAACTGAAGACACTGAGTAGACATGCATGTATACTACTATGAAAACCCACACAACGTATATAGTACAAAACTAAAATGAAAACAACACCATAACAAGAATAAACAAATATAAAATAGTTCGTTATCCTAAATTAAGTCAGTAAAAACCCTACCTGAAGGATAGGTATAATAAGATGTCTGAATATCGCTAAAGCATACCACTTCCATAGGGTCACCATGAGAACCACCTATCTCTGACCCACCATGGACTCTTTCAATATTATTTATCATATGCACAAGACACGACACATATGGGTAAATTCCAAACAAGAGTGAGTAAAACAATACTCAGTAGGGACCCCAAATCCACAAAGGAGAAACCACAAATCATGATACAGTCGACAGAGTCAGTAGAGTTATCTCACACTGGGAACATATCTATAACATGAATATACTTAAGAAAATCCAGGAATATTAAAAATCTATGAGACATAAAGTCTCTATAGAAGACTCACTCCACATCTTTGTATAAGAGCTACTCTACATCTTCGCATAAGACCTTCTCTGCATCTTTGTAGGAGACCGACTTAATGTCTTCCTAGGAGAACTATTGTGTGTCTTTGTAGGAGACCTACTCTGCATCTTCACCAGATACTTAATCTGTATATGTCACAATTCGTAGGAGACATACTCCACATAGGTCTCATCCATAGGATTCCTCCCTTAGCGAGCTCATTTTGGGAACACCTACTTCTCGATCCAATATTCCATATTCCAACCTCGAATAAAACTCGTGTAGAGTATCTAAAATAGACAACCTCATCAAGAGGGTCCCAAAATAGTAAATCGATCAAGAAGTGGATGCATGGTTTGAGACTTATGATAATTTTAGTAAAAATGGGATTGTTGGGTCTGAGTCCGACCCAACCCAGTCGGGTCTTGACCAGCCCAAACTGACCTAGACCAAAGTCCATTCTCATTGGGGCACTAGACCACAACCCACATGGCTAGGCGGCCCATAGCATTGGGCCTCCTCGTTTCCTCTATTTCAAACTTCATGTGTGGGTTAGTTAGTCTAGCTTGGCATGACATGCAGGTCGTACCCCTCCCACCTTGTAGGCACGGTCAAGAAGTCGTGTTCCAACCAACCGACATGGTTCCCCGCCATGGCATGCGCTGGATGTGACTCCTCTTCTACAGGTTTCCACCGCCACCTTCTATCGGTCAACCACACCACTATCATCCACATCACGTCTTCTGTGGGATTCCACCATCGTTGTGGTGGTCCATTTTTTCAAATAAATAATTCCTTTCCAATCCTTGGGCCTCAACCTTCACTTCCAGGGGATCCAATTCATCTTGTCATTGCAGTAGGGGTCCGACCACATTCAGATTCTCCCGATAATGCCTGATGCCACCATGAGGGTCTATTGATGAAGAATGATGAACATGGATAAGGAATATGAACAAGAACACACTTAGATCATAACATGAGATTTTTTATGTTGATCTTTGTCTGTTAATTTCAGAAGGATTAAAAAGAAGAATATAAATTAGTATATTACCTTTAATGTCGCATTTTATCCATCCCATAAGAATAATTGAACCAGGGGTCAACCTATTTATGGGTTGGTTTATATTTTCCGTTGAAATAATTAATGGGGAAATAAAATACCACGAAAAAATGAACCACCAACCTCAAGTTTCGGATTTGTTTTTGGTGAAGAACAGAGTTACACCACCATCATTCGTCAATCCTGGATTCGTGAGCATTTTTCTTCATTATTAATTTTCCTTTGGGAGGAAACCACAAATGCCTTTCTCTAAATATTCCAAATAATTCCAAGGTTATGAATTAACATTGAATTCCTGTTTAATTACAGTGAAATGAAAATGCATCATCCCATTGCAGTGTTACAATGTTTCAATACTGTTTCATTTATGAAACAAAATGGGATGACTTTTCATTGCGTCGATGCATCATTTCATTGATGTGTCACAATGAAATTATTAAATAAAATAAAATAAAGTTAATTAAAACTATTTTATTCTTCATTATTACAAACAAAAAATTAATTTTCACTATTGGCCCCCATCAATCTATGTTAGGCCCTGCCTAAGTAAAATGCTGCATGAGAAACTCAACAGTGGTATCAGATTTCCAATTTGAGTCTCTATTCATGATTAGTTAGTATTTTTAAAACAAAATAATTTTATCTAATTATTTTATTTATGGTGACGTCCTTTTCAGGTTTTCTCATTGATGACCCGCACTGACTAAAGTTAAGTCACACATAAGGTAAAATCGCCATTTTGAATGCAACGGAGCCCTTGAATTTCAGATCTGAGTACCCATGTAGAAGTTGTTATATTTTATTAGGAAAACCACTTATTTTCACTATTAAAAACATAATAGTTGTCATTGAACCATTTTGGGCACATTGAGCCTTGAAATTTCATGTTTTCTTAATGCCTTGTCTCAAACTTTTCCCAAATAATTTCGAAAAATAAAATTGTAAAAGTAAGATTCATTACAATAATCCATTACCACAATCATTTATTTTTATGCATAAAAATGAAAATTTTAACTTTAGATAATTTTAAATTAAAATTAAAAATATTACATAAATTTATCATATAAAATTTGTAGAGGTGATAAAAATTAATTTTAATATTCTCTTACATAAAACATAAATTATTTTTTCATAAAATGTATTTTCAATAAAAAATGAATTTAATCATATTAATTTTCTAGTTATAAATCTGGGATAATTTTTAATTTATTTACTTTTGTATATTATCAATAAATTTCATTAAAATCATTCGTTAGTATTTATTATGTTCATTAATATAAAAATACACAATACTTATAAAAATATAGTTATTTACAAAAATATTCCATTTAAATTTGAATGTTCTTAACCAAATAGCATTAAATTTAGTTATTTACATTGTAATATTTTGGTTTTATAAGTATATTGATATTATAATAATTCAATCATAATTATCAAATTATTTTTAAATAATAATATTTAACATGTTAAAAATATTTTAATTTAACTATTGTATTTTTATTTTAAAATTTATAGTTTATGAAATATACTATTTTAACAATATAAAAATCAATTATACCTATATTATATATTTATATCCTATTATTATATTTATAATGAACATTTTTAAATATTCATATTCCCAACAACCATATTTAGGATGGTCATTTTTATTACTATATATAGCCTTAATAATATTTGTAAATCATTCCATTCTATTTTATGAAATAATCATTTTCATTTTATATTAAGTGTTTTTAAAATTCATTATCATTTCATGATTTTATTTTTGATTATTGGTTTAGTTCAATGATTCATAATGGTGAATATGATATAAAATCTTTCTTAGTTCTGAAAATATTATTCCTCTCTATTTATTCTCCCCTTTTAATTTATGAACATTTAGGGGACTTAACCATCTAATGTATGTAATAACCCATTATTTTTAATTCTTAATTTCATTTAATTTTGTTTTTATGATTTATCTCAAAAAAATGTATTGTGATAAATCATAGTTTTGTGTTTCTTGTGAAGAAAACTATCAATATAACATATATAAATTAAATATATACTAAATTTTATGGTATTAGAGATACATTTTTTATGGGGATGTTAATTGTCTCTTGGGTAATGAATGAAACTTGTTATCAAAACTCTCTCTATATATACACTAATACATCTCCCTCTCAATGGGGGAAGTTGAATCTTGTATATGGATCAACATCCACTCTGAACACACTTCTTTCCACTGGTCCATCACATTTTTCATTAGAATGTATTGAGGCCTCATTAACCAATACATGACTATTCAATATACATATAAAGAGGGAAATATGGAGGCTGATCTCTTTTCTAGGAAATAGTATATATGATATAGTATAAAAGTTTATTCTGGATTTGTATCCCTCTCATAGAAAATATTTTTTCATGGGGACGCCCTTGGGCTTCATCACTAACATCCCCCCTAAACCCTACTTTTGGAATTTTCTAACCATTCTCTATAAAAATTTATATCCCAGAATATATAACCAGTAATAAATATTTCCCATGAAAATACCAATCTGATAGTTTGGATAGATTAATCATGGTGAATGAGTAATCTTTCATGGTGAATGACGTATCACCAATAGTAAATATGTCTCCAAGAGGTCCCCTCTTGATAAAAATCTTAATAATAATGGTCTCTAGACTTAGAATATTCCATTTTGATTGAACGTTCTGGCACTAATATTTTATCACCCTAAGAGATATCCTTTTAATATCAGGATCGATATGAATCACCTATAGCCTAGGAACATCTCCTGCAAATAACCTAATCAATAATGTAGGTTGGATAATGGCCATCTTATACTCAGACAGAGAGATTAGGTGACTAGCATCCATGTTGTCCAAAATAATAATACCCTTAGTGGTTAGTATCTATTCTAGGATTTATCATAAAAATCATGTGTCCAACATCTATACCATATAATAAAATAACCTATCGAGGGGCTAGCGTTAATATTTTTCTCACAACGGGACTCATATAAATTAAATCTATATGGTAGCGTTCACTTGATATATTGTATCGTTAATAAATTTTCAAAAAAAACTACCTAAATGTAGTCCAAGAGAATCCAATACCATTGGGAAAACTACTAATAAAAGGATCAATATACTCATATTCTAAACCCAGGTATTAATCTATAATGTCTTGAAAAAAGAAACATTACCATCATTTTCTTTAAAGTTAGATATATTTGCCTAAAATTATGTGAAAAACTAAATAATAAGTAGATAAATTCATTATCCAAAATTATGATTGTTGAATAAAATGATTCATTCCATAACCATCATCACTTAGAGAAATCAGTTCCTCAATACATAAAATAAAAGTCATGGTGATCAATGCAGCAAAGGGAAATTCTCAACCAATAATAAACATATGATATGATCTCTAACACATTTTTCATAATGTACCCTAATGTAAATAGATTTTAGACCATGACTATAATTAGTAACCACATCACAAGAATCATTATATTATTCACTCTATAGACATTACAAACATAGTCTCAAACCTACACTCTAATAATTTACCTTAATGGTGTTATATATTATCAACATTAACACATAATCCCACATGTAGAAGGTCATGAGATCAAAATATGATTTCCTAAGACTAAGTTGCTCCTCCCATGGTCATCCATTGATCCTTATCTCATAATACAATGATATATCTAAGTCATTAGCTCAATCATAACTCACTCTTTTACCCTTGCTTGGTGACCAAGACAATATGAACATCACTAGCACAAATCACCCTCCAACCCTCAATATTAATGCATTAGTTAGGGATATAATCACTATTTATCTTTAGAACAATTCCTTGTAGAATCCATCAAATATATCGAGGCCATTTAATATAGTTTCAAGTAAAAACTATAAGTTATCCCTCCCTATAGAACCTATATCCATAAAAAATTCTCCCATAATAATCCATAGGATCACCCCTAGACAAAAACACTATATGACTTTTATTCACCAAAAAATAAGACCTCCTTAGGTCACTGGAACAATAGATCAATGAGGTACACCCTACATGAGTTTCAATCATACTTTAACAAAGCGTCCCTCATATAAAACATAGATATCAATGTCTATATGACGAGAACATAAAAATAGTGTGTTTTCTAAGAGTTAATAATTATTCCAGCCCCACATCACATAAGGTAACTCACATATGGTTACATAATGTGATATTTTTACCCACATACCCTCTCTTACAATCCTCATAATATTTATAGTGACAAATAAAGTGATAATATTAAGGTTAATTTTCCACAATAATAGAGTTTTCCCCTTTATAAGTGACAATTGCTTCACCTCATCCAAACACAATCATTGTCTTCAACCAATATCCCATGCCTAATTCCAAGTCCACATAATTAATTGAAAAAAATATAATTAATTAAGAAAATTAATTCAAAATTATTTAGGGTAGAATAAACAAGTAAATTCCAATTTTTTTTATAATAATGCTAAAACCATAACTAAAGGTGTGTGGTAGACTCTTAACAAAACCATGAGTCCACTATTGATGAAATCCTAAAATTCCCATATTAATTCATCTAGGGATTTCATCTTTAATTTTGAAATTATAATTGAAAACAATAGATTACCTATCATAAAACATTGTGTAACCTTATGTGTTTTACCTTCCTCAAATTCTTCTAATATTCACTAAATAAATCCCCATAATAAAAATTCTCTAATGAACCAAAGGAATCCTCCACAAATACTTAGATTTATCAAAAAAATAAATTAGTAGAAATGGAAGAAATTGAAATAAAGTGGGTGAAAATGGGGGAATGAAAACTTAATCCACAATTTAATCACTTAATAGCCAATATAGTTTAAGGAATAATAAGTAAGGAGAAGGATAGGTGAAAGGGGGGCCCCCCTATCCCTTAGGGACATCAAAACTAAGAAACCTTGAGGAGACTAAATTAATAAACTAGAAAATGAATTAAACCTACATAAAAATTATATTATGACATAATAGGTATTGGCATGGTGTATTTATAGGTTTATGGTTCAATGTTACCAGCCACCTAGTAGCCCAAATGAGAGGAAACCCCCTTGTCACTCCATCGGGTACCCTGTGTTATCAGACATGGTCATTAATAGCATGATGTATCCAAACTCATCTAATTGGTAATTTATTTAACACCTCAATTTATTTTTTGAGTCCTTTCCACCTAAACCATCAACTCACAAACATCATTTTATTATTTAAAACCCATTAAAAACCCCATTTCTCAAAAAAAAATTCAAAAATTGACAATGCTCCTTATTTTAAATCCATTAGAACTAGAATGTTTTCAACTAAACTAACATATTTTAGTTAGGTGTTTTACAAAACTCCCACTGTAACACTTTTTATCTGAGAAAAAAATCCTCAAGCATCAATCATGACCTACACTATAATAAAATGCATTATCCTAATAAAAATTCTCAACTTTTTATTTTTATACCTTGACCACAAGTGGAATATATAAACTAACAAACCACTAAAAAACCTCATTCCCAAATCCAACACAAATATAAATCATAATAGGAATAATTTATTTGATCAATTTACAAGTTAGTATACTAAATCACCCACAAAAACACAATTTAGCATCCCACTAAACCATCTTCTGGTAAAAAACATCAATCTATGAACAATAACATTTTTTGATTTTAAAAAATTGATGATGAATCCTTCATCCCAGTGGAATATATGATTTTATATGTCATTAATATCTAAATACCAACATAAGTTTTGACTATATAAACTAGACATATATCATTAAGTAGTGCAATCTAGAATCACTAAAATTCATGAGCATCAATCTCAAAGTTAGATGCCCGAGACATGATCCAATTCATGAATTATTATTTTATCTCACGAGTCATTTTAATCTTCTAATGCACCATTATTTTTCAAATCCAGTCCCCAAATTATTTTTTCCTAACCACACAGCCAATTATATCATAAGGTCTATATTACCAAAATAATATCAATAAATTATGAAACATATTGAATCGGCATGATTATTATATAACGAAACTCATATCAGGTTATTTCCATATGATGATATATATTTGAGATACTTGAATCCCAGAACCAAATAAACACCTCATCCACCACTAATTTGAGTTCACTAAACATTCTACCGTCAACGTTCACTAAAATTCTCTTAAAATGAGTGTTTCACACTCGAGACATCAATGATGTCCTCCAAAATATAGTATTTATATTATTTTCATTACTTGGGCACCCATAAACCTTATTATATTATCTATAAAACATTGGTACACATGATCCCTACTCATAACATCCTAATAGAACCATCACATAAACCTCACTCTAGGGTCTATAACATTATGATGATTTATTTTACCATTATCAAAGTTCACCGATGATCCATCACCAAGACATGTGAGCCCTAATAGATATTCCTTAAGGATATAAACCACCCTCCTTACCCCATGAATCTTATATTCCCACTCAATGCGGATCCCACACTACCCAAATAGATGTTTCACAACTGTAATTAAAGAAAACATCATCATAATTGAGGTAATTTTCAAATTATTCTATAATCACATCAATTTACTAATCTCCTTGACATTTTAAATAATAGTAGGTTTATCCTACTTCATTTTCAATTCATCAAAAGGTCAATGATTATCCCTTACATGGGCATAACATCTCAGTTTTACCATTTTATCAATGTAATTAATGTAGTATAAAAAAGTTACATTTGTTTTTTCATACCTTAACACACTTAAAGTGTAATGATTCATTGAGTTTCATTGGAATACCATGACTTATAAAAAAGTATTTTGGAAATTTTAAGGAGTCTTAGAATCATCCCCCAAACATAGAAACCTCTCAAATCCCATATAACAAAATCTCATGTCAAAGATATTTCCCAAAATCTATCCTTCACCATTTCCAACATGCTATCTAAGGATGATAATATATATCCAAAATATAAATGTATCATCCCATTGTTGATAATAGGTTATATAAAACCATATACAATATATATCGATTCATAATCCACTCAATTCCAAATAGTGTTTGAAAATATAATGTCATAATGACAATAAATTACCATCATTGTAAGTTTATGTAATGACCAATGTTATTACGGGTCAATAATACTATAGGGGATTAATATTTTCAAAAAATAGAGCAAGTAATGTTTTTTGGTTTCGTATTTCATTTAAAATTTATATAGCTATAAAATGTCTTGAATGAAAATTTAGATGAATTGATATATGTGGATGAGGGTTGTGGGTTCAAGTGATAATAAAACCAGGTGATGAAAAAAAGAATTTATTTTGTTACCACAGAGTAACTGATAAGGAGGAACCAATTAACAAATAGTTATTATGGAGCGGTTTCAAACCATAGAGTTATACTATGTAAATGATATAACTATATTAGTTGGATGGTAACATACCAGGTTCTTAGTGATGTCTGACCATGTACCTAATGGGTAGTAGGATGGTTTCATTTAGATGAGGCATAATGATAATTTTACTATAAGGTTATTTAGGATAGTGAAGGGAGAGGTCATAAAGTTATGATATTTTATCCATTTTAACCCTATTATATCTCACTATTTGTTTGTCTATGGTGCCTCTTTGATCTTGGGTGAATCAGAGATCCTTGGGGTGTTGATTTGAGGCACAATACCTATGACAACCCTTGACTTTATTAGACATTAATTAATGATTTATTACATAATATTACATATAGTAAAACTTAAAAAAATTTATAAGTCTACTATATTTATATAAGTAGTTACATTACATAAAAAATTAAAACAGGGGGTACTTATCCATTTTTTAAAAATTCTCTAACATGCCAATAATATTCTACTGTAATTAACACTTCATGAGATATCTTGGGGATATACATAATAAAGGGGTGAGATATAAAGCTCAGTAAGGGAATAAAAATGGAATAAAAAAAATAAGATAATACATGTGAGACAATCGGTAATTAAATGGTATAAAAAAGGTGCGATAATCATAAAAATGACAAAGAGGAATTATATTGCATGATAACATAAAGGTAACATGGGAAAGTGGCATCAAATTTAAACATGACATCATAATCATAGGTTACAACTAACCACAAATACATCATAACACGGTGAAAAATTTCCTTGATGGATTAGGTTCACTCTATAATCTATTTAATGATGTTTCATGAGACTAAAATATTACCCAATTCATTAGAGCACAATATTCATGGTGCACCCTTCACTTTCATATTATGTACATGCATAAGTTTGTGACATAGATCATTCAACATGGGATCATATTTCATCACATATAATTACATGATCAAGGGATGCGGAATAAATACATTTAATTCCCCAATAAATGTATTTTAGGTATGTTTGGATGACTAACCTTGAGTGTAAATAGTGATAGTATTCACAATAAAATGGTTTGGCATTGAAAATTCCTGTAAAATTTTTACTACAAAAAATAAGTACTTAAATATTCATAAAGTGTTTTAATGAGAAAAAATGGGTCTATCATAATTTTGACATAAAATTTAAAGAAATAGGGATAAGAAAAAAACATATCCAAACATTGGGAATTAGAAATAAAAGTCATAAAATGTAGAGGATGATTGAATAATGATGAGAATGAAAGGATCCCGTACTAAATTTCAGCATAGTACATCTTTGGTAAATGATGTAATGAGAGTGGATAAATTAATTCCCAATATTAGGAAATAAATTTTATATTATATGAATATTTTTAAGGTCATTAAATAATAACCAAATATTATTTAAAAGACTAAATACAATGAAGGTTCTTGAATAGAATATAAGAGAGAGGGTTAATTACCTTGAGAGAGTTATACCAAAAGTTTAAGAGAAGCTTCTATAGGGACTGGGGAACTTTAGGAGGACTCTAGATCCTGCTGGGACGAGTAAGGATGTTATCCATTGTATATTAATTAAGTGTAATTTTATCTTGGATCGGTTTATATAGTAAATGAGAGGGGAGATCATTATTATTTCCCAAACATAGGTTTTAGACTATATTTAATAAAATAATTAAAACCACAAACCACCCCATGGGGTTTTTTCCTTAGATCCTAATATATAGTTTTGGTCTTCATTATTTTATAATTAAAAGTATATATCTCATTAAAATATTACCCCTGGTGATGTGGAAGTGAGTCATGTTCTTAAAGAAATGATTTTAAAACATTAAAATATAATATTGGTTTTGGAGGATTCATAAATGCTTTATAAAATATACCAAATAACCTAAAAATAAATTTATTTAAGAGGTGAAATGTTAAATTGTAGTTTTTTTCCATTTATATAATTTATTACAACACTTTTAGTTATTATGTTGTCATAATACACACTGTATATTTATACAGTATTTAATTTTAAACTGAAATTTCTACTATCAATAAAAATTCTGAAAAAATCACTATTGGATAATTTCAATGTGATGATTAAAAAATGATATTTATTTTATCAAAATAAATTTCAAAATATTTTAATTTTACTTTTAAAATATAATTGACATTTATTAATAAATAATTAGTTTTTTTAAAATAATGATTTTTAAACTATTATAAAAATTTTATTTCGAATCGTAAAAATTATATTATAATTTATATTTTTAAATATTTATTTAAAAATATTATTTTATTAAAATATAATTTAGTTAAAAAAGCCATTATCTCATTAAATAAATTTATTAATTGATATTACATATTATCCCAAAATACAGTTTTTGTTTTATCAAATCAAAATGAAAATATTTTACAATGCAACAATAATAAGAATTAAATATTACCATTATTATTAATATATCTATATATATATATTCAAACTTTTAGGGCCTTAACACATATCCCTTTATTACACCATTTGACTCTCTAATGGTAAGGTTCACGATAATTAGATTTTCATGGGATCATTCGGTGTACATTGTTTGGTCTCTGATCTCAAAGAGCATTAAATTATCCCCTAAATGGTTTAACATATGTTTTAGTTGTAAGATATAAACATGGTATTCATAAAAGAAAAATCTATGATATTTTATCTTGCTCAAAATATCTGATAAATGAACTTCATTGAGTATGATCCTACTCTTTGAATCCATCACTTTCATTGACTCTATCGATTGGATTTGTGAAAACCCTATATTTATACTAATCGTTTGATAACTATTCAATAGATATATTGTCAATGGTTATGATGCACAAAGGTCTTTTAAATATGATAATATATTTTAAAACCAAATAAGTACATGTGTTTTCTATAACTATAATACATAATAAATAATTTATTTCAATCACAATGATAATTTTATTTAGAAAATTTTGGGTCATTACAATCTTCCCCCTATCAAAAATTTCACCCTAGAAATATTCTATTCACACACTAAAGTAGATGATGGTGAGTCTATTTCATCACCTCCTCTAGTTCCCATGTATCTTCTTCAAACTTGTGGTTTCTCTCTAGCACATTGACCATGTAAATTCTATTATTTGGTAGATCTTTGTATCAATGATCTAAATTCTTCAACGGAATCTCTTCATAGTAAAGAACATTCTATAATGGTACAACATCTCGATTCCTCACATGTAATGTGTATAGTATATACTTCTTCAATATGGATACATAGAACACATCATGTACTTCATGTATGTTTTGTGGGGGTGATATTGTAATGACCCACGAACTCTCATTGCCTTGAAAGTACAATGGGTCATTACTAGCCCATAAGAGACATCCCCAAGAGGCCAAAAGCTGGCAATAAATGCCGAAGGATTTAAAATATAAGTTGGGGAATGATTTACTCTTTAAGAAATAATCCCATAAACCAACCATAGCCAAAAATTCACTATACGATGCATGAACAAACGAAAGACTAATAAACAACTTCATTTTGAATAACCCACATCAAAGTACACAACAGTCTATAAACAACTCAAGACCCCCAAAATACACTACAACTACATGCTCCAACAGCTCTAAGTTCCACAACATCTTCCAAGTATCACCATAGACCACTAGGCATAGGATGCTTTACCTTTACCTGTGTCCCGGAATATGACATCTGCAAAATCACCAATGTGCCAAAGTAGGGGTGAGTATAAAAGTCAGTAGGTTTTCCCCAATGACATCCCTACTCATGCCACTAGGATAGAAGAGTTAGCCACATTTATATAAAAACAGTTTATATAAATTTTTTTTCTCAAAATCAGTTTATAACTAAATATAAACAAGTTTTCCAAACCATTCAAAACCAAAGGCATTCCGAGAGCAATTTAAAACCAATATTCCAGCATGTTATTTTTCTAGAAAAACAACCAAAAAAGATTTTGAATCATTTCACAAACATTCCTTTTTTGAATACACTACCATTTCACAAACCCATGAAATCAACCATTCATGCTATGTTATGACAGTTCCATACTCATGAGCGGTTTCCATTCAATCTACAAATTCATCACAAGGTAATTTTTTCCCATGTTCCATTACACCTTTGGCACCTAGAACAAGGTCATATTTTATCCAAGCCTCATACATATAGTTACCATGTTCCCTTAAACATTTGGCACCAAGCACAAGGTCCTATTTCAACCAAGCGTCATATAAGAAACATGAACACACACCACCCATTCACAACAATCATTCCAAAACCATCCTTTCAATAAAACTCCTTTTATTGAAAACCATTTCCATCAAAACCAAGTGTGTTAAACCAATTTAAACCATTTCAATAAAAGTTCACTTTTATTGAAAACCAAAGAATAAACCAATTCCAACAAAGCCATTTCAATACCAAACCATTTCAATATAACACCCTTTTTATTGAAAACTCATCTTTCATAGAACCATTTAAAATTCCAGAAATTCAATAATTTAAAATCATTATTTTAAAATCAAGAATCCTTATCACTTTGTACAAAAAAAACCAAGATTTCACAATTTCACTAGAACCATAACTCATCACTAAAGAAGATTTATTCCATGACTTTCACAATAAAATCCATTCAAATAACCCAATTTGAATCCAAGACAATCAATTATATGAAGAGGAGTCAAGAGAGAATCTTCCTACCTCAAAGGTTTTGGTGAAAACCCTATCAAACAGAGAACACACAAGAAAACCCAGTCGATTCACCAAGGATCATCCTTAGATATCTTCTCCTAATTCATCCAAGACTAAATCTTCTCATTTTTGGCATCTAAACACTTAGATCTACCCATAACAGGTGTAGATCTTAGAAATCGATAGAAGAGGAGAAGTAGATCTAAGTAGATCAAAGAAACCAAATAAAAATGATCACATACCAAAAGAATCCAACTTTGATTTGTCAAGAGAAGCCTTCAGATCGCCTCCGAAATAACGGTAGAACCCTTTTTGACATTAGCAGAACCAAAATCCTGAGTTAGAGATGGTTAAGAGGAAAAATGAGCCACTTAGATGAAAAAAATGTGACATACACTTTTATAGGATCTGGTTTATGTGGCCCCATGGTTAGTTCACACGGTCTGACAAACTGTGCGCTAACTGTGAATTAGCTACTACCTCGGCCACCCTTCTTGTACGGTTTGGCTACATGGTTAAAAAAACCATCCACCACTCGTGTGGAAGCTACTGCCTCCAAGACCAACTATAAACGGTTTGGCTGCACAGTTAAGTCAAACTGTGTGCAGCCCGTGCGACTTCCCCATTTTCCTCAAAACATCATTCCATTTTTTCCCAAATCTACCATTCATCACCCGTAACTTTAAAACCACTAAAATCATCAAGAAATGGTTACATAACAGAAACCAAGGGTACTAAATTGTCCCCACCATTGCTTCTTCCGTCCTCGTATAGTAGAAAACCTGCGGCCAGCTGAAAGAGTTATGGCCACTGCTCTTTCATTTCCCTTTCACGTTCCCAAGTCTAATCTTGAATCTGACCATGCTTCTAGAAAACCTGCACTAAGCCGATGATTTTTACACACAATAATTTCTCTTGACTATCCACAATACGTACAAGAATATGTAACAATGAAGCATCTGGATCTAGGTCAATGTGATCCCATCTGATCACATGGTGAGGATCAGGATGATACTTTTTCAACTGAGATACATGGAAAACATTATGCATCGAATTAAACCATGGTGGTAATGCCAAACGATATTCCACCTCTCCAAACCATTCTAGTATCTCAAAAGGGATAATTTATCTAGGAGATAACCTGCCCTACTTCCCAAAACGACGATGTCCAAGCATTGTTGAGATCCTCAAGAAGACATTATCACCCATAACGAATGACAACCATCTTCGACGGTTATCTACATAAGCTTTCTGATGACTCTTGAGCCATCTCCATCCTATTTCTAATCAATTGGATCTTCTCTGTTGTATCTTGGACAAGGATTGGCCTGACTAGTGATGTTTTACCCGTTTCCACCCAACATAGTTGAGAACGACAAGAATGCCCATACAATGCTTCAAATGGAGCCATGCGTATCGAGGCTTGATAGATTTTATTGTATAAGAACTCTACTAAGGGTATATGCTCCTCCCATGAGCTAGAAAAATCCATTACACTAGCTCTCAACATGTCTTCCAATGTTTGTATCATCCGCTCGAATTACCCATCAATCTGAGGATGATACGTCGTTCCCATAGTCAACTGCGTCCCAAGGTCTTGCTATAATGATTTCCAGAAACGAGATGTGAACCTTAGATCTCTATCTGAGACTATTGACACTAGTACACCATGCCTCTTTACCACTTCTCAGATATAGAATTTTGAATGATCCTCCACCATATGAGTTTCATGAATAGGGATGAAATGGGCCGACTTGGCTAGACGATCCACAATCACCCAAATGGAATCATGTTTCCGGATCATTCTTGGAAGACCTATAACAAAATACAATTCTATATGATCCCATTTATACACTGGGATAGGTAAATATTGAAACATAATAGCAGCTCTCTGACGCTCTGCTTTAACCTGCTAACAAGTTAAGCACCGTGAGACGAACTTAGCCACTTTCCTTTTCATTTCGCTCCACCAAAAAGGCATCTTCAACACCTTATACATCTTCTGTGTACCTGGATGTACATCCCATATTGAATGGTGGTAAAAATGAAGAAGTTTTTCCATAAAAACCATCGGTAAAACTAGCTGATCTCTGAAACACAAAAGGGAACCCCCATCAAGTTTTATCCATCAATGGTCTCCCCACCATTGAGTTTTGAACATACAACCACACATTCAGCATCAGATGTCTTTGCTTCTTTGTTAATCTTTACTAAATTAGGAAAAAGTGTATCTTAATGGAAAACAAAAACATCAACTTGGGTCTTCACATTCCATATGCATGTCGTCTAAGACCGACATCAACTACCATTCATCTGCAGCTACTTTTACTAAGTGAATGTATGAATTTCTACTCAATGCATCCACCACCTAATTTCCTTTTCTTGGTGTGTATATCAAGTCAAAGTCAAACATATGTAGATACTCAATCCACCTCCTTTTCCTCAGGTTGAAATCTCATTTTGAGAAAATGTGTTTCAAGCTTTTGTGATCCGTAAACACATTAAATTTATCATCAAAGAGATAATGTCTCCATGTTTTCAAAGCATGGATGGTTGTAGCTAACTCTATATCATGTGTTGGGTTATTTTTCCAATGAACCCTCAACTTCCTTGATCCATAAGAAACCACATGGTCTCCATGCATGGGAACACAACCCAACCCAGTTCTCGAAGCATCACAATACACCACATACCGATGTCATGATTCTAAAAAGATCAAGATGGGTGCCGATGTAAGACGAACCTTTAGTTCCTTGAAGGACTTCTGAAATTCTTCTATCCATTTAAATGAAGCATTCTTCGTTTTCATACCTGTCATTGGTGACAATATTCATGAGAAATAATGCACAAAGTTTCGGTAGTAACCAGCTAGACCAAGAAAACTGCGTATCTCGAACACATTCTTCGGTGGTTGCCAAGATATAATGACTTCTATCTTTTTAGGATCAACGAAAATGCCTTTCTCGGAAATTACATGGCCATGGAAACGTACTTCATGTATAAAAAAAACACTTTGATAATTTGGCATACAAACGATGATCTATCATGATTTGTAACACTTTTTCCAGGTGCTCCTCATGATCATCCCTTGCCTTTGAATGCACCAAGATATTATCCAAAAACACCACAATAAAAGAATCCAGATATTACTGAAATATCTGATTCATCAAATCCATGAAGACCATTGGTGAATTTGTTAGACCGAAAGGCATGACTTCATATTCGTAGGGGCCATATCTACTTTTAAAGGTTGTCTTTGGAAGATCCACCATCCGAACTCACAATTGGTGATATCCTGATCGCAAGTCAATCTTGGAGAACCACTGAGCTCCCCATAATTGATCAAACAGATAATCAATGCATGGAAGTAGATATCTATTCTTTATCATAACTTTGTTAAGCTTATGATAATCAACACACAACTGAAGAGTTCTATCTTCCTTTTTCACAAAAAAAACTGGTGCTGCCCATAGAGATGTACTTTCATCGAATGAAACACTTGCTCTCCAGCTCTTCTAACTACACATTCAATTCCTGTAACTACTTTGATGTCATCCTATAATATGGATGGGAAATAGGACTCATCCCTAGAAGGAGATCAATTATAATCTCCAGTTCCCTTAGAGGTGGTAACCCTAAGAATTTATTGGGAAAGACATCTGGAAATTGATCCACAACAGCTGGAAAACTATTTCTCTCGATCTCTTCTGTTGATGCCAAATTCAATGCTGCCAATTGGTAAGAGATCATTCCCACCATTGGTGAAAAAAAGTTCTTTGCTTCTTTCTTGACCATCCTCTCTCCTCTGAAGAGATGGTTGATGTCTTCCTTAGTCATGAAACTAACCGTTTTCCTATAAGAGTCTATTTGACCCTAACCATTGTCAAACAATCCATACCCAAGATTAAGTCATAGAAATCCATGTCCAACATCGAGAAGTCCCATTTTAACTCAAATCCATTAAAAGTAATATCATATTCTATACACTTAAAGGCTTGATGTTATCTTTCACAAAGATGAGTTTTTAGTTTCAAAATAGAAGGCATCATTTCCAGTTTTAAACCTAGAAGATCAACAGCACGAGAAGAAATGAAGGAATTTGATGCACTAGTATCAAATAGCACATGCACAAGGGTAGAATTCAAAACAATCATACCTCTCCCTGTAGATGCTCCAGCATGATCATCAACCATCATCTTCTCAACACCATATAATTGCTTCGTCGCTGCACTGCTCTCCTTGTTGCCCTGTTGAAATTTCACTGGTTGAAGATTCATGGTCTTTCGAGATCACAATGGCTAGGTATCTTATGCTGATTAGACTAATTCTGATTTCCATGTCTTGTCAAAGTATATGATTATTGCAACGCCTGAGGAGTGTCGCGAGTACCGGACCTAGGATCACTATGATAATAGAACTGAAGATGTACCATCATGTTGCAATTATAACATGCTCTAGGTTGCACCGTACAATCTCTCTTTATGTGGTCAGTCGAACAACATTGAAAGCAACCCGCTTTGCTTTGGGGTCATGGAGGAAGGTTCACTGATCCCGCCGTCCGGTTTTGATTTGCACTCACACTGTGGAAATAGGTATCCCTTTTCCTCTTTTCCCAATGGTTGAGTTCTCACCATTTCCCGTAGGTATCATCATTCCTCCTCCCATCAATCCTGAGATATCACTTTCAACAACAGTCACTCTATTCACCATCTCTGTATAATCTGTGATACATAGCACCGCAATCTCCGATAGAATCTCTTACCTTAGCCCCTATTTGAAGATGCGTGCCTTCGACGGTGCACTTTCTGCAACCTCTGGTGAAATAATAGACTAAATTCATGAATTTAGTCACATACTCTGTGACAGAGAGACTATCTTGTTTGATGCAGAAGAATTCCGTCATTTTCTGGATCTTGAACCTGTGAGTATAGAATTTTTTGTTGAACAATTATTAAAAATTCTCCCATGTAAGGCCTTCATCCAATTTGGCATGCACTGCTAAATCCCACCATTGACGTGCAAGATCCTCGAGCATAGACATTTCCTACTTGACCCTGAGCTCTGATGGTGTATAGATGAAATCAAAGATATGATTCATCCTACTTAGCCACACCTCTGCCTTTTCGGGTTCAGCATCACCCCGAATGTTCGATGGGTTCTGCTTCATGAACATGATGGTATGATCATCATGCCTTGGTTCATTTCTCCGGTTCTCCATATCCACAGCATGAAAAGCTTGGACAATACTCTGAACCATCTCTTGGTTCACATGTGGTTCTAATACAACAACATTTTCCGCAGCTTCATCGGGTTGGTTTCGATGACGCCTACCAGGTTCTATTTTCTAAACCAACAACAAACTCTGTCAATCTCCCTCTATAGTAACTAATGTCTTAGCATTCAAATTCTATCACATCATATATAAAAACATTTTTTTCCAAAAAACGACATTTTCCCATGATAAACCATTTTGTAAAATATTCAACATACTGCTTGAAAATCAACCCATTTTGAAAATACACCCAAGACCCTGTTTTCAAAGTCTTTCACTTGATAACAATTTCTTCATTTTTAAAAAATTGGCACCATGGACAAAATCCTCACTCATTCCTCACAATGAGATATTCAATCCTAGTGGGAATTCATTCCTCAACAATGCATCTCATGTTGCTCTCATTGTTTAAACCCATGATGATGATATTTCCAATATTCTAGAAGTGTATCCAAAACACTTATGTACCCAACACCCTATTAACATGATGTTAAACATAAATGGCTTATCTAAGTCCTTTTATGCTACACATTTCATATTCCGACAATCCTACTCCTATCTATGATTTCAACCCAAGGAATAGACAAGAATTAATTTCAACTCCAAGACCAAGATCATCAATGACCACTTGTTAGGCAAGGACCAACCCCTTTGATACCATTTGTAATGACCTGCCAATTCTCATTGGATTTAGAGTACAACGATTCATTACTAGGCCTTAAGAGACATCCCAAAGCTGCCAAAGGATGGAAATAAATGCTGAATGGTTTCAAATATAAGTTTGGGGATGATTTACCCTTTAAGAAATAAACCCATAAACCAACCATACCCATACATTCACTATATGATGCATGAACAAAAGAAAGACCAATAAACAACTTCATTTAGAATAACCCACCTCAAAGTACACAAATTTGGATAAACAACTCAAGACCCTTAAAAGACACTATAACTCCATGCTCTATAATCTCCAAGCTCCACAACATCTCCCAAGTATCACCACAAGCCACTAGCCATAAGATGCTTTACCTTTACCTGTTTCCCGGAATACGACATCTGCAAAAGAACCAATGTGCCAAAGCATGGGTGAGTATAAAACTCAGTAGGTTTTCCCCGATGACTTCCTTACTCACGAAACTAGGATAGATGAGTTAGCCACATTTATATAAAAACATTTTATATAAAACATTTTCTCAAAAGAAGTTTATAACTAAATATAAACAAGTTTCCAAAACCATTCATAACCAAAGGCATTCCATGAGCAATTTAAATCCAATTTTCCAAAATGTTATTTTTCCTTAAAAATAACCAAACATTCTTTAGAACTATTTCACAAATTTTTTTTGGCATACCCAACCATTTCACAAACCCGTGAAATCAACCATGCATTCTACTTTATGACAATTCCATACTCATGAGCGATTTCTCATCGATCTACCAACTCTTCACAAGGTAATTGATTCCCATGTTCCGTTACACCTTTGGCATTGAGCACAAGGTCATATTTAACCCTATCCTCGTACATATAGTTACCATGTTCCATTAAATATTTTGCACTGAGCACAAGGTCCTATTTAAACCAAACCTCGTATATGCAACATGAAAACACACCACCCATTCCCAAAAATCATTCCAAAACCATCCTTTCAAATAAATACCTTTTATTGAAAACCATTTCTATCAAAACCAAGTGTGTTCATCCAATTTAAACCATTTCAATAAAACTTCACATTTATTGAAAACCAAAGAATAAACTAATTCCAACAAAAACATTTCAATACCAAACCATTTCAATAAAACACCTTTTTTATTGAAAACCCATCTTTCATTAAATCATTTACAATTCTTGAAATTCTATAATTTAAAATCGTCATTTTAAATTCAAGAAGCCAAATCACTTTACACAAAAAATCACTAAGATTTCAAAATTTCACTAGAACCATAAATCATCACTAAAGAAGATTTATTCCATGATTTTCACAATCAATTTCGTACAAATAACGCAATTTGAAACCAAGCCAATCAATTCTAAGTAGAGGAGTCAAGAGAGAATCCTCCTACCTCAAAGGTTTTGGTGAAAACCCTAACAAACGGAGAACGCACAAGAAAACTCAGCCGATTCACCAAGGATCATCCTTAGATCTCTTCTCCTAACACAACCATGAAAACACCTCATCATGTTTGACATCCACACACTTAGATCTATCCATAACGGGAGCAGATCTATGAAACCGAGAGAAGAGGAGAAGTAGATCTAAGTAGATCTGAGAAACCAAACAAGAACGATAACATACCTCAAGAATCTGGCTTCGATTCATCAAGAGAAGCATTCAGATCACCTGCTAAACGATTGGAGAACCCTCTTTGAACTTAGGAGAAAAAAACCCCATGTTAGGGACGCATAGGAGAAAAAACAAGCAACTCATAGGAAAAAACATGCCAGATCCACTTTTATAAGATCTTGTTTATGTGGCCGCATGGTTAGTTCATATAGTTTAACAAACTGTGTGCTAACCGTGCATTAGATACTGCCCCGACCACCATTCTCACTTGGTTTGGATACACGGTTAGACAAACCGTGCGCTGCCCATGTGGAAGATACTGCCTCCAAGACCAACTATGCACGGTTTAGACAAACCGTGCGCAACCCATGTGACTTCCTTATTTGCCTCAAAACGTCATTCCAAGTTTTCCCAACTCTCCCATTCATCACCCTTAACTTTAAAACCAATAAAAGCATTATGAAATGGTTACATACTAGAAACTATGGGAAATATAGAAATTTTATAGTCTACCACTATGATGTGATCAATATCCTCAAAGGGACCAATGTATCTAGGAATATGCTTTAACTTCTTCCAAAATCTCATGAAATTCTTCCATGGAGATATGTTGAGGAATACCATATCTCTAACTTCAAGTTCAAGGTCTCATTAAGGATTGTAAACATAGCTCTATTGTCATCTGTGAGTATCCCTAATGTGTTGTTGAATAATCTTGAACTTTTCCACCATATCTGCGACCATTTCAGGTTCTAGTAGTTTTTGTTCACCAACCTCATCCCATCATGTTGGTGTTCTGAAAATATTCCTATAAATAGATATATAGGCATCTGTTTGGATGATCTAGTGGAAACTATTATTATATGAGAACTCAACCAATGGAATATATTGTTACCTTCTTCCCTCAAAGTCAATTGATCATGCCCTTAACATTCCCTAGATTTTCCAGATAGTCCATTCTGATTAACCATCAGTTTGTGGATGATAATCCATAATGAAGTTCAACTTATTATTTAGAGTATAATGTATACTATTTCTAAACATTGAGGTAAATCTTGGATTTCAAGCAGATAAAATCAATAGCGGTGTTCCATGTTGACTCGCTACTTCTCTAATATATATCGTTGCAAGCTGACTGAGTGAGATGTCCCCATGATTTAAAATGTAGTGATCCATCATTATACCACAATCCATCACAAACCATATAGAATTATTTTCTCTTGATGATTTGGGAAGACAAGTGACAAAGTCCAAGGTTATGTTTTCCCATTTCCATGTAGGTATGGGTAGAGGTTTCATCATACCCTTGTATTGTTTTCATTTTCACCTTCACTTACAGCCATAAAAGACACCTTGATGAATATTTATTGATATCCTTTTCTATATTTATCCACAAATAGTTGTTTTGGAGATCTCAATACATATTTTTTCTCCCCGGAAGGATGGAAAATGTCAATCCATGTGCTTCATCAAATAAATCCTTCTTTAAATTTTGATTTTATGGTACAAAAATTCAAGAACAAAATATTAAAACTATTTCATCATTAATTTCAAACATTAGGGATTTCCCTTTTATTATAGCTTCTACATTCTTATTAATTTCCACATCATATCTTTGAGAACCCTTAATCATCTTTGAATTGGGTAGTTGATCCATCATTTGTGAAAGGATTGATGATATACCCTCCATTATGATTCTCATTCCCATCCTTTTCATGTTCCATAAGACTAGATCATTCACAATTATCATCATTGATAAAATTTATGGATCATTTATACTTAGATCTTATGTAACTTTTTTATTTCCCATGATGGTAGTGGATTAAGTAGTTATAGTCTGTAATCATCTCTAACTTTTTTCTCGGTCATATATTCATCTACTTTTGAGAATATGTACCCGAGGCTCTTATTATTCATATTTATTTTATACATATCCCCAAATTAAAAATGCTTCTATATTTTTAATGTGAAGATTAATACAGCCTACTCCAGATCATGAATTCGGTAGTTAATTAATGAGATTTCAAATTCCTTGAGACATAGGATATCACATTTTCATTATATAAAAATATATAACCCTATCCCTTCTTCAATGAATCAATTTATACCACAAAAAGTTCCCCACCTGTTGGTAGCATAAGTTCAGGTACAATGATAAGCCAATTTTTCAAATTCTTTAATATATATTCACATTAGTTTTTCCAAACAGAATATTTATCCCTCTATGTTTTCATGGTTAGAGTGTTTGAAAATCGTGAGAAATCTCTCATAAATCAATTATAATACCCATCCAGTCGAAGGAAATAGTGGATATCTTTCCTAGATGTGGGACTCATCCATCCTTTGATTTCTATTTTCTTTGAAGGGTCCACAAATATCTCATTTATTGTGATAATATTCCCTAATAATGAACATCCTTTTATCAGAACTCACAATTTCTATGATTTTTATACAGATTCTCCTTTTGTAAGGTTTTTATCACAATGCTCAGATACTAGTCATGTTTATCCCTCATTTTGGATTATATTAGAATATCGTTTATATGAATTACCCCAATTTTTTCAAGGTAATATCTATGAACTATATTAATTACGTAAATGAAAATTTCTAGAGGAATTGTGTGTCCAAAGTTAACTAATGTGAACTCATAGTTCCCATACTGTGTATGGAATGTAGTCTTGCGGATATCCCCCTTATTCACCCTAACATTATAATAACCTAATTGAAGATCCTCCATAGAGAATTATTGGGGTACACATAGCTGATTGAACAACTCATTAAATTGTGGAAGAGGGTTATTTTTATTTATTATGTTTTTTTAGCTCACCATAAATAATGAAATGAAGCATTGATGAATCCTTCTTCTGGAATAAGAGGAATGTTGCACCCCATGGTGAAACACATGGTAATATGAATCCTTTATCAATATTATCTTATAGTTTTTTAATGAACACATCATGTTCCACAATGTCCATTATATATTGAGTCTTGAATATTTTATAATCCCTAGGTATAATATTGATTGAAAATTTAACTAATTTTATAGAAGGAAGACCATAAAATTCTTTTGGATTTTCTTGACAATATTCCTTCATAATGGGAATCTCATCAAGGATAATCTTTTACCTAGACTCAATCATTTGAGCTAAATACTCATTCTAAGAGGGAAATAATATTCATCCTTGAGATTTTGGTGTTAAAGAAGAGTTATCTTTCTCCTTTCAATTGTATAGAATTTGAGGATGATTCGTGAAATGAAGAGTGATTTCATTCTCACAGTAATTAATATAGGCTATATTTAATGTAATCTAGTCTATACTTATAATTACTTCAAATTCCACTAAATAGAGTATCATAGAGTTATCTAGAATGTTTAACCTAATAATTTTGATGTGGGGATTTATATACATAGGGTTAAATAATATTTCTACTTACCACTTTCACCAATATATATACTTTCATTCCTTAGGGTTGTGTTTGAATAGTTATACTAAACTTGTGTGATATAAAGGACTGCATAAAATGATAATCAAAATGAAATCTGAATGAATATCTAGTGTACCAGTCACCACATCATTTTTAGGATCCTCCTTAATGGTTTTTAATGGAATAAGCTCATCCATTATTCATTGGGTGTTGTTGGTGGTGATTTTCTCTGACCACCCTTATCATAGTGATATTTTTTGAAAGGTTCCATAAATCATGGAATTTGAAACATTAGAAAAAAGGATGAGGTTTGATAAGAGTATTCCTCTAATTCAAAACATTTGTGGGTTTCCCCCATCGACAATCACTAGCAAGTAATCCTTCCATCCCGCAACTAAAACATGTCCTCATCCCCTTAATGTAATTTTTTAGGCAATTCATTCTATATTTTTGACAAGTTGGATGTTGAATTTTTTACAACTATTATATTTATTTAAAGCACTACCATAATTAAACTATAAATTACCCTTCTTATCTTTGTTATAACTTTGAGATTTGTTGATTTTTTTGACATTGAGGGAATAGAGAAAAATTTCCTCATAGTTATCAAAGTGTCATATCACCAGGTGTTTTTGTAGGATCAGTTTTATCTAAACAAATAATTGGTAAACATTGTATTTGTGGGTGATGAGAAAGATGGAGTTTTATCATGAAATTCTTTTAATTTTTTCTTTATATTCCCTAATGGAATAATTAAATTTTTTCTTAAGGGAATGAAAGTCCCATTCTCTTTTGAGTCTAATATTTTAAGGAGAATATTGTTCAAAACAATTATAAAATTTTTTCCTCCCTATCTCTTCAATATCTTCCTCAAGATTAATCCTATTTATCAATTTCCACCACTAATATGATTTTCCCTACATATGATGAAAAAACAATATAACCATATCTCGATAAAAACATTTATTGTGGTATATGATCTTCTCAATGAGATTGATCTTTTGTTTTGTGACTATTGGATTACATGATCTATTTAAATTCAGAGGCCTTTTTCAAATAAAGGTCTCAATTTCATCTTGTTCTTTATTAGGGTTGATTGGAAATTTCTCATAGTCTAGGTTTCTATTCAGAACCAAAGTCAACTAAGAGAGTATTATCATAAATTTCACAATTCCTACTACAATGGGGTTGGTCATCTCATTTGGACAGTCATTACATTTCCCTTAACATTGGACGCTGACTCAGTTCCTCCTACTTTTAGCTATTACCGAGAATAAAGATAGAATTATTGATGAGTAAAATTAAACTATTAAACACAAAATCAGAAATCCATTAACATCACAGGGATAAATTCTAGATTACCTGTATTTAGTTAACTTTTTTATTTATAGGCTTCAATAAATGTTATCCATGGTATCTTTCCTAACATAGACTCTTATGATATTTTTATTGTTCCCCTAATAATGGTTAATAAAAATATTTTTTAATTTAAAAAAGAATATCCCATGGGATTGTCAAAATATGAGTGAGGCAAGTCCCATTATTGTGCACTAATTACAGATCGAATCTAGCTTTGTAAAATGTTTTTTGGTCCTGCCCCTGTATACATTTATGCCAGAGCCACATCCACTTATTGTATCTGTATGGGGATTATAAATCAAAAACTCTATAATTTACCATGATTAGAAGATGTATTCATACTTTTAGCCTTATCCCTATGTATTTTAGAAATTTTTAATCCTAATCACAAATATAACAAAAATTTTATTTATACCAACTATTTCAACCCCTGTCTTTCTACATATTAAGTCATTATTTGTTCGAAAAGATTATACATAACAAAACCTAAAAGATAATGGTGTCTAGTGTATTTGTGAAATTAGGTACAATACATAACAACAAAAAATAGTGGGTACATCACCATTATTAAAAACTTTTTTAATATGATAATAATATCCCATCATACAAAAACTATTGGGATACTTGGAGACATACATAAGAAAATGGTGAGCTATAAATCTTGAAAAAGGAATAATTATGGAATAACATAAATAAAGTTTTACATGTCAGGAAATAGGAAACACAATGCGATATAAAAAAGGTGATAATGAAAAACCTAAAAAAAGAGGAATGATATAGCGTGTTAACATAGAGACAACATGTTAATGTGAAAAAACATTAAACATGACATCCTAAACATAGATCAAGGATAACTAGAAAGACATCATGACATGGTGGAAAATTTCTAATAATAGATTTGGTTCACTAACTAATCAATTTCATGATGTCTCATTAGTCTAAAAAATTACCCTATTCATTGAATCGTTCTATAATTTTAGGGAAACTCGTCACATTCATATCATGTAATGCATAAGTGTGCCATATAGATCATTCAACATGGGATAATATTTCATCAAATTAAATTACAATCACACGAAATGTGGATTATATAGATATAATTCCCCAATAATAGATGTATTGGTATGCCTAAGTGAATATACTTGTGTGGAAATAGTTATGGTATTCACAATAAAAAATTTGGGTCTGAAAAACTGTGATGATGTTTCAAAAATAAAAAGAGAGTACAAAAAAATTCATAAAATGGATTAATGAGGGAGAAAGGGGTATATCATAATATTTAATTAAAAATGGAATTTAATAGTGATTTATAAAAAACATATACCAAAATTATTAATTGGAAATAAAACTTATAAACTAATAACATTCTTGAATAAAGAGAAGAAGTAAACGATACCTCGCTAATGTTTTTCATAGTAACGACTTAGGTAAATGCTATAATGAGAAGGGATAAATGCTATATCAATATTAGGAAATAAATATCAATGTATTGGGATATTTATACTTTCATTAAAAAGTAATCAAATGTGATTTAAAATGCTAAAAATAAATATTGTTCTGGAATTTAGAAGAATAGAGAGTGGTCCCTTACATGGATATGGTGATTACAAAAGTTTGGTAGGAGATTATTGAGAGCATTGTGGAACCTTAGGAGGAATATTAAAAGGGGATTGATGATTATGGATATTTTTATAGGTTATTTCGTGAATATTATTTAGATATTAGCTGGGTTTATATAGTAAAATAGAGTGGAGTTCTTTAGTATTTCTCAAACATAGGTTTTGGAATCTATAAAAATAAAAATAATAAAAACCACAAACCTTCCATTTTACTTCCAATTATTTATAAAAAATACGTGTTTTTTAATTATTTTATAATTAAAAGTTCTTAAAAATTTAAGATATTTCCCATGGTGATGTGTAAGTGAGTCATGTTTTTAAACAAATGATTTGGAAACCTTAAATTATAATATTAGTTTAGGAGGATTCATAATGGATTTAAAAAATTAACAAAAATGGGATCAAAATAACATTATTTAAAAGTTCAAACATATATTTGGGTTTGGAAAACTTTTTTAGAATTTATAACATCACTTTTGTGTTTTTATGATGTCATAATACTCTTTGTATATTTATACCATATTTATTTTTTCCTAAAAAATTTGACTATCTCAGAAAATTGGGAAAAATCCACCATTGGATAATTTTTACATGATAATTAGAAAAATAATTTTTATTTCATCAAATTAATTTTATTAATATGTGAATTTTTACTTTTAAAATATGGTTGACATTCTTTGAAAATTGATGGGTTTTTTTGATAATAATTGTTTTCAAACCCTTATAAAAATTATATTTTGCACCATAAAAATTATATTATAATTTATATTTAATAATTAAATCTTACTAAAATATAATTTATTTCAAAAATTCATTTATTAATCAAAATTAATGTGTTAATTGAATTTTCATATTACCCAAAAATACAATTGGTGTTTTATCAAATAAAAATCAAAGTCATTTATAATGTAACAATATTACGAATTAAATATGACCATTATTATATTAAAACACAATATAAATATTAATATTATTATGGTTTAGACATATAGACCGTCATTACATAATAAAACACTCTAAGTGTAAGGTGATCAGCGATGAGGTTTTCATGGTGTGGTTCGGTGTACATGGTTTGGGTTGTGATCTCGAGGTGCTCAAAAATTTCATGTAAATGGTTTCGATCATGATTTAGTTATTGGATCCTATCTTGGGATATTTCTAGTGTAAATCCAAGTGATTCGACCTTCATCAGAAACTCATAAGAATGGTCTTCCTATAGTATAATCCTAATGGTCAATTTCATCCCTTCATTTGGTTATCTCAATTTGATTTGTCAAAACTCAATTTTTATACTAATAATATGACTATTGTTCAATGGATATATTATCAATGGTTATGATACTTAATAGTATTTTAAATAAAATAGGATATATTAAAACAAAATATGTTCATGTGTTTTCTATAACCAAAATATATAATATGGAGTTTAATTAAATCACAAAAAAATTTATTTATAAGATTTTGTGACCTTATAACTCCACTTCTCCACCACCATCATTTTTATTCTATGTTTCCAAATATCTTTAGATTCACTAGGTTAGTTATTTGGGTAATGGCTCCACTAGATAATGGTGGTTTCATCCTAATTTATGGATCTTTATATTTCAATGGGAAGAGGATGTTAGGGAGTGATGAATTCTGACCATCTTCCATCATTTCAGTTGGTGTATGTTTTTTTGGAAAGTTTGACGAGGAATTTAAATTTAATTAGATGAAATTGAGGGTTTATTAGATATTGGTTTTGGGTGTTCTTCTCATAGTGGCTCTATGAGTGAACCATGGACCATATATGTGTGATTGGTTTTAGTATCAATGTTTTGGGATTTCTAGAATATTTTATGGGGGTTATAACATGTTAGTTTTAATTATTTATTTAATCATAAATTATTATAATTAATTATCTGGGAATCATGAATGAAATTGGGGCTCCTGGAATAGAGCTAACATTCTTGGAATTTCATGGTGTGGTCATGGACGGGGGTTCGTAACTATATAAACGAAGTAATTTGTCCCAATAAGCAGTTGGGGGCTTTCTTGAGTGATAAAGGCTCTATGAATTCTGGCATCAGTCCCAGGTTCAAATATAGGTGGGTGTAAATTTTTGATGGTAGATAATGATAAAGGTATGAAACAGTCAGGTGGTGATTCAAGCATGACACATGTATGATGTAGGAAGATGGTGATGCAGGCCTGATACATACAGGTGGTGAAAAAGGAATGACACTACCATGGTCCTTCGAGCCAGTACGTGGGCCATTGGGCCATGAAATGGAATTCATTCCCACCAGACCTTCATGCCATGTTCTAAAAAAATAAGGCGTAATTATTGGGTTATCCATTAATGGGGTTATGCCCTGACTTTCTAGCCTATGTGTGTGGTGTGTGTGTGTTTAATGTAATTGTACCCCAATCACCTAATAGGGGTATATATATATATATATATCTTAAGTCCATATAATGGTTAGCTAAATATTTTTAGAATAATGATAGTTCATGAAGGCATGTGGGTTTCGTGTTTGGTAAATTAAAATCAGGCCAAGAGAGCACTAGAGAAGAGTTGGATCACATTGAGCCTCTAAGATTAAGATTGAGTTCCCCACAATGCATTGGGTGGTGTAAAAACACTTGAAGTATACAACTTTAAGGGTGGATTGGATGTTAATTGGCTGAATAAGTAATTTTCATAGTTCATTAAGCATATGATGGGTGGTGAATATACTAGGATGGGACTCCTTGTGTCTAGCATGGTTGGGATGAAGGGATCAGGATACTGGTTGATTGTGAGATAATAATCCATCTCATTTATTATAGGGAACACATTTCTAATAGTGGTTAGTGGTCTAGGATTATGCTATGAGAAAAATTATTCTTCCAAGTATTGATATAGTGTTATAAATAGGGTTTCTCACTAAAAAATTCCTAATAGAAACATTTTTTTCATCATTTATAAACAACGATAATTCAATTACTGCTGTTTTTGAAAAATGTGTCTAAATGATGTGTCATTAAATTGATGACATTTACAGATGTCACAAAATTAGGGATGTTTATAAATGTCACTATTTTGGAACACTTCATATACCGATGTTTTTTAGAATATTTTGTTAACAAACATTGCTAATTTCAAAACATTTAAAAACATAAATATTTTGAATCACCTCATTTTCCATTGATTTCTATAAATATTAATAAATAATGGTTGCTAAATCAGTGATGTTTATAAATGCCAATATAATTACTGATGTTTGTAAATGTTTGTATTTTGAGACACCTCATTTATAAGAGTTTTTAGAATAATCGATTGATGAGGTTCTATTTAATGACATTTCAAAAATGATTCACATTATTTTTAAAAAAATTATGAATTTTCTAGGGGTATTTTTTTTATTTTTTTTGGATTTTTTTAAATTTATTTTATTACCATAAGAAAAATAACCCCCACCCCCAATGCCAAACATTTTTTATCCCCCTATACAGTATGCCATCCCTCCCTATACAGTACCACCTCATCCCACTCTTACCCTACAGTACCCCCTCACCATATACGACTCACCCTCCACCTATACCATTGTACAATTTGACCAACACCCCAAATACCTCAACAGTTCCCCCGACTCACCGACGCGTACCCCCTCTAGTTCTCCATTACTATTTCGTGACACCTCATTTAGGGATATTTTTATTATGAATTGATAATTAATGTGTCATTACATCATGTTTCATAAAAACATGGCTAGTTTTTAATTTTTTTAATATATGATTTTAATTTACAAAAGTTTCTAGGGGAATTTTTTTAAAAAAAATTATTTTATTTCAAAAAATACCCCCTCTCCCTCTATGTTTGACCTCAACTATCCCCCTACAGTATGCCATCTCTCCCTCTAATATACCCCTCATACTGCCCACCCTTAATAGTACCAACTCCCCCTCTGTGACTAACCCCCCATTGGTACCTTTGTATAGTTCACAATCCCCCCTCCCCCCCATATCCACCCAAAGATCCCCAAACTCACCCTAGTGTACCCCATTCAGCACATCATACCCCACACCCTCCCCCCATCACCCTAACTCTATAGTTCACCCAACTCACCTCCGCATACCCCCTAGTTCCCAGTCGAAATTTTAAAACACCACATTTAGTGATGTTTTTTAGAAACATTGGTAAATGAGGTGTTTTTTCAGATGTTTCTTACAAATTTCACTAATTTTTTATTTCATAAATTTATGATTTTAATTTACATACACTTCTGTTGGATTTATTTGATATTCGTGACTTTTATTGATTTTTTAATTTTATTTTAAAAAGAAAAATACACCCCCAATTCCCAACACCACCCACCCCCTATAGTACGACATCCATCCCGCTACAGTACCCCATTATCCCACCATCCCCCAACAGTACCCCTTACCCTTAGAAACTACTCCCCCAGTTGTACCCCTGTACAGTTCACCCAACACCCCTCCCCCCCGTATCCCCCAATTGTTCCCTGAACTCACCCCCACATTCCCCCTCCAAAAGACCAGTCTGCCCCTCACACCCTCTCTCTCTATACAGTTCCATCGATTCACCTCCACCTACCCCCAGTTCCCTATTACTATTTTGCGACCCTCATATAGTGATGTTTTTTAGAATCATCAGTATGTGAGGTTATTTTTACATATGTTTAATAAACCCATTACTAATTTATTATTTTTAATTAATTATGATTTTAATCTATAAACATTTTTTGGTTTCTTTTAATTTTTTGAAATTTTTAATTTTTAAAAATTTCATTTTATTAAAATAATGACCCCCACCCCTCTTCTATACCTGACCCTTCTTATCACCATATAATATGCAATCCATCCCTCTACAGTACCCCCTAACCCTATATAACTCACCCCCTACTCCACCTGTTCCCCTATACAGTTTTCTTGACACCCCTGTATCCCCCCATAGTTCCCCCCAACTCACCCTTGTGTTCCCCCTATAGTAGGCCATTCCTCCCTCTATAGTACCCCCTCATCTCGCACCATCCACCCCAGCACGCTTTCATTATATAAAAATATAATGTTATTTATATATATATATTTCATTTTAAAAAAAATTAATATTATATATATATATGTTTATATTATATATTTATATATGTTTATAATATATATATATATATTATTTATATTTGTTTGTTTATATATATGTTTATATTTTATTTATATATATATATTTTATATTTTATGTTTATTTATATGTTTACATATTTGTTTATGAATGCATACATGCATACATGCATACACAAACACACAAACACAAACACATATAAAAATAGTAACATTATAAAACACCAGTAAAAGTGCCACTAAAATAGTCATGTTATATTAAAAACATTACTAAATTTATAATATTAAATTTTTTATATTATATTTATATATATAAAAACATTTCAGTATTTAAAATATAATAATATATATATGCGTATATTTTATATTTTATGATTATATATATTTATATATATTTATATTATATTATTTATATATATGTTTATATTTTTCATAAACATTTATATTTTATATTATAAATATATTATGTATATATATATATATTTATACTTTATATTTATATATATATGTTCATATATTCGTGTATGTGCTTATATATATGAATATATATATATATATATATATCTAAATATATGTGCCTGTGAATATATAATGCTTATATATATGGGATAATATTTTAAAAATTAATATTATATATATGTGTTTATATTATATATATATATATTATATATATATTTATATTATATATTTGTGTGTGTGTGTGTGTCTATTTTTTATATTTTATTTATACTTAAATTTTAATATTTTATGTTTGTATGTGTGTATGTGTGTGTCTTTACACTTTATATATATATATGTATATTTATATTGGTTTTTTATAGATATTAACATATGTATATATATATATATATATCTAAATATATGTGTCTATGTTTATATAATGTTTATATATATATGTGTGTGTGTCAGTATTTAAAAATTTATTATATATATATATATATATTATTATTACTATACATATATATGTTTATATTTTATATTTTATATTTTATACTTTATATTTTATGTTTATATATATATATATCGGTTTATATTATATATATATATAGAAGTTTATATTTTTTTTATATGTTCATATTTTATATTATATATCTGTGTGTGTGTGTTTATATTTTATTTATGTATATATGTTTGTGTGTTTATATTTTATATCATATATATATATATATATATATATTTATTTGTATGTTCATATTTTATGTTTATATTATATATATTTGTGATTATATGTTTATATGTCATATAAGTTTATATTAATATATATATGTTTATATATATGTTTGTGTCTGTTTGTCTTCATATATATGTGTGTATATATGTATATATAATTAGCCACATTTTGAAATAATGATAAAAATATCATTAAAATGTTCTCATTTTCCTGAAAACGTAACTAAATTTAAAATATATGAGTGTTATTATATATAAATACATGTATACATATAGATATATATATTTATATTTATATAATTATTTTTGTTTGTTTATATGTCTCAATATGTGTTAATATATATATGTATTTATATATGTCTCTCTGTTTATTTATATTAATATATATATATCTAAATATATATTTACATCAATGTTGTGAAACAAGATATATAAATATAATATTTTTAGCAACATTTCTGAAAAACATCCCTAGTTTAGCGAGGTTTTTTAGAAAAAGTTACTATTTTAGTTACACTTTTCTGAAAATGGTGCTAATTATAAAGTCATTTTTAAGAAAATGTCAATAATTTTGTGACATGTTTTCAAGAAATGAAGTTAATTTAGGAATGCATTTCACAAAACATCAGTAAATTAGTGACTTTTTTTTCATCAAACATAAATAATTTATAGATTTTTTTGGAAACATCACTAATTTAGTGACATTTGTTTAAGGAAAATCATAAATTTATAATGAATTTTTTTTATGAAACATTGAAAAATTAAGTAGGTCTCTAAGAAACATAACTAAATAAATGACCTTTTCCATGAAGCATCTCAAAATTAAAAAATTTGTGATGTTTATAAGAAATAACACTAAATTACTATTTTTTTGTAATTTCTCTGGATGATGTGTTGACAGATCTACTACAAGAGATGTGAGATGAGACCCAACCTTGGGTTAAATGAATTTTTCTCATATGTATTCGAAATAAATATATATGGGACCATGATTTTATAATCACGGGTGGTCCTTAGGTGTTGTGAATAAGATTTTAGTACGAGGAAGTGGGAGAGGAGTTGGATTAAACCTTTTTGTCTATAATAAGTTTGGGCCAACAGTCTATGTAATTACAATGAAATGATGTATCTGGAGTAGTATATGAGAGTGGAGACCAAGTTGGGTCTGAGTAACTAAATGGTTACCACCTTGATAAAAATGGGCATGTCGATGGGTGTGAATTATAATGCCCTATGTGATATTTTCTAATATAGATGTCTAACCTATAGGGATAAATAGATAGTGAGTTATTGTATGTGTAATAAAACTATGTTAGGGTAGATTGAGCATAGGATAAGATTTAGAGTGTGGGACACACTATATGATTCATTTGAGAGTTAAGAGATGGGACATGGGGTTCTACTCCAATTTTTATTTGATTAACCCTGACTGTGTTGATAGAGAATTAGTGTTATGCCATGAGGGTTAGAATCTGAACCATGAGTAATATATAATATTTATTACAATGGGTTATGACACCACAACATGAGTTATAGGTTTGTGGAACAAGACTTAGTGTGATAAATCACCATGATTGGCAAGGTGGTGGCTATGGCATGATATGAAACCTCAGAGTAAGATATAGGGTGGAGTATGAGTTATGATGTGACACCATTCCTGGATTGATATAATATTATAATAAGTGGTGATCATTAAACCCCACACTAAGTGGTATGATGTTAGAGCAATTTGTGATTCGAGACCGCACTCTGAGTGACAAGGTGTTAGTTCAAGACATGGTTGTGAGACACACCCTCAGTGATGGAGTTGTAGAATAATACTCTATTGTTGGATATTATTTTTAGTAATTGGGTATAGACCCAAGGTTATAGTACTCAGTGAATTTATTTTCTCATATAATTATAAACCTGGTTTACCTAATGTGAACCCACGAGTCATGGTCAGGTTTAATGGTGTCTTAGTTAGAACATGATTATTTGACGTGAATAATTATGTTTCATGTTCATCTAATATATATTTTTTTTCATACACATGTATAAGATGTTGTATAATAGGATACATTGGTGAGAACCTACTGAGATATATTTATCACACTCTATATGAGTACCTTGGGGCGCCTATAGACCTTATATTCAATATCGAGGTCTTGAAACTGGTTGCATAGTTGATTGATTGGAAGTATCTTAATGGGATTTAGGGATAGTTTTGATGTGAGGCACAAGATATTAGTGGGACCTCTTATATTTTTTTCTGTTATTTATTTGTATATTTAATTGAACTAGTTAGTGTTCTTTTAAACCATATGACTTTATAACTACATATTAATTTGGCATAACATGAGTATAAGATAATGTTTAAAATTTTCTGAATGTTGGGATTAAATTTTTTTTACTATAATTATATGTAGATTTGGATTATGTATTGTTATTTATTTATTATTTATAGTAATTTTATTTAGAGTATAGTCTCCCAAATATTGATTATATTCTCTTACAATTAGATATTATAATCTTGTGTATGAGGAGGTGCTCCTGAGGTTATGTGGCACTATGACTTATGTTTTGATTAAGAGGTTATTTCAAGGAAATTAAACAATGTAATAATTTATTTATTTTAATTTTTATATCTATTTTGGGACAAAAATTCATATATATGAATGTATTGGATATTATGATTTATTTTTTATCCATGAACACCTATCTAGAGAGATGTTTTAGGAACCATGATTATGGGATTTCAATTCTCGATTTTCCTTATTACAGTTGACATGTCTATTCAAGTATTATGTGATGATTTGAGATCATTTTTTAGTATTTTACTCTTATATTAGAGTCTAAGGATTATTATAGAGATATTTGATATTTTTTCTAAAGGATTCATATACATTTGTGTTCTTATGTGTGATTTATTTCTGTTTATGTTAGAAGGATAATTTATTCAAAGTGTAAAAAAAGTGTATTCCGATATGTCTTTTTTTGGAATTATACTCTAATAGAACATGTTTTATCAGATAATATGTTGTCTCAATCATATCATAATACATCATATGATTATGGTAAGGAAAACCTTATATGAAGAGAGTGTATAGAAGCGCTTGGTGGGTTGATTCGGGCATTGGATGCACAAGGTATGGATTAATATTGGCTGGGTTTCCATGGTAGATGGTTTTCAATGGGTGTATGTTGAATTGTTGAGTTGATATTGTATGATTTTAGAGAAATTCAAGTTATATGCCTATGTATTTCTTATTTTAAATATCATAGTGTGATTTTGTTATCATGGTTGTCTTTTGAGGGAAGGATTAATTAGATGCCTTGTTTTTTTTTGATTTTTGGTATTTTTTTAATGGAGTAGTTGATGGATATCCTAGATGTTTGGATCAAGTATTGGAAGTTCATGGGAACACAAATTCTGATTCTATAATTTTTTATAAGTTTTATGTGATCATTTTATTGGAATTTTCATATGTGAGATGCAATGAGTTATTGGTAAAATAATCACTAAGGGTTCTCTCGGATATTTGATGTTAATATAGAAGGAAATTATAGTGAATCAAGTTGTTATACAAGCATATGATGGATGGAATGTAACTCATTGGATCATGGGATGGGTTATTTGATCCTATAATGAAAGTGTGTATACCCTCTTGGGTTTGTATGAGACCAAGATGGGTGGTGTGATAAGAACCGATGGGAGGGTTTTTTAAGGGCATCAATCCTTCATGGGAAAGGGAGAGTGAGTGTTTTAATAATTTATTAGAGATAATTATTGAAGTGTCAAATGAAATACATATTGGTTTTATGTTGTTCCCTTTAATTATATGGGGAATTGGAATATATCATATATTGGTTCAATGAGATTTTTCTAGGATCATGGAGGACCTATTCGTTGTAGTGATGATGATATGGTGGTGAAAACCCCAGATTCCTAACTTCATGTAGGTGAGTTATATAACTTTAGTACATATATGAATATGGAAACTGTGGGGTTATATGTCTAATTGTGGTCAATGAGGCACCTTTGGGATATATTGATTGAGTTCTTGATGGTAATTAGACATGATCCATCTACATTAAACTGGGATGACTAGGACAATTGATAAAGTAGTGGGATGAGATAAGGTTTCCAATGGGTATAATCATGTGATTTATTTTTTATATTAAAACTAATAATTTCACATGTCATTTATTAAGGCTTCATAGATGAGATAGAGACCATTGTTCTTGGGAGAAAACTATTGGATGTTTGAGTGTGTAACCCTCATTTTGAGAGAGTTTTGGTAATTGTTAAGAGAGATGTTTTTCATAATCATAGAATTTTAAAAAAATTCCTTTCTGGTTGGAATTTATGTTTAGGTGGGTTATTTCCATCCATTCATTACATTAGTCATTTTATAGGATGTGTATTTTGTAGATCATGTGTGTTGTTAATCTAGGTGGATAATAATGATAATCTTATTTTGGGGATCATATTATCACCCTTTAATGTATGAAACAAGATTCAAAAATGTCCTTGATATTATGAAACAAATTGGTGGGTGGTCGAGATACAACAAGGAATAATAGTAAAAAGGAAATAATATTCTATTTGGTTCCTTTCTATACAAAATAATTATAATTAAACTACCATGATTGAGTGTGGTCGGTATTTTGGGTGGTTTACATGGGGATAATTTTTATCTATCTAGGGGGACACAGATCGAGGGGGAATTGGTTCTCGTGAGAAGGTTGAGAAGAAAGAATGGTTGGGTATAGGGTTAAACCATGGAATTATATTGAGTTTCATGTTGGGAATTTTGTATTTGTTTTTGAGAAATAATGTGATTTTCCTATTAGTCAATATAGAATCACGACTTTTTATTACAAAACATTTCATTACATTTTACAAATAGAGGATCATTAATGTCTAGTGTCTTGAAAAGAGGTATATAATATAGGAAAAATATAATAGTATTTTAGTCCTTTTGAAATTATTCTTGAAAAGTTAATTATATGTACAATTACAGAATCTCATAACCTGGGGACATACATCAATTGAAAGGGTTATCATAAGGCCCAATAATAGACAGTAGGGAAAACAATTTACATGTAAACTTGAGTGATTATAATATGAAAATGAGGAAATATCATAAAGCTATAATAATACACATATCATGATGATATATACATCAATTATATCTTCAAAATTTGTCAAAAATGTTTTATTTAGACATCAAAAAGCATATTTCCACGGTCAATCCCCAAGGTGGCATATAAATTACCAAGGTTATTCACCAAGGTATCACAAAACTTATCATCTCTAGAGATTAATTTCTTTACCCAATTTATTAGAACTCTATTAGGGATAACCCTTAATATTTAATTTTTTTCATGTCTTCCACACTTATCATAAAAAAAATTTCATAAATAACACTAATAGAATAAAATAAATGGGTTTAATATCAAAATCAAGACATTTTAAAAAGTGATTAAAAACATAGTCATTATGTAATTCATAACCCAAAAAAGGTAATTAGGGTTTTATGTATATAAATTTCAGAATAAAATATATCATTTTTATGTCGTCATTAATACCCCTTGAAATTAAATAGGTTTTGTTATTAAAATAATTAAAATAAGAGAAATTGTTGATAAAAAAGAGATATTTTGAGACGAAAATTATGGAGCATATCATCTAGGAAACATAGTTTTAGAAAACATTAAAAAGAGAAGGGATATGGGTAAAAAAATTAATAAAATACAGATAATATAATTTACAGACATAATAAAATGGAAATATGAATATGGTATGGCGGCTTTAAAGACATTCCACATAGAAGAGAACTTGAATGGAAAAAGAGACAATGAGAATTCCCTTACCTTGAAGTGTAACTTCTAAAACTATAGTATCGAAAACATGAGGGATTGAGTACACATTTGGAGGAATCCTAGGGAGGTAATAATATCAATTATTTTTGGGTAATGAATTTAGAGTGAATGAAGATGAAATAATGTCATGGTATTTATAGTAAAAGGGATGGAGTTTTTTTTATTAATTATCAAGGACACCTCACTAGTGGTATTTGAAAAACCATGGCCTTGCAATGGTATTTTACAATGGTTATATCCCCATGGGAAGCGTCATATAATATTGTAGTCCAAATGAGTCAACCATAATTTTAAATTACATATTACATCATTATGATTTCTTAAAACACACCGAAAACTCAAAAACTGTATTTTTAATATTCACCTAAAAACACAATATTTTATACATATTTCATAAATTAACTATAATCTAAAATCTAAATTCTAAATTAAAAAATGAACATCATTTTTTGAAAATAATTTTCTATTTTTGATAAATTTATTTTTTAATTAAAATAAATACTTCACCAAAAAATACTTGTACATTACTAATAATTTATAAAATATTTATTTACTTGTACTATTATATCAAATTACACTTCAAGATTCCTTAATTAAATTTATACCTACATAGGTGAGGTTACTATTACATTAGTCATATAACTTTTCAGAATAGTAATATTACTATTCATAATTTATTATTCCCCCAAAAATTATGTTGATGTTATCACACTCTAAATTTCTCACTGATAACAACTATATATGTTATTTTTTTTGAAATTTTTTTTAAAGTATCAATTATCTAAAGTATAAAATAAGTGTTAAAATTCAATTTTTTCAATATTCATCATTAATAAAAATCATCATTGAAAATTACTAAAAATTCATCATAGATTAATTTTTGATATATGATATTAAAAAATGATGTTTATTTTACCATAAAAACAATGTATTTTATTCAAATGTATACCAAAAAGTAACTAAGGCCTTATTACATAGCCCCGTATAATACCTGTTTATGACCTAAGAGTAAGGTCTTCAATTGTGATAGAATCTTGTGGCTGCTCGGGCAATATTTCTTGAGTGGTGATTTCTATCAGCTTGAAATTCTATTGTAGGATATATTGTTCAAGATTAACATGTTGAAGCTCATAATAGGCTTGGTCTAGAGAAAAGTCCCGTGACACTACCTCCATCCCAAGATCTGAGAAATGGTCTTCGTAAGGCCCAAGTCTAATGAATGAGTGCATCATCTCATCTTTCAATATTAATAAAGCATGATCATTTCTATTTATAAACAATAATCACAATGTTAAGTGTATAGTTTCTAATGGTCATATGGACTAACGATGATAATTAACAAATGGTTATATAACAGCTGAAAAAAATGTCTCATTTCAATTATAATCACTTCATTAATAAATGGACATAGTTTTGTTAAGCAAAAAATAAAATAACACATAAATTCAAAAATAAAATATTACTCAAAAGTTATTTTGGTACATTCTTCCCCCTTTAAAAAATTTTGTCGCCAAAATTTCATCTCGTACCCTTATAAGAGAAATGGTGAGGGTACTTCTATATCAGAGTTTCCATGGGTTCCCATGTGGATTTTTCATATTTTTGGTAACCCTAAAACACTTTAACAGGGTGGGTACATTTTTTGCGTAGAACTGTGTCTCTATGATCCGAGATCTCCATCGGCTCCTCCTCCTTAGAGAGGTCATGCTTCAGTTGTACCACCCTAGGATATGGTACATTTGAATGGTCATGTATGTATATACACAAGAAGGATATGTGTAATACATCATGAACATGATCTATATTTGGAGTATGTGAATGTCGATAGGCCACTGCTCTTATGCAATTAAGGATTTCATAGGGGCCAATACACCGAGGACATAACTTCCCTTTCTTCCCAAACCTCATGAATCTCTTCCATGGGGAAATTCAAAGGAAGACCTTGTGAACAACATCAAAATGAATTTGCATTTGATTATTGTCATCATAACTCTTCTATTGACACTAAGAATCATTTATGTGTTGTGGGATGGAATGAACCTTTTATGTCATCTCTTTCACAAGATCTTGCCCAAGAATCTTTCTCTCACTAGCTTTATCCCATCAAGTATGAGTTCTAAATATCATCCCATATATAGCTTTATAGGGTTCCATCTTAATTATAAAGTGGAATCTATTATTGTGAGAGAAATAAACCAAAGGAAGATGTTGATACCATCCACCTTTAAATCCCATAGAGTATGTTCTCAGCATTTCCTCGAGTGTTTGAATATTCCATTCAGATTGGCCTTCAGTTTGTTGGTGACATGCTGTACTAAAATTCAATTCCGTACTCAAATAATGTTGAATAATTCTAGTGAGTATTTTTGTGAAAATTGGATCATGATAAGATTTGATAGAAAGTGGAAATCCATGTAGCCTTACCAATTCATGTAAATCCTAGAAATCTCATCAAAAGGGAAATCATCCCGAATATAGATAAAATGGGAATTCTTATTGAGATGGAACAATATAACCCATATCACACTATTTCCTTTGAAATTTGTCAGGAGACCAGTGACATAGTCCATAGTCTTATATTCCCACTCCTATGATAGTATGGTTAGTGGTTATAATACCCCTTTAGGAAGTTGTGAAAATGACTTCACTTGATGACATACTAGGTACCTTTTAGTGTAGTCCACAATATCATTTTTCATATTATCTCAACAATATTGATCATGAAGGCCCCTCTACATTTTCTTGCTTCTAGGATGTATAAATATTGTAGAGATATGAACATCATCCATCAAATCATTCTTTATTTTTTAATAGATGAAAGAAATAGCCTTGTATGAAATTTCAACCCATGGTATTGATCAATATTGAACTCCGGACACTTCCCATCATTCATAGCCTCAAACCACTTCAATAATAAATGGTCTTATTTATGATATTTCTAGATATTCTCTAATAATGATGGTTGATAAATCATTTGGAATAGGGTTGATGATGTCCCTTCACTTAATATTCCCATGTACTATTTCACTAGGTATTTGATCAAGGGATCTCTTTGAATCCTAATCATGGACATAACTACAATGTCTTTCCTACTTAATGCATCAGTGACATTGTTTTCTCTTTTGGGATGATAATGAATTGAAAAATAAGTCTTTAAGAAGTTCAAACCATCTCATATGTTTCATGTTCAATTCCATGTGTGGGAAAATATACATCAACCATTTATGGTATGTGTATATATGAAACTTCTCCCCAAAAATATAGTGCCTCTATATCATCAGAGAAAAAACAACCACAACATGCTTCAAATCATGAATAAAATAACTCTTCTCAAGAGTATTTAACTATCGAGACCCCTAATCAATAACCTTTTCATTTTACATGACTAAATATCCCATAACATTCAAAGATTAATAGCTATAAATAATTAATCCTTCTCCACATGAGGGCAGAGTTAACATGGATTTAGTAACCAATATATTTTTCATCACTTGGAAAATTTCCTCACACTCATTTTTCAAGATAAACTTGAACCCTTTTTGAGTTAGCTTGGTTAATGGATTAGAAATTCATGAAAATATTTTCACAGGCCTCCTATAATATCCCTATAATCTAAGGAAACTAAAAATCATTGTTATTATTTTAGGCTGATGCCACTACTTTAAAACCTTCGTCTTTATAGGGTAAACTCTGATTCCTTCATTAGTTAAAATGTTCCCCAAGAAAGAAACTTGTGGTAACCAAAATTCACATTTACTGAACTTCTCAAAAATAATCACCTTTCAAAGAGTGTGTAAAATAACCTTTATATGATCCTCATGCTCTCTATAAGTTTTTGAATATATCATAATATTTTCAATAAAAATGACCAAAAAGTTATCAAGATAATCCTTAAAGACTCTATTCATAAAATTCATACAAATATCTGGAGCATTAATTTCATAACAACAAACTCATAATTCCTATGTCTTGATCATAATGCAGTTTTATTAATATGTGTTTTCTTCACCCTCAATTGATGATAACCAGATTTAAGACAAATCCTAGAGAAGAATTGAGCCTCATGAAACTGGTCAAATAAGTCATTAATTTTTTAAAGAAGGTATTTGTTCTTTAATGTGATTGAATTAGATTCTCTCTAATCAATGCATTGCTACATTAATTCATTCTTCTTCTTCACGTAGAGAAAATTCCCTCCCCAAGGTGAAACACTCGATTGGATAAACAACTTCTCCAAAAAGATCTTAGAGTTGAATCTTTAATTCTTCCATCTCTACATTTTACAACGTATACGAGGTATTTTATATCATATGAGTTCCTGGTACGAGTTCAATACAGAAATCTACCACTCTTTCTGGTGGATGTCGGAGTAACTCCTTAAGAAATACATCAATGTATTCCCAGACAATGGGATCCTTTTCTATCCTTATACAGTCTTTTCTTTCCTCTTCATCATTGATAAACTCTATATAGAAGGCTATAAGAGGTTACTATAGAAAAAGATCAGGTTGAGATATCTATCTTTGGAATATATCTATAGGTATTCTATTTAAAACAACTGAGATTTCATTGCTTCTGAAATTTAATATTAGATTTATACTTTGAGAGCCAGCCTGACCCTACTATAATGTCAAATTCTAACATGGGAATGACTACTATATTTGCGATAAGATTTTTCTTACTAATGAAAATTCTATAGTTTCTAAAAAATGATGATTCTTGGATAATCACACTAGGAGTCTTGACTGATAACTCTACTTTTAAAAATTTAGGGACTGATTATAAATTCATTGCAAACTTGAAGGAAATAAAGGAATGCATAGAACTAGAGTCAATTAATGTAATTCCTAGCTTTGAGAGAATAACAAGAGTACCTACCACCACAACATTTCGATATTCAATATCAACTGTCGTGGTATCAAAATCACAACCATACACCATTTTCCTTTTCTGAGGCAGATGGTGATTCCCCTCTTTAACCCTAAGATCTAGACAGTTATTGGAAAATCTACAAGCTTTCCACACTTCAAGAATTAGAATTTAGGTAGGAATTGTAACATCTTCCCCTTGTCTTTAGTGTTGAGAATATGATGCTTCACCTCACTACGATAATTACGTGCGATATGGTCATCCCTTTCACACTTGTAACACTTTTTTGCTCCTGAGCATATAGTTCCCTGAATGCTTCTTCCCACATTTGTTACATGTGGGAAATTTCACTTCATTTCATCCTCTTCCCTGATCAATTATCCTCTATAATAATAGCTCCATTGATCTCTTATTTTAATTGGATTTGTCAGACCACTATGTCTCACCGTACTCCAGTTCAATTTTCATATCAGTCAACACAATCTCCTCATAACTATCATAGTCTTGGTCGGCTAGATTCATCCACAGATATGGTCTCAGTCCACCAAATAATCTATAAACCTTATCATTAAGATCAATTTTTAAAGAAATAGGTTTAATGGGAAATCCTTGTGATGTTCATATCTTCACTTCCAACAAATTCATTCCACTTCTGCTTTAGCTAGAGAAACTCCTTCTCCATTATTGTTCTCATTGAATGAGGGAAATACATATTGAAAAATTTCCCTATGAACTCTTAACACTCAAAATCATCACACTCAATTATTGGTTTTCTATTTTTAATCATTTCCCGCCACTTATCAGCATCTACCTCTAAGTAGTAAATATCCAAGGTGTCCTTCTGTTGTTCTGAATAGAGGAGAATAAAAAAGATATTTTTGATAGAGCTGAACCAGAGTTCACCAGCCAATTGGTCGGTACATCCACTAAACATAGGTGGTATTTCATGCATAATGGACACAACAAAAAATTTGTTCCCATTTATGTTGAAATTTTTCTCTCAGATTGATTCATGTTATTTTCCATAACTTGAGTCAGTTGGTTTATCATTCTCATGATAGTTTCCATTACAACTTCCATCAGAAGGCTGTCATCACATGGTCCATTATGGTCAGTATTTTCACAGTTCTTCATATTTACCTCCATTTTTAAAAAGAATTAAATTTTAGTGAGAGGCTTATTTAATTTACAAATATTCTAAGTATAATGTATTTTTAGGTCTTAAAACATCATGCTTAAACATATTATTCAGTATCAACAATTACATTTCTCCATAAATCAATAATAACGATTCTTAAAATTCACGTGATTATCCCAACATATCCCTAGGAGTGTCAAAACAATAGTGAATCAAGGCCCATTTTCATGCACCATTTCTCATTCGAGTCGATCTCAATGTAATGTTTCTGTGTTTTAACCCTGGATACATATGTGCTATATCCACATCCAGTTGTTCGTATCCATAGAGTGACCTATTTTTTTAGAGTCCCGATACTTAATATTTCACCAAAATAAAAAGAAGTTTTCCTCTATTTAAACATTTTCTATAGGGTTTTTACTAATTTTTTCAAAAAAAAATTTCCATAAATAACTAATCTATCCTTTGATACCAACTAATTCATCCCAAATTTTTATTACATAACATTTCATTGCATTTTACAAATAGAGGATCTTTAAAGTCTGGAGTCTTGGAAAAAGGTACATAATATATGAAAACATATAAAATTATATTAATCTCCTTGAAATGATTATAGAAAAGGTCATCCAATATAAAATTATGGTATCTCATAACCTAGGGACATACATCACAAGAAATGGTGAGCATAAGGACTTGTAATTGAAAACATGGAAAACAATTTAGATGTGAACATGAGAGAATACAAAAAGAACATGAAGAAATATAAAAATGGAGTGAGAAGAGAAATATCATGATAGTAATAATTTTATGAACATATTGAGAATGTGGATACCAAATTTAATTTAGACTTTCTTTATCAAATCATCATGGTTTATCCCTATTATGTCATAAAATTTACCAATGTTTTTCACCATGGTATCATAAAACATTTCATCTCTAGAGATTAATTTCATTACCCAATAAATTGCAGAGATATTAGGGTGCACCCTTAATATTCTAATATTTTCGTGTTATCCATATAAATCCTAATAAAACATTTCATAAATAACCTAAAGAGAATAAAAGAAATGGGTTTCATATCAAAATCATGATGTTTTATAAAGTGATTAAAAACGCGATCATTAAGTTATTTGTAACCCACTGAAAGGGAATGGGGGTTTTATGCATATCAATTATATAATAAAATATATAATTTTTATGTATTTTTAATACCCCTAGAAATGAAATATCTTTGGGTATTCACATTATTAATATAAGAGACTTTCTTTAGAAAAAATAGAGAGATTTTTAGACGAAAATTCTGCATCATAACGACTATGCAACACTGCTTTAGAAAACATTAAAAATGGAGGGTATAGGGGTCAACCATTCATAAAATACTCATAATATATTATAGGGAAAGAATAAAATGGAAATAAAAAAATTTTATGTAATCTTTAATGAGATACCACATAGAAGTGAACTAGAATGGAAAAAGAGATGTTGGGAATTCCCTTACCTTGATGAGTGACTTCTAAAACTCATGGATCGGGACCTTGAGGGAATAGAGTCACGTTGGTTAGAATAATTTGTAGGTAATACTTTCAAATCATTGAGGTTAAGGAATTTTTATTGAATGGAAATCAATTATTGGATTTATATTTTTAGTAAAAGAGAGGGAGTTTTTTTTTATTAATTTTCAAGGACATCTCATTTGTGGTATTGGAAAAACCATGGCCTTCCCCAGGGTTTGTGCCACTTGGGAAACCTCATATGATTTTTTAAACCCATTTGGTCAACCATCATTATAAATTACATTTTACAAAATTATGATGTCATAAATCAAATTGAAAACTAAAAAACTGTATTTTTACTATTCAACGGAAAACAAAACATTTTTTAAAAATCTCATAAATTCACTATAAACTAATATAAAAGTTCTGAATTCAAAAATTAAATCCATTTTATGAAATTAATTTGATAAATACGAGAAATATAATTTTTCATTAAAATTACTATTTACCTAAAAAAATTCTAATACTTAACTTATAATTTCTAAAACAGTTATTTACATATACTATTATATCACATTACCATTCAAGATGCCTAAATTACATTTACACTTACATAGGTGAGGTTACTATTCCATTAGTCATATTACTATTTATAAGGGTAATATTATAATTCATAATTTAGTATTCAAAAAAATTATGTGGATCTTCTCACACTCTAAATTTCTTACTTATCATAACCGTATCTGTCCTTTTTTCAAATATTATTTCACAGTATCAATTATTTAAAGTATAAAATGTTTTTTGAAAAACTCATTTTTTCAATATTAGTTAATCATAATAAAATTCTTAGAAATATACTAAAAACTCATCCTTGATTTATTTTGACATTTGAAATTCAAAAATGATTTTTATTTTAGCATTAAATTTTTATTTATATAAATGGATTACAAAAAGTAATAAGGACACATTGCATTTACCTTTATAACACCTACATAAAACCAAATAGGAAGGTGTGAAATGGTAATAGAATCTTGTGGAGGCTCATTTAACATTTCCTGAGTGATGATTTCTATCAGCTTAAACTTCTCCCTGAGGTGATTTTGTTCAATCTTAACATGTTGAAGCTCATCTTAGACATGGTCCAGAGCAAAACCAAGTGAAACTACCTCCTTCCCAAGCTCTAAAAAATAGGCATCATATGGACCGATTATACTAGATGAGGTCATTGACTCTTATTTCAATATTAATTGACCATGATCATTTATATTTATAAAAAATAATCATAATGTTAATTGTATAGTTTCAAATGGTCATATGGACTAACTATTATAATTAAACAATGGTTATATAACATTTGAAATAGAAATGACTCATTTGAATTATAATGACTTCAATAACAAAAGAAAACATCTTTTTTGAGAACAAAATCAAATAACACATAAATTTCAGAAAGAAACATCATTTAAATGTTTGGTTTGTTACAGTTATGGCATTGTTACTTTATTGATGTGGTGGTGCATCAATATATAAGATAATATTTTTAGGGGTTGTTCGGTAAAGGATGACTGACTTGTTTTTTTATATAATAGGATGTTGTGTTGTGGTTATCCCATATGATTCCTTGCATAATGCATGAGGTGGGGTTTTATTAATATAATTTGGGTTTTTTGAGGAAATATTTCAAATATAGATTTATTTCAAGGGTAGTTGATCAATATCAAATTTAGTTCAAAAAAATAAATATACAGTGGAACATAACTCTATTAAATTAATCAGAGGATGGGATATTGTTTTCATATTCTTTTAATATAAAATAAGTAATATGGTGGGTAGTTTTTAATTACACTAATTGTTACAGGTTCATAATTCTTGAGGCGATATAAATTTTAAGTCCCAAATCATGTGGTGTTTTGAGAAATTGGATTTAGGTTAGAATTATGTGAGTTGGAATACATATTGGAGATATTTTTGGATGTATTTATAAGGTTAAATATAAATTAGGGTTTTTGGGTAATGATCATACTCATTGGTGAACTACAATGTGGTTCTAGTTACCACCATGTTCCCTATAGAGAACCACGAGGTACGAAGTGGTGATGATATATGGGTTTCATCTCCAAGAGTTCAACTAATTGGGAAATGTTATAATATATACGCAGTGGTGATTGTATAGGGGTTTTGTCATTTTTAGTTTTATAGGGGTTCTAGTGCCTTGTCTAGTCCCCAGTGGGGTTTTGGATGGTTTTCTTAGCATGGGTGTGACGAACTACATCATGATAGTCAAATAAAATTAAGGAAATTATAATATTTTCTCTCAAGGTGTGTTATAGAGGAAAATAGTAATATACCCCACCATAATATGTTGGAATGTTTTTTTGACCACTTTATTGGCCCCAAAAAATGGCATCTTTCCTAGTGTATATGTTTTGAAAAATTATGAGCCATTAAAATTTTGGAAAAATATTTAATAATTAATTAATTAATTAATATTTATTTATGAACTTTTGAATAGTGATATCATCTATTATGAGTGTCATATTAGGACCCATCCTTATAGTTGAACTTAAAATATGTGGATTTCCCTACAAAAGACGTATCCTTGAACTGGTCAACCTGGTTGGGTATGGAACTCCACAATCATTTCATTTATTTTTTTATTATAATTTTTTTCCTTTTACTTTATTTAATTTTCATTTTACCTTTTCTCATTTACTACATTTTTATTCATGAATATTCTCCCATTTTGGATTCCCTTTATCATGGCCAAGTGTGAGGGATCATGGGGGAGAGGGTGGGAGATGGAGGGGTCTCTACTGAGTTCGGGTGGAGATGGATCATCGTGAGGCAACTATAGAGTGCAGATATAGGTGAAGCATCAATGTTTTTGGATTTGAGTTAGGATAATTGAATTATTTTTCCATAAATCACAATATTGAAGTTATTTTCATCATATTTTTGGGTTGTTGGGGACCACTAGAGCTTCGATTTAGAGGGTTTGTATTAGAAAATCAGTGGTTTTAGGTGGATCATAGGGGTTTCCTATTCACGAAATGTGGTCAAACAATGATTATTTTCATGAGAACACATTGTTTGTTCTACTTATTTTTGGAAGATATTATTTTTGGACTTTCTTACAGGTATACTAAGTACATGATGTGTAGTAGGAAATTTTTATGTGGTCGAGTACTTTCCCAGACACCACATGTGTCGGGTAGATGGTCATATAGTGGTACATGAATAGACCCACTAGAACAACATGGTTTTTAGAAAATGTCATAATCTCCAACCAATTTGAATTTTTCAAATAGTGGCTATGATACCTTTTATTTCATTGATCGGAACTCAATGATGAGTGTTCTGTTGGCCTTAAAAAGAGTGTTTTTTGGATGGTTTTAAGGATAGTAGAGAGAATCAGGTGTTTGGGAAGGTTTTGAAAGAATCGTAAGCCTAAAGGCCCAGTTTTTGGGAAGTAGGCGGAGGTGCATTGTTTAGGTAAACCATGAGACTAGAGGTTCACAGTTGTATGAGATCATATAAAAAATTTTAAGATATTTATCCACATTTTCCTCCTGGTTTTTCAAACCGTGCATAGTTTTCATGGAGGCCTACATCATAATGTCATGGTTTCAGCACTATGTGGTAAAATCTGAAAAAAAAAACTTTATAGACAGTGCTAGGTAATTCTTATTATTTTCCTTATTTTATTATTTATTATTTCCTCCTCTTTTTCTTCTCTCTTTGTCATGTATATTAGGGGATCCACCCCTTCCTCTCCTTCCACATCCTTTGATCCATCTTCCTCCTCAGTGACCAGTTCATCGATCTGTTAGAGTCTATAGGATCACCACATTATGGTTAACCCAATGTATACCTCTTCTTTTTTAATCCATAATCTTAAAGGCTTTTGAATCCATCTAAACCAATTTAACCATTTAATATGGAAACTTAGATATGCATGGATCTTCTTTTAATGGTACTTCAATATCGTACATGCCTACACCTATGACTCTAATGTAGGTGGTGCATTCCTTTTTTTGAGTTCTTTTTCATACTTCTAGAGTTTGCAGATTTTTAGGACAACGGAGGGTATTGAGAAGGATCCCATTATAGAATATTGATTGACAGTTAGACCATGTGGGATGTCATGGGAATTCCCTAATTCTAATATGATTGAGCAAGGCTAGGAGAGAAGCCATTTCTCATTGGAATATTTTGTCCAAGGGTTCAAAAATGGTTTTTATTGATTTGATTTGATTTAAACTACTGTGTTTAATTTTTTGAATCATTATTATGATTTTTATTGGCATTCAGGACCTATATGACAATGCACCATAGCTGGTAGCTATTGTAATTTAACATGTTTTAATTTAGTTACTTTTTAAAGTGATAAAATGTGTTTTTTATTTACGAAATGTAAGAGATTACATATGTGGAGACCCTTGGGGTAGTGATAGGATAGGCTCGAGGTTGTAATGACATAGACATTGGGACTGAGTGATTTAGATCAGTAGTTGGTCTTTTCCTAGGTGTTCTTGAGTCTTTTTTACCATAGGATTGGGAATTCTGAATGTCTACTTGAGGCTGTGGGACTATTAGGTTGGGAAAGGCTCATGATACATAGGTGGAATAAGGATAATATTTGAGTGACATGGTCATAGGGTCATGAGGTTCTTGAGATGATATGGATTATGTTTTTATTTGTTGATTTCTACTCACCTGTGATGGGAAAAGTGTTGATTGAGTCATGTGCACATAGGATTACTCCTCGATGAGGTTGTTTTTACCACTTGTTTGGGTAAAGACCCCCAAAAGTTGTGTAATTGTTATTTGTGGTTGGGGATTTATTATCATAGAAAACCACATTGAAGGTAAGGAACCTTCAGTTGATATCAGTGATGCTATTGGGTTGGGGCTAAGGCTCGTCATGATTAAGAACATAGGAACATATATTTATTTAAGGATGAAAATCTCTATTTCTTTGGTTTTCATGCCATGGGAAGACCTGAGATTTTGAGAAGGGATCCTTCAGACCTGGACACTATTGTTGGGTGTGACTTCAAGATGTTGGTATTTTGAGACACGAGGTGTAAGGAGGAATATGGTTCTAGTATATTTCATTGAGGTGGAACCTGAGGGTTTACGTAGGCTTTGTTACTACATGGGTACCTTTGGCCATGGCCCAAGAACAGTCATTGCTTCTAATTATTTTCATGAGACAAACTAGGAGACACTCCCATGTGGATGATGAGAACCAATGAAGGTTGCGTTTATCTAACGCATCATACATTTTACTTTTCCTAGATATTAATATCTTATTAAACACATATACTAGGTACAAACCATTGGCTGTTATCTTCTTGAGATTCTTCTCACACCATGCATGGGACCTTCAGGACGGATGTAGACTTTATGAATTAACATACAAATAAAGTATTGGATTAAAGAGATAGATCATCGAGCTATTTGGCATGGAGATCAACATAGTAATTGAGATTCTGCCTTATTAGAGTCTTATTTTTGTTTACTTTCCTTTCATTTTCAGCATGCTTATATATTTAGCTACTATGGTCTACCATGGGAAGCTCCTTGGATATTTTATTGTATGACAAGATGTGGAACTCATGATTGAATACTCTTTTTAGTGGATACAAGTGATTTGTTGAAATGTTCTATTGTTTACTTCCCAATATAGTTTTTTATATTATTTTCACTGTTTATTGATTTGGATGTGTTTCCACTCAATGGGTCTAGTTTGAGTTTGCTGAGTAATTTATATTTGTTGTATGTTGTCTTATTATTCATTGACTAGTATATTATCTATTCCCAGATGTTATATCCTCCCCACTATACTTTTTTACACCCTCATTTCTAGTTTGCAGCCCTTGGAATTTGGGGAGATACACCTAAGGCTAGTGGCACACAGCCCGTTAACACTGTTTGGGGGGCTATTTGGGTCATGGATTAAACAAGTGGTATTAAAAGAGGTTCTTTTACAGCTTTTCGTGGTAATAAAATTTGGGTTTATGTTAGAATTCAGATAGGTTATTGTCAGAACTGTATTTAGAAATCGTTCTTGGGTGCCTGTAGCCCCATGTACAAAGGATGGATTGATTTACCTTAGGTGGGTTATGTTATTTTTATTTTTCATAGATTACAATTTAAATGATATACAACTTGGGGCATGACTTGTCTTGTGATGATTATTGGTTGTGATATGTGACCCTTGAACTAGTGAGGTAAGTGAGAATTGGACCATTTCCCAGAAAGACAAGGCATGGTAGTCGGTTGTCGATAGGAACAATTTTAGGGTAATTTGATTTCATATATGAACATATTACTTTTGAAGTGATAATAACACATGAATAATATGAAATGACTAGTGGACATGGAAAATTCCAAGCATTAAATGCTTTGGAAATGTGAACTGTGATATGCCATGCTTTATATATATGTGTGAAATTTCCTATGGAATAATGGTTTGACATGGATCTTATAGGAGTAGGAAGGTATTATGGCTGATGTAATTTTGATCACTAGGATTGGATGACTAGGTCATCAGTTTGAGGAAATGTGGTTGTGATGATGTGTATAGCCCAAGGATTTTGTGATACTTGGGTCTGTTGAGGGTTGGTAAGGAGGCCAGGTGGCTGGTATGCTATGGGGCATGGTTTTGTTAGAGGAGAGTGAGGGTAGTTTCTATACATTGCCTCTTTACTATTTTCTCTATATCTGTTTGATATATTGTTATATATATATATATATGGGTTGTCTAAAAATTTGTTGGTATTCAACGTGTTCCTCTTATATGTCTAGGATGGAGCATTAAGTGAATGATGGTACGGTGCTATAGGATCAAGATCTGGTTCAAACCCATAAGGGTCTGGATGAACATGATATGTTGGTACATGATTAGGGTTATAATTAGGTTCTAGATCATGTGTAGTCATGAAAACTACTGGGTTGAACAATAATCGGGTAGTGGCTCAATGATCAACTCTGATATGGTCTTTTTACGTGACTTGAAAGGGATCGATAGAGGTGACCAGGGAGCATAGTTTTCGATGGATTATCTAACACGAGAGTTTTAATCGAAGAACCATCGTCTTTTTCATGTTGAGGGTGATCTGCTAGCCACTTTGAATAGTATTCAGAAAAGGTATATGATCTTTGAGTAGCAGGAGACACCTCCAGGGCAGAGGGTCAAGCTGCCAATATATATGCTCAGAGTATTGGCTATGAAAGGGTTGTATGTGCAGGTTTAGGCTCACATACAAGATGTAATAGCGTGGCAGGACTTTGCCGATAGGTTCCTCAAGAACTTTTTCCATGAGATGCTAAGGGTGGAGAGAGATTGAGAGTTATTGTTCCTCTAGCAGGGTGAGTTATCTTTAAAGGAGTATGCATCTACTTTCATTCATCTATCTCTATTTTCACTAGGTATGGTATGTAGTGAAACCATGAGGGTAAAGTGCGTTGAAGATGGCTTATGACATGCTATTCAGGTGCAGTTAAACAACATTTTTTGGCCTCGTTGTGAAAGATGGTGAATCAAGAACTCATATCCAAGGGAAACCAGATGAACATGTTCTATTTGGTCTAGGTAGTGGCTTTAGGTGATGGTTCATATAGCGGGAAACATGTTTGTAATGAGTTCTAGTGGGGCAGTCAGGCCGCAAACCCATCTGTACCACCTCGTAGTAGCTCAGTGGTGGTTTGATTTCAGTGTGGTAATTTAGGGAATGTTCAAAATTAGTGTGAGAATCCTACAAACAAGTACTGAGAACGTGAAAAGGATGGTTATCTTGAGATTTTATTTAATAAGCCTTATCAAATAGCCGATAGGCATGGACCGGGAAACACTATGGAATCTGGGTTTGGATCAGGATCAGTACAAGGTGATGGTATTCAAGTCTCAACTGCACCTAGATGATATGGAAGAGAGAGTGGGACCCAACCATGGGTTCAATGGCCAAATACATTTACAACACTATAGGGTGGCTTGGATTAGGGTAGAGGTGTGTTAGGCCAGGTGCACACCATGGACCTACTAGGGGAGAAGTAAGATGGAGATCTAATGGCAGTCATAGGTACACCACAAGAATGATCGTATGTTTTTTTATATGGAATAGACTATGAGGCATTTCAATTTGGTGTGCATGAGGTTCACTTGATGTATATGGAATGAACAAATGTTGGTCACTGGGTGGGAACCATATCAGGTGGATGAATATAAAAATATGAGTTGCTTGGCATCAGGAGAATCGTGGAATGCCTATTTTACGGTGCATAGCATTAGGGGCATCATCAGATGTGGGTTACATGAGGCGACATGGGCCTCGAGGCTTTGATTATGTGGTTTTTGATTGAGGTGTCTGTAACCCTATTTATTTTGAACATCTATGGGAGGTCAGACATCAATGTTTAATGGGTTCCATGGGGTTGAGGTGCGCACTAATGTGGTGCGGGTTATGATTGTGTTTTGGGCATGACATGGGAGCACATGATGAGGTGAAGGGGTGAAAATTTTTCATGGGATGACCATGGGTCCCAAAATAGGTTGATGGAATTTTGTGTAATTTGAGTTTTGATCAGTTTCAGACAATGTTCAGTAATTCCTAAGGTGGGGAGTCCTTGAATAATTTGGCATAAACTGTTGAGACCAGGGTTGTTTGGGTTCATTGAACCAGGATGTGTGTGTTTATAACCAACTTTGGGTTCTGTTTGATAGAGTGGGGATGATCTATGTTAAGGTGAGGAGATTATAACATACTGAGTTTTCGGAATGGCTCCAAATCCCAACCCAGTTTTAATTTTTCAATCAGTGGTTCTGCTACCTTTTTTGTTGATCAGAACTAAATTATCAGAGTTCCATTGGCATTAAATTGTGTTTTTGGATTATTTCTTATTATAAGAGGGTTACATTGGTGTTCGGGATGGTTTGGGGAGTATCAGAGGCCAGAAAACCTAGTTTTGTAAAGTAGGTTCAGACACATAGTTTAGAGAAACCATGCTACTAGAGGAACATGGTTGTGTGACCTCATCAGCAAAAATTGAAGATTGCTTCCCATGTGGTGGTTGTGTGGACCTGCAACCCCAGGAAGAGGCTTACACAAGGTTTCCACAGAGTTTAGTAAACTGTGTAGGTGGATTGTGCGGCCAGTGCTGTGTAATTTTTATTATTTTTATATCTTTTTATTTCTTTTCTAATTTCTTATTTCCTCATACTTTTCTTATTTCATGGTTATTCATAGTAGAGGAGATATCCCTTATTCACCTCAAACTACCTTTGACCCATCTTCCTCATCGGTGATCTATTTGTCGATCTGTTGGAAGCTATATAATGGCATTGATATGCCTAACCCCATGCATACCTCTTCTTCTTTGATCATTCATCTCACAAAAAATGTTTCCATCTGAATCAATTTCAGAATTTAAGATCGAAAATAAGATATATGTTGATCTGTTTCGATTTTGACTTTGATATAGGATGTGCCTATGCCAATGAGTCTTTGGTAGGTGGTGAATACCTTGTTTTGAGTTTTCAAAATCTTCTTAGGGTTATGAATTTTTAGCAAAACAGTGGATATTGAGCAAGACCATACTATATCATATTGAATTGATAGTTAGACCATGTGGGATATCGTGGGCTTTCCCTATACCAGATACTCTTGAGAAAGGCAGGATGATAGGTCGTTTCTTATTGGGATATTTTTCTGAGGGTGCCAAATTTGGTTTTATTGATTTGTTTTTATTTAAAAATTTATTTTTTATGTTTTATGAAGATTGTTATAGGCATTCAAGATAATCGTGCAAGTTTTCCATAGCTGGTAGTTATTTAAATTTAATCTGTTTATCTTGATTTACTTGTTTAAAGTGATTAAATGTTTTTTATATTTATGTAATGATTGAGATTACATTTTTTGAGTCTCTTGGGGTTGTGATGGTCTTGGACCAAGGTAGGGATAACATAGCCATCAGAGCTGAGTGATGATGATCACTAGTTCAACTTGGCTCATATTTTATTTAGTGCTGTATACCACATTATTGGGCATCTTGGAAGTAGTTTTGAGGTAGTGTGATTGTTAATTCAGGAATGGCCCGTAATACTTGGGTGCCATGTCCATCGGATTTGAGCAACATGGTCGTCGGGGAATGAGGTTCTATATATGGAGTGACTTAGGTTCTTATTTGGGGATTGTTGCTCACCTGTGGTGGAGAATGTGCTGATTGAGTCATGTTCACATAGGATGACTTTGTGATGAAGTGTTTATGACCACTTAGTGTTGGTAGAGGCCCCGAATAAATGTGTCTTAGGTATTTGTGGTTTGGGGGTTCTTGTTCTAGAAATCCATGTGGATGGCGTGGAGCCTTCAGTTGATTATAATCAGGCTATCAGGTTGGGGGCTAAGGATCACTGTGATTGAGTCCATGGGCCTAGATATTTATTTAAGGATAGACATCGATGTCCCTCCAGTTTTCAGGCCATGGGCCGACGTGAGCTTTTGGGCTGGAGACCTTTGGACTGGGAAACTATTGTTGGGCGTGCCTTCGAATTTTTAGTACTTTGAGACACGAGGTGTCCGGATGAACATGGAGCTAGGATATGTGATTAAAGCGGAACATGTGGGTTCACCATGGACTTGTGACTGTAGTGGTAACTTTGTCCATGGGCCATGGACTCTCCCTGATTATTTGATTTTGGAATTGGCCAAAGTAGGATCACTCCCTACTAGCTATTGAGAACATGTGGTGGTTGTGTTTATTTAATGCATATTACTGTTTACTATTAATGTAGATAAATGTATGCATAAACACATATACTATTTATAGAACATTGTTTTGGTTCATACTAATATTTTTATTACACCCTACAGAGGCCCATTATGACACATGAAGACGTTATGAATTTATGTATAGGTAAAGGATCAACTTCAAGAGTTGGATCATAGTGCGGGTTTGCATAATGATGGGCATGGACCTTGAGGTCATCATTAGATGTAATCTTACTTTTTTTTAGTTTCTAGTTAGTTTCATCATGCTTATATATATTGCTACTATGGTCTACCATGGGTAGCACCTTGGATATTTTATTGTATGACCTAACATAGAATGACTATTTTTTTGCTTTATTTTGACAGGATAAAAGTTATCTTCTAGCGTGCCATTCTATATAATTTATTCTATATCTATTTTTATATTTTTTACGTTAGTTATTGATATTGGGCGTGTTTCCACTTTGTGGGTCTAGTTCGAGTTAGTTGGGTCATTTATTTTTGCTGCATGTTATCTTTTTATGCTCGAACCAGTATTACATTTATGACCAAGGACTATTGCCTCCACACCATACATTATTACAACCTAGTTTCTAGTACATTGCCTATGGTGTTTGGGGTGGTGCACCTAAGGCCGGTTGAACCCGAACCGCTAGCAATGTTCGAATGGCTATTTGGGTCATGCATGGTATAACCATGTTATACCCTGGCAATGTAGTATTACATGGTTAGAACCAAGGTGTTACCTAGTCAAGTAAAAGTACATTTCTTGTAGTGTATTTGAGATTAAATGGAGTGTACTCAGAATCACTTGTCAAGTAATTTTTACTTCAAGGGCTTCTGATGTTTTTATGATACATAGCTATAATTAGACATATGAGGGGTATATTATAAGTGTTTTCTCATATATATCATGGTGGTTAAATCATTTACACGTTTAGATTATTTAATAATGGTATTTTGTACTGAGATATTTTAGTGGGAGGTTTTCATTAATGTTTCTGTTTAGATTCCACATGTGTGTTGGATTTTTTGGTGAATCCAAGTGTGGTTGTGCACTTGTTCGCCACCTTGTCTTAAGGATTCCAAGTGAATTATCTGAGATCTTTAGATTGGTCATGTAATAGGGTATATAATGGTTTCTTAAATTATATTCACTAGTTAATTTATTATCTATTATTTCATCATGATTATTTATAATGTGTTAGAGTCATTGGGTAGTGGGCACGACTTGTTTATATTGAGAAGAGTTTGAGATTTTTTTTGAGGGACCTATTTTATGGATTATATTGTTGGTATGGTCTTGAATAATGGTGCATTTATGGGAATAGAATCATTTATGGGTGGGTCGTGAGTTAGAGAGACCACATTCAATTTCTTTCAGTGGTATTTTCTAGGGGTTTGGATTTCCTAAAGGTTCCCCTTATAGGGTTTCCTTCCCATGTTTAGTATTAAAGGAACATTGAGGGTGTCATATGAGTTGTTGTCTCTGAGAGGGTTAGTATTGGTTTCAGTGGATTGATGATAGGTATGGGTGTTAACTGACCCTGATTCTTTATTATTTGGGTATGGTGGTTTTAGGATGTTATTATTCATGAATGGATGAGAGAGGATATCGTTGGTATGTTATTGGACTTCACATTGGCCTTGATATTGATTAAAATTCTCCACTATTCAAGTTGGTTGTTTTGAGGTGGGTCAAGGGAGATAATGTATTATTTAGATGAGTGAGTCCCTTTGTTTTTTTAATATCTTTGGCATTGGGTAGTGGATCTTGGTGACTATTATGCCATTGTGGACTAGTTTTGAGTATATTCATTCTCAGGTAGTGTTGAACTGATTGTTTGATTATAGATCAGTTATTTTTGTAGGACTTTGTGGACAAAGGTAGGTTCTCTGAAGGTCAATAATAGTTCATACCACTAGTTAAAATCATATTATTGGAGTCTTATAGCTCGATATATGGTCATCATTGTCTTAGATTCCTATGATGATATCCTAGGGTCTACACATCTTTCCATTGATGTTTTTCTTCTTATTTGTCTATATATAAATCTAGCAGACAAACTAGATGATATGTGGATGGGTGATAGATGTTATATAATTCTTTCTTCATAGGCTAGATATTGGGAGAATATACTTCTGGTGTCACACTAAAAAATATAGTTCATTGTTTTCCTTTTTGTTTATCCATTTTTATTTATTATTGTATTTTATTTATTTTTATGCATGTATTATTTCTTTTGTTAGGTTCGAAAAATCACATGTTACAAAAACATGTTTCGATATAATATGTTAGGAACAACATTAGGATGGCCTAATAAAAGTAATTACCATGGGTGATCTCAAATGATGTGTGATTTTCTATACTTAGGGGAAATAGAGTGGATGAACAAGGTTGTTATCCATAGAGGAATTACATAAAATAACATATGAATGGAATTTAAAAAAAAATCAGTACTATAAATTATGCGGATTTATTAATGTTTATAACACAAAAAGAGGCATATTGAAGTAGTTTATTTTTTTATGTTTTTGAAATTCAATTGCTAAAATAAAATGGGAAAAATTAGAAAATTTTGGAAGATGGAATAATATATATTATTCAACCTATTTAATTAATTGATAATAATTATTATTCAAATTAAAATGAACATAATATTGGATCCCTATTTTTTTATCCCTCAAGATCTATAGGAGTTAACTTAATAGAAAATATTAAATGAATTAAACCCTATGATTTAAATGGAATATGAAATTGATGATTCTTTCATGGATTATTATATCAAGGAATTATTATGGTAATTGGAAAATTATGTAACATATCAATTCATGAAAACAGGATCAATTTTGAATTGGGGATGTATTTGGACTCTAAAAATTGATCCCTTGTTGTTTTGTTTTACTGACTAAGACCAAGATATACCAATTCTTACAATGCTTGACCTCAAATGTTTTCTGTTAATTATTCAATAACATATGTGAATTTTGTCATTTAAAAACTCAATATAGGTATCATATTAAATTAATAATAGTAATATCTTAAATTCCAAAAAATAAAATAATATTGTTATATGTAGATCGATCACTAAAAAATCCCACTCTTTTATGGGTAGTGTAGTCATTGAAGGAAAGGTTTGCATTGTAAAATGTAAATAAATTGTATAACCTAATAAAATTACTAATTTTTTGTCTTGGCCTAATAAGTAATGTATAGAAGGAGAAAATTTAATAAAATAGGGTAAATATAAGAGAAAATTTTATGTTTATTATGAAAACACAAATGTTACAATGTGAAGAAGAAGAAAAATTAGGATTCATTGAAAGGACCCTTTATTCAAGAGACCCCCCTCTTGAAATTATTTGAGTAATGGAGTAAAACCACTTCCCATACATCATCAATATTCCAATGTGATTCTTAACCTCATGAAATGAGAAAATCCCACATCTATAGAGTATATAAGAGGCTATGTTTGAAAGTCTTTATAAGTGTGAATGAGAAATTTGGATGAATACTCTAATCAAATTGTCACTGCCTTATTGGCCTAAAAAATTAATGAAATAGTAGTCATTTAAACTAGATGATTTTACAAAATCTATTGTCCCTATATTTTACCCCATTTCAATCCTAAATGAATAGGATATGTCCCAAATTATGAAGTGGTGTCTATATTGACATGTCCAATCCATCATTTAATTAATGAACTAGTTACTCCAAAAAATTCATGCTCCATCTCTAATGGACTAAATGAATGTTGTTACTCATTAAATTAATAATTAATTTATGAAACATTATATTTAAATAAGTATCAAAAAATATCAATGTTCAAAATAATGTGGTTCACTTTAAAGGGTCAAAACTAGAATCTTTATCATATTTTCAAACAAATTATCTAATAAAAAATATTGTAGAAAAACATATTTGACACAATGTGAAGAAATTATTTTATTTATTTTCAATACATTATTCAGTAAATATTTTATTATCAACTCCCCCACAATTATCCTTTTCCACTCTTAGGAAATTTCATATTTAATTTATTCTAGATAATCTTGACAAGATATGGATGTTGAATTTTCCCATCCCATAGTGGTGATATATAAGATTTAATAATTTCATAATGATGTAATTATCAATAAATATAAAAATATGTCTAATAATTTTTATTAAAATCATATACAGATATATTAATTACAGTAATCATTGTAAAAAAAATCCATGCGTCTACTATGCCATTAATTCCCACTGTGTATTTGTGCTAACCATTTCATACTCATATCCCCACCCTTCATTTAGTATATTTAGGACAAGTAAAATATTTCTTACTTCCTAGGTTACTTCCACTAAAAAAATTCTATATTCCTAGGAAATGTAATTTAAAGACCTACTCATTTAATCATTCCAAAAATTAAAACCATAAACTCCTAAGATGGATATCCACACATATTGAGCTTCTTATAAATCACCCCTTTATTAAGATAATATAAATATTTTTTTGTTTTTGATTTTTTTAGGGTTTATAAATATCAGATATCAAGTACACACACATTTCAATTCAGTATAGTAATGAAATTGATAAGAAAAGAAAAATTGTATGGATTAAACATTAATGTATACTAAAAAAATACCTAACATGACTATACCTTAAATTGAGTAGGAAATATTTCGAAGGACATGGTTTCATGTAAATTGATGCGGTGAAGTAAATAAAATAATTTACCATAAAAATATCACAAATAATGGTGTCTTATCTAAAAGGTTTTGTTACAAAACAACCAATAATATCATAAAAAACTTCTATTTTTATAAATATTTACCCTTGATGATGATGTATTTTTCATTCTTATCATGATACCAATGAATTTTGAAAAATTTCACGTGATGTTTCTACATGTTTCACATGTGAATGATCATTTTATATGGTGTTTTTTCTTTTTTCTTTTTTTTGTTTTCATTTTTTTTAAATAACAAAAAACACACATAAATTAAAATAATAATGAATCTACCCCAAAATATTATCCCCACCTCCACACATAAAATATCACATTGCCCCAAATGAAAACCTATGAGATGATATATGCTCATGAAATTTAGAATTAAAAATATGATAAATAATTTAAAATAAAATGGATTATGGTTAACCAGATGTTCAAAAATGATTATGGGGTTATTTAGTGTGATGAAATCAGTTACATGTGTGGGAAGTCCCCAAATTTATTATTTTAATCATTTATTATTGACTATAATATTCAATTATGTGGAATCTTGTTTTATTTCCACTACTCCATTATTTTAAAAAATAGATACAACATTAAATCCTAACCAGATCGAAAAAAACATACCAAGAATCATCTTGAATCATGCATTAAATATAAGAATGTTATCACCCTCACGATACTCTCTATTAAAGATCAACTTGTTATGGGTTGATTTTTTCGATTCATTATTGAGCCTTGTGATATCATATAAAGATAATTGGACATACCAATGCTCTTGAAGTTGTAGCTTCCTTTTATCTATTAATTGTACTAAATCAAATTTTCATTTCTTTATCAATCAAAATTACTAATTCTCAACATACATGTGGATAAGGTAGGCTTTCCCAAGAATAATATAAAATAGGGACATATTGTTAAAGTCTTACAGACCTTCCAATAATCCCAAAGTGAATCATCTTAGACATTTATCTAATATTTTCTATTCATATAAAATTTTATCTATAATATCTTATTTTATTCCGTATTGAAAACTTTTTCCTAGCCATTTTTAGGTGTGGTACAGAGTAGATATATTTTATGTCACGACATACTTCTAAAGGTGGGAATCCAAATATTGATTGAAAAAGTGTGACCATTGGACACTGATTATAGCCTTTGGTGTTTAAAATCCATAAATCATATATTCCCTAATAAAATCCACAAAAACAAGAGACTCACCGGTCTTAGTGGCCTTGGCCTCCACCGATTTTATAACATAATCAATAGCAACAAGGATGTATAAAAAAATGAATGATCTAATAAGTGAAACTACAGAATAAATGGCCTATACATATAAAATATAACATAATAATATGGGTGTTATTCTACTATTTTCTCTTATAAATGTTTCCAGTGTGTTGAAAATGTGAACAACACTTTCAAAACCTATGGGAATTATGAAAGAAACTAGAAAATTATAAACCTATGTGATATTCCATCCTATATTTCTATTGGGGGATAAATAATATTCCATAGGCATGTGTATGGAAGAAATGTACAATGAACTGAAACTCATGATCTATGATACAACTCCAAATGACATTATCATTATATAGGCACTGATGGTATGGGTTATCCCACAGATAATACATAGAATCAAATTTCAATTTTTAGAATTTTTTTTTCATTATAAATTAAGGTATTTCATGTGTGAAAATAGTGTTAACTAAATTGGCATACCATGGATGCGTACATAAGATTGAAAAAAAATATGATTATCTAGAAGTGTGTCATGAAGTTGCACCAAGTCCAAGGCTTAATCTTCTAGCGTGTGAGTGATCATACTAATTTGGTCTACCACCAGCTTCAATGAAACCTACATTCCCTTTATATAAATATCAAACTATTAAATAATGATAATCAAATGGATAAGTCTTGGATTCACATCTAGCACAATGATGATGTACCTAAAAGATGTATGATGACAGAAAACAACTAATCTAGAGCACTATAAATATAAAAAGTATTTTTCTAACAATTTTGTAAAAAAATAAACACATTTTCTTTGTTTTCATGGTTTTATAGGAGTAAAACCAATTTCCATGAAGCATGGGAGATCACATGAGAACATACCTCTCCCCTCTAAGATAATTCAACTTTAACATTATTGTTTGAATCATCACACTTAAGCTCTAATGGGTTCTTCCATCATAGGGGATAAATATATCGTGATGTGGTGATAATTTTATTTGGATCACCGAAGGAATCCCTACAAAATTTATAAAAAAATCACAATCCTTTTCAATAAATCTATATATTGGAAGAGTACTCTTATAAAAATATCAAATAAAGTATTAATAAATCCTGCATACCCCAAGAAATATCAAACATCACACACCCATGTAGGATGCGTAAATGTAGAAATAGTGTCATATTTTGACCTATCCACCTCAATATCCTGCTCATAAACTATATTCCCTTTGTAAATTATTCTTTTTATTATAAAATAACATTTTTCGATGTTCAAAACAATATTATTATCAATACATTGGTGCAAGAATTTTCCCATGCTACAGAGATACTGATCAAATTTGGATCTAAATATAGTAAATTAATCCTTGAATACCTACATAAATCTATCAAGTAGATCATTAAAGATACTTACCGTACAAATCTAAAAGGTACATGAGGAAATAAAAATTCTAAATTTCATCCTTACATATGTGGATGTGGTAAATGGGTATGTGGAAGTTTTCTCCTCCTAGTCCTCTAGTGCAATCAGAATTTGGAAATAACTAGAGACATCATACATGAAATAATAGCATGTCTTACAATAAGACTAAAAATAATATTATCAATTAATTTAAGGGTGATATAGTCCTTAAGAGTGTATCTACTTTTATTCATATAATAAATATGCACATTCCATTAATTTTTCACCCACATTAGAATTAACTCTTCCTTCTAATTTCTTACAATTATAAATATAGTTTTCTTAGGAAAAAAATGAATGATGAAAGTCCCCTGAGAGCCTAAGATATGATGAATGATACCCTTCTTATGAAATTTATCAACTAATTTATTTACAACTTCTGGTAATTTTATATTAAACCTCCTTTGTGGTTGTCTATCTATTTTGGCACCATCCTCTTAATGAATCTTATGATTGGAAATGGAAGGGGTAATACTTTGTATGTCTATTAGGATTCACCTAATATCCTAAATGTGATCCCATAAACTATCCCATAGTTTTTCTTCTTTCTCAGGAAATATATTATTAGATATTATAATATGTAAATTTTCACCACATAATAAATAATAGTATTTGATATTTTGTGGAAATTTCATTAGTTCCAATATAGATGGGTGTTGTATGAATGGAATAGAAAATTTAATATAATTGTTTTAACAAATAACAGCATGATATAGATATATATCACCAGAATCAGATAATAATGCATAAAATCCATCAACATACTCAATATCCACATCATAATTAGAAAGTGCGTGCCCAAAATATAAATATGAATCTATAAAAAAACCATGAGATGATAACTCATGAAAAATAGGTGTTGAAATATTCTAATACACCAATCCAAAACCATTTCTAAAAATATCATTAATAATGGAATAAAAATAAATTTGATGTATTTTTACAAGAATGGAAATAATGGGAGTCAACCAAAGAAGACTGAACCGCTGAGGGGTACTTAATGGGGTCCATAAGATTAAATCGCAAAGCATTGTTTCCAAACTCCACTGAAAGTGTAACCAAATAGAAATTTATTAATGTTTTTTTGTATTTTTTAGGAAGGTATTATATATGTTAAGTTAGACAAGGGATTATAACAAATCATCCTTCATTTTAAAAATATAGAAATATATAAAAAATATCGTGTCCCTTAAAAAACATGTACACATTCAAAGGATCCTACAAAATTTGTTATAGCCATATTGACCATTTTCACTATTACTTGTATCATATTAAACTTAGAAATCTATAAATAATAGAAAACATAGTGAGTGGTTACTTTTATTAATTCTCTAAAATTCCATAAATCATCGGAAAATTGAAACTCTACTATAGTTTCTAATATGGTTAATTTGCAAGGATCTATTCACTTTATAGGAATCACTTGTGTTAGTGTAATAAGTGTTAAAAAATTAAATCCAATATTGATTTTTTTATTTCCCTTGATCCTTCTTTAGATAGTATAATGTTATTTCAATAATTTAGGTACTCTTTGAACTATATTATTACCCTGAGATGTGAGATACTGATCTCAACCCTCTTGAATGTGTCCACTACATATTTTTTTATTTTGTTGTTTTCCATATTCTTCATTTAAACCACACATTTAGAAAATGGAAGTTCTTTTGAAGGTTACCCATCATGATTTTTTTGTCCATTAACCTTATCCATTAGTTTCTCATATACTTGGGGTGATGGTGGAATCTCACATGGTGGGTTCAATCTTAGTGGACTTATAGGAACAATTATCTGACTAATTTTATTGATAATACTAAATGTGATCATGATGTAATTACCTTTAGGATTTAGATTTGTTTGGGAAGGAATATTTATTGAGTTTTTTCGTACTGGTACATAGAAGAATGAGGGAAACTATCTCATTTACACATCTAATTACATTAACTCTCTACCATGAATCTTCATCTCATTCTGTTAATTATGAATAGTTTCTTTAAAAAGATCATAGATATTAAAATATAAATTTTCTTGGGATTATATAGAGACCAATAATTTTTATACATAGATATTATAACTTCTTATATGTCTATTCAATACATTACATAAAAACACGCAAGAGGATCATAAAATTTAAGTGTCTTCAAAAACTAGACACAAAATATTATTATTTTTGGAAGTATCTTCAACATATCCCACTAATATCTACCCACATAGTAATAAAATTACACATGTCATATATAATATATCTATTCATATCTTGGGGAAAGGTAACATAAGAAAGGTTAATATTACATGCTTAGTAAGGATAAGAAAGTAAGATATCAATGATCAGATAAGTATAACATGACAAATAGAGTATGAGAACATGAGATAATCATTAAAAAATCCATACATTGTATATTAAATATCATAATCTTGAGATATGTAATATATCTAAGAATTTCACAAGACATCAATAATAAGGGAATCAAAAAACATATGCTATGATGTTATTTCCCAACAAGGATCCAAGTATCACTGAGAGTGGGAGGGGTGAATCAATGAAATCATTATCTTTAAATGTTTCTTTCTTTTGAAAAAACCTTCTCCACCTGATAAATAATTATCTCCTTTTTGAAAACAAAAAAAATAGGCATCCAAAAGAATGTAAGAATTTACAAGGTTCAGTACTAAACAAGAGAAACTATGTCCTTACTATGGGATGTAAATAATACAATAAAACAAAATCCAATAGAAAAAATACATTTGTGTAGATAAAACAAATAGTATATTCCCTTATACTTTTGTATAACTCTGTTCAATAAAATGGTGCATGTTCTTAGAAAAGCCTAAAATGATGTAATATAATTTTTTATAACCAGTTAAGATGCGGTTACATGTTTTTTCAAAACATGTTATGAATATTCCTTGTAAACATTAAAAAATATAAACTTCAAAATAAATTCTTTACATTTTTAACCTGGAAGAAGGTAAAAACTTCTCTGGAATTTGTAATAACGCTCAGTATGATTCTCTTGTCTGATTCCTCTATTTGATTTTTTAGTCAAAAAATATAAATCTTATAGAATACCACTAAAACAATTTTAAATTGACTCTATGTCAGTATGATATTCACAGTTTATTTTTCCAGTACGATGACCCAGTCCATTCAATGAAACTCTGAATATGATTTTCCTTGTTCTTATTATTCTGTCTGGAAAGCATCCTCAGGAATATTCAAACCAGAAAATCCTTCTCTCTTAAACCTTTTGTGTTTTATCTATCTCTCTCTTCACCCATTAATACTATAAGAACCAAAAAGTAAAATGTACATACTATTACTTATTGGTGTTCCAAATGTGGTTTAGGGAGGAATTAAAAACCAACATAACCAAATTTCTAAAAACTCAAATTTCCAATTCATTTCGTATATATATTTGACTACTTCACCACATACAAACTCTTCTTCACTCTTCTTTAACCTTATAAAATCTTCTCAAAACATCATATCACTACATAATTTCTAACTATTATTTAGTATGATTCCACTTTCAAATAAAATTTGATCATTATGATGATGCTATTAGGTCACTCTAATTTTCTTAACCCACATTATAATACATATGAGCTGAGGAATTAACATTATGATATTTAATACCAACAGAAATCAATATTCTCATTCTGATTCCTATTATTAGCTGTTGAATATAAAACATTGAAAGTATTCTTCTAAAACATTGTTTCTACATCATTATATTTTAGTTTCCTTTGTTTTCCCATAAATAAGTTGCAACTTATAAATATGTCATCACTTCCTTAGCCAAACATCCTCTACAGATTTCAACTTATTTAAAAATTTTTACTCCAAACACTTCATACATAAATCTCCCCTTGAAAAAACTTTTTAACTAATTTTATTATCTCCCATTTTCTTCATTTCCTCAGACCGATGATTAGGAATCTCATACCCTTATTGGTTTTAGTCTATGCCTGATGAATCGATATCTACTTCACATTATTTGATAAATGTCTCATATAGTCCAATTATTGGAACTACATATAATCTAATGACCATTGATCCATTTTATATGCATATCAGTCTTTTTTACCAAATTTAAAAACTATTCAAAATGATGAAAAGTTGACTACACTATTGATATTCTCCCAGATTATTGGTCACTATATTACATATATGAATCAACACTAACTAACTCCACTTATTTTCCTTTACACTGGTCCCAAAAACATAAAAAAAAATATACCTCTAATTAACTTTTTCATCAATTACTATGTTTGATGATCGATTATAAAATCAATTTGATGATCGATGGAACACCATGTCCAATAGAATAGTGTTAATAGAAAATTTTTCTTTACAAACTTCTTCCCATTACTGATTATTATTCACATAAACATCTTTCTCCTAATATATGTATCATGTGGCTTATTAGTTTGACAGAAACCCAGTATCTTTGTTTTCCCATATTCCAAAAAAAATTCCTAGCCCTCATGAAATTTTTAATATTGTGTTCTCACATAAATAAACAAAGACCGAAAAACACCAACTTCACAAACTTTCATCTTTCACAAAATCCCACTTGTATCATGTACTCTTCAGGATTTCAATAAATTTTGGATTTGTGTAACAACACATGACTTCCATTATGAACTATTTTAGCTTCCCATCCTTTCCAGAATATTATTTATCTCCAACCAAACCTCACTAAAATTGGATGGACTTATTCATCCCCTTTATTTCATAAGGATTTCATCAAAAGTTTCCTAGAAAACATACGATTTATGAGAAAACCATGATAGAAATTTCATAGTTATATTTTCATCAGATCCATTAAAACTCTAATACAATTCTTCATTATGATCATAATTTTTTGGGACCCAAGGTGAGACTAATGAGAATTTTCATCCAAAAAACTTCTTCACAGTTAGATGGTCTTCTATAAAAATTTTGTGTCTTGTTTTTTGGTTAAGATGATGAGTTTGGTAACCAGAAAAATACAATGTGAGGTGATTTATTTTCTATTTGAAAACAAAATACAACACATTCTACAAAAAACTCTTCTATCATCCAAAAAAACATCTTTCTAACTTGGTTCCAATAATATCCCCCATTGGATTTTGTAGCCATCCAAGGATTGTAAATCAATGAACATTCTAAAATCACGCTATGGAATAATTATCAAGAATTTTATGCCTGCATAAGCTAGATCATTGTTGGAAAAAGAATTATTGACAGTAAAATAATGTTGTCTAAAAGTAGTAACTCATGAAACATCTTCATCTTTTATTCACATATTCTTTTAGTTCTTCAACTTTCTTATATTTTTTATAATAACCACTCTAATAAACTTTTAGATTATTTCACACATTAACATGCTCAGATAACATATTTCTTGCAACTCGCCCTATATACATTCTTCCTTGAATGGTTTAGTATATATCAATGGATAGATTAATGAAACAATTATCCTCCTGGAAAACACTTTCCCAATACTATATGAGATCGGGAGAAAAATACAAACCTCAACCTTGATTTGAATGATATTGGATGCCCATGTTCAACATCAGTTTATAAAAATCTTCCATTGGTAATGGTTTTTTGAAAATTTCAAAAACAAATTCTGATATAGGAACATATTAATGTTTCAATTGATTCTTCTCAACATGAAATTTTATGATGTGGTATTTGATATCATTATGTTGTGAATTTTAATATTACACCCTATTTTTGGTAATTTTGATGGTACTTTGATTATCACAACCCAAGAGTAAGGGCACCTTAAATTTAAAAAGTAATTATTCTAACTAAGACTACATCCACATAAGTTGGATAACAACTTGATTGGTCTAAACATACTCAACAGTATCCAGGTTAAGAGTTACTGAATTTTGTTTCATTATATTTTTACTAACACAATTTATATCAATAAATAAAACTCTACAAGATGTGGGTCTTCCATCATCATCTTTTCATTCCTAATCAACATCTGAATACTTAAATAGGTAAATATTTCTGAGCTAACATACCTGATTCGAAATATTTTTATTCCCTTCATATATCGAAGAATTATTTTTCTAGATAATATATTTGATTCTTTTGGAGAACTCTAAAATATTAAGCGTAAGGTAACATTATAAATTATGTTGGATCTTGAGGTATTCATATTCAAATAACATTCAATATACTTCTAAAACTATTTAGAGTCATCTTCAGGGCCTTCTTCAAATTAATACAACTTGGATCCCAGTAAAATTAGTGTGGAAACTAGTCTAGAATTTTCTATTATGAAATTCTTAATAAGTTACTTAGTATACATTTCTTTGGAAATAAACAGATCTTTCTAATTTTGTGTGACTTTTAACCCAAAATAGTATTTCATTTCACGCAGTATGGATGTATCAAATAAAATTTTCATATCTTCAGAAACTCTTTCACAAGTTATTTCATCATTCCCAGTAAAAATAATGTCATCAACATTGATAAATATAATGAGTGAAAAATAATAACTTTTTTTGATGTACATATTAATATCAACTCTTCCATTCATAAAACTCATTTTTTATGTAGTTATCAAATTTGAGATTTCATGCCCTTGGAGCTTATTGTATCCTATACAATGATTTTTGATGAATTAACAAATAATATTAATCCTTCATAACTAGAAATCCACATGTTTGTTAAATATAAACATCCTCATCAAGATAACTACTCAAAAATGATGATTTAACATCCATATAAAAAAAATTTACTTCATTGTTCCGCAATATAAAGAAAGATCTTAATTGTTTCCAACCTTTCCATAAAAGGAAATGTCTCCTAAAAATAAATTCCATCAATCTATTTATAAAATTTGTACATTAATATTACATTGTTTATTATTACATCACCAACTTCATTCATATTAATTTGGAAAATTAACATTGTATTGATGATATTTTTTCATTAGTTTAGGTACGTGTTCCCAGGTATCATTATTTTCTATCAGATATAGCTCTTCATTCATATATTGAACCCATTCCAGATTCTCAAAAGCTTCAATCACATATTTTGGCACAACTTAAGAATAAAATGATTTGTGTGAAATCCTTTTTTAGATTATTCTTGTTTGAACCCTTTGACGGTGATCCCCAATAATGTTTTTAGATTCCACATTCTTTATCATCATGGGATGATATTTTCGAGATACTTCCACATCACATGAAAACACTAAATTAGATTCTCCTACTTTATTAGGATTACCATTATCTAAATCTTTATTAGATTTTTTTTAATATATTTTTTGATCTTATTCATCCTCTTTACGAATATGAATTTTTTGCATCTCATCATTATTTTCAATAACATTCACATCAATAGAGTCAACTAATATTCTTATATCTTGTATGAAACAACTATATTATCATCCCATGGGACCATGGCCATGAAAACTTATATCTTTACTTCTTTGTTCAAACATTCCATGGATTTTTTCCTTTATTCTTTATGATGCATCAAATCTAAATAACTATTATATGTTTTAAAATTTTATTTTTTTTCATAAATTATTTCATTTGGAGTAATATATAAAATTATCATATAGAACAATCAGTTTTTAATATAAATAATAGTTATTATTCATTTCCTCCAAATGTAATAATAGATACCATGTTCAAGTTGAATAGTTCACCCCATTTCAACCAATGTTCGATTTTTCCATTAAAATAACCATTTTTATGGGGTATATGATGTATTGTACTCATTCTGAATTACATGTATCTTTAGATAACTTTCAAACTCATTATTTTAATATTCAACAGCATTTTCTATTCTCAAATTCCTCACCACATACTCAAATTCCTTATAGATTTCCTACAGAAACATTTAATGATTTTCTGTGCATCTAACTTATGTTTTATATAAATAACATAAGTAGTGTGACTGAAGTCACCATAGAAATAAATGAAGTAATTATCTATGTGTGTTTATATCTTTCTCATTGGCCCATAGAAATCTGAATAAGTAATTTATCAGAGGTCATTTTGAGCATATATCAACTTTCTTATGCACTGTGTTTATATTCATTCCTTTCTAAAAAATTTTACAACACAAATATAACCTTCTGACATTTAAATAATTGTACATACAATATATCACATGGATAACTTTCTCATGTTTTTCTAGAACATGTTTCCCGTCTATTTATTCCAAAATGGATTCTATTCCACCATGCCTTGGTAAGAAGCATTTTGAGCATCAACAACATGGAATATGTTTACTTTTATAAATTGGTCTCTGGTAACTATCTTTCCATATACCCCTTTCTTCCCAAAAAAAATATTTTCTAAAAATAACTTTGTTTCCTTCATCAAAATGTTGTGAAACATTTAACAAGTTTTGATTTTTCCTATAAACAAATAAATCCATTGTGGATTTCAAATTTTCTTCCCTAATGTTGGCTGATCCAACACCTTTAATTATAAGATATTCATCATTTCCAAATGTTATTATTCTTTTAAGACTCTCACATTTTTCAATAATTTTATGCCTCCTATGATATGGGAAAACACCCATTATCCACGATCCAAGGACATTTTCTTTTATATATTTGATATTGGTTTCAATAATAAAATATTTGTTTTTATATTTTTCATTATTTATAATTGGATTCTTGATAACTGTAATGAATTTTTTTTCTTCTCATAAAAATAAAAAGATGAACTTTTGAAAGAATTTTAGTTTTTTCACATCATTCAAATGGTTTTTCCAAAATTTGGAACCCATTTTCAACATTCACACCATCCTTCTTAGGTCTCTTAAAAATATCCTTTTAAAACTTATTATTTTAAGAGGATTGAGTTTCCCCAAAGACTTTTCCTTATATATTTTTTAGAAGTGTAGAAATGTTATTAATTAAATTAACACCTATTTTTAATTTGTTGTAATTGATCAAAATACATGTAGTATCCAAAAAAAGAATATTTTCCTCTATAAATTTCATATTATGCTGAGTTCTGAGAATTTTTCTTAACAACCTTATTATCATTCTGATCAAAACTTTTTTGTACTACAACCTTTCTATTATCAAGAGGAATATGCTTTTCCAGCTCTATTTTTTTCAACCATATCAAAACAAGAATTAATAATAACTCTTTAATACTCAGAATTTTTAGAAACTTTTAACTTATCCACATTATTTGTTTTGGCCACATACATAACTTTCATTACATTCTTATTCTTCGAAAAAAATTCCACTTTCTTATCAACCTTTGATGTTATATTTTGATCCTTCTCAGCCTTCTTCTCAACCATTGATGTTAAATTTTTATCCTTAATAGGGTTATCCTTTCCATATATTTCACCAACATTAAAGATAAAAATTTTAAAAAAATTTACCCTCCACTCAACATTTGAAATTTGTTTCAAAAAATTTCCAAATATTCTTATTTACCATCTAATATTTCTCCTACATTATTTCAATTCACCTTTCATATGAAATTAAAATTGAGTTTCTTCTTCTTCAGAACTATTGATTCTAAACTCTTAATTTTTAACAATTTCAATAAATGTATTTGTTACAAAATTCTCAAAAGATATTTTAGATTCATCTTCACTATATTTTACTTCATTATATTCAGATAAAAAACATCTCCTTTTACATTTATAGATCTTATTATCATTCCATTTGAAATATGATTTATCCTTATCATTTTATTTTTTCCATGAACTTATTGGCCTTCTTTCATCTTCATCATTATCCTCTTATTTATTTCATAGTGGATAATTATTCAGAAAGTGCCCATTGGATCCACATTCTGAACACATCAAGGGAATTTTTCCCTTATATTTACATATACATTTGTACATATTTTTTAGAAAACAAGGATAAAATTTTTTCATGATTTTTACAAAACTTATCTATGGAATCTGAATCTATATTTTTTTTCTTTATTCAAATTTTTAGGTTTTTATTTCGTCATAGAATTGATATATATTTCTCTATAAAATTTTGAATCACCTTTAATTAATTTCTCCCTTTTAATTTAATTTTTTTTGAGAGTACTATGAAAATAATTATGATATAATGTTTCTGGATCTCTATCCTCCAACAAGGAAAGATGTAATCCAAATTATCAAGAAGTATTCTAAAATTATTTTCATATTTATTAGAATCTTCTAAATTTTTTACAAGGCATCTAATAGAGCTAAAAATGTCATTCAAATTGGTAAAGAATTCACTAATAGATTGGTTCTCACCAATATTGAGATATTCATAGTTTTGAATCAAGTTATTTAACTTTTACATCTCTCTTTTGTATAGCCTTTTGTATATTCTGTAACTTATCCCATATTCCATGGGTATTGGAAACACCCTTCACTCATAGAAACACACATTCAAAAAGAGATGACATTAAAGAACTATTATCCATTCTTTCATTCTCAAGATTATTATTATCAATGTATTTGGGAGGAAATTTTTCATCAATAAGAGGAAATCCTTTTGTTTCAGCTTTAGGAACATCAAAACCAATAGATCTAAAATAAGAAAATATTATATCTTTCCAAATATGATAGTTCTTACCATCAATGACCAGAATACCCTTACTGTTCACACAATTCTGATTCATCATCACAACTTCCATTCAAAAACATTAGAAAAGAGTAAATAAAGGGAATGTTGGCTTAAAAACCACTTATTATTTCCCATCCAGGGTCAAAGTATCACTAAGAGGGGGAGGGGTTGAATCAGTGTTATATTTTTCTATTATGTTTTCTTTATTTTCAAATAGCATTAACCTCATGTTAATGAAACATCAATTTTTTAAAAATAAAACAATAACACAACCACAAGAACATAATAATTTACCAGGATAACTATATAACAAGTGTAACTAAATCCTTGGTCTGGTTTGGAAACAATATGATACAAAAAAATCCACATGAAAACAATACTTTAGTGTGGATATAACAAGTAGGATATTCCATTAAACTAGTGTAGAACTTTATTCAATAGAACAGTGCCTGTGCTTCAAGTAGCACAAAATGATGTAATATAATTTTGTGAAAGATGTTATAAAACATTCACCAGTTACATATAAAAAGTTATAGAGTTGTCTTGTCAACATATACAAATATAAAAATAAAAATATTGTTTACTTTAATACACATTAGTAAGTAAGAACACATCTAGACTTTTTAATGATTCTTATTCTAATTATGAAGTCTAATTCCCCAGTTCGATTGATCATTTTGGAAATATAACTCTAACTGAACACCACTAAAATAATTCTGAACTTGTTTTGTATTAGTTTTTAATAATCTATCTAATTTTTGAGTCTAATGACCCAGACCATTCTAAGAAAATTTGAATACAATCTTCATTATTCTTATTCTCTATTATGAAAACATTTTCTGGAATGCTCATATAAAAAATTACTTATCTCTAAAACTTCAATTATTCATCCTTATCTCTCTTCACTAGTGAACTTTTTATGTATCAAAATGTACAATGTACTTACTACTATTTATTGGTTTTCCAAATGTTGTTTAGTCAAGTATAAAAAAGTTTCTCTACTAAACCAAATTCCCTAAAACTCAAATTTCCTATTCATTTAGAATACATACATGACTTTTTAAGATCTTATTAACTCTTATTCATTATTCATGAACCATGTCGAATATTATCAAAACATTTTCTCACTATATACTTTTTGATAATTCTTCAGTTTGATTCCGATTCTAATTCTAATTTTTAAATTATGATAATGACAGTTGGTAACTCTGATTTTCTTGACCCACTGGCTATAACATCTGAAATCAATACTTCTCATTTATATATTTAATACCAACAAAAATTAATTATATAATTCCAATTCATGGTATAAATTTTTTAGATAAAACATAAAAAGGATTATGCTAAAACAATGTCCCTACATTATTAGACTTCAATTAGCTTTCTTTTTCCGTAAACATAGTCATAACATTTAAGGATATTAGTACTTCCTTGGAAACACTTAATCACAGACTCGAAACTTATAAGAAAACCATTTTCTCTAAACTCATCGAATTTCATTCTCCCCTTAACAATACATATATAAATACTTCATTTATCCTATTATTATTTTCCTCAGACTGATGATTATTCATTTTATAGCCTAATTAGTGTCAGTCTATGCTTGCTGAATCAATCACTACATCACTCTTTTGGATTGATGTCACCTCTAGTCCAATTATTTCCAAAAATATGTATAATAACCCTTGTCCCATTTGATAATAATATCAAATCACTTGAACCAATTGAAAAACAATTCAACATGATAAAAATGGTTGACTACATTATTGATCTTTACCCAATTTATCAGTCTCTTTATTAGCTACAAACAACTATCCAAACAAAATCCGCTTATTTTCTTTTTCACTATTCCTAAAAACTCAAAGAAAACAATTATACATACAATTAAATTTTTCTATAACCATTATGTTTAATTATTAGTTTAAAAATCTCTTCGATGATCAGTTTCACATTGTGTCTGATGGACTAGTGTTGGTAACAAATTTTACTTTGGAAACTTATTCACTTTAATGATTATGATTCAAATAAAATTATTTATCTAAAGATTTGTATATTTTGTATTATTTTTCTAATTGAAACCCATCATCTTATTCTTCTCACATTCTAAAAAACATCCCAACATTTATTCAAATTATGGGTCTGATGATCTAACACCAATAAACTGGGACAAAAAAAGCTTATAATTCAACAAATTTATTCTTTCAAAAACTCCCACTTGTGTCATGACTTATTCATGTTTTTTATAACATTTTGGATCAGTGTAGTATCATCAGAATTAAATTTTAAATTATTATAAATTCACATAATTTCCAACATCATCTTTATTTCTAACCAAACCTTAATATGATTGGAAGCAATTGTTCTTCCCCTTTATTTCACAATTTTTACATCACATTATTCTTTGAAAACTTATCATTATGAATACTTCACGATCAAAAAATATTCATCGTATTTTCATATGATTCATTCATTCTCTGATACACATACTCATTATGATCATAACTTTCTTTTCAGACCTAATTTGAGTCTTATAGGACTATTCTTATAGAAAATCCCTTTATAGATTGATGGTATTCCTTAATAATTTTTTTTTTCCGATCATATGATTTTTAGGAATAAAATTATCACCAAAAAATAAATAGTGTGGTGATTTATTTTTTATTTGATAAAAAAAGACAACACATTCAGAAAAAAATTTCTCTAGCATCAAAAAACAACTTCTTTCCAACTTGGTCCCAACGCATGAGATCATAACATACGCATAAACTTGTGATTTTGGAATAAAAATATTAATAGAAAATTATTTCCATAGTATTCAAGTATAATTTATAATTCTATCATAGTGTATTTTTTTAACTCCCTAAACCATCATATTTGTTAAGGTTCACACCCAAGACCATCATAGTATAAAAGTATCATACAATACTCAGTTTGTTCTACATTCCATCCCAGTCTATCCCATGAGATATAAATATTTACCCAATTCCTTAGAGGGAGATATATGTCTCACCTATCACATAATTAAAATCATATATATTTGTTCTATAAGATAAAAAACATGTAGCATTTCAGAAACCTTGAACAGAAATGGGTTTTATAAATATTTCAACTTTTCATAACACATGGAAAAGAAATGTTTCTTATAAATATTTCATAATATCATAATCAATTTAAAATAAATAGGTTTCATAGAAATTTCATCATTTCATCTTAACATGGCCCATGGAATAAAGAACTGGTTTCATTATAACTTCATAATGGTATAACACATAAAAGAGAAAGAGGTTTCATAAACGACATTCCATCATTAAAATAAACCATTCAAAGAATTAATAATAATTTTAAACATCAATCATATCCCAAGTGAATCATAATTAATATAAAAAGAGGTCATATTTGATGGAAAATGTTTTTGAAATATCACATGGAATAATTATTGAGAATAAAATCGATCCCACTTTGGAAATCACTTTCTAAAACCAAAAAATCATAAAAAAAATCAAAATACATTTTATTGAATATAACATTGGATTATAATAAGGTAAGATTCAATTTATTGAATGATCAGAAGAGTGCAAAATTCCATTCACATTGTTGAAGTAAATAAATTTTCCGTTTCACATTTTTTATAAATGCAAATGGGACTTATTTTGAAAAAAAACAAGAAGAATTCATTTAAAAAAACTAAAATTTCAAACAAGGTAAAAATGATTTTATATACTCATATAGAAAAATTAAAACATTTCTGAAAACATTTTTAGAAAATATTAATATGGAAGAAAAAGGGGTTTTGAAAAAATAGATAAATAAATTTGGTTTTCTATGAATTGTGTTTGGAATATGAAATACATAAAGAGAGGAAAATGATGGGAAAACATTTATTCTATTGAATTAACCAAACAAGAATAAAATTCATTAATTTCATGAGAAATATATCAAAATATTTTATCATCAAATGAAAAAGGACAATAATTCTTGATAAACAATGAAATTCTAACATATACCTTTACCACATTGGTTACTTTTGAATCATATACCCCATAAAAGATAGATCCTTAAATGGATATGTAAAAAAATATAATTTTCACAAGAACAATCATAAAATATATTCATAAGAAGTATATACACCATATAAAATTAGAAATTAGTGAATATAGAATATATCTCATAGATATAAAAATTAGATGAAAATATCATTCCTTGAGTTCATCATGCCTTGAAATCACTCTAAAATCATAGATAATAAATATAAATATTTTATAAATCTATTCAAAAATCATTCAAAAACTTATAATATAATATATGTCCCTTTTAGAATGATTCATCACCCATTTATTAATAATTCTTTAATAAAATCGTCACTTCTGGGGGTTAACTATATCGTTTTCCACGAGAGATATTATTCGGTAGTTTTTGTACTTTCACTTTTATCATCATTACCTAATCTATAGAATGTAAATAATGTTAGAAATACCATATATATTCATTATATACATATTGAGAGTCATCTATAAATGTTAGATACACAATAATGAAATACACCATTCATGGAGACGGTCAACCGTACATACACATGAATGTTGTTTTTGTTTTTCCAATTAACGGGATGAAAGAAAATTAAATTATTTTTCTCTCTTAAAATATCATTATTATGTAATATATATCACATATCATCATTATATTAATAAATATTACATTACATGTAAAGATATAGTGAGAACGATTCTCATCGCCTTGCGAGACGGTAGTCAATCGTGCAAATGAGTGGCATTAGAATACAATACCACAAAATTGATATTTACAGAACCTCCCATTAAAAGTTCTGAAAAAGTTCTGCCAAAGGGGGAGTACCTTTATATGTTCTAAAAATAACTTATAAAGGTAACTTTTAATAGCGTTAAAAATCATTGTTAAAAGTACCCATTTATCAGTGCTTTTTTAGTAGCATTGTTAAGGACCCCACCTTTATCACCAATTTTTTAGTAGCACTGATAAAGGGTAAATTTTAAAAAAAAAATCATTTAAAATAATATATTAATATATAAATATAGTTATATTGATATAAATATAATATGTAGTTTTTAAATGTGTTTTAGATAAGGCTAAATAGACATTAACCACAAATATATATGATAATTAGTAAAAATAACTTATAAAATATTTAAAAATATTTTTTAATTAATGATTTTTAATTATTATTTATAAATAGTAATTTATTAACAATTTGAATTAAAAATAAATTAAAAAATCGATAAATAATAGAAAATAAGGTGAAAATTTAACTCGTAGTTCAAACGGCCATAATTTTTGATCTATTTGTTCATTTGGGATCAACCACGTATCAAATAAATGGTATTGATGATCTCTACACCTTGGTAACTTAAGATGAACCCTATGTAAATATTTATTTGGAGAAACAGCCCAAAATTACTTTAAAATTGGGGTTTTAGTTTATTTACCCTAATTTTTAACATTTTATTAATTATAAGAATCGACAAGGGATGTATTATTGAAACTTTATGTGGTTAAATAACTTAGTATTTAGGATTACATTCATATTTTGGTTATAGATTTTAAATTTAATCATTTTTTACAATGTACAATTATATATAATCAAATATATTACAAAATATACATATTTGTTATATATTCTCACATAAAAAATAATTTCATAAACAAATAATTAAACATATTTCAATTATAAATATCATATATATATACATTAGATCCATTATCATACCCAACATTGAGAGGTGTTAATGGAAATCATCTCGTATTAACTCGTGAGGTGGTAGTCCGTCGTACACACGAGGGATCTTATTATTTCCCATTTGAGGGAGGATTATATGGATATAGATAATTCCATTATAATAGAAAATATCAATATATTTATTATACATAGTTTATTATATTTTCTTTGTTAGATAATAATAAAATTATGTGTAATAATAAGAAAAATAAAATAACACATTTAAGAGCATTACCACTTCATTGGGTAACCTCCTTAGGTTTTCACCATCACCCTTACTAGTATGGATTTATGATAAAAAAGAATCATGCATGTGAATTGGGGATTAAAGAAGTGATTTCAGTGGGGTTTTTTTAAACAAAGGGGTTTTTAGTTATGATTAGTAGAAGGGATGGGTGGCCTTTTATAAGTTGGGGAGGGGGAAGACTGGGAATTTTTTAAATGAAAATGTGTACCCCTTTTTCTCATAAAAAATTCTCATAATAGAAAATTATAGAGACTAAAAGATATAAGGTCGAAATTTATCTATAAAATTTCAATTTTACAGGTGCTATGTCATTGTTAACCTTTATCCTTTTATTTTAATACCCCAGTAAACTCATTTTTACCTTAACCATGGTAATTAAATTTTACTGTTTTCACTATCCATTATGAAAAAAATTAAGATTTCAATATTATATGATTTTAATTATTATGATTAAAAATATTAAATCAATTTTTTTAAATTCAATTCATAGAATTTTCAGAATAAAATTTAAAATTAAACCTGCATATGCGATTAAAAGGAAATTTTCTAGAGAGAAAATTTTCCTAAGTGTAGAATGTTTTATTATCAAAGGTCAATATGAAATAGATTAAAATGTCTTACATTGGATTAATATATATATATATTAACTAATTTTACATTTAACCCCATATTAAAATAGTTTTTATGTTTTAAAATTCAATAAAATAAAAGACAATTCTTAATAAAAAATGCACTTTTTACTATTCACTAATAAATTTATCCGTTCATAAAATTCTCATCAAATCATTTCATGATTTTCATGGCCTGATGATATCAAAATATTGAATTTGTTTTCTCCTATTAATTTATAGAAGATAAAATATTTTATTTTATAAGAAGTTCGCAAATTTAGATGAAAACTTTTTATTAAAATATAATTTTTTAAAAACATTTCCTTCATTTTAAATTGATTTTGATTTTCATTTCAAATTAATTTCTAAATTAATTTTTCAATAATTTTTTATAAATTTTCATAATTTATTTAATCCTATTATTACCCACCTTTCAAATTACTATTTGTTAATAAATATTAATATTTTTATATAATATATCGTGATTAATTAAAAATTACTGTTACATTTAATGAAATCTATCAATGAAATTTAATTAATTCGAAAAAAATTAATTCCTAAAAATACAGCGTGATACAGTTTACCCCCCTTAAACTAAAATTTATCCTTTAAATTCATTAGTAAAATAAAAAATGTGGACACTTATGGCTCATCATATCATAAGGTTCTAATTTAGCTTCATTAAATTAACATTTTCACCACAATACATTAAATAGAGGATTGTTATTGTTTCATAAAAATTTTTATCTTCGATCTAGAATTTCCAACGTCTTATTTTCATAAGAATGATCTTTCTCCCATTGCATGACTTCTATGTTGAGTACATTTGATGTATTAGGTATGTAATTTCTAATGAGAGATATATAGAACACATCTTGGACTTAAGAATTTTTTAGTTGAAGCACCTAGTGATATACCTTGGGATTAGTTTTTCATTATTACCAAATATCATTACTTTATTCCATCGATAAATTCATAGAATTACCTCATAAATATATTTAAATTATAGATCACACTGGTGATTGTTATCAAAACATTATAGTCGACTCTATGCTTCATTGATGTGTTTCTAAATGGATCTAACATTCTCTACCATTTCTTCAGCCAGTTCAGGTCTAATAGATATTTCTCTCTAACATCTTTCAATAATGACTGGTATCTACAATTAATTCCCTATAGGAATTCATAAGAATCCATTTGTAATATTTATTTAAATCCATTTTTTATGAGAACTCTGCAATATAAAGGTGTTAATAATAACCACCATTAAAATCCATAGATAAAGATATTATCATATCTTCTATGGTTTGAAATATTCTCTCAGAATAACCATCTACCTGAGGAAGATACATAGTACAGAATCTTCGATCTATTTCAAGGGATTTATGAAGACTTCTACAAGACATTAAGGTAGACTAGAAATCCAGATCAGATACATTATAATGTGTTACTTCATGTAATCATACCATTTAATAAATATTCTGGGAAACAGGTCAACAGAGAATTCTTTAACATTAGTGATGAAGTGTTATGAATGTGATAGGATATTGAACACTAACCTTATAGAATTATTACCTTTATAATTTGGGTGATTTTTACTACAAAATCATTGGTTATTTATTCCTATTTCAATTCTTGTGTGGGTAATGTTTGTTAGATCACTTTAGAATTTTTTCTCGTATACTTAACTTGCTGACATACCCAACACCAAGATACACATTCTATAATATATCCATTCATTATATGCCAACATAAAAACTATTTTAAATCTATATATATCTATTTATTTCCACGATGAATAGATAATAATAAACTATCATCCTCCTCTAATAGCTCCTTCAAATTTAGAATGGATGAAACCCATAAATTGTTTATGAACCTTATCGTTCCATTACAATCAAAGTTTAACTTAGGAATATTTCCTTCCTTTTTATACATTTCTACATCATCCTTATGTGCCTCTTTAATATTCTGTTAGAAGTATGGTTAAACACTCATTTGAGAAATATAAAATTTCTCCCTTCCATTATGATCTCTAGATCCATCCATTGGAAATCCAAAAATATTGGAACTTTTGAGATCCTCAACATTTATAAGCTATCACAATTCATTCAACACAAAGCATCAACCACCTTGTTCTCTTTCATAGGGTAATAATATATAAATCAATCATAATCACTTATATTTTCCAACCATATTATCTATTTAATATTCAACTATTTCTAACTAAAAATTTACATCAATCATTTATGATATGTATATATCATACACCTTCCTAAAAAATAGAATGCCTCATATCCTTGATGAAAACATTACCGTAGCTAAAGTAAAATCTTTTGAAGGGTAATTTTTTTATTAATCATGTATTGATCTAAGGAATAATCTTTGACAATATCATTTTTCCTTAGAAATAATCCTAATACCTTCTTCAATGCATCAATATATATTACAAATTCATCTCCAATGTAAGTTAATGTAAGAATCGGTGCATTGACTAATATTCTATCTAGTTCCATGAAATATTTACAAAATTTATACATCTAAAGAAACACAGTACAATTTTGAGTTATCCTTGTGAGTGGATTGGATAATTGTGAGAAAGTTTACAAATAGCGTTGATAATATCTAGCCAAACTAAGAAAACTATGGATCTCATACACCATTTTTAGTCTAAGACAACACTTAATTGCCTCTGTATTGTATGGATCAATATATATACCCTCTATTGAGATTATATGACACTAAATGATACTTTGTTTCCTTTGAAATTCACACTTCATTAAATTTTCATACAACTTCTTTTTTTATAGGGTCTTCAGTACAATACTCAAGTGATATTTATGATCTTCCATACTCTTTTAACATTCAAGAAAATCATCTATAAGTACCACAAAAAACTAATCAATGTAATATATTAATACACTGTGATTAAATCCATGATGATATTATCAGAATTAGAAATTCTAAATGGAAACACAATATACTAATAGTTTCCATACCTTGTTCAGAATACTATCTAGGGTATGCCCTCATTCGTAATCCTCAATTGATGATACCCAGAATGAAGGCCAATCTAGGAAAAGTATTGAAATACATCTAGTTGATCAAAAAAGTCATTAATACATTGTTTATGATATATTTTATTGTCATTTATCATGTTTTGTTTTCAAAAATAAATGTATATGTGCATTGATCCATCTTTTTTATTAAAAAAGAACATGTGTTCCCCAAGGTGACAAAAATCGCGGAATAAATACCCTATTAAAATTATCTTGGGGATTCTTCTTTAATTCCAAAAACTCAATTTGGTCAATTCTATATGGATTCATTGAAATAGGTGACGTACCATGTATGAGTTCTTTTGAGAACTCAACGTTAAAATTTGGTGAAAGAATATAAAATTATTCCAAAAAGACACCAACAAAATTATTCCTGATAGGAATTTCATTAATGTTATGTTTTTCCCATCCATTTTAGATAAACTCCCATTTTAAAATGGAATCATGATTTATATAATGGATATGATATCCATTGGAAGTTAAAATTTATCATTATGTTGATAAAATATTATAAGTTTGTTTGGAACATCAAATGTGACATCCATTCCTTGGAAATTGGAGTGGGTTTTATGATGATAATGTCAATCCCTGACTAAGATAACATCAAATTTAAAAAAAGGTAGAATACCCATTTTTCCAAGAATTACATTCCAAAAAACCTCAACCAGAGAAGAATCATATAAATGAGATGTGATCATTCTACTATTAGGGGTTTTTATTACTAATTCAACATCTTATCATTATGGTATCATTTTTATACCCTTTCCAAATTCTTAAGATATAAAATAATGGGAATATCTAGATCCAAATAGGATATTACCATTTCTAGTGTGAATGATATGTGTACCTTCCACCAAGTCATTATTAATCCCATCAATATAAATAATGATTGCATGGGATTTAAATTTCTCCCCAAATTAATAGATTTTTATCATTGACCATTATCGTTAAACCTTAAATTTTGGAAATGGTTATCATAATTTCCATTATACATACTCATGAAACACTAGAGTGTGGGTGGTGAATTATATGAAGCTATTTCTCATATCTAATCATTAGTTAAATTTTTCCCATCACGTTTAGTTGTCAATTTTAGAATTACCTTACTTACCACACCAAAAACATTTGATTCCTCACTTAAGATAATTTCCTCCATGTTTTTCTGCACTGTTATTATAATGGAAAACTAAACTAATTTTCTCTTTATTTATTAGGAATTCTTTCAAATACCATTTTTCTTTTTATCAAAACTATGAGATTGATGTAGAAATCCATCCTCCATTTGGACCCTGATTGCACAAACAATGATTTTTACATAGCTACTAATGTTACTAATGGTTAATTCCATTCATACACTTGTTCTTAAGCCACAAAAATAATCAATCAATATAGATAACTTACATTTTCTTACATGACTATTAATTAATTTTAATGATAAAAAATATAAAATTATTATAATACACGATCGAATGTTTTAGTATCACAGAAAAATTAGTACCATATCTAACTTATACATAATAAAATATAAACATTTATTTCAAATGTACTTCTTTATCCATATAAATCTCACATTCTCATTAGTATATATAGTCTCCTAAGGATATAAATTCAAGAAATGAGTGAACTAAAATCCAAATAAGAGAATTAATAAGGGACATTAATCAATAAGTCATGGTAAATCGTAATCATCATCATCATATCATAAACTTAGAATCATAATAAACATAATTATGGAAATATGTTATAAAGGAATGGAATGTGGAAATGTATAAAAATTTAATATTATGTCATAGTGGTCAAATACCACACATAGTTTGTAACAAGTCTAGAAAAGTGTTCACATATAACATTATTTTATAGTCATAACATCATCATTGTGAACAAATAGAGCATCATTTACACAAATAATAAATATTATCTCATAATTTTCATAACATTACCCAATTAAAGGGAGGGATATTTAATTATATGATCACCCATCTAATAACAGTGTTTACATAATCATACATGCAACATATAATATATAAAAATCATATGCATGAATTAATCCATACAAAGGAATGGGTTTCATAATTACTTAATCAATAATTATATATTGAGTAAACATAGTTTTATAAAATCAAAATAAAAAAAATTAATTTTAAAATAATCATCATTATCAAGAAAAGAAGAATCAACTTAAGAGGAGTCAAATATGTTTTTTGGAAATAAATAGTTATTTGGGATAATCATTATATCTGTCATAAAATAAACTATGAAACTCGTATATACTACAAAAGAAAATAGAAGAATAATGAAATGAAACTTAAGGAAGATTAAAGGAATATTTGTACAAAATATTTTCCAAAATAGGGATATACTAAAGAAAATGAGTTGGGTTTGAGTATCCCATTACCTAAAATCCCACTTTATTACATCTTTTTTGTACCTCCTAAATTATAAAAAAAATACTTATTAAAACATTGATTAAGAAATGAATTATAGACATTTATTAAATTATTTATCAATTATAATCACAATATTACGTTTCTCAATTTCCATTGATGAAATTGAAGCATTTTTATATCGGGTTTTTATTAAAATTATATCATTTCTATTTGTTCTATCAATTTTCATTCAATGTGATTTATAGAGAATTTTGATTAAATCTTTAAGATTAAAATAAATTTAATTTCTTATTTATGTATTATATATAATTAATAATATTCATCCATGAATGTGGTTATAATAATTTCCTCGGTAATGTCTTCATAGGTTGTTAACTGACCATTACTGTGAAGTCATTGAAAGGCATGAAAGAGAATTATTAAATTTATATTTTTCATAAATATGATTATTTAATTATTTTAACAAAATTAAAAAATATTAACATACTAAATCATTTATTTAATATTATATTGTTTTGAAAGTGTTTGGGAAAATGAAGAATGGGAAGAAGAAAAGAGGCGAGAGTTTATAGAGACTTACTCTCTCCTCTGAGTATCATCTCTTATATGAAATTATAAATCACTATATGATTTGAGTTGGTTTGATCCAGAATATCACTAAAATTATAAGGGGATTTATAGGGAGTATTTAAGAAGAGTTTGATCCCTATAATGTGTGGGAAAATTTGTTTTCCAAGGGAAGGGAGATGTGTTATATTTACTTGAAGAGAGGTGTATTCTTAGTATAAAATATTACATCAAAGGTAAACATTTTAATATTTATTTTTTGGAATTATAAATCATATATAAATATAATATATGGGTTTTAAAATATTAAATACCCTTTATAATTCAAATTCAATATTTTATTAAAAAAATTGAAAAAAGAGAAATTGTTATTTAAAGGAATCACTTTTGTGTTTAGGTTTTGTAAAGTTCATTTTAGGATTTGAAACTATGTTTATTACATTTTAATTAATTATTTATGAAATAGAATATTTTATGTCTCAACTTCATGTTCAATAAATGATCATTCCAATATGACATCATGAATGATGTAATTTAAGATACATCAGTTATGTAAAAGATAGTATCTTTACTATTCAATATAAATTGGATGAATTGAATAAATTACACAAAAATGTACCCCTATATATTTTTGAAATAATAATTTCAAAAATAATATTCATTCTATAAAATAAGTTTTTGAAATAGGTAATATTAAATTTTAATATAAAATTTTTTATTTTTACAAAATACATTAATCTAAAGTTATTTAAAAATGTTCTAATATTTTCTTTGAGTTTTTTGATCATGAAATTTAATATTCTAGTATTATAATATTTATATTTACTTAAATTAATCAAGATAAATATTATATTTATTAACTTGATGAAAAATTACTATTCTAATATTAATATTATTATTCCTAATGACCATGATACTATTCTTAATGCCCAGGTTACTATTCCAATAGTCACAATACTATTCCAATAAACACACTACCTCTTATAAATACCTCTACTTCCCTTCATTCATTATTTAACTCAATTTCACTCAATTTTCAATATTTCCATTTTCATTAATTTTTCTCAGTTTAATATTATTTTGTTTCATTTGTATAATGTTGGATGTAGGGGAAATGATTCTAGTAGATTAGGCATATCTATATTTTCCTATTTTAGCTCTTCCATTTTATATTTCTGTTCAGTTGTAATGTTTAGAATTTTAATTGGTTTCATTAATGATTAATGAAATAGTATTTGGTAATAAAATAATATTCTTTGGTTTATCTATATTTGGTTTATATATTATAATATATAATATAATACCCCATAAATATATTTGATAAAAAAATATCATTTTAATGTCTAGGTTTTTACTTTATTCCCCCATTTATAAATTTTTTCCCCAAAATTTCAACTCAAATTCATAGTTGCGGATCGACGAGGGTATATATGTTTTATTGCTTCCTCTAGTTCCAACTTAATCTCTTTATTCTTATGGTTCCTCCATAACACTTTTCCAAGGTGAGTTATCTTGTTCTATTGATCTTTATCTCAATGGTCCAATAACTTATGTAGTTTTTCATCATATGACAGGTCATTCTCTAGTTTTACCACCTTTGGACTCAGTGAATGTAAGGTAGATGGTATATACTTCCTCACAATTGATACATGGAACATGTCATGAACTTGAGCCATACATGGTGGAAGTGCAAGCTGATGATCCACTACTCCACTGCATTCAAGGATCTCAAAGGGTCCAATGTAACTTAGGCTAACATTTCCTTTCATTCAAAGAAAAATCACTCTTTTCAATGGGGAAATTATAAGGATATTTTTTTTCTACAACGCCAAATTATATTTCCCTTCATTGCTTTTCAACATAGATCTTTTTCTAACTCTAAATATATTATATATATATTTTTAAGGATTAAACCTTATCTTTCATATCATATAATAGAACAAGTCTATGTATCTTTCATTTAAAAAATTTATCCCAAAAAGTTGGAGTTTTATATTCCTTACCATACCGAGCTTCAAATGGTGCCATTTGAAAACTAGAGTGTAATATTTTGTTATAAAAAAAATCAATAGAAGGTATATACTAATACAATTTTACTTTTAATTCCATTCAGTAGGATCTTAGCATGACAATGAGAATTTTAATAATACATTCATATTTTCTAAGATTTTGAGGGTTATAGGGCGTGCTAGAATTCAATTCAGTGCTCAAAGAGTTGTGTAAGAACAATCTATTATTTAGAATTGATCCTTGGATCATGATGTAATATAATTGAATGTGTAACCCCATAAATACTCAATGCATACTTAAAATTTATATTATAATGTTGTTCAAGTTGGAAACCTTCTCGAATTATAATGATGCGGGAAATCATTGTGAGTCAATCCTCCATAACCCATATCGCATTGTTTCCTTTCGATGTCTTCTGGAGACCAGAAAGAATGTCCCTAGTGACATTGTCCCATTTCAATGTGGGCATAGGAAATAACTTTTTCATGAATATGTAAATATATCACTCTTCTTTAACTTTTTGACATACCAAACACTATGAGATATACTCCACAATATCCTTCTTCATGTTCTCCAACTAGAAGGGTTCTCGAAGTTCATGGTACATCTTGGTACTTCTTGGATAGATTGAGAATAGTGAGCTATTAGAATTATCCAATAGACCCTTCTAAATCTCAGGTGATTATCTAACTTGAAGCCTCATTCCAATGTGATTCACACCATCATCACTGATGTCAAACTCAAGTAGCTTCCCTTCCATTACTTCTTTCACTTCTTTTGTAGCTCCATATCATCCCTTTTTCCTCCTTTATCATATCATGGATATATGGTTGGGAAATAATTTTTCCATGGTAGGATGTATTACATGCCATTATTATTTCAGGATTTTTTTCATATACAATATGATAGGGTATTTGTCAATCCACATCATGATAAAGTTGTAGGTTATTTTTGTTAATATCATTAACTAACTTATTTTCCATTCATGGATAGTAGTGAATTGAAAAACCTTTAACAATAATTATATATAACCAAATTCATTGATCAATGTTTATCTCTTTTTATTTCAATATATATTCTTGACTATAGTGATTAGTATATATATCACACTTTTCACCATAGAGGTAGTGCCACCAAATCTTCAGATTAAGGATCATAGCTACTAACTCCATATGAAGCATTAGGTTGTTCATCTCATTGATATTAAACTATAATAAGGTATAGGATATCAATTTATTATTCCACATTTGTAAACAACTTATGAATTTACATTCAGTGTCTATCTATATCTGAAAACCTTTTCCACTTATTGGCTGTGTGAGTACATGAACATTGATTATCCACTTATTAAGCATCTTAAATATTTCTTCACATTAATTGTTCAGGGAATAATTTACCTTTTTCCATTTAATCATAGTTAGTAGGATAGAAAATCATGAGAAATTTCCCAAAAAAATATATAGTACCTATATATGAAAATAAAAATATGGATTTTCATGACACAAGTGGGTCTAGGCCATTCCTCAGAAGAATATTTCTTTCATTGTTAAATAGAAATTTCCTAACTTGTGATTATGTTCCACAAAATTTGACTTTTGGCATAAAAAATTATTATTTACTGAACATAGCATACAATTTCTCCTTCCATATTGTCTATAATATAATCCTTATATACTCTTCATATCACACCTTACTCTTGGTGTAAATGAGAATATAATCGATAAAAACTACCGTGAATTTTTCAAGGTGGTCTCTAAATACTATATTCATCAAATATGTAAATATTTCAGGGACATCAGTAGTTCATAAGCACATCACTATGAATTTATAGTTTCAATAACATTCATGTAATGTAGTGTTATCTATATCTTCCTTCTTCACCTATAGTTAATGATATCCAGAATTAATATCATCCCTTGAGAAGTGTTGAGATACCTGTAGTTGATAAAAAAATTCATTAATACTTTGAGAAGGATAATTATTCATTATGGTGATCTTTTTGAGTTCCCAATATTCGATACACAACCACATAGATCCATAATTTTTCATCGTAAAGAGTAATTTATCTCCCCGTATAGATTCACTAGGGAATACGAACAATTTTTCCAAATTCCCTTAAAACTACTTCTTTAACTCCTCCATTTCAATTAGGGCTATCTTATATTAGTATTTTGACATAGTATTGGCACTGAGTATAAGTTATATTGGGAACTTTACCTCACAATCTTGGAGAAATCCATTTTACTCTTCAAAAAATATATCACTAAATTCTCTAACAATGGGAATTTATTCTATATTGATACCTTACATTGAATCAACCATTTGGGGAATGAATTCTTCTTCATAGGGTATCAACACCCAGACTATTGAGGTATTTTCCAAATAAGATTTCTAATCTTCCTTACAATTTATAGGATCATTCTATGGCTCAAAATATGAAAAAATATTTCATTTTCATGACAGTTGATGTGTTCTATATATAATGAGATCCAATCCACAACCAGTATAGCATCAAATATGATAAATGAATGTATTATGAGATTCACTGGAATAATGTTCCAATTTATTCTTATAGGAGAAGATTCTATCACTTGGGTTGAAATGATTTCACCACTAGGTGTTTTTATAGAAATCTATACCTCAAGGTATTAGGGATTTTATTCAATGCATATAGAAAACATATAGGATATAAAGGAATTCATTAAAGTAGAATCAAATTAAAATTTTTCCATTATTGAGTGAATAGAAAGTGTAGCTTGTATGAATTCAGCATCCCAATCAACTTCAACAGTAATGATAGCACAAGACTTCCCTTTCTACATTACCTATAGTTGTTTCTGACATTGATTACCCTTAAGGACCTATGTTTTAGTGCACTTTCTTACATAGTACAATATCCCTCTATTTTTGGATCATTGAACAATGGGTTCTGAATTAGGAGGTGTCTTCTTTTACTCGATCATGTTTGGAGGATTTTTTTATGTCTCTTCAATATTCATGAGCATGGTGGCCTTCTCTCCCTCACTTCAAGCATTTACCCATCCCTTTGAGACAATTCTCATGAATCATCTTACACCATTTTTTACATTTGGGTAATTGGATCTTCTTTACTTCATTTTCATTTGACCCCCAGATTAACACTCAATGTTTCTCATCTTATCTCCATAAACAAGTGACAATTATCTGAACTACATCTCTAGTTTGGAAGCACATTATACCACTTATTCATAACTCATAAATTTATAGTTATTTAGAGCCTCTAGAATGTGTGGTTTTCAACCACTAATGAATCAATTTATTTTTTTATAATTTATGATAACAATACCCGAGGGGTTTCTTGAAGCATTATGATGTTCTCATCATAAGTAATGACAGATTCAACTACTATTTTCCTCACCTCTATAATTTCTATCTATATAATTGTTAAAATATTTTGTGGGAAATACATGGTAAGAATTATTTTCTTAATGAAATCCAACTTATCTATTCTATTTCATCTTTCTTCTTTGTGTACTTTATCAAAAAAAACCATTGATTGATTTATCTATCTGAATCATAAATGTCCATAGTCACCTTCTCCTTCCCAAACAATGGATAACAAGAAATATATACTTCATTATGTTAACCCATTATTCTATTACAAGTGGATCAAACAGTACAATAATCACTGATCATCGTTTCTACAAAAAGGATTCAAGGGATATTTACCCCTTATTTAATGAGGCTAGAATTTTTTTATGGTTTGAGTTATTTGTCATAAACTGAGACAACTAGGTAGGAATTTCCATAAAGTTTTTAACTCCACCTTCCATGGAATTGGGTATTTCATTCAATAAATCATTACATTGTCCCTAACATGGGATGTTTTCATGGTTTCTCCCCATTCCCAAAATTTTCTAAAATAGAAAATGTTTGAACATATGCCAATAAATCATGAATAATTTATTATTTTACTTAGTTTACAGTAAAGGCATATCTTTTGGGATCCCTTTGTTTATACTTTTTCAAAAAAAATATTCTTAGATATTTAAATACAATTAGACATATCATAAGGGTTGTCACATCTACTCTATAATCCTAGTTCCCAAATTTAATAAACAATGATCTGATACCAGCTATAGTGAAACTACATTTTCTTATACGACTATTCCATTATTTTAATGAAAAAAACATAAAATAATTACAATTTGAGATCCAAAGGTTTATTATCTTGGTAAAATTAGGACCACACATCACTTATGCATAACAAAAAAAGAAAATTTATTTAATATAATCTTATTTATTCTTATAAATCCCATGTACTCCTCAGTGCATGTAATCACCATAGGATATGCATCAATGAAACCGGTGATATAGAAGCCTTGTAAGAGGATGAATTAGAGACATGAATCAATATAATATGGGTGAGAATAATAATTATCATAACATCATAAATATATTCTCATCATCAACATCATTAGGGAAATATGTGATAAAGGTATGGAATTTGGTCATGCATAAAAATGGATCATCATGTCATAGTGGTCAAATACCACACATGGTTATGATCAAATACAGAAACTTGTTCATACATAAAATATGTTCACAATCATAAAATTATAATTTTGAACAAATATTCAATCATGTTCATTCATAATATGAAATAACTCATGAGATAAATCACATTACCCAATGTGTTATAGGGATATATAATTCCGGACCGACTTTTCCCATCATAATATTTACAAAATCATGCATGCAACAAAGAATGTATTAAAATAATATTCATTAATTAACCTAGGGAAATGAATGGGTTTCATAATTATTTCATAAAAAATGATTTCATGAATAAACTGAGGGTTCCCAGATGATTAGGAATTTTTTTTATAATAATCGTTATTCTCAAGTGAAGAAGAAACAACTCAAGAGATGTCAAAGATGTGTTCTGGGAAGAAGAATTCACTGGAAAAATATTTCTATTTCTCATAAAATCATGTAGAAAACATATAAATACCAAAAAATAAAAGGGAAGAATAACTAAATTAAACTTAAGAAATATTAGAGGAATACTCATACAAAAGATGTTCTGAAATAGGGATTACCCAAAGAAAAGGAGTTGGGTTTGAGAATCTCCCTACCTTATTTCCTACATTATTTCATCAGTTTTGTGCCTTATAAATAAAAAATTTATATTTATTATAAGAATTATCTAGAAGATAATTATAATCATTTATAAAAATATTTCACAATTATAATCAATGGATTATATTTATTAATTTTTTTGATGAAATTGAAGCACTTTGATATCATTATTTTCATAAGATTTTCATCTTTTACTTCGATATATGTATTATCATTCAAAGTAATTTACATGGAAGTGTGATTAACTCTATAAGATTATAATTAATGTAATAAGTTATTTATATAGTATATATAATTAATACTATCTTTCCATGATTGTGGTTATAATAATAATCATGGAAATGTATCCGTAAGTGGTTAACTGAAAATTAATAGGAGGTTGTCGAAAGAGCATGAATGAGAAGCATGACATTTAAATTTTTCATAAAATTGAAAATTAAAGTAGGTTAAAATAAATAATATAATGTTAAATTTCTTCATAATTAATTTCTTAGTATATGGTTTTGAAATTAATTGGTGAATAGTTTAAAGAGGAGAAGAAAATATGAGAGAGATAATAGAGACATACTATATCCTAAATGTATCATCTCTTGTACAATATTATAACTCCCTTAATGATTGGGGTTTAATTGATCCATAATATCATTATGTGTTATAAGGATACTGATATTTATTATTTTAGAATATATTGTGGTTTGTAATGTATGGGAGGATTTGTTTTCTAAGGGAATGTAGATTTGTTTTTATACTTTAGGAGAGGGGTATTTTTAGAATAAAATATTACATCCAAGGTAAACCTTGTAATAGTGATTTTTTTAAAACTATGATATACATATATATAATATAATTATTTTAAGACTTTAAATCCAATTTATAATTTGAATTCCTTAGTTCATTAAAAAGGAAAGTAGAAAAAAGAGAAATTGTTTTTTTTAAGGGATCACTTTTGACATTCGGTTTTAGAATTATATTTTTTAGGATAAAAAATTAATTTTAATCTATTTTGAAGACTTATTTTTGATATAAAATATTTAATGGTAGAACCTCAAGTTATATATGTAACGCCTCGACCCCAGCTAACTAGAGTCGGTGCATTACTTCATAACATTGGCATGATCCCAAAAGATCATGTCTCGAAATACCGATTAGTTTAGTAGCCTTGGAAACACTAGATACATTCATAAATGTTACATTAAATCATAAGGTGAAAAACTAAAATAAAAAAGTCTCCATAGTCCACACTCATATCCTCTTCTGACTATCACTGCAGGTCATTCATAAAATAATTCTTCACATCCTGGAAAATATTAAAACATTGAAAGGGGTGAGCTCAGATGCTCAGTAAGGATAACAATATTGCGGAAGCTTTCATAAATAAACATAAAAATTTAAGGCAATGTATAACTAAAACAAAAGCCTTTTAAACTTGAACATCAACATAATATGGCAAAAGTAAAATGAGATAATGTCATTTACTTCTTCACATGGATATTATACTGGTCGAATAATCACATGCAATATCAAAAACAACTTTCATAATGAGGGAATATATAATGCCAGACATTCTGAAACATTTTGTCAAGGCCTCGGCCAAGACGTCTAAAATGATTAAGGCCTCAGCCAAAACCATAAATCAAATTGGGAAAGGGCATCAGCCAATTCCATGTCTAGTTGTCTCATGAGACCTACCGATGCATCGAGGAGCTATAGCGGGCTCCACCCGTCACTTTTTAAGTACAATACATTCCTCATATGAACAGGTTTAAACATATCATAAACCATAACATAATCGTATCACATAAAACATGCATAAAGGAAACATAACATTTCCACATTTCAATCACAAGATATCAATACAACATATTGATATAATAAAAACGCTTTCAAAACCATTTTGAATACCAAAAAAGAAAAGTATAACATGGTATTTATTTTTCATTAAAAAAAGGGTATGGCTTCTAGAGGAAGCCGAAACTCAAATAGTGGTCACGGCGGTGGAGAAGTCGTTGTCGCCGCATACGTACGACAAAAACATTCCCTTTTGTCATTTAGTAAAACTCTTCGTATAAAAAAGATTCCTTTTGAATAAACGTAAAAGTCAAAGGGGTTTATACACCGTATAAAAGAAAGTTGTGTATAAAACCAAATATGCCTCAATGAAAGGAGATTGAGTCGAAGTCCTTAAAAAGATCATTTTTAAAATAAAATAGATCTATTATGTGTATTCACTATAGTTACACATAAATAAAGTAAAAATACAAAATAATACATAATAATATCGTGACATAATTTGAAAGTAGGAGATTAACCCAAAGAATGGAAGTTGGGTTATGAAATTCCCTTACCTCATGTCTGACTTGACTCAACCGTTCTTTAACCTCCTGAATAATAAACTAGAGTTAATATATACCCTATTAAGAACCATTTTAAATTTCATTATCCTTTTTATATCACTTATTACAACGATATGAACATTATGTAATTATTTAAGTTAATAACGGTCGTTTTGTCGATCTTTGGTACTTGAGTCAACAATAAACTTCTTATAATTACAAGTTGTTTATGTGGTAGAATATCCATTATCTCCATAATTATATTCATGATTTAGATGTAATATATATCTTATATATCCAGTATATACATTCATTTATAATATTACGTAACATTTAGAGGTAAGAAATGAAATGCACCGTTCATGGAGACGGTAAGCCGTACGTACGCATGAACGCTAATTTCATTACAATTTCATATTTAATGGAACGAAATAATAATTATATAAATGTATAATATAATTCCATTATAATATAGTGTATAATACCATTTAATCCATCCTTTATACATCCCACATATGGCATTAACGATTCAAATCACTTTGAGGTGGCGGTAGTCCGCACTTCCTAAAATGAAATTATCGCGTTTTACCCATAATGGAAATCATAAAGTATGCCATAAATGAGAAATACAGAAGCATAAGTAAAACATAAACATATTATATATCATATATAAATATAGTTACATCTTAATGGCCACATTTGAAGGTGTTATATGAGTGTTGAACAATCATCGTTTCGTGAGGCAGAAATTCACCATCCACAGAAACCGTATGTTCTTTGACCGTTAGATGTAGGTGTGTGTATGTGTGGCTAGAATAATTCTTATAAAAACATCCTAGTATACTGAGGATACCGGTGTTGTTACAAAAGAAATGAATAAAAAGAGTTTAGGGGGTTGGAGAAGAAAAATAAAAGAAAACAACATTAGAGAAGACATTACCTCAAAATCGGGTAACTGTTTTTGATTTGATCCAAAGGCTTCCTTGAGAAGAGTTCTGCCCAAAGTGAGGCTTCTAGGAGTAATAGGGGGAAGTTGGGAGAGTATTTGGGCGGAGTATGGCCGATCCAAATGGCTTGAAGGTGTGAATAAGGTGAGAGATGTGGGGGCCTTTTATAAGTGGAGAGGAGGGGCTCTTTTGGAAAGATTGAAATGTTACATTATTACACAATGCTTTTCGGATTCTAAATGTCCCAAACTTATATAATTCGTGGATAAGGTGATAAGGGTTCGAAAGATACCCATCCAATAGTCTTTGGACAAGTGTAAGCCTTGTATTTTACATTATATTTTCATTTTATTAAAATCGTCAAATAATGAAGTCATCACTGCGTCATAATGATGTCATAAATAATTTAATTTCTTTAATGTGTAAAAATTATAAAAAAAATACTATGATATAGGAAATCTTTTTATCTTTCTAATTAATATTTATAATCAAAATTTGGACTTGTGTAACCCCACTTAAAAACTGTTTTAGTAAAACAACTAATGTTTGTGTCAATTTAATTTTAACATTAAATATATATATATTAATGTCATTTTCCAACCAACGTGGCTCCATGGGGTCCCCAAGATGACCCATGGGTTGTCTTGGTCGGCCATGACTCATCCAATAGGAGTAGGACAAGTGTCAAGCTCATCTCATATTATTAAAACATTATTTGTACCTTAAACTACACTAATTACCTCTAATCGCGATTAAGAACTTAACAGTTACTATTCACCAAAAATTTATTTTAATCTCATTGAACCACATTTTAATTCTTAATGAAAACCATGTATGTCGGATTTTTGAAAATCAAATCACAGAATTGGTAATATTTCATTTAAATGAAAAATCAGTTATTTAACTACCACTTAGTGGTTTCACTATTCATCAAAAATTGAAGTTTTTCAGAACAATGCCAAAATTTCACCCTAATCTATAATTGATATTCCAAATTCAAAAATGTGGTCTATTTTACAAAATTCCAAACATATAAGTTGCATTAATTAATTTTATAATTAATTCCCGTTGTTACAAAAAATGGCGTGTTTCTAAGAAACAATTTATATCAAAAGATTGACAATTGTTTATGTCCGATTTCAATGTTAAATTAATTCTAAAGACCACCATTGGATAAAATGGTAAAAATATATTCTAATTATAATTTAAAACCACTAAATAGTATAATTTTTCACTATAAATTATATTTATTAAAAAAGTTGTTTTTAAGTATTTTTCACAATTCATAAAAAATTAGAAGTTCTCAGAAAAATACCAAAAATTCAACATAAGCTAATTTCGATATTACGAATACAAAAATGAAGTCCATTTTGAAATATAAAATTTCTATAATTTTAAAAAGAGGTTATTACTATTCATAACGACTACTTTGATTAGTCGTAGTGTTTTCGAACTCGAAGTTGCGTACAATGAAAGCTATTGCATTATTGAATGAGAAGTGTATCATGGAAGCTCGGGGTGTTACATTATCCCCTCCTTCAATAAATTGTGTCCTCGCAATTTGAAAATTTTCTTTGAAAATAAAAGGTTTAAAAGAGAAAATACCTTTGAGGAAAACCCACATCGGAAATAAGGTTAATAAATATATAACATTAAAAGAAAGAAAGATAAGTACAAAGGTCACCCGATATAGCCCATTCTAGAATTATATGAAAATATGGATATGGAGGAGAAAAAAACCATCAAGGTCTGATGGAGAGTTATAGAAAACATGATTAGGAGAAAGTTTAACCACAAGAAAATCACAAACTTGTGATTGGTTAAATGGTCATTGAATCCCCAGTTGGAAAAGTTAACCGACCACATTTTTGTTTTAAGTTACCTTTTATAATGTTGAGGAATTTATTTAGGAGATTTACTAAGAACGTAAGGGAATATACATACTTGTTATGTATACTTTCATTCGTTAATAAATTTTTACCACAAACCCAACTTTTACTCCAAATGGTAACGGAACTCAAAAATATTCTATTTATCCTAATTGTATAAGGTTCCAAATGTTAACACATACCATTTAGATTAGTAAAACTATTTTGTAATAAACAGGGACTTCCTGTAGGCTAGTGGTAGGAAATAAAGGCTTGTCGCACTATGGTTGTGGGTTCGATTCCTGCAGCTTTGTCCGACGCGACGGGTTATTCCCCACCCTGCAGGTTGTCCTTTTCCTAAAACTATAGTATCATAATATTCCAAAAATATTCTTCATAAAATTTTTAACCTTAAACAATACTATCCAAAGATCAACTTAATCCACTCCAACCATTATAGTTATCCAAAATACCTCTGTCCAGACTTTCTCTAAAAGGTCTCTTAATTCCAAAATCAATTTATCAGATTCCCCAAACAAAGTAAAGTTTCTCTTATTGTCACATACTAAAAATATAATTACCTTCATCATATTAAAACCTTACTGAAATAAACAAGTACTGCAGTACAATCCTTATATATATATCACATTATTCTAATAACAAAAATATAATCCATGAGTCCAAAAGAACCAATACATTAGTTATTCTGCTTCAATTGTAGTAACAACATAAGATTGTCCTTGATCCCTTGGCCTTTTCTGAGGTAAGTTTCCCTGACGCTTAGGACATTCATTTGCATAATGACCCATTTCTCTACAATTATAGCATTCAACTTTGATAGCCTCTTTCTTTCCCTTGCAATCACGAGCCTGGTGACCCTTTTCTCCATATTTATAACAAACTCTCATTCCTTTTAGACAAGTACCAGGGTGATTCTTCCCACAATTATCACATAATGGAAAATCCTTCTTTCCCTTTTTCCCTTTATCTGTCTCTTGTACCACCGTTCTCTTCTTCTCTTGCTTTACTTTGTTGTCATAAGACTTAGAGAATTCCTTTTCTGTCTTGATAGCACACGAGACAATATCTTCGTATGATGAGAAGGATTGTGATACTAAAGATTGATGGAGAAATGGTTTTAACCCATCAAAGAAACGATCAATCTTACTCCTTGGGTTACGTATATAATCGGCAGCATGCCTCGCTAACCATGTAAAGTTAGCCTCATACTTTGCGACATTCTCATCCTCCTTCTACCTCAGACTCAGAAATTGCCTTTCCATATCTGCTCGATGGTCACGAGGAAAGTATTTTTCTAAGAAAAGCTCTTTGAACTCCCTCCATTCCATATTCGATACTTCATCATTTTCCTTTGTGTTTTGAATCAGCGACCACCACTGATCGGCATCTCCAGTGAGGTGGTAAACTCCCATGACAACCTTCTCCCTTTCACTACTCCCCAACTCATGGAATATTTTCTCTAAGTAATTTATCCATTGCTCAGCTACTATAGGATTTGTACTCCCATTGATGGTTGGTGGTTGTTGCCTCATGAAGCGGTCGAACATTGATCCTCCACGTTGCGGATCAGGGTGCTCCATACGAGTAAGGTTATTATTCATAACCTGCGTGAGTTGTCCCAGTACGGTGAGAAGCTGATCAGCACCAGTTGTATCACTAGCTCCACCATAATTATCTTGAGCAGGAGGGAAATCCCTACATGGAGTGCGTGCATTGATACGGTTTCCATTTCTTTCACTAGGCGCCATTTCTAAACAATGTCATAAACTAGATCAGTTTATGAATCAAAATACATAATCCCATACTTATAAAACACTTAACATAAATTGAACTATTTATGGATATAATCCATAATCTTAAAAATGTTTTCTTTGAGGAAGTATATACTCATAAACCCATCATAATGATTTGTAAAGAAAATGAGATTTATCCTAAGCATATCCCCCGGGAGTGTCGTAACCAAGAGTGCATCAAGGCCCGTTGTCATGCACCAGTTCCCGTTCGAGTATAGCTCAAAGCGGTGTTTTCGGGTTTTACCCCTAGGAACATCTGTGTCAGAGCAGCCTCTACCTGCTCGTATCCAGACAGGGATGTATTTCTCGGAAAACTCACAAAATCTCTATAATTCCAAAATTCTAGGAAGTTCTACTATACTAATCCTCAAAGTTCATCTTAGGTCTACGTGCTCTAATCAGAGTTTATCTAAATCTAGCTTCCAAGGTTTGTACTAAACTTACTCTGATACCAACTGTAACGCCCCGACCCCAGCTACCCAGAGTCGGTGCATTACTTCGTAACATTGGCATGATCACAAAAGATCAAGTATCGAAAGACCGATTTGTTTAGTAGCCTTAGAAACACCAGATACATTCATAAATGTTACATTACATCATAAGGTGAAAAACTAAAATAACAAAGTCTCCATAGTCCACACTCATATCCTCTTCTGACTATCCCTGCAGGTCATTCATAAAATAATTCTTCACATCCTGGGAAATATTAAAACATTGAAAGGGGTGATCTCAGATGCTCAGTAAGGATAACAATATTGCGGAAGCTTTTATAAATAAACATAAACATTTAAGGCAATGTATAACTAAAACAAAAGCCTTTTAAACTTGAACATCAACATAATATAGAAAAAGTAAAATGAGATAATGTCATTTACTTCTTCACATGGATATTCTACTGGTCGAATAATCACATGCAATATCAAAAACCACTTTCATAATGAGGGAATGTATAATGCCAGACATTCTGAAACATTTTGCCAAGGCCTCGGCCAAGACATCTAAAATGATTAAGGCCTCGGCCAAAACCATAAATAAAATTGGGAAAGGGCCTCGGCCAATTCCATGTCTAGTTGTCTCATGATACCTACCGATGCATCGAGGAGCTATAGCGGGCTCCACCCGTCACTTATTAATTCCAATACATTCCTCATATGAACAGGTTTAAACATCTCATAAACCATAACATAATCGTATCACATAAAACATGCATAAAGGAAACATAACATTTCCACATTTCAATCACAAGATATCAATACAACACATTGATATAATAAAAACGCTTTCAAAACCATTTTCAATACCAAAAAAGAAAAGTATAACATGGTATTTATTTTTCATTAAAAAAAGGGTATGACTTTTAGAGGAAGCCGAAACTCAAATAGTGGTCACGGCAGTGGAGAAGTCGTTGTTGCCGCATACGTACGACAAAAACATTCCCTTTTGTCGTTTAGTAAAACACTTCGTATAAAAAAGATTCCTTTTGAATAAACGTAAAAGTCAAAGGGGTTTATACACCGTATAAAAGAAAGTTGTGTATAAAACCAAATATGCCTCAATGAAAGGAGATTGAGACGAAGTCCTTAAAAAGATCATTTTTTAAAATAAAATAGATCTATTATGTGTATTCACTATAGGTACACATAAAGAATGTAAAAATACAAAATAATACATAATAATATCGTGACATAATTTGAAAGTAGGAGATTAACCCAAAGAATGGAAGTTGGGTTAAGAAATTCCCTTACCTCGTGTCTGACTTGACTCAACCGTTCTTTAACCTCCTGAATAATAAACTAGAGTTAATATATACCTCATTAAGAACCATTTTCAATTTAATTATCCTTTTTATATCACTTATTACAACGATATGAACATTATGTAATTATTTAAGTTAATAACGGTCGTTTTGTCGACCTTTGGTACTTGAGTCAACAATAAACATCTTATAATTACAAGTTGTTTATGTGGTAGAATATCCATTATATCCAGAATTATATTCATGATTTAGATGTCATATATATCTTATATATTCAGTATATACATTCATTTATAATATTACGTAACATTTAGAGGTAAGAAATGAAATGCACCGTTCATGGAGACGGCAAGCCGTACGTACGCATGAACGCTACTTTCATTTCAATTTCATATTTAATGGAACTAAATCATAATGATATAAATGTATAATATAATTCCAGTATAATATAGTGTATAATACCATTTACTCCATCCTTTATACATCCCACATATGGCATTAACGATTCAAATCACTTTGAGGGGGCGGTAGTCCGCACTTCCTAAAAGAAAATTATCGCGTTTTACCCATAATGGAAATCATAAAGTATGCCATAAATGAGAAATACAGAAGCATAAGTAAAACATAAACATATTATATATCATATATAAATATAGTGACTTCTTAATGGCCACCTTTGAAGGTGTTATATGAGTGTTGAACAATCATCGTTTCGTGAGGCAGAAATTCGCCATCCACAGAAACCGTATGTTCTTTAACCATTAGATGTAGGTGTGTGTAATTGTGGCTCGAATCCTTATTATAAAAACATCCTAGTATATTGAGGATACCAGTTTTGTTACAAAATAAACGAATAAAAAGAGTTTAGGGGGTTGGAGAAGAAAAATAAAAGAAAACAACATTAGAGAAGACATTACCTCAAAATCGGGTAACTCTTTTTGATTTGAGCCAAAGGCTTCCTTGAGAAGAGTTCTGCCCAAAGTGAGGCTTCTAAGAGTAATAGGGGGAATTTGGGAGAGTATTTGGGCAGTGTTTGGCCGAGCCAAATGGCTTAAAGGTGTCAATAAGGTGGGAGAGGTGGGGGCCTTTTATAAGTTGAGAGGAGGGGCTCTTTTGGAAAGATTGAAATGTTACATTATTACACAATTATTTTCGGATTCTAAAGGTCCCACACTTATATAATTCGTGGATAAGGTGATAAGGGTTCTAAAGCTACCCATCCAATAGTCTTTGTACAAGTGTATGCCTTGGATTTTACAATATATTTTCATTTTATTAAAATCATCAAATAATGAAGTCATCGCTGCATCATAATGATGTCATAAAAAATTTAATTTATTTAATGTCTAAAAATTATAAAAAAAATACTATGATGTATTTAATATTTTTAGCTTTCTAATTAATATTTATAATCAAAATTTGGACTTGTGTAACCCCACTTAAAAACTGTTTTAGTAAAACAACTCATGTTTGTGTCAATTTAATTTTAACATTAAATAAATATATATTAATGTCATTTTCCAACCAAAGTGGCTCCATGGGGTCCCCAAGTTGACCCATGGGTTGTCTTGGTCGTCCATGACTCATCCAATAGGAGTAGGACAAGTGTCAAGCTCATCTCATATTATTAAAATATTATTTGTACCTTAAACTACACTAATTACCTCTACTCACGATTAAGAACTTAAAAGTTACTATTCACCAAAAATTTATTTTAATCTCATTGAACCAAATTTTACTTCTTAATGACAACCATGTATGTCGGATTTTTGAAAATCAAATCCCAGAAGTGGAATATTTCATTTAAATGAAAAATCAGTTATTTAACTACCACTTAGTGGTTTCACTATTCATCAAAAATTGATGTTTTTCAGAACAATGCCAAAATTTCACCCTAAGCTATAATTGATATTCCGAAATCAAAAATGATGTCTATTTTACAAAATTCCAAACATATAAGTTGCATTAATTAATTTTATAATTAATTCCCGCTGTTACAAAAAATGGCGTGTTTCTAAGAAACAATTTATATCAAAAGATTGACAATTGTTTATGTCCGATTTCAATGTTAAATTAATTCTAATAACCACCATTGGATAAAATGGTAAAAATATATTCTAAATATACTTTAAAACCACTAAATAGTATAATTTTTCACTATAAATTATTTTGATTAAAAAAGTTGTTTTTAAGTATTTTTCACAATTCATAAAAAATTAGAAGTTCTCAGAAAAATACCAAAAATTCAACATAGGCTAATTTCGATATTACGAATACAAAAATGAAGTCCATTTTGAAATATAAAATTTCTATAATTTTAAAAAGTGGTTATTACTATTCATAATGGCTAATTTGATTAGTCGCGGTGTTTTAGAACTCGAAGTTGTGTACAATGAAAGCTATTGCATTATTGAATGAGAAGCGTATCGTGGAAGCTCAAGGTGTTACATTCTCCCCTCATTCAATAAATTGCGTCCTCGCAATTTGAAATTTTTCTTTGAAAATAAATGTTTGAAAAGAGAAAATACCTTTGTGGAAAACCCACATCGAAAATAAGGTTAATAAATATATTACATTAAAAGAAAGCAAGATAAGTACAAAGGTCACCCGATATAGACCATTCTAGGATTCTATGAAAATATGGATATGCAGGAGAAACAAACCATCAAGGTCTGATGGAGAGTTATATAAAATAGGATTAGGAGAAAGTTTAACCACAAGAAAATCACAAACTATTAATTGGTTAAATGGTCATTGAATCCCCAGTTGGAAAAGTTAACCGACCACATTTTTGTTTTAAGTTACCTTTTATAATGTTGAGGAATTTATTTAGGAGATTTACTAAGAACGTAAGGGAATATACATACATGTTATGTATACTTTCATTCGTTAATAAATTTTTACCACAAACCCAACTTTTACTCCAAATGGTAACAGAACTCAAAAATATTCTATTTATCCTAATTGTATAAGGTTCCAAATGTTAACACATACCATTTAGATTAGTAAAACTATTTTGTAATAACCAGGGACTTCCTGTAGGCTAGTGGTAGGAAATAAAGGCTTGTCACACTATGGTTGTGGGTTCGATTCCTGTAGCTTTGTCCGACGCGACGGGTTATTCCCCACCCTGCAGGTTGTCCTTTTCCTAAAACTATAGTATCATAATATTCCAAAAATAATCTTCATAAAATTTTTAACCTTAAACAATACTATCCAAAGATCAACTTAATCCACTCCAACCATTATAGTTATCCAAAATACCTCTGTCCAGACTTTCTCTAAAAGGTCTCTTAAATCCAAAATCAATTTATCATATTCCCCAAACAAAGTAATGTTTCTCTTATTGTCACATACTAAAAATATAATTACCTTCATCATATTAAAACCTTACTGAAATCAAAAAGTACTGCAGTACAATCCTTATATATATATATATCACATTATTCTAATAACAAAAATATAATCCATGAGTCCAAAAGCACCAATACATTAGTTATTCTGCTTCAACTGTAGTAACAGCATAAGATTGTCCTTGATCCCTTGGCCTTTTCTGAGGTAAGTTTCCCTGACTCTTAGGACATTCATTTGCATAATGACCCATTTCTCTACAATTATAGCATTCCACATTGATAGCCTCTTTCTTTCCCTTGCAATCACGAGCCTGGTGACCCTTTTCTCCACATTTATAACAAACTCCCATTCCTTTTAGAAAAGTACCAGGGTGATTCTTCCCACAATTATCACATAATGGAAAATCCTTCTTTCCCTTTTTCCCTTTATCTGTCTCTTGTTCCACCGTTCTCTTCTTCTCTTGCTTTACTTTGTTGTCATAAGACTTAGAGAACTCCTTTTCTGTCTTGATAGCACACGAGACAATATCTTCGTATGATGAGAAGGATTGTGATACTAAAGATTGACAGAGAAATGGTTTTAACCCATCAAAGAAATGATCAATATTACTCCTTGGGTTATGTATATAATCGGCAGCATGCCTCGCTAACCTTGTAAAGTTAGCCTCATACTTTGCGACATTCTCATCCTCCTTCTGCCTCAGACTCAAAAATTGCCTTTCCATATCTGCTCGATGGTCATGAGGAAAGTATTTTTCTAAGAAAAGCTCTTTGAACTCCCTCCATTCCATATTCGATACGTCATCATCTTCCTTTGTGTTTTGAATCAGCGACCACCACTGATCGAAATCTCCAGTGAGGCGGTAAACTGCCATGACAACCTTCTCCCTTTCACTACTCCCCAAGGCATGGAATATTTTCTCTAAGGAATTTACCCATTGCTCAGCTACTATAGGATTTGTACTCCCATTGAAGGTTGGAGGTTGTTTCCTCATGAAGCGGTCTAACATTGATCCTCCACGTTGCGGATCAGGGTGCTCCATACGAGTAAGGTTATTATTCATAACCTGCGTGAGTTGTCCCAGTACGGTGAGAAGCTGATCAGCACCAGTTGTATCACTAGCTCCACCATAATTATCTTGAGCAAGAGGGAAATCCCTACATGGAGTGCGTGTATTGATACAATTTCCATTTCTTTCACTAGGCGCCATTTCTAAACAATGTCATAAACTAGATCATTTTATGAATCAAAATACATAATCCCATACTTATAAAACACTTAACATAAATTGAACTATTTATGGATATAATCCATAATCTTAAAAATGTTTTCTTAGAGGAAGTATATACTCATAAACCCTTCATAATGATTTGTATAAAAATGAGATTTATCCTAAGCATATCCCCCGGGAGTGTCGTAACCAAGAGTGCAGTAAGGCTCGTTGTCATGCACCAGTTCCCGTTCGAGTCTAGCTCAAAGTGGAGTTTTCGGGTTTTACCCCTAGGAACATATGTGCCAGATCCGCCTCTACCTACTCGTATCCAGACAGGGATGTATTGCTCGGAAAACTCACAAAATCTCTACAATTCCGAAATTCTAGGAAGTTCTACTATACTAATCTTCAAATTTCATCTTAGGTATGCGTGCTCTAATCAGAGTTTATCTAAATCTAACTTCCAAGGTTTGTACTAAACTTCCTTTGAAACCAACTGTAACGCCCCGACCCCAGCTACCCAGAGTCAGTGCATTACTTCGTAACATTGGCATGATCACAAAAGATCAAGTCTCGAAAGACCGATTAGTTTAGTAGCCTTGGAAACACTAGATACATTCATAAATGTTACATTACATCATAAGGTGAAAAACTAAAATAACAAAGTCTCCATATTCCACACTCATATCCTCTTCTGACTATCACTGCAGGTCATTCATAAAATAATTCTTCACATCCTGGAAAATATTAAAACATTGAAAGGGGTGAGCTCAGATGCTCAGTAAGGATAACAATATTGCGGAAGCTTTCAAAAATAAACATAAATATTTAAGGCAATGTATAACTAAAAAAAAAGCCTTTTAAACTTGAACATCAACATAATATGGCAAAAGTAAAATGAGATAATGTCATTTACTTCTTCACATGGATATTCTACTGGTCGAATAATCACATGCAATATCAATAACCACTTTAATAATGAGGGAATGTATAATGCCAGACATTCTGAAACATTTTGTCAAGGCCTTGGCCAAGACATCTAAAATGATTAAGGCCTCGGCCAAAACCATAAATAAAATTGGGAAAGGGCCTCGGCCAATTCCATGTCTAGTTGTCTCATGAGACCTACCGATGCATCGAGGAGCTATAGCGGGCTCCACCCGTCACTTATTAAGTCCAATACATTCCTCATATGAATAGGTTTAAACATCTCATAAACCATAACATAATCGTATCACATAAATCATGCATAAAAGAAACATAAAATTTCCACATTTCAATCACAAGATATCAATACAACACATTGATATAATAAAAACTCTTTCAAAACCATTTTGAATACCAAAAAAGAAAAGTATAACATGGTATTTATTTTTCATTAAAAAAAGGGTATGGCTTTTAGAGGAAGCCGAAACTCAAATAGTGGTCACGGCGGCGGAGAAGTCGTTGTCGACGCAGACGTACGACAAAAACATTCCCTTTTGTCGTTTAGTAAAACGCTTCGTATAAAAAAGATTCCTTTTGAATAAATGTAAAAGTCAAAGGGGTTTATGCACCGTATAAAAGAAAGTTATGTATAAAACCAAATATGCCTCAATGAAAGGAGATTGAGACGAAGTCCTTAAAAAGATCATTTTTAAAATAAAATAGATCTATTATGTGTATTCACTATAGGTACACATAAAGAAATAAAAATACAAAATAATACATAATAATATCGTGACATAATTTGAAAGTAGGAGATTAACCCAAAGAATGGAAGTTGGGTTATCAAATTCCCTTACCTTGTGTCTGACTTGACTCAACCGTTCTTTAACCTCCTGAATAATAAACTAGAGTTATTATATACCTTATTAAGAACCATTTTCAATTTCATTACCCTTTTTATATCACTTATTACAACGATATGAACATTATGTAATTATTTAAGTTAATAACGGTCGTTTTGTTGATATTTGGTACTTGAGTCAACAATAAACTTCTTATAATTACAAGTTGTTTATGTGGTAGAATATCCATTATCTCCAGAATTATATTCATGAATTATATGTCATATATATCTTATATATCTAGTATATACATTCTTTTATAATATTACGTAACATTTAGAGGTAAGAAATGAAATGCACCGTTCATGGAGATGGTAAGCCGTACGTACGCATGAACGCTACTTTCATTTCCATTTCATATTTAATGGAACGAAATCATAATGATATAAATGTATAATATAATTCCAGTATAATATAGTGTATAATACCATTTACTCCATACTTTATACATCCCACATATGGCATTAATGATTCAAATCACTTTGAGGGGGCGGTAGTCCGCACTTCCTAAAATGAAATTATCGCATTTTACCCATAATGGAAATCATAAAGTATGCCATAAATGAGAAATACAGAAGCATAAGTAAAACATAAACATATTATATATCATATATAAATATAGTGAAATCTTAATGGCCACCTTTGAAGGTGTTATATGAGTGTTGAACAATCATCATTTCGTGAGGCAGAAATTCGCCATCCACAGAAACCGTATGTTCTTTAACCATTAGATGTAGGTGTGTGTAAGCGTGGATCGAATCCTTATTATAATAACATCCTAGTATATTGAGGATACCGGTGTTGTTACAAAAGAAATTAATAAAAAGAGTTTAGGGGGTTGGAGAAGAAAAATAAAAGAAAACAACATTAGAGAAGACGTTGCCTCAAAATCGGGTAACTCTTTTTGATTTGAGCCAAAGGCTTCCTTGGGAAGAGTTCTGCCCAAAGTGAGGCTTCTAAGAGTAAGAGGGGGAAGTTGGGAGAGTATTTGGGTAGAGTTTGGCCGAGCCAAATGGCTTGAAGGTGTGAATAAGGTGGGAGAGGTGGGGGCCTTTTATGAGTGGAGAGGAGGGGCTCTTTTGGAAAGATTGAAATGTTACATTATTACACAATGCTTTTCGGATTCTAAAGGTCCCACACTTATATAATTTGTGTCTAAGGTGATAAGGGTTCTAAAGCTACCCATCCAATAGTCTTTGGACAAGTGTAAGCCTTGGATTTTACATTATCCTTTCATTTTATTAAAATCGTCAAATAATGAAGTCATCGCTGCATCATAATGATGTCATAAATAATTTAATTTATTTAATGTCTAAAAATTATAAAAAAAATTCTATGATGTAGTAAATCTTTTTATCTTTCTAATGAATATTTATAATCAAAATCTGGACTTGTGTAACCCCACTTAAAAACTGTTTTAGTAAAACAACTCATGTTTGTGTCAATTTAATTTTAACATTAAATAAATATATATTAATGTCATTTTCCAACCAAAGTGGCTCCATGGGGTCCCGAAGATGACCCATGGGTTGTCTTGGTTGGCCATGACTCATCCAATAGGAGTAGGACAAGTTTCAAGCTCATCTCATATTATTAAAACATTATTTGTACCTTAAACTACACTAATTACCTCTAATCGCGATTAAGAACTTAAAAGTTACTATTCACCAAAAATTTATTTTAATCTCATTGAACCACATTTTACTTCTTAATGACAACCATGTATGTCGGATTTTTGAAAATCAAATCACAGAAGTGGTAATATTTCATTTAAATGAAAAATCAGTTATTTAACTACCACTTAGTGGTTTCACTATTCATCAAAAATTGAAGTTTTTCAGAACAATGCCAAAATTTCACCCTAAGCTATAATTGATATTTCGAATTCAAAAATGATGTCTATTTTACAAAATTCCAAACATATAAGTTGCCTTAATTAATTTTATAATTAATTCCCGCTGTTACAAAAAATGGCGTGTTTCTAAGAAACAATTTATATCAAAAGATTGGCAATTGTTTATGTCTGATTTCATTGTTAAATTAATTCTAATGACCCCCATTGGATAAAATGGTAAAAATATATTTTAATTATACTTTAAAACCAATAAATAGTATAATTTTTCACTATAAATTATTTTGATTAAAAAAGTTGTTTTTAAGTATTTTTCACAATTCATAAAAAATTAGATGTTCTCAGAAAAATACCAAAAATTCAACATAGGCTAATTTCGATATTACGAATACAAAAATAAAGTCCATTTTGAAATATAAAATTTCTATAATTTTAAAAATTGGTTATTACTATTCATAACGGCTACTTTGATTAGTCGCTGTGTTTTAGAACTCGAAGTTCCGTACAATGCAAGCTATTGCATTATTGAATGAGAAGCGTATCGTGGAAGCTCGGGGTGTTACAATATATAGAGAGTATTAAGTCATTATTACCTCATGAATGATGTAATTTAATATACATTGGTTATGTGAAAAACTATGTTTTGACTAGTCACCCAAAAATTGAATCATTTTAGAAAATTACAGAAAATAACTCTTGGATTATTTTGAAAATGTGATTTAAAAAATAATACTTATTTAATAATTTTTTTCAAAATATGTAATTTTAGTTTTTAATATATTTTTTATGAAATACATTAAAATAACGATTTTTAAAAATGTTCATATATTTTAGTTGAATTTTTTAATCATGAAATTTAATTTTTTATTATAATATTTATATTTTCCTAATTTAATAATGATAAATATTATATATATTATGTTTAGGGAAAATTCATATTCTAATAGACAGGTTACTATTCTCAATGCTCAGGTTACTATTCCCAATGGTCAGGTTAATATTCCACTAGTCAAATTACTATTCCTTTGGTCAAATTACAATTCCAATGATCACGTTATCTCATATAAATATATCTATTTTACTTTATTAATTTTAGAATTCAATTCAACTCAATGTTTTATATTTCCATTTTCTATAATGTTTCTTGGTTTACTAATATTTTTTTATTCTCTATAGTGTTGGTAGTGGGGGTGATTATTTTAGTAGATTGGTACAATCCATTTTATCCCATTTTTCTCTTCTATTTTATATTTTTATTTTAGTTGTAATGTTTTGAATTTTAATTGATTTAAATTTTGATTAATGTAAAAATATTTTGTAACAAAATAATTTTTTTCGATTTATCTATATTTTGTATGTGTGTAATATTATATAATATAATGCAGCAAAAATTTATTCAGGAAAAAATAACATTTATAAACTCTGGGTTGTTACATTCTTCCCACCATTAAAAATTTTATAGATGAAATCTCAAATAATATTCATGGTTGTTAATATAGGATGGCACTTCTGTATCACTCTTTCATCTAGTTCCTACATCCCATCTTCATACTTATTGTTCCTCCACAACCCTTTGTTAAGGTTATTTTTCCAGTGCATAGAACATTGTATCTATAGTTTAAAATATTCACAGAGAATTCATTATATGTGATGTCATTATCAATTTGTACAATCTTTTGATTCAGTACATGTGATGGATTAGGCATGTACTTCCTCAGAAGTGATTTGTGGAACAGGTCATGAACATCAGCCATACTTGGTAGAAGTGTAAGCTGATAGGCCACCGCTCCAATGTGATCAAGGATATAAAAGAGTCCATTGCACCTTGGTATATGATTACATTTCTTTCCCAACTAGATGACTCTCTTCCATGATTATATTCATAGGAAACCATTATCTCCAACACCAATCTCTAAGTCCCTTCAATGGTTGTTAGTATAGCTCTTTTTCTGACTCTGAGAATATTTTAAATGTTTATGGAATGATTCAACGTTATCTATCAGCTCATTCACATGATCATGTCTAATTTCCTTTTATTATCTTAATTCATCACAAAAAGTTGGATTTATATATCACTTCCCATACCATGATTCATATGGCACCATTTGAATACTCAAGTGGAAGTTATTGTTATCTGAGAACTCTACCAATGGTAGATATTGATCCCATCCTCCATTGAATTCCATTGGTCAGGATCTTAGAATTTCTTCGATCATTTGAATTGTCCTTTATTATTGGCCAATAGTTTGAGGGTGATTTGTCATGATAAATATCAATTATTTACTCAAATCCCATTGAAGACATCTCAAGAATTTAGAGGTGAACCTTGGATCATGATCATAGATTATTGAAACTGTAACCCCATGATACCTCACAACCATTTCTTATATACTAGTGTATGTATTTAAATCAATAAATCTTCCCGAATATAAATGAAGTGGGCATTCATAGTTAGTGGATTTACCCTGCCCATGTCATATTGTTTCCTTTGGTTGTCTTCAATAGATGAGGAGGAGAGAGTCCTTGGTGACATTCTCCAATTTCTATGAGTGTATAAGAAATGGTTGAATCATCCATTTGGAATTTTTTATCTCTGATTTGACATGCTGACATTCCAAAGACCAGGATATATAGTCTGTAATCTCATTCATCATGTTGTCCCACCAGAAGTGTTCTCAAAGATCAAGGTACATCTTGGTACTTCTAGGATTGATAAAGAAATGTGAGTTATGTGAAACATCCAATAGATATTTCTTAATCTCTGGAAATGAATACAAAAAAATACTCATTCCAAATAAAATCACACCATTATCATCGATGTGTAACTCGTGTAGATTTTATTCAATTACTCTTCCACCTTCTTTTGTAGCTCTAGGTCATCCCTTTTTGAATCCATGAAATTCTCTTAGATAGATGGTTATTTAATCATCAGTACAAGGAATGATGTATTCCCTAAGGTTAATATTTCAAGATCTATCCTTTTCATATTCATAAAGATAGGTTCTTTATCAATCCACAATAGAGATAGTTATCAAGATATTTTTTTCTTAGAGAATCAACTAACTTATTTTTCTTTTATAAATAACATTTAATTGAGAAATCATATTTTTTGATTCACTATAACCATCTTCTTCGATACATGTTGTGATCATTTTGCGTGAATATGTATTTCAGAATCTTTTAATTATTATACATATCAAAATTTTCACCATAGAGGTAGTGCTACCATATTTTTAGAGTGAAGATCAGAACTGCTATCCCTAGATCTTGTGTTGGGTAGTACAGTTCAAAGAGCATCAACTGTTGTGAGGAATAGGCTATCACTTTATCATTATTCATTATTATACAACCAAATCCTTTTTCTAAAGAATAATTGTATATCAAAAAACCTACTCCACTTATTTTTAGAGTGTGAAAATTCATAGTGATATACCTATCTTCATATCCTTTTAGATTTCCTCATATTCTTCCATCTAGAATTACATTACCTATTTCCATATTAACATAGTTATAGGGCTTGAAAATTGAGTGAAATTTTCCTTTAAAAATTGATAGTACCTATATCATCCAAGAAAATGACATATTTCAATGACACTAGTGGGTTTGGACAGTTTATCAATTTCTTTTTTCTATGAGGGCTCTACTAAAATTACCCCACTTGTGATCACGTTCCAAAATAATGCGAATTATTGCATCCAAAAGTCACAATTTCTGAACACTTCATACATTTTGTCCATCCTTAATGTCTCCATCACAATCCTTATATTCACTTCATATTCATCATTTCTCTTAGATTAAAAGATAAAATTATTGATAAACATGACCAATAATTCATTGAGTAAGTCTTTAAAGACTATATTCATCAAAACCATTAATATTATAGGGATATTTTTAATTATTAAGGGAATCACTATGAACTCATAGTGAAAGTAAAGTATTTTTAATGTAGTCTTCTAAATATATTCCATCTTCACCTTCTATTTATGATATCCAAAATGAAGATAAACCTTTGATATGTACGGAGCTCATTGTAGTTTTTCAAACATATCAATAATCTTTTTTAGCGGATACTTGAACTTTATGTTGATCTTGTTGGGATCTCGATAATCGATACACAACCTCATTGATCCATCCTTTTTCTTTAAAAAGATAATCGGGTCACCCTATGGTGATGCACTAGGTAATATGAACCCTTTTTCAAAATTCTATTTATAGCTTCTTATATAACTCATCTAGTTTGATCAACCTATCTTGTTGGTGAATTTTGAGATAAGAGTGGAACAAGGTATAAGTTCTATTTATAAATATAAATCCTGATTTGGGGGAAATCTGAGTATCTCTTTGTTAAATATATTATTGTATTACTAAAAAAGTATATTTATTCTAGATTGATACCTTCTTTTGGATTAGCATTTTGGTCAAGGTATGATTATTCACAAGGTATCAACACCCACACCATTGAGGTATTTTCCAAAGGATATTTGTGTTATTATGTGCATTTATAGTCTAACATTGGATGGTTCTAGATATTAAAAGTGTTTTAGTTTTCCTGAATGTTGTATTGTTCCATATATAATGTGATCTAATCCATACAAAATATATAATCGAATTCGAAAAAGGTAAGTATTATGTGATTTGTTGGAAGAATATTCCCATAGATGCTAATAGAAGAAGAGTCCAATAATTAGGTTTCAATTACCACACCACTATGTGTTTTTACATATATCTATTCTTAACAATATCAAGGATTTTATATAAATGTTCAAGAAATCATGAATGATATTATAAAATGAACATAACCATAACCAAATATATTTTCTCCATTATAGAGGGAATAAAAAGTGTACCATGTACATCATAATTTTCATGCTCAACTTTAGAAATAGTGATGGCATAATCATTCCCTTTCTCCTTTTCCTATAGTGGTATCATTTGACGATTACCCTCAAGGACCCTTTGTTTAGTTAAACGGTATTCATTGTAACTGTACTCTTTAATGTTGAAGCACTAAACCTTAGGTGGCACATTAGGAGGTCCTTACTTTCGACCATCATATTTTCCATCTTCTAATGTCTCTTCTAAATTCATGATATTGGTGTCCTTCTCTCCCACACTTGAAGAATTTTTTACTTCCCTTTAAGAAAATTACCATTATTCTTATTCGTTTATTATTGACATGTGCGTAATTGGATTCTCTTTACTCAATTTTCATTTGAAGCACTTTCTTGAAACTCTATTACCCTATTATTATCTATATAAACATAGTACAATTCTAAAAACACAAGTTATTATTTAAGAATAGAATAAAACACATCTTTCTAACACCTAATGTGTTATATAGCTAGAGGCTTTTGAAGGTGTGTTTTTAAATAACAAAAGAATCTTTCTATTTTATTATCATAATTTATAACAAAACTCAAGTTATATCATTCATGATATGTAAAGTTTTCTTTATAATCTCTGATTGATTTGTCTTCCTTTTCTTCAGCTCTATGAGTTCTCTCTCCATATTTGTTCGAAGAGTTTGAGGGAAATAATTTTTAAGAAATATTTTCTCAATGTTTTCCCATTCCATATCTTTCATTATAACATTTGGATCTGTGTTATTTATCAATTTCCACCATTGATCAGCTTCTCTATCTAAATGATAGATGGATAGAGTCACCTTCTCCTTCAAAAATAATGGATAATAAAAGATCTTCTACATTTAGTAAACCAACATTTCTGTGAAAAGTTAATCTGAATCTCCATTAAACATCAATGGTCATTGTCGCATAATGAACCCAATGGGAAGATTCCCTTTCATGGGTGGTTATGTACATTCAAAGTGGTTCAAATTATTATTCATAGCATGAGACAACTAGGTATGTATATCCATAATGTTTTTAACTCTACCTCCAATAGAATTGTGGATGTTATTCATCCAATAATTTTATAATCCCTCACATGGGTTGTTTCCATGGTTTCTTCTAGTTTCCACCATTTTATAAAATATAAAATGTTTGAACATAAATAAAAAATCAAAAAAAATCTATTATTTTATGCAATTAACACTAAATTCATAATTTATAAGATCCTTATGTTTATCCCTTTTCTAAAATAACGATTCATGGATATTTATATATAATTACACATATCCTAAAGGTTGTCACTAATGATATCTATCATATTTCTCAAATTAATTAAACCATGATCTGATACAAAATATGATAATCCTATATTTTTAGAGGGCTATTAAATTATTTTAATCATAAACAACATAAAATTATTACAAACAAGAATCCAATTGTTTAATATCATTGGATAATTAGGTCCATCCATCACTTATACCAAATAAAATGTAAACAATTTTTTAAAATATTTTAATTTATCCATATAAATCTCCTATTATCTTTAGTACATGTTGTCACATAAGGATATACATCAACAAAAAGGGTGAGCTAAAAGCCCAGTAAGAGGATAAATAAGGGACATGGATAAATATAACATGGGTGAGAATAATAATAATAATCATATCAAAATCATAGTATCATCATCAATATCATGATGGAAAAATTTGATAAATCCATGGAATGAGGAAATTACTAAAAATGAAACATCATATCATAGTGGTTAAATACCACACATATTTGTGAAAAAATGTAGCATCAAGTTCCTTCATAACACAAGTGAATAATAATAACATCATCATTGTGAAAAAATATAGAATCATTTTCCTACATAACATACATTATCTAATGATATTCATCATATTATCCAATTCATTGGAGTTATCTATAATTCTATGCCAACCCATCCCATAACAATATTTACATAATCATGAATTCAACATAGAATGTATTACAATAATAATAATGAATTAACTCATGGAAGGGAATGGTATACAAAAGGATTTCATCAATTAGGATTTCATGAATATAGTTGGGGTTCCAAAATGAAAAGGGAAAACACATATTTGGTATAAGAATCATTATTATCAAGGGAATAATAGACAACACAAGAGGAGTCAAAGTTGTTTTTTGGAAAGAAGAGTTATTTTAAAAAATATTTGTATTTGACATCAAATCAAGTAGGAAACATCTATATCGTGTAAAATATAAGGGAATAATAATAAAATAAATCATAAGGAACATTATAGGACTATTACTTTCCATGATGTCGCAAAATAGGTATAACCGAAAGAAAAGGAGTTGGTTTTGAGAATCCCCTTACTTTAATACCCTCTTTATTTGTCCTCTTTTATGGATCCTAAATAATAAAATTATATTTATGAAAAAAATTATTCTTAAGTGATTTATTGTCATTTATAAAACTATTTATAAATTAAAAACCTTTTATTCTATTATTAATTTACTTTGATGATATTAAATCGTTTTTTTATCATGTTTATCCAAAAAGTTTCTCATTTCTCATTGATTTCTCTATTTTTGATCAATGTCATTTATAGAGAAGTATGGTTAACAACAGAAGAATATAATACATTTAATTATTTTTTATATATCATATATATTTAATTCTATCCATCCGTGATGATAGTTATAATAATTTTCATGAAAATTTATTCGTATGTGGTTAACTGACCTTGAACATGAAATTTTCAAAAGAGAGGGAATGAGAAGATTGAAATTTATATTTTTAATAAATTGGATAATTACCATATGTTAAAATAATTATTATAATTTTAAATTAATTATTAATTAATTTCAATGTTTATTTTTTTAATGGAATAATGAAAATGTATAAATAGAATAAGAAAGGATGGAAGAATTAATAGATACTTACTCTGTGCTTAATGTAGCATCTATTGTACGAATCTATAACTCTCTTAGTGATAGGAGTTGGAATTCTCCATAATTATCCTAAGTGTTATAAATATATTGATATGGATTATATGGGAAGATCATGGGATTTGGATTGGGTGGGAGGAGTGGTTTTACAATGGAATGTAGAGGGGTTATTTATACTTGAAGAGAGGGGTATTTTTTGAATAAAATAATGAATAAAATATTATATCCATGGTAAAACAAGTTATAATGATTTTTTGAAATTTAAAATCATATATAAATATAATATAATGGGTTTAATATTTTAAATTCCATTTAAAATTATACATAATTACTTTATTAAAAATGAATGTGGAAAATGAGAAATTGTAATTTTAATACATCCCTTTTGACTATTGATTTTCTGAACACTCTTTTTAGTTTTGGAAATTAATTTTATTTTATTTTAATGACTTATTTATGAAATAAAATATTTCACAGCCGAACCAAAATTTCTATAAAGGATTATTTCATTATTACACCATGAATGATATAATTTAAGATACACATATTGTGTGCAAAATTATATTTTTACTATTCACCTAAAAATTAAATTATTTCACAAAATTAACAAAAAATCACCATTGGATAAATTATAAATTTTTATTTCATAAATAATATTCATTGTAACAAAATAGATTTCTAAAATAAGTAATTAAAAATATTAATATACAATTATGAATTTTATTAAATACTTTTAAATGAAGTTTTTTATAGAAAGGAATTTATTTTTTTAGTTTTTTTATCATGAAATTTATTTTTTGGAATTATAATATTTATATTTACTTAAATTAATCATGATAAAAATTTTATTTAATATCTTTTGGTAAAATTATTATTTCAATGGTTAGGTTACTATTCCCAACAATCTTGTTACTATTCCCAGTAGTCACGTTACTATTTCAATAGTCACATTACTATTCAAATGGTCACATTACTATTACTATGATCATATTACATCCTATAAATACCTCTTATTTTCATTTTTAATTATTCAAATCAATTCTTCTGAAGTTTCTATATTTCCATTTTTAATAATTTCTCTTGGTTTTCTAATATTTTTTTATTCTCTATAGTGTCAGTAGTGGGTGAATTGATTCTAGTAGTTTAGGGAAATATATATTTTCCCATTCTAGAACATATAATTTATATTTATTTTCTAGTTCTAGTGATTTTAATTGTAATTGGATTCATTTTGGAGTAATTTAATATCATTTAGTAATGAAATAATGTTTCTGTTGGTTTATCTATATTTTTTATGTCTATAATATTATATAACATAATAAACTACACATTTATTCATGAAAAAAATTTAATTTATAAACTATTGGTTGAAAATTATTTCCCCATTTAGAAATTTTACCCCTAAAATCTCAACTCATATTCTCAGTTGAGAGTAGATAAAGGAGTTTCTATTTCATTGTTTCCAATTGTTACCACATCACCTCTTCATACCTATGGCCCCTCCACAATAATTTGAAAAGTTGAGTTGACTTTTTTTGTATAACTTTGTCTCTATGGTCCAATATCTTCACCTCCTATTCATCATATGAGAGGACATTCTTCATTTGTACCACCTTGGGAATCAGTACATTTGAGGGATCAATTATATAATTCCTCGAAAGTGATACGTGGAACATGTCATGAACATGATCCATACTCGGTGGAAGTGAAATCTAATAGGTCGGAGCTCTTATGTGATCATGGAATAGAAATGGTCCAATGTACCTTGGGAAAATCATCGCATTCATTCCAAACTTCATGACTCCCTTTCATGGTAATATTCAATGAAAAATAATTTCTCCAACACCAAAATCCAACCCCTTCAATGGTCATCATCATAGATATTTTTCTAAATCTGAGTATATTTTATATGTATTTGGTTGGATTGAACGTTCCTTATATTCTCTTCTTCAAGATCAAGTCTAAGTAGCTTTCATTACAAAAATTCACCCCAATAATTTGGAGTTCTACATTTATTCCCAAACTGACCTTCATATGGTTCTATTTGAATAAATGAGTGGAAGTTGTTTTTATATGATAACTCAACCAATGGGAGATGTTGATACCATCCTCCTTTTAATTCCATTTAGAAAACTTTTAACATTTCATCGTGTGTTTGAATATTCCTTTAAGAGTGTCTAGTACTTTGAGAGTGATAGGTCATGCTAAAATTTAATTCAATACAAAGATCATGTTGAAAACATATTTATTATTTAGAGATGAACATTGGATTATGATTAGAGATAATTAAAAGTTGAACCCCATGAGGCCTCACCACTTCAATCATATATATTTTGGTATTTTTTTCAATAGATAAATATTCTTGAATAGAAAATAAGTGGGTAGTCTTAATGAGTTGATCCATAAAATCCCATTTCTTATTGCTTACATTGGATGTATTCAAGAGACCAGTGAAAATGTCTATCATGGGACTCTACCAATTCCATGTGTCTAAATAAAATGGTTTCATCATAACATTTGACTTTTTTAGTTGGTTTTATCTTTTTGACATACTATCCCATGCGAGAGATACTATGCAATCTTATTTTTCATTTTTTTTCTATCAGAAGTGCTCTATAATTTCAAGGTATATCTGGGTACTTCCGTGATGGATAGATAAATGAGAGGTACATGAAATATCCATTAGATCCTTTATATCAGGTTATTAAGGCATAAAAATACTCATTCCAAACCGAATCAAACTATCATCATTGAAGTGGAACTCATGTAGCTTACATTCCTTTACTACTTTCAACTTCATTTTTTGCACCAGATCATCCCATTGAGCCTCCTTGATATTTTATTGAGTATATGGTTGGGAAATAATTTGGAAAATGTAGGATATATTACAATCCATTATTATTTCAATATCCATCCTTTGAATATCCAAGAAGACAGGTTCATTCTCAATCTACATCATGAATAGAGTTTCATGTTCTTTTTTACAAAGGGCATCAACTAACTTATTCACCTTTCATAGATGGTATTGAATTGAGTAATCATAGTTACTGATTATATCTAACCATCCTATTTAATGCATGTTGATCTAATTTTGTGTGAATATATATTTTAGACTATTGTTATCAGTATATAAATAACACATTTCACCATGAAGATAGTGTCACTAAATCATCAGTGTAAAGATCACAACTACTAACTCTAGGTCTTGAATTGGATAGTTTTAATCATGGATATTCAACAAACATGAGGTATATACTATCGCATTATCATTATTCAAAATTACCCAACCCAATCCTTTCTTCTATGAATCACTGAATATCAAAAAACCATGTCCACTTGTTGGTAGTGTGAGTGTAGGTGCAATGATTAACCCCTTCTTGACCTCCATAAATCCTTCCTCGCATTCTTCCATCTCAACATACATTATCCATTTTTTTGATAAATTGGTTAGTGGGATGCACAATCATGAAAAATTTATGACAAAACATCAACCATATACTAAGAATACTATAGATTTTCATGACACTAGTGCGTCTGGTTCATTCCTCAATTGCATTTATCTTTTATGGATCAATTAAAATTATTTCACTTGTTAATACGTTCCCTAAAAGTTGGACTTGTTTCACCCAAAATTTAAATTTCATGAACATAGCACACATTTTATCTTTATCTAATGTCTCCAGAACAATCCTTTGATTATCTTATTTTTCCTCCTTCATCATGTAGTAATTAAAAATATTTTCAACAAACAGTACCAGAATTTTTCATGTTGGTCTCTAAAAAAACTTCTCATCAAATTCAGAAAGATTTAAGGGACATTAATATTCTTGAAGGGAATCACTATGAACTCATAGTTCTTATACCTTGAATGGAAATTAGTCTCCTAAATATCCTACTTATTCACTTTCAGTTGATTATGTTTTGAATGAATATATACCTTTTAGAATTTATAAGATCTCCATAGTTGACTGAACAAGTTGACAATCTTAGTAGAGGATACTTATTCTTTATAGTGATCTTGTTGATCACCCAATAATAGATACATTGCTTCGTTGATCCATCCCTTTTCATTACAAAGAGCACTGGTGCATCCCATGGAAATGCACTAGGTCATATGAACCTTTTTTTTAAATTCTATTATATATCCTTAAATATGTTCTCTAGTTTAACCAGAGCGGTCATGTTAGAGAATTCTGAGGTAGGAGTAGCACGGGGAATAAGTTCTATGGATAAAATATCCTCAAAATCTATGGATAGTTTGGGAAACTCATTAATAAATACATCAATTTATTCTGTAACAATTGAATTTTCCTATAAATTGATACCTTTCTTTGAATCAACCACTTGGGAATGGTTTTCTTCTTCATAGGGTATCAACAACCACACCATTGAGGAATTTATAAATGGATATTTTTCATCATCGTTTCATTTATATAGGATCATTGGTTGGTTTGGGATATGAAATGAAATTTTATTTTCATGATAGTTGATGTGTGACCTATTTAATGAGATCTAATCCTTTCTCATTATAGAATCTAAATCACTTACAGTTAGTATTACAAGAATCTATGGAGGAATCTTTCAACATACAATTACAATATAAGAGTCCAACACCTGGGTTGAAATGATTACACCACTAGGTGTTTTTACAAAAATCTATACTCCAAGATATCAAGGGTTTGATTCAATTATTCAAGAAACATTTTATGATATAAGGTAATTCATTGAAATAGAATCAAATAAAACATTTTCCATTCTTGATTGAATAAGAAGTGTAGCTTGTATGACTTCATTTTCATGCTCCACTTCAACAGTACTGTTGGAATAATATTTCCATTGCAACATTTCATTTAGTGATTTCTGATGTTTATTACCCGCAAGGACCCTAGGTATAGTGAAATGGATTGCGTAGGGCCTTTTCTACTTAATGATGAAGAATTTAACCATGGTTGGTGCATAAAAATGTGCATTCGTTTCCTCTATCTTGTTGATATGATTCGTCATGTATTCTCAACAATCTTATTCTTGGTGGACTTCTCTCCCACAATTTAAGAATTTACCTATCCATTTTATACAATTCCCATGATTAATCTTCCCAAATTTTTGACATGTGGGTAGTTAGATCCTATTTTCTCATTTTTCATTTGACCCACCATTTTTAAAATCTGTTCCTCTCTTTTAATTTTCATAACAATTGGACCATTCTTCGAAATCCACATCTACATTGAGATAAATTAGAACAACTTATTCATAACTCTTAATGTCTCAGTTATCTAGAGCCTTTAAATGGATTTTTTTTAAACCAATGAAGAATATCTCTATTTTTCTATCATTGTTGATAAAAAAACCCATGGAATATCATGAAAGCCTTGTTATGCTTTCCTTATAATACATGATAGATTTACCGTCCTTTTGTTTACGATCTATGAATTATATCTTCATATTTTGTATTATTCCACTGTAAATACATGGTAATAAAAAATTTATTAATGTCTTCCCACTCTAAATCATCTATTCCATACCTCGGCTTTGTGTTCATTATCAACGCCCACAATCGATCGGCTTTCCGTCTAAATGATATATGTATAGAGTCAAATTCTCCTTCTCAGAATAATGGATTGTAGTAATGATATGATTCATTAAGATAACCCACTATTCTTTGACCAGTGGATCAAATGTTCCATTAAAAAATTATGGTCATTTATACATAAGAAATCAATGGATAGTTGATCCTTATTGGGTGAGGATGGATATTCCATGTGGTTCAGGTTATTTTTAATATCCTGAGACAACTAGGTATGCATTTACATATTGTTTTGAACTCCCCCTCCCATGGAATTATGGATATTGTTTGACAAATTTTTTCATTCTCCCCCACAAGCTTCGTTGGCCTAGTTTCTCAAAGTTCAAACCATTTTCTAAAATAGAAATGGTTTTAAAATAAGTCAAGAAATCAGGAATAATTTATTCTTATAGGAAATTAATAATAAAAGAAAATATAAGGGTTTACATATGTCTATATTTATTCTAAAACAAATATTCATGGATATTATCATATAATTAGACTTATCATAAGGATTTTCAAAAACACTTTCTCACCCCATTTATTTAATTAAGAAAAAAATTCTCTAATACCAACTACAGAGACCCCACATTTTCTTACATGAATATTACTTCATTTTAATGTGAAACAACATAAAATAATTACAATCTTGGATGAAAAGGTTTTTTATCATTTGAAGATTAGGAACATCTGTTTGTTATACATAATAAAACATGGGAATTGATTAAAAATATTCTTTTTTATCCTTCTAAATCTCACAGTATCATTATTACATGTAGTCACCTGAGGATATACATTAAAGAAAGTGGTGAGATAAAATCCCATAAAGAAGATGAATAAGGGACATGAATCAATATAACATTGATGATCATAATCATAATCATCATATCATAAAAATAGAATCATCATCAACATGACAAGGGAATAATTTAATAATGTTATGATATGAGGAAATTCATACAAATTAAACATCCTGTCAAAGTGGTCAAATACCATACATAGTTGTGAAAAAAGAAAACATCTTGTTCACATGTACCATAGGTTTATAATCATAAAATAGTTATTTTGATAAAATATAGCATCACATCTATGAATTAAATACATCATCTCCTGAGATACATCAAATTACCCAATGCATTGGAGGTCTATATAATTTCAGACCTTCCCATCACATCATAATATTAAAATAATCATGAATTCTAGATAGAGAAGATTAAAATCATAATCATTAATTAACCAATAGAATGGAATGGTTTTCATAAAAATTTAATCAGTTGTCATATCATGAATATATACAGGGTTCCCAAATGAATAATTAAAAAAATATTTGGTATAATATTCATCATTCTTGAGTGAAGAAGATACAAATCATGAAGAGTCAAATATGCGACTTGTATAGAATTGTTATTTCAAAAAATATTTTTCTTTATCGTAAAATATAGTAGGAAACCTATATACCCCCAAATATAATGAAATTTAATTTAAGAGAAATTAGAGGATTATTTGTACAAAATATGTTATGAATGTGGGAAAACCCAAAGGAAATGTGTTGGGTTCAAGAATCCACTCACCTTAATGCATGCTTTTTTCATTACTTTTGTGCCTCATAAATAATAAATTTAGATTTAAAAAAAATTGATCCAAAAGAGAATTATAATAATTTATAAAACTATTTTCCATTTATAATCATTTTTATTATTTTTAATTTTCATTTATCAAATTTAATCATTGTGATATCTTTTTTTAATTAATAGTTTTTCATTTCGCATTGATTTATCTATTTTGGTTCAATGGAATGTATAGAGAGGTATGATTAACTCTAGAAGAATATAATACATGTAATTAAATATTTATAAATTATATTTAATTAATACTATCAATCGATGAATTTTTTTATAATAATTTAATCAGAAATGTGTCCATAGGTGGTAAGGTGACCTTTAATGGGACATTGTCGAAAGAGCGGGAAAGGGATGTATGAAATTTATATTTGTCATAAATATGATAATCATTGTAGGTTAACATCATAAATATAATAATAACTATTCAAGTAATTAGATTCATATTTTATGGTTTTAAACAGAATTGGTGAAATTATGAAATAGAATAAATAAATAAGGAAGAGTTAAAAAGGGATTACTCTCTCCTTAGTGTATCTTCACTTGTACAACACTATTACTCTCTTGAAAATTGGAGTTAAATTGATACAAAATGTCCCCATTTTTTATAATGGGTTTGAGAGTTTAAATTTTTGCAACTCCTCACCTTTGTAATGGGTGGGAGTAGTTCTTTTCTAATGGAAGAGAGAGGGTTTATTTTTACATAAGGAGTGGGTATTTATATAATAATACATTTTATCGAAGGAAAACCTTGAAATAGTGATTTCTTACATTATAAATCATATATAAATATTATATAATGGGTATATGACTTTAATCACCCTCTATAAATTTAATTAATTAGTTTATTAAAAAGGAATGTGGAAAAAGTGAAATATTATTTCTAAAGGGATAAATTTTGACTTTAGGTTTTGGAATGTTTTTTTAATATTGGAAAATAAGTATATTACATTTTAATGACTTATTTATGGAATAAAATATTTCATGGCCTAAACTCAAATTATTGAATGTATTATTTCATTTCTTAAAGTCGTGTTTTTGAATGTATTATTTCATTATGATATCATTAATGAAAAAATTTAAGACACACCATTTATGTGAAAAACTATATTTTTTACTATTCATCAAAAAAAAATGATGTATTTCAGAAAATTTAAAAAAGATTTCCCGTACATAATTTAACATTATGATTTCAAAAATGATATTTATTTTATCAAAATAAATTTCTAAAACAGTTAATTTTAATTTCTAATATAAAAATAATGATATTTTGAAATACATTAAAATACAGTTTATTAACAAAAATTTATAATTTTTCTTTTGTTTTTTTAATCAAGACATTTATTTTTTGTTATTATAAAATATATATTTACTTAAATTAATCTTGATAAATATTATATTTTTTATTTAATGGTAAAATTATTATTCCAATGGTCATCTTAGTATTCCCAATGGTCAGGTTACTGTTTCCAATGATCATGTTGATATTCCAAGAGTCACATTACTATTCCAGTAGTCAAATTACTTTTACAACAGTAACATTACCTCCAATAAATACCTTAATTTACTTCATTCATTATTAAAATCATTTAATCTCAAGTTTCGATATTTTTATTTTCTTTAATGTTTTTATTTTAATAAGATTTTATTTCTTCATTATTGTTTTTGTAGTGGGGGCAATGATTCTAGTAGATTAGAGAGGTCCATATTTTTTCATATTTAACTCTTCTATTTTATATTTTTCATTTAGTTTTGTTTTTTTAATTTTTTATTGGATTCATTGATAAATAATGTAATACTATTTAGAAATTAAATAATGATTTAATGGACTCTCTAAATTTTTTATGTGTATAGTATTTTCTAATATAATACACTAAAAATTTATTGTGGTAATTAATGTCATTTATAATATCTAGGTTGTTATAATCAACCTTAATTTTTGATTGTATGATAATTACCAAATTATACCTTTAACGTACTGTAAAAGTTTATTCATAGGTACTAATAAATTCATCATCCTTTTTCTTTGGATAAAATAAATCCTTCTCCATTTTCATATGTGGAATAGTAGGAAAGTACAAAATGTAAATTAATGATTTTAAAATCATAAAAATCCATAGATTCAATTTAATCTTGTTATTCTGTATTCAGTATAAGAGTTTACCATTTATCCGCTTCACCTTCCAAATAATAGAAATCCAAAAAGACTTTCTCATGTTTCAAAGAATGGAGAAAATCATATAACTTTTTAGTGGTACTGATCCTTTTCTCAGGGACTAGTGGATCAGAAAACCCACTAAAAGAAGGTGCATGTTTCTTCATGAAAGCCTTAATATAATGTTGTTCTTTCTTTGACTAAATTGTAAGTCTATCATGATTCATAGCTTGATAATGTTTTGTGAGAATACCAATGAGATTTTACATTCTAGGTCCCATTACATTTTATTTCACCGGAATATAATTATTTCATTGTCTATTTCATCCAGTATTAAAATAGTTCCTTTGGGATCCATCCATCAACTATAACAAAAAATCATAGTGTTATCAACACTAATCATTTTGGGAAAACACATAATCATTAAAAATTCCTAATGAAAGTTCATTACATGGACCATTGTTTTAACCTAGGATATTCATGATCCATTCAAATACATTATAACAGTTTTTTAAAGAAATATTAATTAACCAAATCATATCCCCCAGGAATATCAATATAAGTTCACAATAAGTGTCATTGTTATATACAAGGAAACGATCAAGTCATGCCCGACGTTCATTTTCCAAGGTTATTACCCTTAGGTACATATATACCAAATTCAATACGACATATAGAATCCATAAGGGGATGCATTTTTTCAAAAAAAAATAGTCCATTATTATTCTTAACATTGTATATTCACCAATACTTTGGATCATCCTAAGTGTTCTCACTAAATTAATCTCATCCTAGTTTCTAAAGGATAAATAAACCAATGATATGATACTAACTATTGTGACCTAGTATTTTCATACCAAAATATTACATATTTTAGAATAATATTTAATACATTACTAAAAAACACTAATGATTTTCTTAAAATTTTATTATATTAGGAAACTAGATAAATAACATTCTTATTTTGTGAACGAAATTAAACATATCCCACAGTAATCTTCCCACATAGTACTTCTCTTATAAATATCATATATAATACCTATCTTTATAACCTAAAGAAAGTAAACAAAAGAAAGGGTGATCTCATATTCCTAGTAAGGATAATAAAGTGAGATATCAACAATCACATAAGAATAACATGAAAAAAAGGGTATGATAACATAAGCGTAAGATTTGAAAACCATACCCTACATATCAAATTTACTAATATCACTACTATAAAAACGGGAATTAACATCACTATAAAAGGGCTTTAACAGTGCTAAAAAGCGCAGTAAAGCTCGACGCTGATAAAGGGGGTACCCCTTTATCAGTGCTCAACAAGTGCTTCTTTAGTGCTGATAAATGATTGTTTTATCAGCACTCCTTTAGCGCTGATAAACATATCTTTTATCAGTGCTTATTTAGCACTGATAAATGTGTAGTTTATCAGATCTTTTTTAGCGGTGATAAAAGCATGATTTATCAGCGCTAAAAGAGCACTGAAAAATGCCCTCTCTGCTGCTCCGATAAATCTGCAGCAGCACACCCGAACACCGAAAAAAACAGCATCTCAATAATCCAATTAAAGAAAGTATACCCATACAAAATTTACTCATAAATCATAAGCAAATTAGAACAAGTATACCCATACAACAATTATACTCATACACCATTAACACAGAATTTATAAGTTAATCAAGTACTTAAAGAAATCAATTCAGAATTTAGGGGGTTTGGGGGCTGTTCAAGGGTTTGGGGTGGCTGTCCCAGGGGGGTAGGGGGTGTCCGGGGGGTTTTCCAGTTCAATCCTAAGGCTCCACATGGGTGTGTTTTATCAATACATAAATCTTTGGACTTTTCTCTATCCACTATGCATCATGTTCTCAACCTCAAAGAAGTTGTAAGGTTTGTACACACACTGAGGATCACATACTTGGGGGGGGGGGATGAATCCCATTAATAAACCCCCAATATTAAACCTGCAATAGGCTATTGTAAGTGCATGATCAGGAAATATGCACAACTTAGTTGAGAAATAACTGGAATAAAACTAATAAAAAAATCATCATTGATCTTCAAATCCTTGACCATGATTAAACCCAAATTAATTTTCCAAGTGCTAAACTTTTACCAAGCATTTCACAAGGATCATGTCGAAATTATAAATATATAGTTCGAACAAGTCCTAACCCATCTACATCAAGACACATTGATTATCAAGTATTAAATCTTGATCAAACATACCTACTTCATCCAATGTTAGAGTTTCTCTGAGTACATCATAGGAACCACACAAAACATAAAATATACCATGGTCTCCCCACTATATACATAATTATCATTGACCACCAATATGTGAGTTTTATTTATACTCCATCATGGAAATCCACTTATGGGAGTTTTCTCATCTAGGAAATACCCTCAACAGTATCTCAGACCACCCATATGTGTTCTTCCAATTCTGAGGCATAAGACCTACAAGGATCTCATCCCTATACTATGGGAGTACCCTTATTTAGAGAATAATACTAGGAAGCAGATATTCTTTACCATATGGGATTATTATCATCAAAATAATAATACCTAGAAGCATATCAACCCTCTAATATGGGTGTATTCTCATTTGAGGCATAATTTATATAATCATCTCAGCCCTCCCCTATGGGATTATTTTCATTTAGTGAATATTCCTGATAAGAATCTCATCCCACTCCTATGGTTGTATTCACATTTGTGGAATAATACCTATATACATCTCATCCCTCCCCTATGAGAGTATTATCATTTAAGGAATAAGACCCATAAGCATATCCATCCTCCCAAATGGGAGTATTTTCATGTAGATATAAGCCCATAAGTATCATAGACCCAAACACCTGATCACCCTAGTATAACAGGCCAACCATGACATGATATATATGAGTCCCCCTGATAGATCACATGACAGGAACCCCCATTTAGAAGATCAATGCAATAAAAAAGCATTTTTTCGGATTTACGTAGGTCAGTTCTCGTTTTCCCAGAAAATCTTGTCCATTTAAAAAAAAATAGAGACCCTTTGAGTGATAGCGGCCACACCGTGCCTCAGATTGAGGTAGGGTTGACTCAGACACGTCACCAAGGACCATTGTATCGTTCTTATAAAAGATCAATGCAATCTGAATTCATTTGTTCAGATTTCCGTAGGTTAGTTGTTGTTTTCACTTAAAATCTGGTCCATTTTAAACAAAATAGACACCCTTTGAGTGCTAATGGCCACACCGTGCATCGGATTGAGGTGGGGTTGACTTTTACACGTCACCAAGGCCCCTTGGATTGAGGCGGGGTTGACTCATACAGGTCACCAAGGAACCTTGTATCATTCTTATAATAGATAAATGGAATTCGAATGCGTTCAGATGGATTTCTGTAGGTCAGTTGTTGTTTTCACTTAAAATCTTGTCCATTTTAAACAAAATAGAGACTCTTTGAGTGATAGAGGCCACACCGTGGCTCAAATTGAGTGGGGGTTGACTAGAATACATCACCAAAGACCCTTGGAAAGTTCTTATAAATGATAAATGCAATCTGAATGCGTTTAGTCAGATTTTCGTTGGTCAGTTGTTGTTTTCAATTAAAATTGTGTCCACTTTAAACAAAATAGAGACCCTTTAAGTGCTAAAGGCCACACCGTGCCTCAGATTGAGGCGGGGTTGACTCAAAAATGTCACCAAGGACCCATGGATATTTCTTATGAAAGATAAATGCAATCAGAATGTGTTTGGTCAGATTTCCGTAGGTCAGTTGTTGTTTTCAATTAAAATCGTGTCCACTTTAAACAAAATAGAGACCCTTTGAGTGATAGCGGCCACATCGCACCTCATATTGATACGGGGTTGACTCATACACGTCACCAAGGAATCTTGGATCGTTCCTATAAATGATCAACACTACTTGAATGCATTTGGTCAGATTTCCATAGGTCAGTTGTTGTTTTCACTTAAAATCTGGTCCATTTTAAACAAAATAGAGACCCTTTTAGTGATAGAGGCCACACCATGCCTCATATTGATGCGGAGTTGACTCTTACACATCACCAAGGACCCTTGTATCGTTCTTATAAAATATCAATTCAATCCTAATGTGTTTGGTCGGATTTACGTAGGTCAGTTGTTGTTATCAATTAAAATCGTGTTCACTTTAAACAAAATAGAGACCCTTTGAGTGATAGCGGCCACACCATGCCTCGGATTGAGGTGGGGTTGAATCATAAATGTCACTAAGGACCCTTGGATAATTCTTCAAAAGGATCAATGCAATCCGAATGCGTTGGTCAGATTTCCGTAGGTCAGTTGTTGTTTTCACTTAAAATCTTGTCCACTTTAAACAAAATAGAGACCCTTTGAGAGATAGCAGCCACACCGTGCCTCAGATTGAGGCGAGGTTGACTCATACATGTAACCAAGGACCCTTGGATCATTCTTATAAATGATCAATTCAATCTGAATGCATTTGGTCAGATTTCCGTAGGTCAGTTTTTGTTTTCACTTAAAATTTTGTCCATTTTAAACAAAATAGATACCCTTTGAGTGCAAGCGGCGACACCGTGCCTCTTATTGAGGCGGGGTTGAATCGTACATGTCCCCAAGGACCCATGGATCGTTCTTATAAAATATCAATGTAATCCGAATGTGTTTGGGCAGATTTCCGTAGGTCAGTTGTTGTTTTCAATTAAAATCGTGTCCAGTTTAAACAAAATAGAGACCCTTTGAGTGATAGTGGCCACACCGTGCCTCGTATTGAGGCGAGGTTGACTCTTACATGTCACCAAGGACCCTTGTATAGTTATTATAAATGATCGATACAATCCTAATGCGTTTGGTCATATTTCCGTAGGTCAGTTATTGTTTTCAATTAAAATCGTGTCAACTTTAAACAAAATAGAGACCCTTTGAGTGATAGAGGCCACACCGTGCCTCAAATTTAGGCCGAGTTGACTAATACACGTCACCAAGGACCCTTGGATAATTATTATAAAAGATCAAGGCAATCCAATTGCATTTGTTAGAATTTCCGTAGGTTAGTTTTTGTTTTCTCTTAAAATTTTGTCCATTTTATACAAAATAGAGACCCTTTGAGTGATAGCGGCCACACTATGCCTCAGAATGAGTCGAGGTTGACTCATACACGTCACCAATGACCCTTGGATCGTTATTATAAAATATCAATGCAATCTGAATGCGTTTGGTTGGATTTCCATATGTTAGTTGTTGTTTTCACTTAAAATCTTGTCCATTTTAAACAAAATCGAGACAATTTGAGTGCTAGTGGCCACATCGTTCCTTGGATTGAGGCAAGTTTGACTTGTGCACATCACCAATGATCCTTGGATATTTATTATAAAATATCAATGCAGCACAAATTAATTTGGTCGGATTGTTGTAGGTAAGTTGTTGTTTTTAATTAAAATCGTGTCCACTTTAAACAAAATAGAGACCCTTTGAGTGATAGCGGCCACACCGTGCCTCAAGTTGAGGAGTGGTTGACTCAAACACATCACCAAGGACCCTTGGATCATTCTTATAAATGATCAATGCAATCCAAATGCATTTGGTCAGATTTCTATAGGTCATTTGTTGTTTTCAATTAAAATCTGGTCCATTTTAAACAAAATAGAGACCCTTTGAGTGGTTCAACATTCTTGCATGTTGCTGGTGCATATAATCTGTTAACATGGGAAAATGACCCATTGTAGAAAGGTTATTTTATTTAATAACAACTACAATTGTCCTATGAGAATTTACATACAACAATGTTTCATCTTTTGATCCCCTTAACCCCTCTCAAAAATTACCACAAATTGTGCATGTCCCCAAGTTAGATCTTCGTTGTATTTGTGTGCAGTCATCCATCAGGTATGTGTCCCACTCATTTCTGAACACATCTATATCATCTTGTGAGTATGAGGGTTGTTGGAAGTCATAGTAGTACTGCAAAATAAAAAATAAAGAATTAATAAATAACTTAAACGAACTAGTAGTTGTTTTTAAAAATAACCCTTTAGGGATGCTGGTTTGCTGATGAAAAATGATCTCTTTCATAAATTTGAAAACATAATCACCGCAAGCATTACCGTTTGTTTGTTTTGGACACTGCAAAAAAATTTATCATCAGAAGAATAAGTAAATTGTGTTGATATGTGTTTGGATAGTGAAATTTTATTATATATACCCTGATATTTGTCCAGAAGTAGTACTTGCTCGCCTCCTTATGCTTATCCCCTGGCCTCATTCCTTTTTTTAAATGATAATGATACACCTCTCTATTAGTAAAAGATAATATAAATTATATTACTTGATGTTTAGACCTAAAACATAAGATGTAGTGTCTTACAGATTCACAAACTCTATCATGTGTGGTCGCTTTGATGGATATCCTTGCTTTGAATCCAGAAAATAAATCTTCGGAGTATCAAAGTCCACCACATTTAGAAACCAATTTTTCATAAAAACACAAAAAGTAATAAGTAATAAAAGAATTGAAAATATAATTGATATGATTTAATCGTAGAGTATTACCCCTGCATGGTTGGTATTAATACAAGTCTGTCATTTGTAATCATGCCTTCAAATGTTTTCAACAAGCCGTTCACTATTTCATCCCTTTTTGATGGCTCTATTTTTGTTAGGTGTGTTGATGTGATATGAGCTACAGGAGCAGTAGCAGTAGCAGTATGAGCTGCAGGAGCAGTAGGAGTAGTAGGAGAAGCAACAACAGCAACAGCATGAGCTGTAGGAGCAACATCAGCCACATCAGCTGCAGCTTGAGAGACTTGTTCAGCCTCAAGGTTAGGAGCATCAGAATGTACAGAAGTCATTATCTACAAAAGTGTTTGAACAGTTAATTCAGATTACATAAATTCAGTAATGATAAGTTAATAACATGGGATAACAAGATCTATATTACAAAAAAAAATATAACATGTTTACTGAACTCTCTATCTTTTTTTCAAAGGTTGAAGGGATTTGACACCTCTATCGACTATCCAAATCCCTTCATTGTGGTCTCCTCTAACATACAAAACATCATATGCATTGGGACCACTCCGAAAGGATTGAAACGTACCACTAAAAGGACCATCCTAAACTGAATTTTCATTGGAACCTTTAGTAGTTTTGGACGATAACAGAACAATCAACCACATTCTGTTTTCGGGGTCTGGAACATAAAAAACATGTACTGCTTGTGATAACATAATAAACTATTTTTCATTGTTCCCTTCTTTACTAAAATCAACTTTCACAAATCCCCATTCATCTATTTTAACACCACTATTGTTATCAATCCATTTGCCTTGAAAAATCATCAATTGGAATGTCGTATAATACTACTCCCATATTAGTTTGATAATGCCAAAGTATGACATATTTCCATAAATTAGATTTCTGTCCTTACAACAAAAAACATGCATCCCTTTATCCACTAGTGTAACTCCACTATATTTCATGGTAATATCATTATCATGTTCATATGTATAGAATGTATAACCATTAATTACATAACCACTGTAAGATAATACATACACACTTGGTCCAGTGGCTAGCCATCGAAGACATTCTGAAATTGAATTCGGATTTTCATCCAACTGCTTAAAAATATAGTCCTGAAACCATCTTATAAACTGGTGATTATGTGTATCTGATAACCATTTTTCAGCCCTCTATGGATTCAACTGCCTATGAATTTCTTTCTGAGTTTCAATATATGGAGCAACCTACCAACGGTTATGCAAAACATAAAGATGAGCCTGCTCCTGATCTGTAATACTTATTGTCACAACTTCTCTTCCAGAAAATCCCTCACCCTCAATGTGTCCAATGTGACGAGATTTCGGGAGACCAATGCTTTCCACATCAGATAGGTATTCAGTACAAAATTCAGTGGCTTCCTCAACAATATATCACTCCACTATACAACCCTCTGGCCGACTTCAATTTTTGACACACCCTTTCAAATTATCAATATACCGTTCAACAGGATACATCCATCTATAGTGCACGGGACCACAAAGTCGAATCTCTCTCACCATGTGAATCATCAAATGAACCATTATATCAAAGAATGTTGGAAGGAAGAAAATTTATAATTCATATAAAATGATGACAATTTCTTTTTCCATAGCTGATAATTTCCCTGGGTCTAAAAATTTTCTACATATAGCTTTGAAAAAGAAACAATGTTTAGTTAATGTATGACGAAAATTCTTGGGAAAAATGCAAAGTAAAGCTATAGGAAATAGATCTTACATCAAAACATGGAAATCATGTGATTTCAAACCTTTTAACTTCAAATCATTCATTGACACAATGTTCTTGATATTTGATGAGTACCCCTCTGGAACCTTTACATCATTGAAGAAGTTGAAAAAATTATTTCTATCCACCCTAGAAAGAGTATAAGAAGCTTGTCACGACCCGTCCTCAGGGCCCGTGCCGTGACTTCCCCAAGCCCGCCTTCCATAGGCCAGGGGCTGGCGACTAGCACCAAAGGCATAATTCCCAATAACTGGGAAGGCATTGCCTTTATAAAAGTAAAAAAAACACCACAGAGAACAAGAGGAAGTAATACACTAAGTACAAAAGGATGTCATGAAAATTAAATGGGCCAGAATACAAACCCAATCGAAATTACAGCTACAATAGAAAAAAAGTACAATAGAAAAAGGCAATAGATGGAATAATGGAAGCATCTCCTAGGTGTAAGTGAAACAGTTCTTGATGATCATGACAAGAAGAAATAGAAACCAAAAGGGGGAGTAAATCAAAATACCCCAAACAAGATAGAAAAACATGGTATTTGAGAATAGGTTAGTGTCTTTCATGTTGGCTAGACACCGATCCAATAGACTCCACAAGCAGTGATGGCCCCTACAGTTGTTGCACTAGTTTAAACTATCACCTGAGAAGCTGAGATCAATGAGTCCCTTCCCATCCATGAAATGAACAAACTCCATGATGGCCTTCCTCTGTAATGGGATTCTACCTTTACTATCATTTGGGTTGGAAATGACATTAAAGTCACCCCCAACAAACAATGGATGGTGGTTGGGATCGAAGGTATTTTTTTCAAAAGGATAATCAACCCCCCTTAATTTTTTAAAATACCAATACCATAAACCATTTAAAAACTAGACATTTTAATTTATTTTGAAAATCATTCCCAAAAAAATTCAATAAACAAACACATGCCAAACCATTTGGAATTTTATTTAAGGAATCAAGTTATCTTTATTTTAAACCATGATTATCATTTATAATATCAAATCCACCAACGGTAGAAGGAAACCTAATTTATTTCAATGAAAAAGGTTAATTCACAACAAGATACCATCCATTCCATATATTATTTTCATTAATGGGGTTATTTTGTGCTTCAAAATGATCAAAACATGTCTAACAAACTTCAAATGGATAAAATATGAATCTATTAAGCACATGAATCCCAAAAAAAGATATAGTATAGAAACACTAAATTGGAATATGAATGAGTATGCTCAAATGAAGAACATCATACATCTCCAACTACATCGATGCATTCTTATATACAACGACAACACGAGCTAGATAGTGGCCCTCAACAAGAACATCATACATCTCCAAATAAGATACTATAACCACTAACCACGAAGAACATCATAATATGGAAATATACTAAGAACACATCCCTTCACCCAAATAATAGACTACAACCACTAACCATGAAGAACCACTAAGAGCATAATTTAAATAAGAGATCTTATGATCATCACTTAGGGGATTCTTAGGAATATCCCCTAATGAAACTATTTATAATCTCATATGGTATAATAAAGGGAACATTATTTAGGAAATAAAGAAGATATCATATTCCCATAACATAGGGACTTCATATTCTCATCACCTAAGGAAACCTAGGATTATCAGCTAGAGTTGAATGTTTTCTGAATTAAGAGTGGTCATAGGTTTATATCTCGGTAAAGGAAGTCACATATTTGAATTTTAGAAGAGGGAACCACCCGATACACTCATCACATAAGGGGTGAGCATAGTTTTATAGCCACCATTTCCTTTTTATCCACGAAGTTATTCAATTCCCACCAAACCCTATTCAATTTCATTATTAACAACTATATTCTATGCCACTGGGAAACTAAAAGGAAAACCCATATCAACTAACGCTGTCACCTCCCACAATAACCCACCCATTACATCTTTTTAACAATGTAAAGGTTGATTCTTCCCCACTACACGATTTACCACCTCAACCATCTCACATTTCCCCCCGATGGAATCTATCACAACCAAACTAATAAAAAACTTCTCAGAAAACCCCACCAAAAAACAATGATGATTTTCAATAATAAAAGTAAACAAGCACCATGTTCTTGAGAAATATAATGAAAATTAGTTATCACTTGTGAATCAACCCCTTTACATCATTTTCCATCAAGTATGGTCCATTTTCTTCAATTGGTCAATCCATAATACTCACACATAGAATAAAAAGCATGTTAAAAAAATGATATACAAATGGGAGAGGAGAACAATATTGAGAAAATATTTGGAAAACATTAATTAAAAGAGGTCTGGAAAACTGAAGCTTGAAAGCGTTGTGGGCGGCGGAGGTCTGATAAACTGAAGTTCAATGGCGGCGGAGGTTTAGAAATGCAAACTCAGCGGGCGGCGGGGGTCCGACAACGAGAACTGAGGGCGGCGGAGGTCCAGCAACGTGATCTTAGCGGGCGGCAGAGGGGAGTCGCAGGGTTCCAGTACCATGAGAGCTTTAGGTCGCGATAAAATGAGGGCAATGTGCGACCGACATTATCAAAAAATGCATTATGGTTTTATCAGCGCTAAAAAATCACTGATAAAGACATCCTTTATCAGCGCTGATAATAGTACCCTTTATCAGCGCTACAAAAGTGCTGATAAATCCCTACTGTATCAGCGCTACAATTTTAGCGCTGATACAGGGGTTCTATATCACTATATTTCTAGCACTGATAAAGGGTCATTTAATCAGCGCTAAAATTTTAGCACTGATACAGGATATATTTATGAGCGCTTTTCTAGAGCTGATATACGGCATCTTTATCTGCGCTAGAAAAGCACTGATAAAGACTCCCTGTATCAGTGCTAAAATTGTAGCACCGATACAGTAAGGATTTATCTGCGCTTTTCTAGAGCTAATAAAGAGTCCCTATATCAGCGCTAGAAAAGTGTTGATAAAGATCTCCTTTATCAGCGCTAAAATTTTAGCGCTGATATAGGGTAACCATTATCAACGGTTTTGCTTAGTGCTGATATAAGGGGGCGCTTCCCTTTACTATTTTTGTACTAGTGTATTGATATATGGAATAATGTTTTGAAATTCATAAGACATGAGTCACAAAGAATAAAATAGTCATTTTGATCATAACATAGTCATAAGACATGGAATTTTAGCATACACATTGACATTTTAAATCATTTCCATGGTAGTCAAGGATATTTTCTAGGGATATCATAGTGGATTGGGATGACTACCCAAACCATTATAGTAGTCAAAGTTCACTCCCATGCCCATAATAGTGGACCAGTCCCCATAATGAGTTAGGTTCACTCCCCATTCCAACATTATCTATCTCTTTAGATATAAATAATTTTTATAATTTGTTAGTGGGAGATATTGGTCCCACACTTCATATAATGAAAATAATACATATGTGTTCTATAAGAACATAAACATTCACCATATCAGAACCCATGAAAGGAAGTATGTTCCATATAAATTACATTATAACATAACCCATAGAAATTAAATTGGTTTTATAAATATTTAATCATATCAAAAAATTTCTAAAATAAATATTTTTCATATAAAATTCATCATTTCATCATAGCATGAACCATGTAGAAAAGAAATGAGTATTATAACCATTTCACCATGGAATTACCCATGAAAGAGAAACAGGTTTCATAAACATCAATTCATCATAAATATATACTATTTTGATAAATAATAATAATGGTATACTTGAATTATATCCCCCTTGATGCATAAGTAATATAAAATAATTTCTGCTTTGTTGGAAAATGATTTTGAAAGATTGCATAGTGCATTTCTTGAGTAAAATTTCCATTACACTTTGGAAATGAAATTTTTAAACTAAAAATTAATAAAAAAATTTCAAAATACATTTTTTGAAAATAATCATATGTTTTGATAATTAAATATTTAAATAAATTATTTTTCATGATATTGTAGAATTATATTCATTTCATACAGGTTAAAACAATGATTTATTTCACATTTTTTTTGTAAAAGAACAACGGGCATTGTATGGAAATAGAATGAATATATCTTTTAATTGTTTAAAAAAAATAAAAAAGAAAGAAAATTGATTTTAAATAATCATATTGAAACATTAAAAAAAATTGAAAATATTTTTAGAAAACATGGATATTGAAGAAAAAGGGTTTTCGACAAAAGAAATAAATCAATTTAGATATATATAAAAGCATTCCTTTGTAACATTGAGTAAATAAATTGAGGAAACTAAAGATAATACAAGTATTATAATTAATTAACAAAATAATAATAAGAAGAATTTATTTATTATAAAATATATCATATTTATTAATTATCAAAGTCATAATTATAAACACTCTTGATAAACAATGAGATTGTAACATCAACAACTTACTACCATGGTATCATTTGAATTGAAAACCCAATGAAAGAACTATCATTGAATAGATATATAAATACCCTTGAGTTTTATTATAATAATTATAAAATATATTCATCCTTAGTATATATACCACATAAAATGAGAATTTGGTGAAAATGGTGTTCATATTACAAATATAAAAAGTGAAATAGAAATCGCTTACCTCGAGTTCTTCTTGATTTGAATGTTCCCTAATATAAAATATAATAAATATAAATTTATTTTAAATATATTAAATTATAATGGACATACTTATAATATCATATATGATCCTATTATAATGGTTTAACTCCCTTTTATTAATAATTCCTTTATAAAATCATTATTTCTTGGTGTTGATTGATTTGTTTTTCATGAGGGTTTTGGTTCAGTAGTTTCGGTAACTATAATTTTATCATTGTTACACCATATAAATAATTTTAATAATTTTATAATTATATTATGTATACATTATATAAATATTTTGATTCATCCATCGATGTTATAGATAAGAAAATTAAATACACTATTCATGGAGATAGTAGGTCTTATTTAAGTTTAAACATTATATTATTTGTTCTGACAGATAGAAAGAAAGAAAGAAAATTAATTATTAAATTTTATTTTAACATTATTATATGATATATATCATATATTATAATTATAATAATTTTTATTATTTTCCATGTAAAGCATTAGTGGGAACGAATTACATCGTTCCACGAGGCGGTAGTCCGTTGTACACACAAGTCACGGAAGTGTATCCCACACAAAATTGAACGTAAAAAATGTATATGTGATATTATATTTACAGAATTATATTTATGTTCAAAATATCATATATATTAATTATACTTATCATCATACCCAATTGTGAGTGTTGGTGATGAAAAAAATTTCACATTGGCTCACTAGGCAATAGTCTGTATAGCACATGAGTGACATCATAATTTCCCATATTATGGAATAAATGAAAGATAAGGAACATGAAATTATCATAAAATAATCTCTTTATATATATTATAATAATTTTATTATATTATCATGGTTAATAATAATTTTAGGATGTGAAAAAAAGTAAACAAAAAATGATTGTTTATGAACATTACCTCTTTTCAGGTAACCTCCTTATGTTTGCACCTAAAGAATTTCTAGGATGGATATATGATCCCAATAAGTATCCTAGTATGTGATCATTTATGTCAGGAGGTTATTTGGATATTCATTGGCTGAAACATGTGGTTTAGTAAGTGTGAATAAGGGAGAAGGGGAGATAAGAGAGAGTTGCCTTTTATAAGTGGTGGAGAGGAAAATCTTAGAATTTTTGGAAAGAGAAATGTGTACCTAGGTTTTTTTCACACCAGAAGGCTTGAAAATAGAAAATTATCAATACTAGAAGCTTTTAGGTCAAAATATATATTTTCATTAATAATCTTATAGGTGATAGGTTATTTTTATCCCTTATAAATTTAGTTTAATCCTATAGTAAACCCATCATTACTTTTACCACATTAATAAATTTAAATAGTATTTAATATTAATTATGATAAAATATTATGTTAAAATTTGAAAATCATATTAGTAATATTGATTAAAAATTTGGGATCCATTTTTTCAAATTAAATTCACTAATGTGGTAGAATTTAATTTATAATTAAACCCACAAACGTGATGAATAAGTCGTTTTCCAAATTAAAAATTTCCATAAGTATAGAAATTTTTAATATTAAAATTAAATATTAAATTTATTATGATGACCTAAATTGGATTAATAAAATTATAATTGAACTATTTTTTATTTTTAGTACCATATAAATTCAATTTTTAAATTGTTAATGCTTTAAAAGAAAATAAAATTCATAATAAAAACCATAAGTTTTCATTATTGACATAAAAATTTATCATACAAGAAAAGATTCGAAAATTTATTTTAATATAATATCAAAATAGTTATTTATAAAAATAATGTTATTTTCTGAAATTTATTTTATTAAAGATAAAAAACTAGTTTAAAATAATTTCCCTAAATGCGATGAAACCGTTTAATTTTTTTTTCAGAAAACATTTCCATTAGTTTGAATTAATTTTTATTTCATTTATTATTAATTTATAAAATAATTTATTCATTAAATGTTTATATATATTAATAATATATTTCATCTTATTCATACCTTCCATTTATATATTTTAAGTGATGATAAATATTATTTTTTGAACAATATATTATGGCTCTTAAAAAAATGGTGTTGCATGTTATGAAAGTTATCAAAAAGAATTAATTTATTAGAAAAAATATTATTCCTTAAAACATTGGGTGTTGTAGATGACCCATTCTATCTTTCACTTATTGATTATTGTGCTTCAAATATCTTCTAGGGTTTTTGAAAAACCTGTTTGAATTAGAGAAGTTGTTGGAAGTTTTATTGAAAATGTTGGCTTTAATATCAGCAACAGCCATGACTCATGTCTGAGTGATATTTCTACCATTGTTTTTATGTCATTGTGAAATAACCATAATTCATTTGGGAATTTGGCTTTTTTTGTTGCTGGTATGGTCTCCAAGTAATATGGAATTACAATCCTCCATCTCTTATAATTGAGCGAAATAGTCTATAGGGGGGTTTTTTAGTGAAAATTCCTTAATCCGTTTCATGAGTGGGTTGGTATATATTTTTATACAAATAAATAAATCTCCTCGTAGTAGTAAATTCGTACTACTTATTATTGTTTAAATTATTTTCTTGGGAAAAAAGACTTATATATATTACCCCTCTAACAGATGGTGTACCTCAATCCTTGAATTGTTGGGGGGTTGTGCTTTCTTATAAATCAATGCATCAGAAACAAATAGGTTTTTCACCCAATTATTCTTGATTTATTGAATCCACCATGCTCATATCTAGATGTTTTTAGCCTTCATAGAAGTACTGGATTGAGATTTTATTTCTAATTTGGTGATGTGGGAATCATACACACAATATCTTGAATCACTCAAAGTACACATACATTGGATCCCCTTGGGTTCCTTAAAACCTAATTTATCTTTTATAATGGTAGTGTTCCTTAAAACTAGAAACAATCTAAAAAAATCATTTCAAATCTTTCAAACATGTAATATCTTGAGGTTATAAAAAATACATATAATAATTTTCACTTCCATAACGTGAAAATCAGAATTCCCTTAGTTTTATTTAATATTCAGAGACATTTCAGGATTTTAGGGTTGAAAAAGTCACATTAAATACTTTCAGATGTCTTATTGGATCCTTAATGGAGAGGAAATTACATTTTTGAAAAGGTGTAATAATGTGGATTTTAATTCAAAGTCTGAATCCACATTTTGTTATGCAATACATGTTGGTTGATAGTTAATGTATGGTGCATAAAATTATTATATGGTATCATCAATTAAATATATATTATTTGAAACTGAAGGTTCTAGTTTTATTATTGATTAAGACGTTATTCTAATTTAAAAATTCTTAGAATAGTGGGATTCCCCAATTAGGTAAATGTATACACTTCTCATAGACCATGATTTTATAATTCTATACATAAGGCTATGATAAATATTAGGGTCCAAATAAATGATATCATTGAGATGATATTATTTCATAATATAGATAAAATAAAATGATTAGACCATAATATAAAGATAATTATTTTTATTTTTTGATCGAAAAAAATTAGAAAGAGGAAAAATGAAGATTAAAAAGAGAATAATATAATGAAATAAATTCACACTAATACCTATAATTAGTTGAATAATATAGTTTCCTCTATGGTAGTAATTCTAACTATAAAGGTGTTATCAAGGTTCTCTCAAATGATGTGTTGTTTTGTTGTACTTAGGTTCACTAGATTGGATGAGGAAGGTATTTCTCTAAAAAATAAGTACTAAAAACAATATATTAAATATATTTTGAAAAAATATACTAACTTATAGAAATTATGGGTGTTTTCAAGTATTATGACAGTAGATTTTGTACATTGGAAGAATATTGTATTTTTTCTTTTAAAAATTTCATATATCAAACAAAATTTTATTTTTTAAGAAAATAGTTTTTGAAGGAATAATTGATCTAACTATACCTATTAAATTTTTTATTAATCATTATTATTCAAATTAAACTACAAGGATGAAACGAATAAAACCCTGGGATAGCTTTATAATATGCCACCAAACACTCTAATTTAATTAGATGATCTAAGGATAGATTTTGGATAGAGATAAATTAAGCATCATATTCCTATTAAAATAATAATTAATTAATTGTTTTTTAATTTATTTTAATCCCTAAATTGATATCGGGATTTTTATTTTTCAATTAAGATCATGCTCTCCCAATTTCTACATTACTCGATCTCATGAGTTTTGTGTTATTTGATCAATATATTGAGTGAATATTTTAAATTAAAAACTAAAATCATGGATCATATTAAATGAATTAAAGTAATCACATTGATTCAAAATAAATAAACTTATAATCTTTATATGTAGATTAACAGCTATGAAAAAGCCACTCTTCTATGGGAGTGTAGTCATCGTAGAAAATAATTACATTAGAAAATATATCGAAAGGATTTAACATAATAAAATTTATACTCTTGATTTAAAAACCAATTTATTTAGTTATATAGTAATAAGTATTTATAAAATAGAATAAATTGAAGATAAACTATGATGTTTATTATAAAAACACAAACATTAAAACAAGAAGAAGATGAATAATAAGGCATTGAGTATGGGATCCTTACTTTAAGAGATATCCATCTTGAAATTCATATATAATTCATGTGAAACAACATACCCCTCTCTATAAATATACTAATTAACTAAAAAACTTAAAAGGAGAAAAAGACATTTATTGAGTTAAGAAGAGGTTAGAGTTTTTAGAATTTATGAGTGTGAATGGAAAGTTAATCCAAATTTGTTAATAAAACATTACCAAAAATTTTACCCTCCAAAATGTGTGAACAATCTATCCATAAAAAGGGATATTTTTTGTGTCAATTGGTTCATCTATATTCTATAAGAATTGAATCCCAAATATTCCCTAAATAAGAATATATTTTAATATTAGAGAAAATTATGTCATTTATTATAGAAAAACTATTTAATAAAAATTTGTTTTATCACTAACTAAGATTTATTTTTCACCACTTTTATGTGAATATTGATGTATATACAGGCCTTACATATACATTTATGTTGACTATAGGATGAAAATGATTGAGAAAAGGCCTGGTGTTACATGATCGAATGTAGCCACTTGTATGGAAAACATTGAATGAGTTGGATCAATTCGATATCCCTCAACAATAGATATATATCATGGGCCAATAGTTTTAGGATAGACTCATGTATTTTTTCCTTTTATTTAATTCTATTTATGTTCTTGGCCTAGTGGGTGACCAGTTTCCTTATGTTTTACATTAATTTTATTCTATATGTTGCGTTACATTTATTATAGTATGATTCTATTTATATTTTTTATTTATACATTCTTTGATGTATGTTATAGATGTGTAGGTAATTAGTTCATTTTCATTGTTATTACACACTAATCTAATGGTATAGAATCACCATTATATCATTCTAATCCCTAACTACTAGTCAATGGCCTCTATCATATGGGTAGGTGTGGTTGAGTCCTTATTTTGATTTAGATCATGTGATGGGTCAGGTAGTCCTATGTAAGTTAATGAAGAAATGGTATCAGAGATTTCTTATTATATGATTTGGGTAGTTGGAAGATAAATGGTCTAGGTATTTTTTGGTGCATGTGATGGATGCCAGAATGGGTTGTTAGAAACACCAATTCTGGTATAATTTCTTAGATACCAAGGTTATTTGATTTCTATTTTTCGTTTTGATGTTAATGTTGTGTGAATTTCACCTTGGGTGATGCACATTATTTTTCTGGATTATTGAATGATGATATACGAGTTTTGGTTCTTATATTGATGATAAGGGGCCTATGTTCATGCGTCATTATAGGCACATAAGGTCCTTATGATATCTTCATAATTGTATGTATTTTCACAAGAGATTGTGTTTTATGTTTTTGATGATTCAACAAAAATTTATATGGGATTGTCCCATATATCCTCTTGGTGGAATTCTATCAAATAGGACACACATAATTTTCTTCTCATAACATGTTATGTGGATCTCATGATGGGATGTTCTCTGGTGGAGGAAATATAAACCCTTCCTTGAGGGATTCATAGAGTCTCATGTTGGTTGGTTTGGAATGTTTGGATTCATGGATACTATGGTTGGATTGATTGATAAAATGATTTATATGATAAATTTGGAATGAGATCATGTTACAAGAGTTTTTCTTTTTCCTTGATATGTTATGTGGTTATGATAAATAATCCTTAGGCTTTTGAAGTTGAGTTCATAGAGTCACCTCGAATTTGTTTTTTTGGAGAGTGAACATTTATTTTGATTCATGTCCTTGTTTTCTTATTGTTTCACTTTGGGTAGCACTGTGAGAATGTGGTTAGGAACTCATGGTATTGGATTGACCCCTAAGTGCATGGAGGATCATTTTTTTGATCATGGTATGAGGGAGATGCCTAATTTTTTTAAAAGGTGTTTCGAGGGTGATTCAATATATGGAACTGGCCTTTTTGAGAAGCATGTTTAGTGATTTATGAGTGTTATTCTTGGATCATTAGGTCATGGATCATTTTAGTTTGATATTCACTGATATGTTTTGGGAGGATCAATCTGAATTGAAGATGAGAATGGTGGTAAGAGTGGATATTTGGAAAAGTGTCATAGTCTTGTAAGGTAAGCCTTATGGAGGGGAGTAAACCATATGCCACTAAAGGTTATGGTCCTCATTTTAAGAAGATCATTTAGTGTAGGGGATGTCATTCCTTGTGATACAATAATAGACAGTGCTTGGTTTTCCACATTAATTCTCTAGTGTTATTGGTTTGGTCATGTCTATCCATTATGTTTAGTAGTGGATGGATCATGGGTTGTGTATTTTATTCTTTGTTTGAGGGGAAATGATAAGGATACACATATATTTGGAGAATCAGATCAGTCATTTATTTATTTTCCTAATGTTTCGAGAGTCATGGGTACCATGAAGATATTTAATGGATGATCTTGGTAGAGTTCGAAGAACTGGTGTTTAGGGTGACGTTTAGTTGATGGATGACTACTAAGTCTTCTTGGTGGAGAGAAGCTTTTAATGGTGGTTATTTTTTCATGAAAATAATCATGATGATTTTAGTAAATCAAGGTGAATTTGAATTTTCTAAATTTTATGGTGTTTTAGATGAAAAACCGTAATTTATCATGATATAAAATCTTAGATAATTATTCTAACAACTTTGTTAGTCACTGAATAGGGTGTGTACTCTAAGGTAGGAATTTGGTGGAATTTTGATCTGTTAGAATTTGGGAAGAATATTTAATAATATATTATTATTATTATTTATATTTATGTGAGTGAATGATGATATCTTACATTTTAATCCACTGATTTTGATTCTGACATCATGGTTAAATCAAGAATTAGTGGGTTTTCCTCGATAACCCATACCCTTGTGTTCGGGGTTGGGGATGGGGTTAGGGTAAGAACCCCTTTTTATTTTCATTTCTTTTCTATTAGATTATATTTTTTTCTTTTCTTTTTATACTTTACTTCAATTTATCTCTCATGTATGTCCCACCCACACTTTATAATTTATTAATAATAGTAAAGAGAGGGATATGGGTAGATTAATTGAGAGAGAGGGATAAGGAGGTGTCATCACATAGATCTTTTGAATTGTATCATCATAAGAAAATTATGAATCATAAATATAAGTAAACCATTGGTGTTTTACACCCAAAGGTAGGAATTTTTTAATGTTTTTCCACAAATCCCTATAGTGTGTATGTTCTTAAATTTTAATCTTGTTGGGTTATCGAGGACCCCTAAAGGGTCGATCAAGTCGTTTTGTGGATAAATAAGGGGTTTATGAGGATCTTGAGGGTTTACCATTCAAAAAAAATAATCACACAATCATTGGATTCAATAACTCATGTCATGTGTTCTTCCTATTTGGGGAGGAGTATGTTTTCAAGAATGTATGCCATGTTGTCTAAGTAAACTATATTTAGTGGGACGTAGATAAGTGGCAGGTTACTTTTCCAGGCATCCCATGTGAGGGGGATATTGTCGTATAGTATTACAAAGACATACTTCAATTTTACCCTATCCATTTAGTAGTACATGGACAATCATTAGGTGTGATGTGGAATTGTAAAAGTACATGGACCATTGTGGATTTGAGAGCATACACCATGTATCTTTTAATTCATGGGGTTCAGATGTTTTTGTGTCTCAGAGATGTAATTGGGAATAAGGGGAATTCATTATGTGTGTTTTTTCACAACTATCATGATGGTGTAATCTTTTAGGAATCTAGAGGGTTTAAGGATAATATTTTGGATTGATAGAGTTTTGTGGGAGGTTTTATTGGAGGATTCGATTTGGAATCCTCATAAGGGTTGGGTAGTGAGGTGATTCCAAATTGTCAGTTGTTCCCTTATTGGATGCATTGGATTGAGAATTCAGAGTAAGTTATCTAAGGATTTTAAGATAGACCCTACACGGTAGGATCAATTTGATTCATGGATGAGATTCATTGGTCAATTCTACAAGTCATAGTTCATTATAATCCTTGGGGTTGTGTTTGAGTTGTGAGGTGGTAAGCATGATTCGGTACCATTGAGTAGGGTTTTAGATTGGTCTGAGGTATTAGTTTTTGGAATTCCCACATGTGAATTTTCAATCATGAGGGTTCCCTTGTATTATTGGTATCATTCAATGTAGGGTTATAAGTTTAAGAGTTCAATTGTGGTTTGTTTTAGATGGTTTGTCATAAGGTTTGGTTTTTCTAAATGATCCCCTTATAGGATATATCTCTCTATGTGAGATTTTTATGACCCCTCAGGGTTCCTCATGGGTTGTTAAATGTGAGAGGGTTGAAACTGGTTTTGATTTATTGATTATGGGCCTGGGTATTATCGAACTCTAGTTATTGAGATTTTAGGAAGGGAGGTTTAAATTTGTTCTTGTCCAGGAGTAGACGAGTTATGAGACCATTAGGAATATAATGGAACTTGAATGGGCTTTTAGATTGATTCAGAATCACTATTTTGTTGTTTGGTTGGTTTGTGGTGGGTATAGAGAGATAATGAATGATCTAGATGAGTAAATCCCCTATAGTTTAGATGATACCCCTTTCTAGGAGTAGAGGACTAAAATGGTTGTTATGATATCATGACCCAACATTGAGTAACATCCGGGCCATGTAGTGTTGTGTTAATATGTTGGTTTAACTTCACATAGTTCTATAAGACTTATGGGACATGGGTGGGTTATCCCATGGTCAAAAGGATTCATTACCTCTAGTTTAGGTCATACTATTGGAGTCATAGAGGCCAGTAGATGTTCTTCTCTATCTTGGATTCCTTGGATGTGATCCTAGGGTATCTCATTCATGAAATGGATTAGTTGGATGCATGGAGATCCCTCTTTATCGAGTGGATTTGGTAGATTATTTTTGGTATGCCAAACAATGTGCCATAATTCCCATAGCTTTGATAAGTGAAGGGGTAAATCTACCTCTTGATTTAGACTTGAAACCAATATTTTTTTTCTTTTCGGATTTATTCCTTTTTTTATTTAGGTATTTTTGTAGTCTTTTTCTTCTAGGATGGGAATATCACATGTTATAACAACAGATGTGAAGATGGTCGATGGGGGTGGCTAACGGAGATTTATTTCTCACCCATTGTATGTTCACCTTAGTGTGAATTGTAACCTTATTAATTATTTTAGGTTAAGAATATGATGTGGGGAATTTTCCAAAGTCCCAGTGTTGTATGATCAAGAAGATCCACTTGCAGGGAGTATTTGGATCCAAATGGATCATTTCAATAGTTTTGGAGACTAATTGTATGGGTTGGGATAGGAGTTATAGGAGATCCTCATGTATTTTGATTATATTATATTATATTATATTATATTATATTATATTATATTATATTATATTATATTATATTATATTATATTATATTATATTATATTATATTATATTATATTATATTATATTATATTATATTATATTATATTATATTATATTATATTAATTTATGTTGTTCTATCCAATGTGAAACCGGTGTCTATATTTTTTAGCTTACATTGATTTTGTAGGTTGAGTTCTATTTAATATATTATGCTTCCATTTTTGATATTTATTTATGCATACTCTGATTTCTATTATGGATGTGTATGTGTTCAGTTTATTTCCCTTATTATCACTCTCTAGTCTAAGGTCATAGTCTACCCACTATATAATTTTAATCCCTCATCTCTTGTCTAAAGCCTCTTGTGTACATGGAGGCGTGCTTGAGGTATAATTGTGAGATTTATTGGGGGATGGGTTGGGTAGACTCATGAAATTTTGTAAAAATGGGAATAACCATAATTTTCCCATCATTACCCTTAGGTTATTTTTCAGAGATATGGTTAGGGGAGGCCATTTGTAGATGTACAAACCCCCGACTCTGCCATCATTGATTCCCCTTTGATATAGGTAGAATTGGGAATAGATGATGCATTAATTTGTGGCATGAAATCCTTTTCTCCTACCCCATGATTTTTCTAATTTTCAATATTTGATTCAGTGGGGTATGGATTTAATTAAATATTCTACTACAGAATGGTGGAATCATCTAAAGACATGGGTCTTTGGTATTTAATGTATAAGGGATATTAGAGAGTGATGAACAATAATTGACTTCCACTATTATAGTTGAGGTATATTGGTTGGAGAAAGTTGTTGGTATTTTAGTTTAAATGAATGAAAATGATGTTTTTTGGGATATTGATTGATAGAAATTTCATTCATAAATATTCTTATAGAGTTCTATGAACAATTTTAGTGTGATTTTTCATGGTTTGACTCTCACATTATAACTTTATGATTTTTTTCAAGGGTAATACCAAATTTTTTCAATCAATTTAATTAATTATAAAATGTTATCATTAATTTTTATTTCATTATTGATGAGAGATAGGATCATATAATGGAAAAAGGTTTGAATGGATTATTGAGACCTTGGATTGAGGATGATAACTCATTTTAAGAGGTATGTTACACTAAAATGCATAGCCATATTCTTGTATATGAATGATAGTGTATACATTCAATGTTTTTTCAATTTTTCAAAAATGGAATGGGATGAAGAGTTCAATAGTGTGGATTTGGGTGACATTAAACATCCTTGACTCCATTTGAGTGCACTACTATGTGTTGTGTGATCTAGAAATATATGATGATTATATATATAAGTTTAGGGGAAATTAATTCTATTTAGATAATGGGTTTCTAAAATGTGTCTCCAAGATTATTCTAGGTGGTGAGTAGCCTACAATGGAACTCATTGATTCTAGTGTGGAAGGTATCATGAGCATATTCCATTTGGTGATAATGAGATGAACATTCATATCATGTAAGGTTGTAAATAACACCTTTAAGTTGGGTAGTGGTCTTGGTGTATATGTTATTCATGATAATTCCTCTATGGATTGATATAGTTTATTGATAAGGGTTCCACAAGATGATTGTTTAAGAGAACTCCTATTGGATTTGGGATATGGGACAGAAGAAAGAGTTATAGGAATTGTTTTCTAATGAATTGGAAATGAGTGTCTAAGAGACCTTGATTATGTAGTTATGGGTGATCCATGGGTGTTTTTATTAATATGGTAATGTATAGAAGCATTATAGGAGTTACAAAAAACCTTTATGTTTAGAATAATTTAATTTCTATGGACTTTCAAATCACTGTGAGGTGATTCATGTGGGTTGGAATTGTAAAGACCCTGACCAAAGTAACTTAGATTTGTTGCCTTATATTAATAAATAGGCATTGATACAAGACTTTAATCCCAAAGGACTAATAATTTTAGTAGTTTTTTGAATCCAGATTACATACATAAACATTACATGAAAACTTAAATGAAAAAAAAACATTTAAAATCTATTGGTAACATTGAAAAACTATTAGATTAACCTTGAGAGTAATTAATAATATTCAACTTCATATATTGGGAAGGAATATAAAATAATAAAGGGGTGAGATAAGATTCTTTATAATCGTAATTAATACAGTGGAATCTAATATAAACAATAAGGCTTGGTGATTGACTAAAATCACATTCCATTAGAAGATAATCTCTAACATGATATGGAAAGAATAAAATCATAATAAATAATTCCATATAATTAGAAACACGAGAAATATTATTAACCAAGTTTATTCTACATGTTGAATATTTACATGGATAATAATTCAGAAATATAATTATAAGGAAATCCATATGTCAGATATATAAAACATACCTTCAGGGCCTCAACCAATATATTTGAAAATGATTTTGGCCTCAGCCTAAACTATATCTTAAAATGGGAAAGGTCTCAACTAAGTTCATATTTGTTTTGCCTCATGAGACTTATTGATGCATCAAGGGACTATAGTGGGACCCACCCATCAATTTTTATTCCCAAATCATTCCTCATATGAATAGGATAAAACATAAAAAACACAAACATATTAAATTTTAATAACTTTTCCCAATTTGTAAACATAATCAATAACCATTCTGAATAACACAGGGAACGGTTTCAAGATAGATCATCCATAGTAAAACTAATAATAAATATTTTAATAATATATGTTAAATGATTATCGAGGATATAAATCTCAGTAAATATTAAAATTCAACAAAGGTGTTGACATATAAGAAAATACTCCAATAAAGTCATAGAGGAATTCTATAGAGAAATAACCATTTTACATTGTGAAGAAGAATAATTTTGTAAAACATCATTTCTATTTTTCATAATTGTCTGTATAAAACCAAAAACGGTAAATAAAATTTGAGGGAAAAATTATTGAATTAATAAAATTAATAGTTTCCTAATACAGATTATGTTTGGTACATTAAATTGGGTAAAAAATTGAGATGTGCCCTTTAATCCGGCATGAGAAGAATTGAGAAGTGAACATGTAAAACATGTATTCTACAAAAACAAAGATAAAATGATATAGATATAAGATTTTTGAAAATATAAACATAATATAGAATATTTAAACAAAAACAATGAATCATTATACTGAGGTAATGATAGTGAAAGAATAACCCGAAAGAAAATTGATGGTTCTAGTAGAAACCCTTACCTTATGTCTAAAAGAATTATGCACTTGTATAGAATGTCTGAGATAATAAAATTATATTACTTAATTAATTAAATTAAATAATATTAAACATATATTTTGATTATTATAGTTTTATTATGTTCATTTATATAATTTTGATGGAATTATAATATTAAATTTCATTGTTTAGGAGTGTTCGTTTCCTTGGTTTTCATGATATGTTTACCTTAACAGGTTTATGGAAGATCATGTAAAATAGATATAATCATCAAGAATTGAAATAAAATTTTATTAATGAACCAAAATAATATTGAATGACATTATATTTTTTTTTCAGATATGAGGATGTTTCAGTATATTTAACTTTTTTGATATTCATTTACATCATTTTGGTAGTTTTCGATCGAGATGAAATAGTTTTGTCTTAGTAATTAATATCTTGTATATATATATTGGTCCTAGAATAGTAAATAACATGTAATATATTTAATAAAATATGGTTTAACCAAAATTATAGTTTTAGGACCGGCCTTGATGGTGTTTATTGAAAATTAAAATGCATCGTCCATGATGTCTGTAAATTGACACGTCACGGGTTATGTTTACATTTGTAGAATAAATGAGAGGGAAATGGAAGTTTGATGATATATATTCAATTATCATGATATAATTACTGTTTATAAATGTTATTGTAGATATAAATTATCTTTTGACAGTGGAGGTTAGGGAAGGATAATAAAATAAAATAAATTGAGAAGTAAGGAAATGAAATGATTAAGGATTTTTATCTTTTGAATTATACTCCTTGGGAACCTCTTTAAAAGGATTGTTTATGGTATTTTTTTGAGACAAAAGGATCCAAGACATGGGTAAGGGTCTTGATAATTGTATTGGTTATAAATTTGAAAAATCTAAAATCGTGTATGTTGTGAGGAGAAGAAGTGGTGTGGGGTAGTATTTACATTGGATGAGATTAGTTTTTTAAGAATATTTTATTCATTTGTTTGTTATTTTGGTTCAAGACTATGAATAATTAGATAATTATGACAAAAAATATTAATCAATTGATGGTATGTTCTTCATTATGGTTCTTACATCATTAACGACTCAATAAACAGTGTATTTATTTTATAACGTGTATATATTGTAAATTACCATATTTCACTATTCAACAAAAATTCACTTATTTTAGAAAAATATCAAAAATTCATCCTAACAATTGTTTTAAGTGTTGAATTAAAAAATTAAATCCAATTTTTGAAAATATTTTTCTAAATATCATGAATATAATTTTTAATTATAAACATTATTTAATAATAAAACTCAAGTTATAATATTATAATTGATTTTATGGCACATAAAAAAATTAACTAAGTTCATATAAATTTCTCCATTAATAATGTGACAAAAAAATATTAATATAAGAATATATTTTCGGAAAATAAATTTTCTTTTAAATCATTTTATTAATTATAAAAGTGTAACTAAATATTTAGGAAAAACCAAAATACAAATACATAATTAATAAATTTTATAATATTTATTTACTTATACTATGATATAATTATATAATGCTTTCATTTATAAGATTTATAAATTTTAATTATACATCCATGGATGAGGTTACTATTCATTTTGGTGGTTTACTATTCATAAGGGTCTTATTACTATTCTTTAGGTCACGTAACTATTTCACGGGTATATTATCCTTAATTTCTAGAAATTAATCGTGTTTCATTAATTATTCAATTATAATGTTTTTATTGTGTTATCTATGTGATATTATGTGACATATGTTATAAGAAATAATTATAATAAGGTAAATTTTAGTTATAGAATTAAGGGTGGTTACATTCTCTGCTCTTTTAATAATTTCAACCTCAAAACATTCAGAATGTCACCTCATAAAAATGTTGGGTAGATCTTTTTCAAAATTTTATATGGTTCCCACATTACCTCTCCAATTTTATGATTTTTCCAAAGTTCCATTATCAACTAAGTCATATGATTACTCAAAAAATATTTTGTGGTGTCTAGTATCCTAATTGGATCTTCTAAGTATGTCAAAGATAGTTCCAAATCTATTCATTTATAAGTGAGATTGTGCATTGAGTCTATCATGTAATTTTATAACAAAGATATTTGGAACACATTGTGTTCTTCAAAAAGTCTAGGTGAAATCACCAAATGATAAGCCGTAACTCTAAATATACCTAGTATTTCAAAAATTCAAATGTACATGGGGTTTAGTTACCCTTATTCCTAAATCATGTAATACACTTCCTTGGAGAAAATTTCAAGAAAACATGATTTCACACTTCAAATTCCAAAATATTCCTTCGATTATCAATATTGAGCTTTTTACTACTTTGAGATGATATTATATTTGATTGAATAGTCTTTACCTTTTTTATTGTTTCATATACAAGCTCTATTCTTAAAAGATTCATTTCAATAATTTTATCCCCACAAGATGATTTACGACATCTATTTCCATAAAATTACTCTTATAGATCCATTTGAATACTATAATGGAAAAAATTGTTTTTGGAAAACTCTAACAAAGGAATATACTAGTACCACAATCATTTATGTCAAGTGAACATGTTATTAATATTTCTTCTAAATTTTTAAGTTTTCCTTTCCGATGTCTCATCCGTTTGACGGTGATAAGAATTACTCAAATGGATCTCATTATCAAAATATTTTTAATGAATTTTCTATAATTTTGATATAAATTTTGGATCACGATTATACACAATTGAAATAGGTTCTCCATAATGTCTTACAACATCATTAATATAGATCCATGAAAGGATCTCTAGTGGAAACCCCTCCCTTACAATGAGTAAATGTTTATATTTTTTTAGTCTATTAACAGTTACCCATATTGCTTCACTATTTCTTGAAGTCCATGGTACACCAGTGAAACAATCCATAGTAGTTTTATACCATTTCCTTATAGGGATAGGAAGTGGTTTTATGAACCCTCCTGGATGTTTTATTTCAGCCTTCACTTACTGACATACTGAACATCTTGTTACATAATCATCAATTTTAGACTCTATATTCACCCACTAGAAATTTTCCTTCAAATATCTATACATCATTGTGCTACCAGGGATTATAGAGTAATTCAATCCGAGGGTATCATCAAATAATTCCCTTTTTAACTCGGGTAAAGAGGGAACGCAAAGTATTTTGCAAAATTTCCTAATTCCATTCTCATAAAAAACATCTTCCAACCTTCCATCACACACATATTTAATTTTATTTTTAATATCTCATAATGAGATTGAGAACTTTTAATCCTTTCCCATAAATATGGGTTAGCATCCATCTGAAAAACTAATGATGTTTCACCCTCCTCGATAATTTTTATATCCATGTTTTCTAGATCTATGTACTTGGGATCCTTGTGAATTTTTATTTTGTTTAGAACTCTATGATCCATCATAATTATCCATCTTCTATTTTATTATCCTTATTTAGATAATAGTGTATTGAACAATCATAATCCATGAGTAGGTAGATATATCACATTTTCATCATGTTGATTTCTTTATCAGGGAATATATATTTAAAACTATTGCGATCTATATATATCCCACATCCTTCAACATAGAGATTGTGTCTTCATATATTTATTGCAATAATTAAAACTACTAACTCAAGATCATGAGGTGCATAGTTCTATTCATGTGTTTTTAATATCCTTGATACATATGAAATAACTATATCATTCTGCACAAGAAGACACATGAGTCCATTCTTGGATTCATCTCTATAAAAAACAAATCCTCAATTTCCAAATGGTATATTCAATATTGGAGCATTAAATAATATATTTTTGAATTCTTAAATAAATTCTTCACATTATTTTGTCCATACAAACTTAACACATTTATGTGTATGCTTGGTTAACATGTTAGCTAATTGGGAAAAATTCTGAACAAAACATCAATAGTAACCTTCTCAACCAATGAAACTACATAACTCAGTTATGTTTTTTCATATAGGTCATTCCAAAACCACTATTTTAAACATTGGATAAACTAAGATTAAATCCATATAGACAATATGGAAAAGAGAATAAACTGATTGAAGACAAAATTCATATACTCTAAACATCCCATATAATTCATTACTTCAAAGAGTCTTAAGAAAAATCCACAACTGATTCTCATGGTCATCATAGTTTTTGGAATATACCAAGATATCATCAATAAATACCACTAAAATGTCATCAAGATTTTTTTTATTTTTTTCATTTGATAAATAAAAATATAGGGTGATTTAGTCAGTCCAAATGACATTTCTATAAATTCATAACATCCATACCTAGCTCGAAATGTAGTCTTTTTAATATATTCCTTCCTCACACACTATTATTGATATCCAAAAAGAAGGTCAATAATAGAAAAAAATTGATCTCCATGAAGTTGATCAAATAAATAATCAATGAGAGGTAGGGGATACTTATTCTTTATTGTAATAGCACGATATCTCTATAGTCTATTAATAGCCTCATTGATATATCATTCTTCTTGACAAAAATAATAGGGGCTACCCATAGAGAAACAATAGGGAAAATAAATACATAATCACTAAATTCCTCCAGTTTTTTCTTGAGCTCGACAACTCCAATATAGAAATTCTATAGAGAGTCCTTTATATAGATATTTCACTAGGAATTAAATTAATAGAGAACTTAATTTCTCACTTTGGAGGATGTCTAGGTAAATCCAACAAAAATACATTAATATGTTCTTCTAAAATAGGTATTTATTCAATTTCAAGATTTATTTCCATATCTGTAGATGATGGTTCCTATTCCTCCTCAGTAATTTCATTTATAAGTGAAAATAAGGGTGGATTTATGTATGGCTCATATGATGAGGTTTCTACAGTAAATATAATGGATTCTACATCTTATTCACTAATAGTAATTTTTTAATTTTTTCAATAGATTTTCACATCATATTTTGATACCCAATCCATACCAAGTATTATGTAAAATTCAATTATAGTTATGATAACAAGTTCAACTACTAAAGAATGTTGATGTGTCATAAGGGGGATTGAATGATAAATCATTGTTTTAATGATACTTCCATTATGAATTTTGGTTGAAAAAATCAGTTATTAAATCAAAAAGAAAATGTCTGATTTTATTATAAAATTGAGAAGAAATAAAAGAATATGATTATCCAGAATAAAATAAATCATTGGATAAGTTTGGGTAAATGATTAAAGTACCTCTATCCCATCATTAGGAACTCCAACCTTAGCAGTTGTGATTTCATAAGCGTTGTCTTGCTATACTGACATTTTCTATTGAAATTTTCTTTGATGCTTAAGGAAATAATTTTCATATTATCTCATATACCTATAATTGTAGCATTAAACATTTGTAGATTCTTGCATTCCCATAAAATATTGAGCATTATGTCCTTTATCCCTAAACTTATTGTCCACTCCTTTTTTTAAGTTGGCACTAGGGTGTTTCCTCCCACAAGTATCAAATGTTGGAAAATTATAATTTTTATTCTACCCTTTATACATTATTTTCCCCACATCCCTCTTCTTATCTTATCTTTATTTAAATTATTAATACATAGAGAATTATTTATCTATCCTGATAGAAGATGAGGCAATATCATCATTTGATGAGAAATTATGGGACACCATTGACCCTCAGGGAAATGGTTTTAAAATCTCAATGAATCAATCAATATGGATCCCTATATTAGGTATATAGTCCAAAACATTCCTTGTTAACCTTATAATGTGGTATATATACTTCTCAAATTTTTTATACTCTTTTCAAAGACTCAATATTTTTCTCTCTATAACTAATCATTGCTCGCAAGGAAAATATTTTCCGAGGAAAATTTCTTTTAAATCCCTTCATTGCATATTTCAAATTTCATTATCCTTTTGGTTTTGAGTCAACAACAACCATCAATCATAATCTCATAAGATATGATACAATTCCATGACAACCTTCTCCATTTCATTACATTCCAAAGGGAGAAATAGTTTCTCTATGAAACATATCCACTACTCCTCTACAAATGGGTTTTTATTCCCATTTAATGATGGAGGTTGTTGTTTCATAAATTTTCATTACATTTATTATCCACATTGTGGATCATGATTCTCTGTAAAAGTAAGGTTAATTTTCCTAACCTGAGTTAGTTATATGAGTATAGTTATAAGTTTCTCAGAACTGGTTGTTGATCTAGTAGCAACATAATTATCATATGTAGGAGGGAAATACTTATATGTTATACTCACATATGTAACAGCCCGAGATTTTATGAAAAATATTCTTTTTAATTTTATTAATGTCTTGTGTTGTACGCTACACCAAACGGAGCTTTCACAACACGCATCCTTGACTTACCTTTCATTACATGCAATCGCAACCTTCCTCGATAGCGTGTGTAGTACGCAATACTGAGTTTCACGAAACAACGATATTCTATTAAAATATTATTAAAACTATCTGTTATGAATAGTAATAAGCACTTTTTAAATTTTAGAAATTTTAGCTCTCAAAATGGACTTCATTTTTGGATTCGGAGTATCGAATTTAGCCTAAGGTGAAATTTTGGTACTTTTCGGATAACTTTCATATTCTGATGAATAGTGAAAATTACTAAATTATAATTAAAAACAACTTTTTTAATATAAAAATAATTAATAGTGATAAATCATTAATTTGAGTGGTTTTAAAGTATATTTAGAATATGTTTTTACAATTTAATACAATTTTGGTCATTGGATGTAATTTCACATTTAAACCAGACATAATCAAGTGTCAATCTTTTGATAGATATTGTTTCTTAAAAACACGCTATTTTTTTAACAGCCGGATTTAATTATAAAATTAATTAATGAAACTTCTATGTTATGAATTTGGTAAAATAGACTTCATTTTTGAATTCGGAATATAAAATATAGCTTAGGAGTAAATTTTGGCATTGTTATGAAAAACATCAAGTTTTGATGAATAGTGAAACTACTAAGTGGTAGTTAAAAAACTGAATTTTTCATAAAACTTAATTTTACCGCTTCTGTGAATGGAATTTCAAAAATCTGAGAGACACGGTTGATGTCAGTGAGTAAAATGTGGTTCAATGAGCTGAAAATAATTTTTGGTGAATAGTAACTTTTTAATTTTATTTACCACGGTTAAAAGTAAATAGGGTAATTAAGGGTAAGAATGATATTAATATTACCCTAACACATGTCCTAATTCTATTGGACAAGTGTATCTCGACCAAAAACAACCTTAAGTATAAAATATTATCATTTAGGCCCACTTGGATTAGATTAGGACATTTATTATTATTTAATTCAAAGAAGAGTTTAATGATTTAAAATCAAAGTTTATTTACTAAAGCATTTTTAATATTGGGTTGTACATAAGATAAATTCGATTATAAATATTAATTTGAAAGCTAAAAAGATTTCGTACATAATGGTATTTTATTTGTAATTTTTAGACATCAAATAATGTAATTTATTTATGACACAAAGATGATGCAGTAATTATCTTATTAATGAAATATTGACATAATTGATATAATAAATACCAAAATAAATGTAATTTAAGACTTTTTATGAATTCCACTAATTTTCTAGGTTACTATGATATATTAGTGTTGATTTAATCAACTTGGTTCGAACATATAATTCTGTTATGACTTTCACAAAAATCATATATCAAATAGTGTCAAAATTGACACAAAATAGTTTTTAAATCTAATATTATATTATTAATTGTTATTTTATTCCTAAAAATCTATGGTTCGGCCAAATGACTTAGATAAGGATATATATATTAATAATAAACAATTCTGGGTTCATTTGGCATGTTATAGTAAGTGTATTAACCATATGGTGTAAGAAAACAAAAAGACACGGTAAAAGTTAAATTATTTAACTTGGAGTTAAATCTAATTGATAAGGTTAAAATAATAACCTAAACTTGTCTAAATCCTATTGGTTGATTGGATTTCGACCCATCCCCACTTTAGCTTCGAAATAAGACCCTTTGGAACCATTATAACCCGATTTTGATTTTAATATAAAATAATATTTTGAGATATTCCTAAGGTGCCCCTCTCCTCCCTTATAAAAGGGCACCTCCTCCCTCTCTTCCTCACACAACTTTGAGACTTCATGCTCGGCCAACCCCTGAAAAAATCTCTTCTCTTCTTCCATAGTATCGTCCTAGAGGTCCTGGTCTTCTTCAAAGATCATCCTTAGTTCTTTAAGTGGAGGCTAAGAAAAGGCGCGTCAAAAAGAGGTAATATCCATTACTGATCATTGTCAATTTCTTTCTTCTTCAACATCTTCTTCTTTAGTTGTTTCATGATAAATTAATAACATCAGTATTTCTTATATACTGATATGTTATTATAAATATGAAACAAATCTAATTAACCTTCTATCCATCCTACGGAAAAAGGAAATCACCGCGCGTGCGTACGTACGGAATACCGTCTCCACGCCGTGGTGTAATCTATTTTCCACCACCACATTAATTGGATGGGTATAATGGTGTAATGAGTAACTATATATGATTATTATAAAATTATATTGATACTGAAATAGTATAAATACACTTCAACACAATTCCACGACCATGGGAACGATATCATCGCTCGTGCGTACGTACGGACTACCGTCTCCACGACGCGATGAGATTCATTCTCCATGTTAACCATTTAAGAATGATTACAAAGTATATTTAAGAAATAATAATGAAATATATGACATTATAAAGCTACTGGATTTATGTATATATATATATATATGTATGTCATCTACTTACTTCCATTCAAGACAATAAGGAAAGGAAAACAGCGTTCATGCGTACGTACGAACTACCGTCTCCATGAACGGTGTTTTTCATTTCATTTATCTATCTATTATATATATATATATTGAATATATATGATATATAAATCATATTTTATATTCTGGAAGTATGTAAATCATGATATAAATAATAATAATGTCAAGAACAACAAGTCAAAACACCTACGATAAATGAAATGATTTTACCCAAAACGCTTCTTTAACATGGAATTTACAAACAAACGGGTAATATAAAGTCATAAGTGAACCATATATGATATCATAACAATGAATATGATTCGTTAATAAGTCAATGACATTATTTAAATAATTATACAGGAGGTTCGGACACATACGAAGCAAATCGGACCTAAGGTAAGGGAAAATATCACAATCTCATTTTTATCGGAGATTGTTTATACTTTGGTATTTAATGGGGTGTATTTTATCATACACATACATGTTTACTCAATATGTAATATTATTTCCATTCAACTAGAATTTTTTAAATCCTATTTTACCATTCGGTGAGTTTTTAGTAAAAGATATGAAAGGAATCTTTTGTCATTTTTCGTACGAGGTACTTTTTGACTTTTCCGACAAAAGTACAAGAAGAATGTTTTTTTTAACTTATACGGCATGAATGGATTTTTAAAACATTATTTCCAAGAAGCTTCCTTTACAAGTTTTCAAGTTTATTTTTAATCAACTTCTTTTAGTTTAAATTTGTATGACATGTTAATAAAGGAAAAATGTTTTTGAAGAAGAAAGGATATTTTCCTCAAGAATGGAGTTCAAGTGTTTTATCAAAATTAATTTCCATATAAGATAATAAAGGGTTATGTTTTTATCCGTATTATTACATTTATTTTATTATGTTATGATGGAATTATTTTTATGAATTCCTTTATCTTATATGAATTGTTTTATGATGTCATGATGTTTAAGATTCCCATTTGTATTACATGGGTTATGCAATGATGTATGATTTATGATTTTGTGGCACACATAAGAATGGTATCATTATGAGATGGGTGGGACCTATATCTCCCTCCAATGCATTGGGTAAAGATTTTATATCTCATGAGATAGACATGGCTGGAATGGTAGGTTATACCGGTTCAGTGAAACCGGAATGAAACGAGGGTTACTCGATTCAGAAAGGGACTTTGTCCACTAAGATTGTCTTGGCAATGAGTCTTGACTAACAAGAAATGATTCTCTATGATTATGTGTGAATGCCACAAAGTTTCATGTTTTATGTTATGATTATTGTGATTACATTTCACTGCCACGATTTATCCCATGTTATGAAATTATGATCCCTTTTGCAGGTTAAGATTTCCAAAAGTTATGTGCTTATGTATACGATGTGATTGATATTTCTTTTTTTTACCCTTACTGAGAATTTGAGCTCACCCCTTTATGTTTTCTTTTCCCCAGGATATAAAGAAAGGTTTTAGGAAAAAAGAAAGGATGATCTTTATGGGAGATGTTGAAGATCTTTCACCACGATTAGAAGATTATATTCCCAGTTTCCAAAGACACTAAACTATTAAGGTCCTTGTGTGTGTGATTTTGTAATGTACTAAGTATTCTGCAAAAGTAATGTAATGTACATGTACGTCAAGATACAGGTCGTTACAGTTGGTATCAGAGGAAAGGTTTAGTCAACCTTTGGAAACTAGGATGCAAAAACGTTAGTGAGATACCTAGAGATATTTCTAGGGTATGTCTAGGGATGTCCCTAAGGTTAAGTATACGTATAGGTTATAGTACTAGAATTACGCTAACGATCATAGAATTAAACCTAAGATGTTAGATATTGAAGGTACTCCCCCTTTATTATGTTGTTTTCCCTAGCATGATTTTTGCCTCTCACACTATTCTTTTTGGGATTTAGACGATGGCTGGAACCCGAAGGAACCGTGTTGATCAATGCAATGGGCAATGCAATGATTGTACTCCTGAACAAAAAATTTTTATGGGAGATGGAGTGCAAAATCTTATTGCTATACTTACACAAGCTATGAATCATTCTAGACTTCCAAATGAGCAGAGAAGGGAACAATATTCTATTGAGTCCTTCATGAGACAACGTCCACCTTCTTTCAGTGGGTCTTCTGATCCACTTGTTGCTGAACAATGGATCAGTACCACTGAAAAGATATTTTTAGTTCTTCGATGTTCTGAGCATGATAAAGTCATCTTAGAAGTATATCGTTTGGAAGGTGAAGCTGATCAATGGTGGAATCTTATCAAGAATACGAGGCAAAGAGATGAAATTGAGTCCATGGAATGGGACGAGTTCAAGAACTTGTTTTTCAGTAAGAACTTCCCTCGTATTCTTCAAAAAATGATGGAAAAGGAGTTTCTTGAGCTGAAGCTGAAGGATGATGAATCTGTTGGTATATACGAAGAAAATTTTACAAGACTTGCAAGGTACGCTTCTGGTATTATCATCCAACCTGAAAGTAATGTTGATCGATTTTTCAGTGGCTTGAAACCAAGTCTTCAAAGGGCATTAGCTATAAGAGACTTCATTTTCTATGAAGAAATTGTGCGTTGTGCTATCAAGGTAGAAATGGAAGTTGGTGTTACCTATCCATCTCATGGTTTTGACAAGAAACGAAAGATGGAGTTCCAGGAGAAATCTCATAATAATGGTGAAAAGAAGATGAATGTTTTCTTATGCACAAAGTGTGGAAAGAAGCATGGTGGAGATTGTCTTAAAGGGACTAGAAAATGTTTTAAGTGTGGAAAAGAAGGTCATCGAGCAGCTGAGTGTCGAACTAATGGAAAAAGGTTTTCTAATGATGTGAATAAAGAAAACACTGCAGAAAATGCACCACCAACACTTCAATGCTTCAAGTGCAAGGAAATGGGGCATTATTCTAATAAATTCCCTAATCCAAGGGTTAGTGATGACCAACATGAGAAACCACTGAAGGCAAAGGACAAAGGGAAGTCTCATGCGATCACTATTGGCGATGTTGAATATGAAAACGATGTGGTGGAATGATTAAGTGTTTATGTAATGGGATTCCAAAATAATATTGTATCATGGAGTATTGGAATATTTATGTATTGGTCTAATGTGGTATTCAAAGTGATTGAGATATTTTTGGAAATAAGATGATATGCGCAAAATGAAGGGAAAAAAATGAAATGTTTAACAGTATTCATGAGCTCATGATTGATATAAGGACTAAGTGATATCATGGTTTGAGTATATAGAATTTTGAGGATTTTGGTATGTGGAAAGTGTTAAATTTTAACTGCACTCATGTTTTCACTAAGGTATTCAAGAGAATACATGATTAAGAACTTTGAATGTTTGGAATGTGACCAACAAAACATATCTTATGATATATGGGGATCAACGATGGTATTAAATCTCTAGTAATCATTTTCACTATGTTATGAGAGTGGACTGCAGTATTATGGATAAGCCTAAAGATTGGAATGGATTATGTTGGACATAAGTTAGTATTGTTTAAGGATAGATTTTTTTTCGATATTATTGATGGGATGTTATAGTAATGTAGTTTTAGAAAAAGGACAACCTACAGGACGGGCGACAGCCCATCGCGTCGGACAAGGATGTGGGAATCGAACCCACAACCGAAGTGCGACTGGCCTTTATCGCCTACCACTAGCCTACAGGAAGTCCCTGTTTGGTAGAAATGAGTTTTATTATATTAAGCAGTATGATATATGAAGTATAAGTCCATTTTATGAACCATATATGATTAATCTCACTATAGAATGACTTATGTATATTTAATAACTTTTGCTAACCTTTTGTTTGAGATAGATGGAATGACCCGTCATTCTATCACATGATCTGCTAACACTTCACGAATAACAAATTCAACTTCATTTATTTAAGAGATGAAGTGTAAATTGTCCAAATAACGACAAACAGTGAGACTATACCAAAATCACGAAAGTATTTCTTTTAATTCCAATTTCATCAACTTTACGGAAATGATCTTGAAAACAAAAAATGTTGTCAGTGTGCTCTTATATCTGATTAATCAGATGGTACCTTAGATTGTCCCAAATTTATGGCTTTGTAATTGCTGGCTTTTCCATAGCCATGTTATCTGCCACTCTCCATCAGAACATGTTGGTTAGATTTCTCTTCCATATCCATATTTTCACCTATGTGGAAACCCAGTGATTAGTTTATTTGGGTAGCCGTTACGTTTCATACTTTTGTTGTTAAAGATTGGTTTTGATATTCCTTTTTACGATGTGGGTTTCTATTAAAGAAAATTTCGAATAGTAAACCATTTATAACCCCGAAGAATTTCGAGGGCGAAATTCATTTTAAGGGGGGTAGAATGTAACAGCCCGAGATTTTATGAAAAATATTATTTTTAATTTTATTAATGTCTTGTGTTGTACGCTACACCAAAAGAAGCTTGCACAACACGCATCCTTGACTTGCCTTGCATTACATGCAATCACAACCTTCCTCGATAGCGTGTGCAGTACGCAATACTGAGTTTAACGAAACAACGATATGCTATTAAAATATTATTAAAACTAGCTGTTATGAATAGTAATAACCACTTTTTAAATTTTAGAAATTTCAGCTCTCAAAATGGACTTCATTTTTTGATTCGGAGTATCGAATTTACCCTAAGGTGAAATTTTGGTACTTTTCAGATAACTTTCATATTCTGATGCATAGTGAAAATTACTAAATTATAGTTAAAAACAACTTTTTTAATCGAAATAATTAATAGTGATAAATCATTAATTTGAGTGGTTTTAAAGTATATTTAGAATATATTTTTACAATTTAATAAAATATTGGTCATTGGATGTAATTTCACATTTAAACCAGACATAATCAAGTGTCAATCTTTTGATAGATATTGTTTCTTAAAAACATGCTATTTGTTTTAACAGCCGGATTTAATTATAAAATTAATTAATGCAACTTCTATGTTATGAATTTGGTAAAATAGACTTCATTTTTGAATTCGGAATATGAAATATAGCTTAGGATGAAATTTTGGCATTGTTATGAAAAACATCCATTTTTGATGAATAGTGAAACTACAAAGTGGTAGTTAAAAAACTGAATTTTTCATAAAAAATAATTTTACCGCTTCTGTGAATGGAATTTCAAAAATCTGAGAGACATGGTTGATGTCAGTAAGTAAAATTTGGTTCAATGAGATGAAAATAATTTTTGGTGAATAGTAACTTTTTACTTTTATTTACCACGATTAAAAGTAAATAGGGTAATTAAGGGTAAGAATGATATTAATATTACCCTAACACATGTCCTAATTCTGTTGAACAAGTTTATCTCGACCAAAAACAACCTTAAGTATAAAATATTATCATTTAGGCCCACTTGGATTAGATTAGGACATTTATTATTATTTAATTCAAAGAAGAGTTAAAAGATTTAAAATTAAAGTTTATTTATTAAAACATTTTTAATATAGGGTTGTACATAAGATAAATTAGATTGTAAATCTTAATTAGAAAGATAAAAATATTTCCTACATAATGGTATTTTATTTGTAATTTTTAGACATCGAATAATTTAATTTATTTATGAAACAATGATGATGCAGTAATTATCTTATTAATGAAATATTGACATAATTGATATTATAAATGCCGAAATAAATGTAATTTAAGACTTTTTATGAATTAAACTAATTTTATAGGTTACTATGATATATTATTGTTGATTTAATCAACTTGGTTCGAACATATAATTCTGTTATGACTTTCACAAAAATCATATATCAAATAGTGTCAAAATTGACACAAAATAGTTTTTAAAACTAATATTATATTATTAATTGTTATTTTATTCCTAAAAATATAAGGTTCAGCCAAAAAACATAGATAAGGATATATATATTATTAATACACAATTTGGGGTTCATTTGGCATGTTATAGTAAGTGTATTAACCATATGGTGTAAGAAAACAAAAAGACACGGTAAAAGTTAAATTATTTAACTTACAGTTAAATCTAATTGATAAGGTTAAAATAATAACCTAAACTTGTATAAATCCTATTGGTTGATAGGATTTAGACCCATCCCCACTTTAGATTCTAAATAAGACCCTTTGGAACCATTATAAACCGATTTTGACTTTAATATAAAATAATATTTTGAGATATTCCTAAGGTGCCCCTCTCCGCCCTTATAAAAGGGCACCTCCTCCCTCTCTTCCTCACACAACTTTAAGCCTCCAAACTTGTCCAAACCCTTCCAAAATCTCTTCTCCACTTCCCTAGTATCATCCTAGAGGTCCTGGTCTTCTTCAAAGATCATCTTTAGTTCTTTAAGTGGAGGCTAAGAAAAGGCGCGTTAAAAAGATGTAATATCCATTACCGATCTTTTTCAATTTATTTCTTCTTCAACTTCTTCTTATTTAGTTGTTTCATGATAAAGTAATAATATCAGTATTTATTATATACTGATATGTTATTATAAATATGAAACAACTCTAATTAACCTTCTATCCATCCTACGGAAAAAGGAAATCACCGCGCGTGCGTACGTACGGAATACCGTCTCCGCGCCGTGGTTTAATCTATTTTCCGCCACCACATTAATTGGATGGGTATAATGGTGTATTGAGTATCTATATATAATTATTATAAAATTATATTGATACTGAAATAGTAGACATACACTTCAACACAATTCCACGACCATGGGAACGATATCATCGGTCGTGCGTACGTACGGACTACCGTCTCCACGACGCGATGAGATTCATTCTCCATGTTAACCATTTAAGAATGATTACAAAGTATATATAAGAAATAATAATGAAATATATGAAATTATAAAGCTACTGGATTTATGTATATTTATATATGTATGTCATCTACTTACTTCCATTCAATACAATAAGGAAAGGAAAACAGCGTTCATGCGTACGTACGGACTACCATCTCCATGAACGGTGTTTTTCATTTCATTTATCTATCTATTATATATATATATATAATGAATATATATGATATATAAATCATATTTTATATTATGGAAGTATGTAAATCATGATATAAGTAATAATAATGTCAAGAACAACAAGTCAAAACACCTACGATAAATGAAACGATTTTACCCAAAACACTTCTTTAACATGGAATTTACAAAAGAACGGGTAATATAAAGTCATAAGTGAACCATATATGATATCATAACAATGAATATGATTCTGTAATAAGTCAATGACATTATTTAAATCATTATACAGGAGGTTCGGACAGATACGAAGCAAATCGGACCTAAGGTAAGGGAAAATATCACAATCTCATTTTTATCCGAGATTGTTTATACTTTGGTATTTAATGGGGTGTATTTTATCATCCACATCCATGTTTACTCAATATGTAATATTATTTCGATTCACCTAGAATTTTTTAAATCCTATTTTACCCTTAAGTGAGTTTTTAGTAAAAGATATGAAAGGAATCTTTTGTCGTTTTTCGTACAAGGTACTTTTTGACTTTTCCGACAAATGTAGAAGAAGAATGTTTTTTTAACTTATACGGAATGAGTTGATTTTTAAAACATTATTTCCAAGAAGCTTTCTTTACAAGTTTTCAAGTTTATTTTTAATCAACTTCTTTTAGTTTAAAGTTGTATGACATGTTAAGAATGGAAAAATGTTTTTGAAGAAGAAGGGATATTTTTCTCAAGAATGAAGTTCAAGTGTTTTATCAAAATTATTTTCCTTCTAAGATAATAAAGGGTTCTGTTTTTATCCCTATTATTACATTTATTTGATTATGTTGTGATGGAATTATTTTTATGAATTCCTTTATCTTATATGAATTGTTTTATGATGTCATGATGTTTAAGATTCCCATTTGTATTACATGGGTTATGCAATGATGTATGATTTATGATTTTGTGGCATACATAAGAATGGTATCATTATGAGATGGGTGGGACCTATATCTCCCTCCAATGCATTGGGTAAAGATTTTATATCTCATGAGATAGACATGGCTGGAATGGTAGGTTATACCGGTTTAGTGAAACAGGACTGAAACGAGGGTTACTCGATTCAGAAAGGGACTTTGTCCACTAAGATAGTCTAGGAAATGAGTCTTGACTAACAAGAAATGATTCTCTATGATTATGTGTGAATGCCAAAAAGTTTCATGTTTTATGTTATGATTATTGTGAATACATTTCACTGCCATGATTTATCCCATTTTATGAAATTATGATCTCTTTTTCAGGTTAAGATTTCCAAAAGTTATGTGCTTATGTATACGATGTGATTGATATTTCTTTTGTTTACCCTTAATGAGCATTTGAGCTCACCCTTTTATGTTTTCTTTTCCCCAGGATATAAAGAATGGTTTTAGGAAAAAAAGGAATATCTTTATGGGAGATGTTGAAGATCTTTCACCACGATTAGAAGATTATATTCCCAGTTTCCAAAGACACTAAACTATTACGGTCCTTGTGTGTGTGTTTTTGTAATGTACTAAGTATTCCGAAAAAGTAATATAATGTACATGTACGTCAAGATACGGGTCGTTACAACATAGATATGGGTTCCATTACTTTTATTAGGCTCTATTTCTAAATAATGGCATACACTATGTAAGGTTATGAATCATAATGAATAATTTTGATCTAGAAAAACACTAAACATAATTGTAATGTTCATGAATATATAATATCATAATCATAATCATGGTTTCTTAGGGAAACATTTACTTTTAAATCATTCATAATGATTTGTAATGAAAACGTGAATTACCATAAGCATATACCCTAGGATTGTCAAACTAGGTGTGTAATATAGACTGTTTTCATGTACCCGGATACCCTGAGTCAGGACCAAGACACCTTGTCAGAGTTGTTAATCCTATGTACACTTCTTCCAGAACTACTTTCTCTTTTAGTCAGTGATGTATTTCTTGGAATACATGCATAATCTCTATATTAGAAAAATTCTATGAAGTTCTTCTATGCGTATCCACAAAGTCTATCATATGGTTATGTTTTATAATATATGTTTCCTAAATCTAGTTTATCTTTCTAGTAATGTTCTTTTGAAACCAAATGTAATGACCCCAACCCTAGTTGTGCAGAGTCCATGCTTTATATTAATATATTGACAATGATTGAAGACTCGATTCCAAAAGGTCTGGTCAATTTAGTAGTTTCCGAATCCAGATTACATTATTGAACATTATATTAAAAATTTAGAGGAAAAAACCATAGAAAGTCCATTGGTAATACTGAAAACCTATTATATTAACCTTGAATGTCATTCATAATATTCATATTCATATCCTGATTAATATAAAACATAAGAAAGGTGTGATCAAATATTTCTATTAAGGGTAAGTAATACAGAAGAAGCTAATATAAAAAATAAATCATGGTGTGTAACAATCCTTGGATTCATAAACAAATTCATAAAACACTAAGTCTTCAAAATACACTACTTTATTATAAAATATCTAGTAACAATAATTTTTTCCACCTTTGTGATTTAGATTTTGAAAAACTAACATACACGGTTGCATTGAGTATCATAGTTAATGAGACAATTTTTTTTAATAGTAACATACCATTTTGAATAGTAATATGAATAGTAATATGACCCTTGGGAATTTTAATTCATTTTATTATTTTATTGTCTTATGTTTATAAGATAATGAGATCCTGATTAATTTTTCTAAGTGAAATAAATGACTTATTGTTTTAAAATTCTTATTTTTTATATAAATTATTCTTTTTATTAAAAATAAAATTATTATTATTTAGAAAATTATTTTCAATAACTAATTTCATTTTATAATTTTACACATCAATATAATTTTTTGGTGAATGTTTTGGATTTTCCTGAAATACTTGATTTTTTGATAAATAATACAATATGGTAATTTACCATATATATATTATATCAGTTAAATTAACCAATCCTAAAATCATGGATTATGTAATAACATTTGGTTTGAACTCACATGAACTTATTACTATTATGGGCCACATGAATCAGAATTATTGGTGGTCTTGAGGGAAATAATAAAATAATAAATAAAATATTCAGAAATCACCCCTCTTTTTTATTACAAACCACTGTCACTCCATCTTATCTTCGATACTCAAAAACATTGTGGCCTATCTAAATTCTTCTCAAATATCCTACAAATATCCTTCCCCATGTCCATCTACCTTTGGACTCATGAAAACACCAAAAACTCTCTCATAAAGAGGCTCTCAAGGACGATTACTTCTACAGGTAAATTCTCATTTTCATTTCCTTTATTTCAAGTTCTTTTCATTTATTTTTCTTTCCTTACATAATTTCATTAAAATGTTGTGATGATTCAAGTACCTTAAATGTAATTGAATTTTTTTTATGATAAAGTAAAAATTATTCATAATATATCATTTCCCCTTCTTTTATACTAGAAAATGAAAAACCATCTGAGATGTATTAATTTATCAAAATCAAGGATGGAAGGTTTTAAATTTCAATTACTATACTTAATTATACTTATAAGACTCTTTATATGGTTGAACCGTACTATAATATATGTATTATATGTTTTTTAAAATCTGAAATCCATTTTTATATATGATATTAATTTATAATTCAATGTGAGTTAATTGTGATCAAAAATAGCCAATTAACCCAAATTATTATCAGTAATGTTTTATGTATCAATTTTTCTTAACTCCGAATAACCAACCAAATTTTATAACAACATAAGATTATGGTTCTTCAGTTATTAAATACAAATAATTTTTGGGAAAACCATTTTCATTCTACATGTTTTTCTCATACAGGAATATAAGTAAATCGATCACAAAAAACCAAGTAAGAAAATGCTCCCAACCAATAAAATTGAATCTCCTAACCCATCGAAAGGACATGAAAAAAATAATAGGTTTTTAATATAACAAATAAATGTAGTTTAGGTTTATGAATAATAAATTTAAGAAACTAAATTTGATTATTCATATCATTAATATCAAGTGAGAAACACCTTCAGGCTAAAGGTGAGGTTTTCCTACCCGAACCTCCATTTTCTATCTGGTTACTCTTTGTCTCTCTTTATATCAATTAATTTATTAAAAATTCATATGTATTCCACATAATTTTTTTTGTAATTTTCTATATATGTGTACTAACAAGAATCATACCTTAAATTATGTGGAGTTATATGATTTAAAAGGAACATTCAAAAATTATTCTCGAAATAGAATCATATTTCAAGGGAATTTCAATAATTCACACCTATATTGGGGGGCACAATACAATCTATTTTAAGAAACCATTATTTTTATAAAAAAACTAATTTTATTTTTAAAAAACTATAATATTTTACTTTATATTTTGACTATTTTTTTCTAATAGAACACTTCTTTTACATGTAAAATGGTATTTATGTTAAGAATTACTCAATGATTTTATATGAGTATCTTCATCTATTTCAACACTCTTTTTGATTCTTATGTTTCATTGTGATTAATATCTTATGATATCAACTACCAGATTTAATTAAATTTTTTATGATTAGTTTAACAGTGGATTAACTATTTTAAAACCATTCACCAATTTAATCTGAATGGTTAGTATTTATGCTTAATGTTCGGGGAATGCAATTTATATTATATATGTTAGTTTCAATATAAATGTATATTTTGTTTATTTTTATCCCCATTCTTATGAGGAAGGAATTGGACTCAATATGTGTTGGGTAGGGTCTACAATATCCCCTCGACTCAAGTTAAAATTTTGAACATATGTATGTATCTTCTTTCAAAAGATACTAAACTACACGGTCCGTCAGGATGCATATTACTTGTTTATATTCCAATATATTAAAATAAGGAACCAGCTCTGAGAAACTCGGTTGAGTTCTTTATAGTTGGTGTGAAAGGAATTTTAGTAGAAAACATGAAAATTGGATTTAGAAAACATATATTAGCATAAAAAACCCTAAAATAGACTTTGTGGATAAACATACACGAACATATTGTAATTTTAAGTAATGAATAGATTATTTGGATCTTTTTAGACAATATATCATTGTCTAGATACTACTAGTGGACTTGGTTCTGCCACAAATTTACCTATGAGTAAAAACACTTACAAGGAGTTTCAGGACTGACCAAGAGGAAGTCGATATACTAATTAGAGAAGATATTTCTCTTGTTGAGATTTATTGAATGAGAGTATGTTTTCATGGTTATTTATCATCTATCAGGAGATGAAAATCAGTGGTGGTAATGAATATAAATCATAATAGAGGAGGAAAAAATAGAAGAAATGAAATGGAGGGATTTAAACAAAATCATAGAAAAATATTTCCCTCATGAATAGAGAGCAGAAATGGAAAGTATGTTTTTGAATATAAGGAAAAAATAGGATGATAATGTGTCAATGTACGAAATGCACATCTCAATGTCAACAAGACATGTTGCAGACCGCATACGTCATCGAAGGAGAAATATTGATTGATTCTTTGATGGTTTAAAATAATTTCTCTGAAGGGATCTAGTCTCCCAAAGATTCTCAACGTAAAATGATATAGTCTTAAGTGCTATCAAGATGGAAAAAGAATTATCTAAGTATTATAATTTTAAAGGAAACTAATAAAATAAGAGGTAATTTGAAAACATTGGAAAATGAAATAAGGAAATGTGGAATAATGGAAGAGTAGATTTTACACCCTATGATAATTATGGGATGAAACACCTAGGTATATTCTTGATGGGTATGGTTGCTTTTTACAGGTGTGGGGAAAAATTCCACCTATCATGGGATTGTAATGGGATGAAAGAAGATACCTATGATCAATGTTACAATTGAGGGTAGACGGTACATTATGAAAATTATTGCCCTAGGTGTCAAGTAAATGTTCCCAAAACAAGGCCATGGGAGAAAGTCTAAGCATATGCGGTCACAACTGTGTAGGATGAAGTTCCTAATGATATTGTGGAAGGCACATTAATCATTTCTTATAACATAGAAAATGATTTATTTTTTTCTAGATCATTGCATTCATTTATATCATCCTTGTTTTCTATGAGAATTAGACATGTTAAATTTGATTTAGTAAAGGGGTTATCAGTAAAAACTCCTAGGAGTGTATCATTGCAATAATGTTGTGTCAGGAAGAACCCATTGCAGTATATAAACTTTCTTATCTGCTGATTTTATTATCATACAAATGATTAACTGTGATATAATCCTCAGTATGGATTGGATTTCGAACCAGTATGCAAATTTTTTTTGAAAGAGGAAGAATGTTACAATTTTTAGGATAATGTGGAATCCCTTATCTTTAGAGAAAAAACATAACCATCTGATACTCATCTAGATCCACCACTAGTAGCTCTGCTGAATTCAATTATTGGGGCGGAATGGATTGTAATAACTTAGTGTGAGGAAAATAATTCCCATGTAGAGGATGTACTAACTGTGTAAGAATATGTTGATGTATTTCCATAATATTCACATTGATATACTCTAGAGCAGGAAATTGAGTTTTCCATTGACTTAATCCTTTTCTCAAGACCCATATCAAAGACCTCTTATAGAATGAACACAATTGAATTAGTATAATTGAAGAAACAACTAGAGGAATCAATCGATAATGGATTTATTTTCCCTAGTGTTTCTCAATGGGGATCCACTTCCCTTTTTGTGAAGTAGAAAGATAGATCAACGAGGTTTTGTGTTGACTACTGGGAGATTAATTCTATAAAAATAAATAACATGTATCCCCAACTGATCCTTGATTATTTATTTTATCAAAATCATGGATCCAAATATTTTTTGAAGATTGAATTTCGATCTAGATATAATTATTTATTAGTAAAGAAGGAACACATTCTAAAGACATCATTTTAAAAAAGGAATGAGAATTATGATTTTAAATTAATGTCTTTTGAACTCACTAATGAACCCTCTATTTTTATTGATATATTGAATATAGATTTTAAGGAATATCTTGACAACATTGTGGTTTTATTTATTTATGATATCTTGGCATACTATAAAATCTAGAAATATCATTCCAATCACTTGCACACTTTTATGAAGACTCTTAGAAGATATGAATTATATGGAATGTTTAGAAATTTTGAATTTTGGTATCAATCAATTTCTTTTCATGGGAGCATTGTCTCTATGAATGGAATATCTATTGCTTTTTTGAAGACAAAGTAAGTTCAATAATGTGATACTCTAATGAACATAACTGCGGTAAAATGTTTTATTGGTTTAGGAGGTTATTATCGACATTTCATTCATAACATCTTACTTTTAGCTAACCTAATGACCATTCTTACACAAAAAGTTGTTAAGTTCATATGGACTAAACAATTTGAGGAATATTTCGAAGAATTGAATAGAAGATTAAGGAATGATCCATTCCTAACTCTACCATCAGTGAATGATGGTTTTGTGATCTATAGTGATGAATCAAAGAAAGGACATAGTTGTGTCCCTATGAATAATGATAGAGTTATTGCCTATGAATCAATGGAGTCAAAAATTCATGGAAAAAACTATCATACTTGTGATATTGATTTATATTTTGTGATCTTTTCTCTAAAAATATGGAGGCACTCTCACTATGGTGAAATATGTGAGATATATGTAGCTCATAATAGTCTGGAGTATATCTTCATATAGAAATAAATCAACAAGTGGAAAATTGGATGACATAAAATACTAAAGGATTATGATTGATCCATACACTACCACCTAGGAAAGGATAATAAGGTAGCTGATGCATTGTCCATGAATGATCATAGAGTTTTAAACAAAATGAGGATTGAAAGTGTACTAGTATTCATGGATAAAATACGGATAGACATGTTAATTATTAAATAAGGTGAAAAGTAATTAATTTTTCATTTTCTTTCCCAACCATATTTAATAGAAAAAATAAAAAGATCTCAAATTTATGATTTGAACCATCAAAAGAAAATAAATTCTGTGAATGATGGGAAGTTGGATGACATCATGTGTGAAGATGGAATTCTGAAATTTGGGAAGTGGATACAAGTTCCCTCTATTACTGAGCTAAAATTATAGTTATTGGATGATGCTCATAGATAAATTTTCACTATAAACTGGGGTATCACTATAATGTATGAATATTTTAAAGATCATTTATGGTGGGATAACATGAAGAGGGAAATTACTGATTATGTATCGAGACGTATAGTCTTTCAACAAGTGTAGGATGAACGATATATTCCTAGAGGTGTCTCGCAAACTCTACCTATTCCTACCTAGAAATGTGATAAAATAACCATGGATTGATTCCCATGATTACCCAAATCCCTAAGAAATAATGATGCAATATGGGAAATTTTGGATCCACTTACGAAATCAGCACATTTCCTCGCTATAAGGGAGGATTTTCCATTGGAGAGCCTATCATGAATCTATATCAATGATGTTGTAAGACTTCATGGATAATCTCTATAAATTGTGTCTGATCATGATCCATGATTTAAATTGAAATTATAGAGATGACTTCAGAAATCATTGGATATTATGATTCGTTTGAGTACTTCTTACCACACACAAATAGATGGGAAATCAAAAAGGATGATCCAAACCTTATAGGACATGTTGAGATAATGGTCACATGAATATCAAGGTATATGGAATCAATAATTAATATTAGTGAAGATTTCCTACAATATTAGTTTTTATTCATGCATTCAAATGAAAACATATGAAGCATTCCATGAAAAGATATGTCATACACCATCATTTTGAGATGATGTTGGTGAAAGAATGTTCCTAGGTCCATAACCTATAGAGAAAATAGTAGTTAAGGTTAAGACAATGCAAGGCCATATCAATGAAGCTAAATGATGACACAAAATCTATGATGATAATTGAATGAATGATTAGGGAATTCAAGTGGGAGATCATGTTTTCTTAAAAGTATATCCATGGAAAGGTGTTATATGATTTCAGAAGAGAGAGAAACTGATCCCTAGATACCTAGGCACTTTTGAAATTTTGTAGTGAATTGGAGATGTTGTTTAACATTTGGTCATGCTACCTAGCCTTTCTTTAATACGCAATGAGTTCAATGTCTCATTGATGTGAAAGTACATGTTAGACACAATGCATGTACCCACATCTGAAGGTATAGAATTGAAACCTGACCTATCTTACTATAAAGAGCCTATTAATATTTTGGACACTAGAGAACATTTGTTGATGAATCGTATGACTGAACTGGTAAATATAGTTTATAAAAATCATAAAATATGAGAGGAAACATGGAATCCTGAGGATAGTATGATGAAGAACCACCAAAATCATTTTAGAGGTAACATTTGTTAATTCTAAGGACAAATTTTTTTATAGAGGGGAGAATATAACACCCCAAAGATTTATATATAAATTCATGAAACACTATGTCTCCAAAAAACACCACTTTGTTATAACCTACCTAGTAAACACAAATTATTCCAACTCTTCGATTTGAATTTTAAAAAACAGACATACATAATTACATTCAGTAAGATAGTTAGAGTCTGATAAGTCAAACATAATTTTTGATGAATAGTTACATACAATTATGAATAGTAATATGACCATTATGAATAGTAAATAATAATATTATTTTATTTTCTTAAGGTTACCGGATATTGAGATCTTGAATAATTTTTCAAAGTGATATAAATGAATTTTTGTTTTAAAATTTTTATTTATTGAATAAATCATGATTTTATTGAAAGTTAAATTAATAATATTTTAAAAATTATTAAAAAAATTGATTTCATTTTTGAATTGTGCATGTCGAAAAATGTTTGGGGTGAATTTTATTTATTTTTCTGAAAGACACAAATTTTTGATGAATAATAAAATTTAGTAATTTACCGAATATATACATTATCAGTTAAATTCACTATTCCTAGAATCATGGATGATATAATCAAATATGGTTTGAACTCACATAAATTTATTACGATTAAGTATCACATGAATATATACTATTGGTTTTCTTGAGCGAAATTATTTATAATGAATATGATATTCCAAAATCAACCCTCTCCTTCATTATAAAACCCTCATCACTCCCTCTTCTCTTCAATCATATCCAGCCTTATGCCTTCCATAAATTATACTAAAATATCCTTCTAATCTCTTCCCCCATGTCCATCAGCACTTGGTATCATAAAAATACTATAACCTCTCTCCTAAATAGGCTCTCAAGGATGATTACTTCAAGAGGTAAGTTCATCTTTTCATTTCGTTTATTTCATATTCATTTCTTTTATTTTTCTTTCCTTTCCTACTTTAATCCAAACAGTATGATGAATCAATTTCCTTACCTATACTATAATTTTTTTATAATAAAGTAATATTTATTCACCATCTCTCTTTTCCCCTTCTTTGTTACTAGAAATGGACACACCATCATAGATGAGTTATTTTACCGTATTCATGAATGATGGGGTTTCAATTTTTTTTACCATATACAATTCTAGTAAAGAAATTATTAGTATGGATGATCCATACCTTAATATATTTATTTTATCTTATTTAAGGTTCTATAATCATTTTTGTACTCATGATATTAATTTATAAATCAAAATGAGTTCGTTTTGATAAAAATATCCAATTTTCCCAAACTATTATCATCAATGTTTTATATAAAAATTCATGTGCACTCTTTAAAACTGAACAAATTTTACTACCATTTAATATTATATTTGTTCTCTAATAACATAAAAATTATATTTGGGACAACCATTCTCATTCTACATGTTTGTTCGTACTTGAATATAACTAAACTGATCATGAAATCCAAGGTAGAAAACGCTCCCAAACAATGAAATCGAATATCTTAACCCAAAAAGGCCATTTATAAACCTAATATGGTTATAATAAAATAATTAAATGTAGTGTAGGTTATAGAATCATTAATTTACAAACCTCAATTTTATTTTTCAGCTCATTATGATCTAGTGAGGAACACGTTTGTACATAATGTAAGGGTTTCCTACCGGAACCTCAATTTTCATTCGAGTTATTCATTTTCTCTATTAATTCCAAAAAATTTATTAATCACTAATATTTACCCCTCATAATTTATGTTTGAATTTTATATATATGTGTACCAACCAAAATAATACCATCATTTAGGGGGAGTTGTATGTTTTATAAGGATCTATCGAAAATTATTCCCGATATACATGCCCATTTTAATGGAATTTCCCAAAATCCCACATATTTTAAGGTCACACTATAATATGTTTTAAGAAACAATTATTTTTCTAAAAAAACAAATTTTGTTATGAAAGAATTATATTATTTCACTTCAGGTTTTGAAAAATGATTTTTCCAAAAGGACTACTCTTTTCAATGTAAACAAGTATTTATCTTAACAATTACTCAATGATTTTATAAGAGTATCTTCATCAATTACAACACTATTGTTGATTATTATGTGTCAATGGGATTAAAATTTTGTGATATCATCTATAATATTTTATTTAATTGTTTTTGATTAGTTTATTGGATGTACTATCTTACAACCATTCACAAATTTAATTAGAATGGTTTGTGTTTATGCTTAATGTCCAGGGAAAGCAATTTATATTTCATATGTTAGTTTCAATATGAATGTATTTGTTTTTTATGTTTATCCCCATTAATATGAGGAATTCAGTGGACTCATTATATGATAAGAGGTGACCGCTATCACCCCTCAATGCATCTGTAGGTATTATGAAAAAAACTATGGTATTCTCAAAAAGCATTGACAAAATGATTATTTATGGTCTTAGCTAGAGTCCTTGATGGAATTGTTATGATTTACAACATTATGCATTCCCACATTATGAAATTGTGATTTAATGTTTATAAGGTTATTCGAAAAGTAGAATTCCCATGATTATTCTTAATTATGACGTTATCTATTCAGCTATTATTCCTTCCATATTGAGTTCATGTTCATTTTTAAATACATATGTTTTTAGTCATTCACCATGCCTAATGTTTAAGTTTTTATTATATTCTACTCTCTTGGTAAACCTTAATTATCATTTGATCTCAAACCGTTCATAAGTTTCATTTTCATAGGACATGTAGAGGTATTTTATGAATTAAGTCCTGGGATAACCTAGGAGATATGGATGTTTTCAAGGGGATTTCTTTGTTGTATTTTGTTTAAATTTGTAATGTTGAAATTATGTATGTATCTTGTTTCCAAAGATATAAAACTACTCATTATTTTGTGATTAATATTTCTTATTTACATGACAATGTAATAAAATAAGGCACTAATATATGGAAGTTACATGATGGGATCCCTTGTGATGGATGGTGGTGCGTGGTTCGAAGTTGGTTAAATCATGTTACGAGGTGGATTTGGAGGGTTTTTAATTTAGACTTTTGAAATTTAAAGGTATAATTATTGAATTTTGAGTGTGTGGTTTGTGGTTTGTGGATTAAGTGGACCTCGTATATGCGTGGCTCTATTTTTATGGTTCCCACTTTTTCCAAATTGGATTTTAATGAAAAAAAGGATTGTGAGGAATAAAAGGTGAATAAACTTCTTTGTATGTAAGTCAAATGAGAATGAAGCGTAACCATGTATATATTAATAGTAAAATATTCAATTTTATAATCAATTTCTAATATAAATATGAAGGAATTAATATTATAGAAATAAAAAACATACCATCAAGGCCTCATCCAAAAAATCTAAAAATTATTAAGGCCTCAACAAGAGCCATATCTAAAAATATTCAAAGCCTCACCCAAGTCCATATCTGTTTCGTATCATGAGACAAAAAAATGCATCAAGGGGCTATAGAATACCCTATTCATCACATGATATGTCAAATAAATTCCACATATTAATGGGGTAAAACATTTACACCATATATAAATTATATATAAATAAACTTCCTCAATCATTAAACCCAATCACTAACCATTTTGAGTAAAATATTGAATGGTATTTGGATTGAACATACACTAATTAAACTGATCATAAAGGATTTAATAAAATATTTTAGATGATAATCAAGAGATATTAAAATAAATAAATAAATAAATTCATTAGAGGTTTTTAAATAGAACAAAATACTCTAACAAAATAATCTTGGAACTCTAGAGAGAAATATGCCATTTACATTGCAATGTAGACTTCTTTTGGAAAAATATTTTTTTTTTCATAATTGATTGTATAAAACAAAAAATGAAGAAATATTGTTTTTCATTATAAAATTTGCATTATTTAAAAAATAATTATGTCTTAATTCATATTATGGTTTGTAAAATAAAATTGGTTGGAAATTGAGAAGTTCCCTTTATTTGGGCTAGGGATGAATTGAGAAGGGAACCTTGTAAAACATGTATTTCCCAATAAAATAAAGATAAAATGATATGAATATATGGTTTTGGAACATATAAGTTAATTTATAATAATTTAAAAAATAAATAAGCATTATATTGGGGTAAAGATAGTTAAATAATAATCCAAAATAAAAAATGAAGGTTGATAAAGAATCTCTTGCCTTATGTCTAAAAGTTCTCTTCACTTGTACTAACGTCCTTGATAATGAAACTAAATTAATTAATTAATTAATTCAGATCCTATTAAACATGTATTTGATTTATTATTGTTTTATTAATTTCATATATGGATTTTTGGGAGTTATACGATAAAATATCTTTCTTGGGGGTGTTTTTTTGATGGTTTTCATGATTGATTTACTTTTACACGTATATGAATGGTCATGTAAAAAGGAAATAATTATCCAAAATTGAAATTATATATTATATAAACATAAATAAGATTAAATGGCCTTATTTATTATTTTTTTCAGATATTTGGATGATTAATTAGATATATCTTTAATGATAATCATTTAGATCATTTTGGCAGTTATTTGATCGAAACGAAAGAGTTTTGTCTTTTTATTTAATATTAAGAATATATAATAGCTCTAGATTACTAAATGTCTTTGATTTTGTATAATAAAATATTATTTTACCATAAATATGGTTTTATGACCAACCTTTAATTTTTTAATGAAAAAAGAAAATGTATTTTCCACGATGTTGGTAAATTGACACATCACCCATGATGTTTTCATTTATATAATGAATGAGAGAGAGATATAAGAGTTCGATGATAGATATTACATTAACATGATATAATTTAGGAATATAGATTATACAAGAGTTATCATATCTCATTGTATAGGGGAGTTGATGGAATGATAATAAAAAAAATTCAAAATAAAATAAATGAAAAGAAAGGATTTTTTCCTCTTGAATTATCCGCCTTGAGAACCTACTTTAGGGAATATGAATTTTTTATTTTGATGAGAAAAAAGGATCCTAGAAATGGGGGATCATAATGGGAAGTTTATTGGGAATAAATTTACCAGTCTAAAATCTTGGATAGTGTAAGGAGTAGAGGTTGTGAGGGCTGGTGTTTATAGTGGAGGAGAAGAATGTTTTTTTGAATATTTTATTCATTTGATTATTATTTTTCCTCAAGAATATGTATTGTTTGAGAATTATCACCCAAAATATTAAAATAGTTAATTTAAGTTTCAGATTATAGTTATTACATCATTCATGGCTCAAGGATTATTTTCTTTGTCCTATAATGTATATATAACGTAAAGTACAAAATTTTATTATTCACAAAAAATTCAACTATTTCAGAAAAATACAAAAAATTCAACCTAACCATTTTTTTGTGGTTTAGAATTAAATAATGAACTTAATTTATTGAAAATAAATTCATAAAAATTATAAATTTAATTTAAAGCTACAAACATCATTTATTCGAAAAATTAAAATTTTAATATTAAAAATGATTTTTTACACTTTAAAAAATTAAAAAAGGTCTCATTAAATTATTTTATAATCCTAAGACACAAAAATATTAATATATTAATGTAATACATGAAAATAAATTTTTATATAAATTTTTATATTAATTATAAAATTATAATTAATTATTTATGACATACAAAACTACCATCATTTAGTACATAACTCTCAAAATATTTATATAATTATGCTATGATATAATTATATAATACAATAATTTATAAGATGCCAAAATTTTATTTATACATTCATTGGTGAGTTTACTATTCATTTGGCAGGTTTACTATTCATAATAGTTATATTACAATTCATAAGGTGAAGTTACTATTTCATGAGTATAGGCTCATTAACATCTAGAAATTCATCATATTTCATTAATTATTCATTTATAATATTTTTTATATTATCTATGTGATTTTATCTGATTTTAAATCTTTAAAATAATTATAATAATGTAAATTTCTTTGATATATTTCCAAGTCGCCACATTTTCCCCACCAATAAAAATTTCATTATTGAAATTTCATGAATGTCACCTTATAAAATGATTTGGTTAATTCTTCATCATAATTTCCTATAGTTCCCACGATTCCTATTCAATTTTATGATTTTTTAAAAGTACCTTTGCCAAATGATTCATCTGATTCCACAACACATGTTCTTTAGTGTCCGGAATTCGGATAGGCACTTCATAGTAAGATACATCAGGTTTCAAATATATTTCATCATAAGTGAGGACTTGTGTTGGGTCTTTCATGTACTTTTTTAACAAATAGATTTTGAACAAATTGTATATGTTAGAATGACTAGGCAACAACATCAAAAGATAATTCATAACTATAACTCTCTGTAGGATTTCAAAAGGCCCAATGTACCTAGGGCTTAGTTTCCCTTTTTTCCCAAATCATATAACACCCTTACATAGTGATACTTTCAAGAAAACATGATCTAAAACATGAAATTACAAATAATTCCATTGATCCTTACCATTCATCTTTATTATAATTTGAGCTTCATTGATATGTTATTGAATATTATTTATCTTTGTTGTTTTTTCCTTCACAGACTTTAGGCCTACAAGATTCCTTCCACCAACATCATCCCAACATGTTATTGTATGACATATCTTTCTATAAAATGCTTCATAGGGTTCCATTTTAATACTAGAAGGGAAACTATGGTTGTGGGAAAACACTACCAATGGATAATACTAACCTACATACCTTGGAATTCATTTGATCATGATCTAAACATTTATTCTAATGTTTTTATTATCCATTCTGATGGCTAGTGAGTTTGAGGGTTATAAGTTGTTCTCAAATGATGCACAATATCCAAATATTTGTGAAAACCTTTCCAGAACGTCGATTTAAATCATGGATCAAGATTAGAAACAGTTGATGGTGGTTATCTATAAATCCTTATAATGTCATAAATATAGACTCGTGCAAGGTGATCTAGTGTAAAATCCAATATTATTGTGAAGAAATTTTTAGATTTTGTAAGTCTATCAAAAATTACCATATACCATTATTATTTATTGGATTACATGGTAAAATAGAAAAATATACAACATAATTTCTTCCCATTTTCATGTAAGAATATAAATAGGTTGCATGGATCCTCTAGGATGTTGTCTTTCATCATTCACCAGTTGACAGACTAAACATCTTTATCCTTAATCAACAATTTCAAACTTTATATTATCCCAACAGAAATGTTCCCTCAAATATCTATGCATCTTAGTGCTACCAGGGTTTATAGAGAAATTTGATCTATGATAATCCTCCAATAATTTAATTTTTAACTAGGGTAAATATGGAACACAAAATATCTACCTATATTTCAGAATTCCATCTTAAAACACAGAGTCTACAAACATCCCATCATTAACAACATTAATTATCCTTGGAATAATCCCTTCATCGGAATGAGAAAATTTTATCCTTTCCATTAAAGATGGGTGGGAATCCATTTTAAAAAGTAATTATGTTTCAACTTCATTGATAATTTCTAAAACTATATTTTCTATATACATGTTCTTAGGATCCTTGTCATTCTATATTTTGTTCATAACTAAATGATCATTACTTTTCACTGCATCTCCTAATTTATTCTCCTTCCCTGTGTGGTAGTCTTCTAAACAATAATAATCTTTGATTAGCTCGATCCAGCTCCTTTTCTTCATGTTGAGTTATTTTTTAGAGAAGAAAAATTTTAAACTCTTGTGATATGTTTATATCTCACATATTTTACCATAGATAAAATGTCTCTATATCTTCATAGAAAATATTATGGCTTCTAACTCAAGCACATGAGTTGTAGAGTATTATTCATGAGTTTTTAACTGCCTTACTGTATAGGAAATAAATATATCATTTTTCATGAGGAAACAATGAAGTATTTTATTTGACGCATCAATATAAATCACAAATCTACCATTTCATGATGGTAGAGTAAAAATCAAATAATTCACTAATTTATTCTTTATTTTTATAAAATTTTCTTCACGTTATTTTTTCCATAAAAACTTAACCCCTTTATGAGTAATCCTTGTTAACAAGTTAGCTAATCAAGGATAAAATCTAAATGAACCACTGATAGTAACCTACTATGATGAAGAAAAATGTACCTAAATTATGTTTGTTGGGGTAGGCTATTCCGGAATCACTTTTTTCATTGCAGGATAAACTGGGATTCCATCATACAAGACAATATGTCCTAGAAAATAAAATTATTTAAGCCAAAATTTAAATTGGCTAAATATACAAAACAATTCATTTATTATAAGACTCTTTAGAAAAATCAGAAACTTATTTTCATGGTCTTCATTTATTCCATAATATAACAAGAGATCATAAATAAATACAACCACAAATTTATCAATATATTTCTTGAAAACATTACTCATTAGATCCAGGAAAACATAGGGTACATTAGTCAGTCCCAATGGCATTACTGAAAACTTTGAATATCAATATTGGGTTCAAAATGTTCTCTTTGGAATATTGTCCTTCCTCACATGCAATTGATGATATCCAAATCTAATTTCAATATTTGAAAAAATATTGAGTTCCATTAATTTGATCAAATAGATCATCAATAAATGGGAGGGGATGCTTATTTATTATTGAAATAGAATATATTTCAATATAGTTAATGCCCAACCTTGTGGATCTATTATTCTTTATGACAAAGATATCATGAGATCACCATGGAGAAATACATGGGAGAATAAATCCCCTATCACTCAATTATTCTAGTTGTTTCTTTATCTCTAATAATCCCACAGTTTCTATTATTTAGTGTCTTTGATATAGGTCTTTCACTATGAATTTAATTAATAAGGAACTTCACTTATTACTCTGAAGTATGTCTGGGTAAATCGTATGGAAATATATCAAAATAGTCATTCAAAATAATTAAATATTCAATTTGAAGATTTATTTCCTTATCCATCGATGATATTTTCTCTTCCTCCCCGATAATTTCCTTTAGTAGAGATATTGGGGGTAGATATGGATATGACACAAATGTTTAGGTTTCTTCTATAAATATAATGGATTATACATCTTCCTCACCATTAATAATTTCCTTCTTTTTGAAATATATTTTCACATAATATTTTAAAATATAATTCACAATGAAGATTATATCAAACTAAATCATAGGTATGCTGATAATATCATCTAATAAATCATGTCTATGTTTCATAATGTGAATTAAACAACACATATTTATTGTAATGATACACCCCTTATGATTTTTTACTAACAAGTCCTTTATTAACTCTAAATATAAATATTTATTTTTCATTGAAAAATTTGATGTTATAAAATAATTTAATAATCCAGAATAGAATAATGCATTGGCTATGTTTGATGAAATGACTTAATTACCTTCCGCCACATCATTATAAACTTCAACCTTAGAAGTTTTGATTTCATAATCTTGGAATTTATCTCTTCAACTTTTCTCTGGAATGTTTCCATGATGCTTTGAGAAATCATTTTCATTGTGTTCCTTATCCCGAAACTTTTAACATTGAACCTTGGTATGTTTTTTATTTACCTTGGAATCTTGAGCATTAGGGTATTTTTCTCCACACTTGTAGAAAACTCAGTTTTTGTTTTTGTAGGCACTAGGGTGTTTCCTCCAACAATTATCACAAATTGGAAAATTATATTTTCTATTATTTACATACCAATTGTTTTATCCACAAAACTATTCCTCTTTTATTTCACCTTAATTTCATATGAAATAGACAATTATTTCTATATCTTGACAGAACATGAGACTATATCTTTGTATGATGAGAAATTTTTGGAGACCACAACCCTTAAAAAGAATGGTTTTAAACCATCGAAGAATTTATCAATATTTCTCCTTGTATTATGTATATATTCCATAGCATTCCTTGTTAATATTGTAATGTTGGATTCATACTTCACAACATTCTAATTCCATTTGGTCTTAGACTCAATATTTCAATATCTATATCCTATTATTGTTTGGGATGAAAATTTCTTTAAAATACATCCATTCCATATTTTCAATTTATTCCTCCTACATTATGTTATGAATGAATGACCATAATTTCATATCCTAAAAGATAATACACTACCATAATAACCATCTTCCTTTCATTGCTTCCTAAAGTGAGAAATATATTCTCTAAGAAACTTTTCCACTACTAAAAAACAAATGGTTTTGTATTCCCATTGAATGAAAGAGGCTCTTATCAAATAAAAAATTATAACATTTCTCCTCTATGTTGTGTATAATGATGCTCTATATCAATATAGTTTTTGTTCAGAACCTGAGTCAGTTGTCCCATCATAGTTATAAGTTTCTTTGCGCCATTCACAGATTCATTACTAACAATATTATTTTGCATCAATGGGAAATTTGTATATGGGTTAAACATGTTTAAAAAATATTAATTCCTTCCACTAGGCACTATTTATAAATAATGAAATACACTTATTTTGGTTGTGAATCATATTTCATAATTATGAACAAGAAAACAGTTAACATAAATTTAAAGTTTATGCATAACTATTCTTATAATCATAAACATGATTTCTTTATGGGAAAATTTAATTTTATATCCTTTATAATGGTTTGTAAAGAAAATGTTGATTATCCTAAGCATATCCCCCGGAGTGTCATGCCAGGTGTGCTGCAAAGCCAGTTTTCATGTATAATGTTACCCCAATTAAGGCTAGGGAGATGTTGTCAGGTTTCTTACTCCTTGGTAAATATGTTATAGAACCGCATCCACTAGTAGTATCCAGAAAATGATTTATTTCTAGCATGAACCACATAATCTCCACCATACCAAAATTATATGATTTTATTCCATGATTATCCATGAGTACTATCTTAGGTTTATATTCCCTATTATATGTTTTTTAAATTTAGTATCCAAATTTTCTACTAATGTTCCACTAATAAAATCTATAATGACCCTTACCTGAGTAGCCTAGAGTCGGTGACTTATATTAATACATTGTATTATATACAAGTCTCCAACCACAAAGGGAACATAATTTTGGTATTTCAATCCATATTACATACATTAACCTTAAATTAAAACTTTAAAGTAAAAAATTTTATAAAATCCTTTAGTAAAACCCAAAAACTTTTAGATTAACCTGACAAGTCATTCGTAATTTTAATCTTTATATCATGGGGAAAACAAAACATAATAAATGGGTGATTTCTGACACTCATTAAGTGTATGTAATATAGTGGAAGATAATATAAGCAATAAGTCATGGTGGATGACTAAAAACACATGCCCTTACAACATAATCTTGAACATGATATGAAAAGAATAAATGATGAATAAATAATTTCATATAATTAATAACATGACAAAAAAGATTGACCATGGATATTCTACTCATTGAATATTAACATGGATAAACAATTACTAATATCATTATGAGGGAATTAATATGACATACATCTTAAACATACTATCAGGGCCTCATCCCAGATATTTTAATATTATTATGCTATGTACCATAACCATATCTAAAATTGGAAAGGCCTCAGCCAAACCAAGGAATCGAGGGGCTATAGAGTAACCTAACCATTAAATTGTAACATTAATTCATTTCTCATATTAATGGTGTAAAACTTAAACAAAATATACAAATGAAATATAAATAACATTACTCAATATATAAACATTGACTCTAATCATTCTATGTAACATATTGAATGGTATCAAGATAGAACATCCATAGTCAAAAATATAATAAACCATTTAATAGAATACGGTAGATGATAATATTTTTAGAATAGTCCTAATTAAGAATAATATTCAATATAGGTCATGAAATAGATGAAAATATGCTAATAAAATCATCATGGAATTCTGGAGTGAAATATACCTTTTACTTTGCAAAGAATAGTTATTTTGGAAAAATTATTTGTTTTTCTCATTAGATTATGTAAAAAATGAATAAACAATATTTTCCCAGAAAAAAAATTTGTTTTTTTTTTAAAATAATTTTCTTTTAATAAAAATTATTGTTGGTACATTAAAATGGGAATGAAATTGATACATTACATTTAATCATGTTTGGGATGAATTTAGAAGGCAACCCTGTAAAACTGGTATTTTCCATTAAAATAAAGATAAAATTATGTGGATATATTAGTTTGGAACATATACATAGAATTTAAAAGAGTTACACAAAAATAAATAATCACTATATTTGGTTAAATATAATGAAAGAATAACCCAAAGGAAAAAATGAATGTTCAGGTAAAAACCCTTACCTTATTACTAAAAGTGTTATGCACTTGTACATAATGTCCAAAATAATGAAATTATATTCATTAATAAATTAAATGAGATAATATTCCAAATTTATATAATTTATTATAGTTTTTACATTCATTTATAGATTTTTTATTAGTTATAAGATTAAATTTCATTGTTTGGGAACATTTGTTTCTTTAGTTTTCTTGATTGGCATAATTTTACACGTACATGGAAGATTATATAAAACATAAATAATTATAAGGATGCCAAATAATATGTTATTATTGAACATATAAATGATTAAATTGTTTTATATATTATTATTTCATATATGAGGATGATTTATTACATATATCATTAATGATATCATTTAGACCATTTTGGTTGTTTTTTGGATCGATACGAAACAATTTTGTCTTATTAATTAATATCATTTATATATAATAGCTTTAGAATAATAGATTTAATGTAATATTTAAAATAAAATATTTTTTAACCATAATTATGATTTTATGACCATCCATGAAGGTGTAAATAGATAATTAAAATGCATCATCAATGGTAATGATAATTTGACAAATCGTTGGTGATTTTTTCATTTATAGAATAAAAGCGAGAGAGAAAGGAGTTTTGTAACGCCCCGACCCCAGTTACCCAGAGTCGGTGCATTATTACGTAGCATTGGAATAATCACAAAGATCAAGTCTCGAAATAATGATTAGTTTAGTAGCCTTGAAGCACTAGATACATTCATAAGTTTTACATTACATTATAAAGTAATAGAAAACTACAACAACATCTTGTCTTCATATCCCCTCATATTATCCCTTCAGGTCATTTGTAAAATACTTCTTCACATCCTAGAAAAATTAAAACATTGAAAGGGGTGAGCTCAAGTGCTCAGTAAGGATAACAATAAAACGGAATCTTTCATAAATAAACATAAACATTTAAGGCAATGTACAACTAAACAAAAGCCTTTTAAACATGTACATCAGCATAATATGGAAAAATAAAATGAAATAATTCCATTTACTTATTCACATGGATATTATCCTGGTCAAATAATCACAGAAATATCAATAACCACTTTCATAATGATGGAATTCATAATTCCAGACTATCATAACCCCATAGCCAAGGCCTCGTGCCAGGACTACAAATAAGATTTTGTCAAGGCCTCGTGCCAAGACACTAGTTTGTCTAACGAGACCTGCCGATACACTTTTCTTAGAAGAGACTTACATTTAAAATTGGTAAAATATACTCCAGTGTTTTTCTGAAAACATTATGCATGCTTCTGAAAAAAAAATTAGTAATTCTGAGACTACTCGACTAATTACAGGCCATGATGGGTCTGATCCCAATCCCTTCCTATCTACCACACTCGAGATTCGGGTTTTCTGAAAACATTTTTAAGATTGCGTTAAATATGTATTCATTTGCACTGGATTTTCATATATTTGAGAGAAATATCTTATTTTTTAAAATCATTTAAAAATCACATAATTATAAAAAAAACCTTTTGAATAAATGGAACAGTCAAACGGGTTTATACACCGTATAAAATAAAGTTGTGTATAAAACAAAATATGCACCAATGAATGGAGATTGAGGCGAAGTAACTTACAAAGATCATTTTTTAAATAAAATAGATTTATTATGTGTATTCAATATAAGTACACATAAATAAAGTACAAATACAAGATAGGACATAATAATATCATGACATAATTTGAAAGTAGAAGATTAACCCAAAGACTGGAATTTGGGTTAAGAAGTTCCCTTACCTCGTGTCCGACTTGACTCGACCGTTATTTAACCTCCTGAATAATAAACTAGAGTTAATTTATAATTTCTTTAGAACATTTTTCAAGTTTATTATTCCTTTTATATTACTTATTACCATGTTATGAACATTATGTAATTATTTATGTTAATAACGGTCGTTTTGTCAATCTTTGGTACTTGAGTCAAAAATAAACTCCTTATAATTACAAGTTGTTCATGTGGTAAAATATCCCTTATATCCAGAATTGTATTCATTATTTAGATATCATATATATCATATATTTCCAGTATATACTTTCCTTTATAATATTACAAAACATTTAGATGTAAGAAATGAAATGCACCGTTCATGGAGACGGTAAGCCGTATGTACGCATGAACGCTACTTTCATTTCTATTTCGAATTTTAATGGAATGAAACATAATGATATAAAGTTATATTATAATTCCAGTATAATATCATAAATAATATCACTTAATCTATCCTTTATATGTCCCACATATGGCATTAACGATTCAAATCACTTTGAGGGGGTGGTAGTCCGCACTTCCTCAAATGAAATTATCGCATTTGCACAACATGAAAAGCATAACGATATGTTTTAAATTTAAAATACAAGATCATATAGAGGAAATAAATATAATATATATCATAAATAAATATATATCCATCGTAATGGCCACCATGAGAGGTGGTAGGAGATGATAGAACAATCATCGTTTTGTGAGGCAGAAATTCACCATCCACGAAAACTGTATGTTCTTTAACCATTAGACGGAGGTTTGCATAAGTGTAGCTCGAATTATTTTCATAAAAACATCCTAGTATATTAAAGATACTGGTTTTGTTACAAAATAAAGTAATAAAAAGAGTTTATGTGGTTAGAGAAGCAAAATAAAACAAAATAACATAAAAGAAGACATTACCTTAAAATCGGGTAACTCTTTTTGATTTGAGCCAAAGGCTTCCTTGGGAAAACGTCTTCCCAAAGTGAGGCTTCTAAGAGTAATATAGGGATGTTTAGAAAGTATATGGGAATAGGTTGTCCAAGCCAAATGGCTTGGAAGATGTGAATAAAGTGGTAGTGGTGGGGGCCTTTTATAAGAGGAGAGGAGGGGAACTCTTGGAATGTCATGAAATGTTACTTTATTATATAATGAGTTTCGAAATTTAAAGGTCCCACACTTATATATTTCGAGGATAAGGTGATAAGGGTTTTAAATATACTTATACAATAGGTTTTTGACAATTTTATGTCTTATATTTTACATTATCATTTCATTTTAGTTAAATCATTAATTAATGAGGTAATCGCTGCATCATCCCATTGTCATAAAAAATTTAATTTATTTAATTTCTAAAAATTATAAAAAAAATTACAATGATTTATTAAATCTTATTATATTTCCAATGAATATTTATAGTCGAAATTTTAACTTATATAACCCCATGTAATAATTTTTTTAGTAAAACTACACAAGTTTGTAAAAATTTTATTTTTAATTTAAATAAAAAGTTATTAATGTCATTTTCATACCCAAGTGGCTCCATGGGGTCCCCAATTTGACCCATGGATTATCTTGGTCGGCCATGACTGATAAAATAAGGGTAGGACATGTGTAAAGATATTTTTATATTTTTATAATATCATTTTTACCTTTAATATCACTAAATACCTTTAATCGCGATTAATTAAACATAAAAGTTACTATTCACCAAAAATTATTTTAATCACATTGAACCAAATTATACTTCCTAATGACTACCATGTATGTTGGATTTTTGAAAATCAAATCACAGAAGTGGTAATGTTTCATTTAAACGAAAAATAAGTTTTTAACTACCACTTTGTAGTTTCACTATTCATCAAAAATTGAAGTTTTTCATAACAATTCCAAAATTTCACCCTAAGATATAATTGATATTCCGAATTCAAAAATTATGTCTATTATAAAAAATTCCAAAAATATAAGTTGAATTAATTAATTTTATACTTAATTTCCGTTCTCACAACAAATAGCGTGTTTTTAAGAAATAACATATATCAAAAGATTGACAATTGTTTATGTCCAATTTCAAAGAGAAATTAATTCTAATCACCACCTTTGGATAAAATGTTAAAAATATATTCTAATTATACATTAAAACCACTCAATAGTATAATTTATCACTATAAATTATTTTGATTAAAATTTTTTTTTTATGTATTTTTCACTATTCAAAAATAATTGGATGTTTTCAGAAAATTACCAAAAATTCAACATAGGATAATTCTGATATTACTAATCCAAAAATTAAGTCTATTTTGAATGATAAAATTTATAAAATTTAAAAAATTAGGTAATATTGTTCATAACTGCTACTTTGATTGGTCACGATGTGTTAGAATCTCGAACTTGCGTACAATTCGAGCAATTTCATTATTAAAAGAGAAACTTATCATGAAAGCTCAGGGTGTTACATTATCCCCTCCTTCAATAAATTGCATCATCGCAATTTGAAATTTTTCTTTGAAAATAAAAGGTTGAAAATAGAAAATACCATTTTGGAAAACCCAAATCGGAAATAAGGTTAATAAAATTTAGCCTCAATAAGAGGGAAAGGGAAATGAAAATTTCACCACCAAATTATGATCTCGATAAGGAGAAAATTGGTGGAAATTAGAGACATATAATTGGAGGAAAACGTAAATATTTGTAGGGAGTAATTGAGGTTATCAATCACAAACATGTGTAAAATTGAGGGCCTCAAAGCCTTCAATCTATGTTGATTTAAAATATTATCAATTCAACAAGACATAAGGTATTAGGATAACAAATTTTTTGTTTTAATATCCCTTTACTAAATTTTATGAATTAACTTATTCATATAATAAGAGATAGGTATATATATATTTACGCTTGACAAGTTGAGTTTCAACATTCAAGTAATTTCAACCACAAACTCATCTTTCACTCAAAAAGACAATATAACTCAAAAATATTATATTTATCCTAATCGTACAAGGTTCAAAATATTAACACATACCATTTAGATTAGGAAAACTATTTTTTAATAACCAGGGACTTCCTTTAGGATAGTGGTAGGTAATAAAGGCATGTCGCACTATGGTTGTGGGTTAGATTCCTACAGCTTTGTCCGACGTGACGGGTTATCCCCCGACCTACAGGTTGTCCTTTTCCTACAACTATAGTATTATATTATTCCAAAAATAATATTCAGAAATGTTTTAACCTTAATAAATTCTATCCAAGGTTCAAATTAATCCATTCCAACCTTTATAGTTATCCAAAATACTTCTGTCCAACTCACAGTCCAAATTTTATAAGGAAGGTAAACATAATGAAGATCTTTTTTTCCCACATAACAACATGTGAAAACCATCATTATGTATTCTTTTAAAACACTAAAACATCCGGAATTACCATAAATCCTTATTGATTACATTAATGATCCCTTATTCCTTATATAATACTAGAAGTACTCCTTCTATCAAAAAATGTATACAAATCAATAATCAGTTTCAAGGAAGTTAAGAATATCCAATATAATTTATCCAAATCAATCATGTCTTATTCCAAAATCACTATCTCGGTATCATAACCATATTATGGTTTATCTTTCTCTTAACCATATATTTCCCAAAAATTTTAACCTACTGCGGAGTCATTTTTCTTGGTTCCACACAATCTCAAGTCCTAGAGGAAATATTACTGCAGTACAATCCTTATATACTCCATAATTATTATAACCAGTACATCATTGATACAACACTCAAATGAAAAAATTCTTTAATAAAAACATAAGAACTCTAATCATTCCTCTTCATCTGTGGTAGTATCATAACTTTATTATTATCCAATAACATCATTTGGGGCATACACTGATGATTTAGACAATGGTTTGCATAGTGTTCCCACTCCTTGTAGATGAAGCATTGTACATTTGAAACCCCTTTCTTAAAATTCCAGTCACACAATTGGTGTCCTTCTTCTCCACACTTATAAAAAACTCCCATTCCCATTAGGCAAGTTCCAAGGTGTTTCTTCCCACAGTTATCACATATTGTAAAATTCTTCTTTTCCCTCATCCCTTAATCCATCATTCTCTCTTCCATCCTTTTATTCCCTTTCTTCCCTTCAAATCCATAATACTCAGAGAATTCATTACTTACCTTATTAACACATGATACTATTTATTCATTTGTTGAGAACACATGGGAGACTATTTCCCTTCTAAATGTTGTCTTAATAACGTGAAAGATATGATCCTTCATACTCATTGGATCATACGTATTGATGGAGTTCGCATTCCTTCTACTGGGCGCCATTTCTATACAATGGCCTAAACTAGGTTAGTTTATGAATTGTAATGAATAATTCCAAACTAGTAAAATACTTAATGTAAATTGAACGGTTTATGGATATAATCCATAATCATAAAAAAAATATTTGAGGAAGTATATACTCATAAAACCTTCATAATGGTTTGTAATAAAATGAGAATTATCCTAAGCATATCCCCCGGGAGTGTTGTAACAAAGAGTGCAGCAAGGCCCGTTCTCGTGCACCAGTTCCCGTTCGAGTCTAGCTCAACGCAGTGTTTTCTAGTTTTACCCCTAGGTACATATGTTCTAGAGCCACCCCTACCTGTTCGTATCCAGACAGGGATGTATTGCTCGAAAAACTCACAAAATCTCTATAATAACAAAAATTCTAGGAAGTTCTTCTATAATAATCCTCAATGTCTATCATTGGGATATGTGCTCTAATCAGATTTTATCTAAATCTAGCTTTCAAGGTTAGTACTAAACTGCCTCCGATACAAACTGTAACGCCCCGAACCTAGTTACCTAGAGTCGGTGCATTATTACGTAGCATTGGAAGGATCACAAAGATCAAGTCTCAAAAGACCGATTAGTTTAGTATCCTTGAAACACTAGATACATTCATATGTTTTACATTACATCATAATGTAATAAAAAACTAAAACAACATCGTGTCTTAATATCCCATCATATTATCCCTTCAGGTCATTCATAAAATACTTTTTCACATCCAGGAAAAGTTAAAACATTGAAAGGGGTGAGCTCAAGTGCTCAGTAAGGATAACAATATAAAGTAAGCTTTCATAAATAAACATAAACATTTAAGGCAATGTACAACTAAACAAAAGCCTTTTAAACATGTACTTCAGCATAATATGCCAAAATAAATTGAAATAATGCCATTTACTTATTCACATGGATATTCTACTAGTCGAATAATCACATGCAATATCAATAACCACTTTCATAATGATGGAATGCATAATTCCAGACTATCATAACACCATATCCAAGGCCTCGTTCTAGGACTACAAATAAGATTTTGTCAAGGCCTCGTGCCAAGACTCTAGTTTGTCTCATGAGACCTGCCAATAAAATTTTCTTAGAAGAGACTTACGTTTAAAATTGCTCAAATATACTCCAGTGTTTTTCTGAAAACATTATTCAAGCTTTTGAAAACAAAATAACTAATTCTGAGACTGCTCGACTAATTACAGGCCATGATGGGTCCACTCCAAATCCATTCCTATCTACCACACTCGAGAGTCGGGTTTTCTGAAAACATTTTTAAGATTGCATTAAATACGTATACATTTGCACTGGATTTTCATATATTTGATAGAAATATCTATTTTTATAAAATCATTTAAAAATCACATAATTATAAAAAAACCTTTTGAATAAATGCAAATTTCAAATGGGTTTATACACCGTATAAAATAAAGTTGTGTATAAAACAAAATATGCCCCAATGAAAGGATATTGAGGCGAAGTCACTTACAAAGATCATTTTTGTTAAATAAAATAGAATTATTATTTGTATTAACTATAATTAAACATAAATAAAGTACAAATAAAAGATAGGACATAATAATATCATGACATAATTTGAATGTAGGAGATTAACCCAAAGAATGGAAATTGGGTTAAAAAGTTCCTTTACCTCGTGTCCGACTTGACTCGACCATTATTTAACCTCCTGAATAATAAACTAGAGTTAATTTATAATTTCTTTAGAACATTTTTCAAGTTTATTATTCCATTTATATCACTTATTACCATGTTATGAACATTATGTAATTATTTAAGTTAATAATGGTCGTTTTTTCAATCTTTGGTACTTGAGTCAAAAATAAACTCCTTATAATTAAAAGTTGTTCACGTGGTAAAATATCCATTATATCCAGAATTATATTCATTATTCAGATATCATATATATCATATATATCCAGTATATACTTTCCTTTATAATATTATATAACATTTAGAGGTAAGAAAAGAAATGCACCGTTCATGGAGACCGTAAGCCGTACGTACGCATGAATGCTACTTTCATTTCTATTTCGTATTTTAATGGAATGAAAAATAATGATATATATTTACATTATAATACCAGTATAATATCATATATAATATCACTTACTCCATCCTTTATACATCCCGCATATGGCATTAACGATTCAAATCACTTTGAGGGGGTGGTAGTCCGCACTTCCTCAAATGAAATTATCACATTTGCACAACATGAAAAGCATAAAGATATGTTTTAAATTTAAAATACAAAAGAATAGAGAAGAAATAAATATAATATATATCATAAATAAATATAGATCCATCGTAATGGACACCCTGAGAGGTGGTAGGAGAAGATAGAACAATCATCATTTCGTGAGGCAGTAATTCATCATCCACGAAAACTGTATGTTCTTTAACCATTAGACAGAGTTGTGTGTAAGTGTAGCTCGAATTATTATCATAACAACATCCTAGTATATTGAAGATACTGTGTTTGTTACAAATTAAAGTAATAAAAATAGTTTAGGGGGTTGGAGAAGCAAAATAAAACAAAAGAACATAAAAGAAGACATTACCTTAAAATCGGGTAACTCTTTTTGATTTGAGCCAAAGGCTTCCTTGCGAAAACTTCTGCCCAATGTGAGGCTTATAGGAGTAAGATAGGGATGTTGAGAAAGTATTTGGGCATAGTTTGGACGAGCCAAATGTCTTGGAAGGTGTGAATAAGGTGGTAGTGGGGGGGGGCCTTTTATAAGAGAAGAGGAGGGGAACTCTTGGAATGTCATGAAATGTTACTTTATTATATACTGAGTTTCGAATTTTAAAGGTCCCATACTTAAATATTTCGAGGATAAGGTTATAAGGGTTTTAATATACTCATACAATAGGTTTTTTGACAAGTTTACGTCTTAGAGTTTACATTATCTTTTCATTTTAGTTAAATCTTTAATTAATGAGGTAATCGCTGCGTCATCCTAGTGTCATAAAAAATTTAATTTATTTAATTTGGAAAAATTATAAAAAAATTACAATGATGTAGGAAATATTATTATATTTCCAATGAATATTAATAGTCGAAAAGTTAACTTATATAACTCCATGTAATAATTGTTTTAGTAAAACTACACAAGTTTGTGACAATTTTATATTTACTTTAAATAAAAAGTTATTAATGTTATTATCTTACCCAAGTGGCTCATGGGGTCCCCAATTTGACCCATGGATTTTCATGGTCGGCCATGACTCATCCAATAAAGGTAGGACATGTGTAATGATATTTTCATATTTTTATAATATCATTTTTACCTTAAATATCACTAATTACCTTTAATCGGGATTAATTAAACTTAAAAGTTACTATTCACCAAATAATTATTTTGATCCCATTGAACCACATTTTACTTCCTAATGGCAACCATGTATGTTGGATTTTTGAAAATCATATCACAGAATTGGTAATGTTTCATTTAATCAAAAAATGAGTTTTTTAACTACCACTTAGTGGTTTCACTATTCATAAAAATTGAAGTTTTTCAGAACAATGCCAAAATTTCACCCTAATATATAATTGATATTCCAAATTCAAAAATGATGTCTATTTTAAAAAATTCCAAACATACAAGTTTCATTAGTTAATTTTATACTTAATTTCCTTTGTCACAACAAATAGTGTGTTTTTAAGAAATAATATATATCAAAAGATTGACAATTGTTTATGTCCAATTTCAAAGTGAAATTAATTCTAATGACCACCATTGGATAAAATGGTAAAAATATATTCTAATTAGACATTAAAACCACACAATAGTATAATTTATCACTATAAATTATTTTGATTAAAATTTTTGATTTTATGTATTTTTCACTATTCATAAAAATTGGAAATTCTTAGAAAATTACCAAAAATTCAACATAGGCTAATTTTGATATTACGAATCCAAAAATGATGTCTATTATGAATGATAAAATTTATAAAATTTTAAAAAGTAGGTGTTAATATTCATAACTGCTACTTTGATTGGTCACAGTGTGTTAGAATCTCGAACTTGCGTACAATTCATGCTATTGCATTATTAGAAGAGACGTGTATCATGAAATCTTGGGGTGTTACGTTCTCCCCTCCTTCAATAAATTGAATCATCGCAATTTGAAATTTTTCTTTGAAAATAAATTGTTGAAAATAGAAAATACCTTTTTGGAAAACCCACATCGGAAATACGGTTAATAAAATTTAGCGTTAATAAGAGGGAAAGGGAAATGAAAAAGTCACCACCAAATTATGATCTTGATAAGGAGGAAATTGGTGGAAATTAAAGACATATAATTGGAGGAAAACGTAAATATTTTTAGGGAGTGATTGAGGTCATCAATCACAAACAAGTGTAAAATTGAGGGCCTCAAATCCTTCAATCTATGTTAATTTAAAATATTATCAATTCAACAAATCATAAGGAATTAGGATAACAAATTTTTTGTTTTAATATCCCTTTACTAATGTTTAAGAATTAATTTATTCATATAATAAGAGATAGGTATATATATATTTATGCTTGACAAGTTGAGTTTCAACCTTCAACTAATTTCTACCACAAACTCATCCTTCACTCAAAAAGACCATAGAGCTCAAAAATATTATATTTATCCCAATCGTACAAGGTTCAAAATATTAAGACATACCATTTGATTAGGAAAAATATTTTTTAATAACCAGGGACTTCTTTTAGGCTAGTGGTAGGTAATAAAGGCATGTCGCACTATGGTTGTGGGTTCGATTCCTATAGCTTTGTCTGACGCAACGGGTTATCCCCCGACATACAGGTTGTCTTTTTCCTACAAATATAGTATTATAATATTCAAAAAATAATATTTAGAAATGTTTTAACCTTAAACAATTCTATCCAAGGTTCAACTTAATCCATTAAAACCTTTATAGTTATCCTAAATACTTCTGTCCAACTCACAGTCCAAATTTTATAAGGAAGGTAATCATAATGAAGATCTTTTTTCCCACGTAACAACATGTGAAAACCTTCATCATGTATTCTTTTAAAACACTGGAACATCCTAAATTACCATAAATCCTTATTGATTACATTCATTATCCCTTATTCCTTATAAAATACTAGATGTACTCCTTCTATCCAAAAATGTATACACATCATTAATCAGTTTCAAGGAAGTTAAGAATATCCAATATAATTTATCCAAATAAATCATGTATTATTCCAAAATCACTATCTCAGTATCAGAACCATATTATGGTTTATCTTTCTCTCAACCATATATTTTCCTAAATATTTAACCTGCTGCGGAGTCACTTTTCTTGGTTACTCACAATCTCAAGTCCTTGATGAAATAGTACTGTAGTAGAATCCTTATATACTCTATAATTATTATAAAAAGTACATCATTGATACAAAACTCGAATGAAAAAAATTCTTTAATAAAAACATATGAACTCTAATCATTCCTCATCAACTGTGGTAGTATCATAACTTTATTATTATCCAATAACATCATTTGGGGCATACTCTGATGATTTAGACATTAGTTTGCGTAGTGTCCCCACTCCTTGCAGATGGAGCATTGTACATTTGAAACCCTTTTCTTAACCTTCCAGTCACACACTTGGTGTCCTTTTTCTCCACACTTATAAAAAACTTCCATTCCCATTAGGCAAGTTCCATGGTGTTTCTTCCCACAATTATCACATATTAGAAAATTCTTCTTTTCCCTTGTCCCTTTATCCATAATTCTCCCTTCCATCCTTTTATTCTTTTTCTTCCCTTCAAAGCCATAAGACTCAGAGAATTCTTTACTTACCTTATTAACACATGATACTATTTCTTCATATGTTTAGAACACATGGGATACTATTTCCCTTCTAAATGTTGGCTTAATAATGTGAATGATATGATCCTTCTTACTCTTTGTATCATACGTATTGATGGAGTTCACATTCCTTCTACTGGGCGCCATTTCTATACAATGGCCTAAACTAGGTTAGTTTATGAATTGAAATGAATAATTCCAAACTTGTAAAATACTTAATGTAAATTGAATGGTTTATGGATATAATCCATAATCATAAAAAAAATTCTTTGAGGAAGTATATACTCATAAAACCTTCATAATGGTTTGTTAAAAAAATGAGAATTATCCTAAGCATATCCCCCGGGAGTGTCGTAACCAAGAGTGTAGCAAAGCCCGTTATCGTGCACCAGTTTCCGTTTGAGTCTAGCTCAGCGCAGTGTTTTTGGGTTTTACCCCTAGGTACATCTGTGCCAGAGCCAACTCTACCTGCTCGTATCCAAACAGGGATGGGTTGCTCAGAAAACTCACAAAATCATTATAATACCAAAAATTCTAGGACGTTTTTCTATAATAATCCTCAATTTCTATATTTGGGATATGTGCTCTAATCAGAGTTTATCTTAATCTAGCTTCCAAGGTTAGTACTAAACTGCCTCTTATACCAACTATAATGCCACGAACCCAATTACCCAGAGTCGGTGCATTATTACGTAGCATTGGCAGGATCACAAAGATCAAGTCTCGAAAGACAGATTAGTTTAGTAGCCTTGAAACACTAGATACATTCATATGTTTTACATTACATCTTAATGTAATAAAAAACTAAAACAACATCTTGTCTTCATATCCCCTCATATTACCCTTTCAGGTCATTCATAAAATACTTCTTCACATCCTGGAAAAATTAAAACATTGAAAGGGGTGAGCTTAGATTCTCAGTAAGGATAACAATATAGAGGAAGTTTTCATAAATAAACATAAACATTTAAGGCAATGTATAACTAAATAAAATCCTTTTAAACATGTACTTAAGCATAATATGGAAAAATAAAATGAAATAATGCCATTTACTTATTCACATGGATATTCTACTGGTCGAATAATCACATGAAATATCAATAAACACTTTCATAATGATGGAATGAATAATTCTAGACTATCATAACCCCATATCCAAGGCCTCGTGCTGGGACTACAAATAAGATTTTGTCAAGGCCTCGTGCCAGGATAATAGTTTGTCTCATGAGACCTGCCGATACAATTTTTTCAGAAGATACTTCCATTTAAAATTTCTCAAATATACTCCAGTGTTTTTTTGAAAACATTACTCAAGCTTCTGGAAACAAAATTACTAATTCTGAGACTGCTCGACTAATTATAGGCCATGATAGGTCCACTCCCAATCCCTTCCTGTCTACCACACTCGAGAGTCGGGTTTTCTGAAAACATTTTTAAGCTTGCGTTAAATACGTATACATTTGCACGGGATTTTCATATATTTGAGAGAAATATATCTTTTTTTGAAATCATTAAAAAGTCACATAATTATAAAAAAAACCTTTTGAATAAACGTAAAAGTCAAAGGGGTTTATACACCGTATAAAGTAAAGTTGTGTATAAAACAAAATATGCCTCAATGAAGGGAGATTGAGATGAAGTCCCTTACAAAGATAATTTTTTAAATAAAATAGATTTATTAATTGTATTAACTATAAGTACGCATAAATAAATTAAAAATACAAGATAGTACATAATAATATCATGACATAATTTTAATGTTGGAGATTAACCCAAAGAATTGAAATTGGGTTAAGAAGTTCCCTTACGTCATGTCCGACTGGACTTGACCATTCTTTAACCTCCATAATAATAAATTAGGGTTAATTTATAATTTCTTTAGTACTTTTTCATGTTTATTATTCCTTTTATATCACTTATTATGATGTTAGGAACATTATGTAATTATTTATGTTAAAAACGGTCGTTTGTCGATCTTTGGTACTTGAGTCAAAAATAAACTTCTTATAATTACAAGTTGTTCATGTGGTAAAATATCCATTATATCCAAAATTATATACATGATTTAGATATCATATATATCATATATATTCAGTATATACCTGCCTTTATAATATTACATAACATTTAGAGTTAAGAAATGAAATGCACCGTTCATAGAGACGGTAAGCCGTACGTACGCATGAACGCTACTTTCATATCTATTTCGTATTTTAATGGAATTAAACATAATGATATAATGTTATATTATAATTCCAGTATAATATCATGTATAATATCACTTACTCCATCCTTTATACATCCCACATATGGCATTAACGATTCAAATCACTTTGAGGGCGCGATAGTCCACACTTCCTCAAATGAAATTATCGCATTTTCACAACAAGAAAAGCATAAAGATATGTTTTAAATGTAAAATAAAGAATCATATAGAATAAATAAATATAATATATATAATAAATAAATGTATTTCCATCATAATGGATACCATGAGAGGTGGTAGGAGAAGATAGAACAATCATCTTTTCATGAGGCAATAATTCATCATCCACGGAAACAGTATGTTCTTTAAACATTATACGGAGGTTTGTGTAAGTGTAGCTCTAATAATTATCATAAAAACATCCTAGTATATTTAAGATACTATTTTTGTTAGAAAATAAAGTAATAAAACGATTTTAGGGGGTTGGACATGAAAAATAAAATAAAAGAACATAAAAGAAGACATTACCATAAAATCAGGTAACTCTTTTTGATTTGAGGAAAAGGCTTCCTTGGGAAGACTTATGACCAAATTGTGTCTTCTAGGAATAATATAGGGATTTTGAGAGAGTTTTTGGGCAGAGTTTAGCCGAGCTAAATGGCTTGGAAGGTGTGAATTAGGTGGTTGTGGTGGGGGCCTTTTATAAGAGGAGTGGAGGGGCACTCCTGGAAAGTCATGAAATGTTACTTTATTATATTATGAGTTTCTAATTTTAAAGGTCCCAAACTTATATATTTAGAGTATAAGGTGATAATGGATCTAAATATACTCATCCAATAGGTTTTTGACAAGTTTAAGTCTTATATTTTACATTATCGTTTCATTTTAGTTAAATCGTTAATTAATGAGGTAATCAGTGCATCATCCTGGTATCATAAAAAAATTATTTTATTTAATGTCTAAAAATTATAAAAAAATTAACATGATGTATTAAATCTTATTATCTTTACAATTAATATTTATAGTAGAAAAGTTAACTTAAATAAACCCATGTAATAATTGTTTTAGTAAAACTACACATCGTTGTGACAATTTTATTTTTACTTTAAATAAAAAGTTATTAATGTCATTTTCTTACCCAAGTGGCTCCATGGGGTCCCCTAGTAGACCCATGGATTTTATAGGTCGGCCATGAGCCATAAAATAAGGTTAGGACATGTGTGAAGGTATTTTCATATTTTTATAATATCATTTTTACCTTAAATTTCACTAATTACCATTAATCGCGATTAATTAAACTTAAAAGTTACTCTTCACCAAAAAATTATTTTAATCCCATTGAACCAAATTTTACATCATAATTACAACCATGTATGTCAGATTTTTGAAAATCAAATCACAGAATTGGTAATGTTTCATTTAAATGAAAAATCAGTTTTTTAACTACCACTAAGTAGTTTCGCTATTAATCAAAAATTGAAGTTTTTCAGAACAATGCCAGAATTTCACCCTAAGCTATACATGATATTCCGAATTCAAAAATGATGTATATTTTAAAAAATTCCAAATATATAATTTTAATTAATTAATTTTATAATTAATTTCCGTTGTCACAAGAAATAGCGTGTTTTTAAGAAACAATATATATCAAAATATTGACAATTGTTTATATCAAATTTCAAAGTGAAATTAATTCTATTGACAACCATTGAATAAAATGTTAAAAATATATTATAATTATACATTAAGACCACTAAATTGATTAATTTATCACTATAAATTATTATGATTAAAAATTTTATTTTTAAGTATTTTTCACTATTCATAAAAAATTGGAAGTTCTCAGAAAATTACCAAAAATTCAACATAGGCTAATTTTGATATTACGAATCCAAAAATGAAGTCCATTTTGAAAGGTAAAATTTATAAAATTGCAAAAATTAGGTATTATTGTTCATAACTTCTACTTTGATTGGTCACGGTGTGTTAGAATCTCGAACTTGCGTACAATTCAAGCTATTGCATTACTAAAAGAGAAGCATATCCTTGAAAGATAGGGGTGTTACAAGTTTGAAGATATATATTTCATTAACATGATATTATAAAATAATATAACTAAAACTTCAATTATCATGTATCTTTGGATAGGGTAGGTTAGGATACTATAATATAATAAATGAAATTGAAAAGTAATAAAAAGAAAAGAAAGGGTATTTTTACCTCTTGATTTCTCTTCCTTGAGAACCTTTCTAAGGGGATTGGTTTGGGTGTCTAGTTGAGAACAAAATATTATGAACATGGGGTAGGGTAATGGTAATAAGATTGGGAATAAATTTTATAAGGTTCAAATCTTGTTATATTTGAAAAGAATAGTAGGTGAGGGGTGGTATTTATAGTGGAGGAGATTAGTGTTTTTAAAATATTTTATTCACTTGTTCATTATTTTTGTTCAAGAAATTAAATATAATTAATGTTTTCACAAAAAAATATTAATACAATGAATGGAATTTCTAGGTTATGAATTTTTTCAATATTATTGAATCCAATAATAGATTATTTATCTTATAATGTACATATTCTGTAAATTACCATATTTCACTATTCACTAGAAATTCAACTATTTTAGAAAAATATAAAAAATTCACATTATTATTTTTTTATGTGTATAATTCCAAAATGAACTCCATTTTTGAAAATAATTATCTAAATTTTATAGATTAAGTTTTAATTAAAATAATCATTTATTCAAAAAAATCCGTTTTTAATATAATAACTAATTTTATGACACTTTCAAAAATTAATTGAGTTCTCGTAAATTATCCTATAATACTTAGACAAATAAATATTACTATATTAATATATTTTATGAAAATATTTTTTTTTCATTTAAAACATTATATTAATTTTAAAATTGTAATAAAATATTTATGACTTATAAAAATACGATCACCAAATTAATAATTTTTAAAATATTAATTTTCTTATTGATTAATATAATAATATCATACTTTCACTTACAAGATGTCTAAATTTAATTTATAATTTCATGCATTTGGTTACTATTCATTTGATGGTTTCACTATTCATAAGGGTCATATTACAACTCCTAATCTCAAGTTTCTGTTTCATCAATGTAGAAACGTTAACATATTGAAATACCTAATATCTCATTATTTTTTCATTTATAAACATTGTGTTGTGTTATCTATGTGATTTTATGTGATTTATACTATTTTAAATAATTATAAGAAGCAAAATTTCATTTATAGAAGTCTGGGTCATTACATTCTCCCCTCTTAGAAAACATTTAACCTCAAAATTTCCATAATGTCACCACATAAAAAGATTTGGGTAATTATTCATTATAATTTCTTACAGTTCCTATGTGGGATATACAATTATATGATTATTCCAAAGTACCATTACCAGTCTAGTCATCTGATTCCTCAACACTTGTTCATTAGTGTCTAAAATCCTTACATTCACTTCACATTACAATAAATTTAGTTCCAAATATATTCCTTCAGAATTGTGGACATGCATTGGGTCTGGAATGTACATTATTATCAAAGATATGTGGAACTAATTTTGTACGTTGAATGTATAGGCATCATCACTAAATGATTTGATATGGATCTAACTCCCTCTAGGATTTCAAAAGGACAAATGTTTCTGGAGCTTAGTTTCCCTTTCATCCCAGATCTTATAACGCCATTACATGGAGATAATTTCATGAAAAATTTATCTCCCACTTCAAGTTATAAATCCTTCCTTTGATTATCGACATAGTTCTTTTTACTAATTTGAGATGCTTCGATATGGGTTTTAATGTTCATTACCTATGATTTTGTTTCCCCCACAAGCTATGAGCATACAGGATTACTTTCTCTAACTTAATATCAATAAGTTAGTGTATGATATCTATTTCCATACAATGCTTCATATTGTGAAATTTTAATTCTATAATGAAAAATATTGTTTTAGGTTAACTCTATCAAAGGAAAAAATTGATCCCACATGCCTTGAATATTATGTGAGCATGATCTCAACCTGTCTTCTAATGTATGGATCATCCATTCCGATTTCCCATCTGTTTGAGGGTGATATGAAGTACTAAAATGATGTCCAATATCAAAAAAAATTGATTTTTTTTTCAGAATTTTTAATGTAAATCATGGATCACGATTGGACATAATTGAAAGAGTTGATCCATGAAGTCTTACAAATTCCTTAATATAGAGTCGTGCAAGGTGCTTCTATTTCAAATCCACCCTTATAGTGAGGAAATGTTCATATTTTGAAATTACATACAAAAATACCCATACTACATCATTATTTATTGGAATCCCTGGTAAAATCCTGAAAAAATCCATAGTAATGTCATCCTATTTCCATATATGAAAAGTTAGATGTTGCATGACACCTATATGGTGGTGTCTTTCAGCCTTAACCTACCGATAGACTAAATATCACGATACATAATTAGAAATTTCATGCTTCATATTATCCCACTAAATTTTTTTCCTCAAATATTTATACAACTTAGTGCTTTAAGGGTGTATAGAGAAATTTGATCTATAGGAATCATCCAATAATTCCCTTTTTAACTCAGTTAAATAGGGAACAAAGATTCTCATCCCATATTTCATAATTCCATCCTCATTCAAAAAATCTACCAATATCCCATCATTCACAACATTTATTTTCTTTTGAAGATTTCATTCATCATATAGTGAAATTTTAATCCTTTCTAATAAAGTGTGATTTTCAACCCTTTGAAAATGTAATGATTTTTACCTTCCTTGATAATTTGGATATCTATATTTGCAAGATCTATGTACTGACGATCCTTTTCAATACATATTTTATTAGAACACCATGATCCTTACTTCTCAACGCATCTACTACTTTATTCACTCTCTATGGGTGGTAGTTTATTAAATAATAAAAATCCTTGAGTATCTTGTAATATCTCTTTTTACCCATGTTGAGTTTTTTTTGATATAATATATACTTCGAAATCTTATGATCTGTATATATCTCACATATTTCACTATAGAGATTGTGCTTCCAAATCTTTAGTGAAAATATTACCGCTTTAAACTAAAGATCAAGTTTTGGATAGTTCTATTCATATTTTTTAACTACCATAATGAAAATACAATAAATGTTTCATTATTCATATGGTAATAGTCGATTCCTTTCATTGAAACATCATTATAAATCACAAATCCACCATTTTGCGATCGTAGATTAAAGATATGATCATTCAATAATCTCTTAATATATAATTCAAATAACTATTCACATTATTATGCCCATAAAAACATAACCCCTTTACTAGTAAGATTGGTTAACATGTTTTCTAATTAGGAAAAATTATGAATGAAATAGAGATAATAACCCGCTAAAACAATGAAACTACGTACCTCGATTTTGTTCATTGGTGTACGAAATTTCTGAGCAACCATCATCTTCACAGGATCAACTGAGATTCTATCCTTAGAGACAATATAACCAATAAAATAACCTAATTAAATAAATTTTTTACACATGATCAACTTCCCATATAATTCATTTCTTCTAAGAGCCTTCTAAACATTTTATAACTAATTCTTATGGTCTTCTTAGATTTTTTAGTGTTCAACGATATCATCAAAAAATACCACAATAAATACAGAATGATATTTTTTGAAAACTCTATTAATTAGATTCATGTAAATAAAGGTATCATTATTCATTCCAAATGTATTTACTATAAACTCGTAATTTTCAAACCTAGTTTAAAATAAAGACGTTGTAATATCGTTCTTCTTCACTCATAATTGATGATATCCAGACCGAAGGTTAATCTCTGACAAATATTGTGATTCATGAAGTTGATCAAATAAATCATCAATGTGAGTTAGGGAATAATTATTCGTTATTTTAATAGTACTGATTTCTCTATAGTCAATGAACAGCGTCATGGATCCATCTGACAAAAAGAACATGGGCTCCCCATAGAGGGACAACAGGGTGAATAAATCCATTATTATTTAGTCAATCTTAGTTTTTTTAAACTACACTAATTACATAGTGACCATTCTATAAAGAGTAATTGATTTAGGTCTTTCATTATGAATTAAATCAATGGAGAACACAACATCTTGCTATAGAGGATGTCCTGGTAAATCCTCTGGAAATACATCAATATATTTTTACACAACAAATACATCTTCAATTTGAATATTTATTTCCTTATCCAAATATTTTTTCTTCTATTCCTCCCCAAGAATTTCATTTAGAAGTGAAACTAGAGTTGAATACTGATATAAATCAGATGATGAGGTATCTTCACTAATGATAAGGGATTCTACATATTCCTCAAAAATCGTAATTTTTAATGTTTTTCAATATATTTTAACATTAGTTTTTGTAACCAAATAAATACAAAGTATTATATCACTATCATTCATATATAGGATGATAATATAATCTACTAATGAAAATTTATTTGTCATAAAGGTTGATGGCCGATACATATTTATTTCCCTAATACTTCCCTAAGGAGTTTTGATTCAAAAATCGTTCATTAATTAAAAGGTAAATGTATAATTTTCATAGATAATTGGGAAGATATAAAATAATTTAATTAAATATAACCAAATAAATAATTTTCAATGATTGAGGAATGATTAAATATAACGTCTTCAAATTTATTAGGAACATCATCCTCAATTGTTATGATTGTATAAACATGTGATTACTCCCATGAACTTTTCATGGGAATTATTCCATGAAACATATGGAAATAATATCAATAGTATCCCATATACATATAGTTGAAGCATTGAAAATTTGTAGCTTATTTGTTTCCCTTTCAATATTTAATATTATGGAATTTCCGAACACAATCATAGAAAACTACTTCTCTTTTTAAGAAATCACAAGGGTGTTTCCTCCCATAAGTATCTCCCATTGGAAAATTAGATTTTTTATTCTTTCCTTGGTCTATTCATTACTCTAACACCCTAATCCTCTCATTTTTTCCCAAACCGTCATAATACTCAAAGAATTTTTTTTTCTTGATAGCACATGTGACTATATATTCTTATTCATAGAAATTTTGGACGACCAGTTCCCTTTAAATGAATGGTTTAAAACCATAAAAGAATCAAGAAATCTTGATTCATGGATTAATTATATAGTCCATGGAAACACTTTCCAACCTAGTAACGTTGGATTCAACCATTACAACATTTTGACCATCTTTTTAATTCTGAATGATTAATTTACTCTCAATATTTCTTATTGTTCACAAGGAAAATATTTGTTTTGGAAAATTTGTTTAAAATCCATATATTATATATTTTCAGTTTATTACTCCTTTATTGCGTTTTAATTCAACTACCACCATTAATTAGTATATTATTAGATTTGATATACTTCCATGATAACCTTCCCCCTTTTAATGCTTCCTAAAGTGAAATATTTTCACTAAGGAACATTTACATTGCTCTACCGCAAATGGGTTTGTAGTCCCATTGAATGATGCATGTTATTGTCACATAAAGCTATCAAAAAATGATCCTCCATAGTGTAGATCATGATGATTTATATGGGTAAGGTTATTGTTTATAACTGATTTTAGATATCTAGGTATAGTTATATGTTTCCTAGTACCAATCATAGATCCAATACCAATGTCTTTATCTTTTATAGTAGGTAAATCCCTAAATGGGACATGTGACTTGATTCGGTTTCAATTCATTCCACTATGCACCATTAAAAAATAATGGAATACACTATGTTAGGTTATGAATCATAGTTTATAAATTCAAACAAGAAAAATAGTTAACATATATTTAATGTTATGCCTAACTAATATCATAATCATAAACATGGTTTCTAGAGAGAAAAATTTACTTTTAAATCCTTCATAAATTTTTTAAGGAAAATGTAAATTATCATAAGCATATAAAAGATGACTATCAAACCCGATGTGATGTAAGGACCATTTTTATGTACCAGTTTACCCCCAAACAGGTCCAGGACATGTTGTCTAAGTTATTACTCCCAGGTACATTTGTGTCAGAACCAAGTCCACTTATAGTATCCAGATAGGGATGAATTGCATTGATGGCCCATATAATATCTACCTTACCCAAAGTATAAGATGTTCTTTCATGCTAATCCTAAAATAATATCTTAGTTTTTTGTTCCCAAAATAGATTTTTTCTAATTTTATTTTCCAATGTTTCTACTAAACATCCTCTGATACCAACTGTAAAGTCTCCGACCCTAGTATCCTAGAGGTAGTGCCTTATATTGATACATTGTCATAGATAAAAGAATTAAATATCAGAGGAAAAATCAACTAAGTATTTTTTTAATCCATATTACATACATGAACATTACATTAATAATTGAAATGAAAAATAGCCTAGAAACTCCATTGGTAACACCCAAAAACTCTTCAATTAACCCTGTATGTTATTCATAACATTTATCTTCATATCTTGGGGAAACATAAAACATATAAAAGGGGTGGGTTCAGATACTAAGTAATGTTAATTTATAATATAAAAAATATTTCATGAAGAATGATTAAAAACACATTCCATTAGAACAAAATCTTGAAAATGACATGGTATGAATAAAAGATGAATAAATAATTCCATATAAACAATCACATAAGAACCAAACTTAAGCATGGATACTATACTACTCGAATATTTAAATTGATAAAAAATTACTAATATCATTACGAAGGAATTCATATGATGGACACATGAAACATATTTATTAAGTCTTTATCCAAGACATATTAAAATGATTAGAGCATCAGCCAAAACAATATCTAAAAAAGGCCATGGCCTCGGCCAAGTCCATATCTATTTTGTCTCATGAGACATATCAATGCATATATTGGATATATTATTCCCCAATTATCATTTGATATGTCCAATTCATTCCACAAATGAACTAATTTAAACATAAACAATATATATATATATATATGAAATGTAAATAAAATTCCAACAATATGTGAATGTAATCACCAACCATTCTTGAGTAACATAGTGAATTGTTTCAAGATATAACATCCACAATAAAAATAATCATGAATTTTTTAATAAAATATTTTAGATTAAATTAATAGTAGATAAATCTCAATAAATCATAAAATTGAATATATGTTTTTGAAATATTTGAAAATACTCCAATAAAATCATCGAGAAATTCTGGCTATAAATACTCCATATACTATGTAAGGATGAGTTCTTTTGGAAAAATAATTTGTATTGTTCATGATTTAATATATAAAACCAGAAATGAGAAAATATATTCTTGAATGAAAAAATTAGCGTTTTTAGAAAAAACATTGTTTCTTAATGAACATTATGGTTGGTACATGAATATGGGATAGAAATTGAGACATTACCTTTAATTGGGTTTTGGAAGAATTTAGAAGGGAACCTTGTAAAACAATTATTTAACAAAAAAAGTAAATGATTTTGATATATGATTTTGGTACATATAAATACAATATAGAATAATTTTAAAAAATTAAATAAGAATTATATTGGGGTAATGATAGTGGAAGAAGAACCTGAAGGAAAAAAATAATGGTTTGGGTAGAAACCCTTACCTTATCTATGAAAGAATTCTCCACTTGTACTTAATATCTAGGATAATGAAATTAGATTAAGTAATAAAGTATCTAAAATAATATTTCATATATATTTTGTAAGAACCCAGATCTTTTTTTTCATGTATGTCTTCCATTTTCTGGGGTTTTTAAGAAGAATATGAATTTCTTGAAATTTGTTAAATACAAGCAGTGTACTTTATGAGTACACGCTGTGGACTCAGTTACCGTAGGTAGCCGGGTGCTAGCCCTATAACGGCCATGCGCACGGTCATGTGTGGTGACCTAGAGAAAGCCTGATTTAGGGGTCGGTGAATGCAAGTACACGCCATGTACTTATAAAGTACATGCAATGTACTTTCTTTTTCTTCATTAAACGTACTTGGGTCATGTCTGATGGAATGAACTACTTCATTATCAACCTAGTTCGTTCGAGAGAGACAGTGTGGCTGTGATTATTCTCCATCCCCTGACCGAGAATCTATTCTTCAATTTGACCACTGTAGATTGTGTTGGGATCACCTTGGTAAGCTCTTCCTTCTTCTAGAGCATAGTTTCTTGATTCCTCCTCTTTCACAAGTTAAATCCAATTGACCGTTTTGGATGTTTTTGTATATCTATAGTGTTCTTGGGTGATTCATGGCTTGAGGTTCACTTATAACGATCCTATAACACTGATGTAGGTGGTTTGTGCCTTTTCGTAGATAGTCTTTTAATTTATTGTGCAAAAGGGCCTAATTACCTTGATTGGGGTATTTTTTATTTACGGTTTAATCATATTAGATTTCTTATATGTTTATATGGTTGAGTAGAGGTTACTTGTAGGTGAATAGGGTTAATTTCTGCTCCTTGGAAGTGTTTTTCCCATGTTTTCTTGTTTTGACCGTTTGGTCTAGTTTTCCTATTATGATGCTATTTACATTCCATACCTAGTATTGATAGGATGGAGTGATTATTATGTGTCTTTCTATTATTCTATAGACTAGTTAGTCAAGTAGTTCTTGATGTTTACATTGGCTGCTTGGAATTTCTATGCTCTTTTTACTTACACATGGCTGTGAGAACCTGGTGTAGTAGCCCATAGGAATAATGGATGTAAGGGATTCTCAAGAGTGTCTGTTTTTTATCACGCTGCGAGACCATATGGGGGATTGAAATTGGGTGCTCCCTCAGAGTGTCTATTATTATTTTATGAGGCCATAGGTGGAATTGATGTCGAGGGCTTCGTCAGAGTGCGTGTAGGTTCAATTAAAAGACTATAGGTGGAATTGATGGTTGATGCTTCCACAGAGATTCTTTGAACACACATGACTATAGGTGTAATTAATGGAGAGTGATTTCTCATAGAGTATTTGAACAAACATGACTATAGGGGGAATTGACGGTGAGTGCTTCCGCAATGAGTCTTTGAACGCACGTGACTATAGGGGGAATTGACATAGTGTTCTTCCTAAGAGAGTCATTGGTATATCTTTCTGTATGTTGTGAACAAGAGGGGTTTGGAAGTGAGTGCTTCCCAGAGGTTTCCCTGCTTATTATTAACTTCTTAATTGATATCTGATAATTGAATGTATTTAAAACTATAGGATGGTTTACGTTCGATTACTTCCTTGTTTACTGCTTCTTTTTCATATTTCATGACATATATATTCTATGAATATTAGGAACATATATATTGGTGGTTTCCGACTTGTATTTAGCCTCACACCCTGTTTGGGTCATGCTTTTGAGCATAAATAGATTATATTATTGCAGGTATAGATAAGGGAAAGATCCCTTCTACTTCGGTTTCTTGACTACTTTCGGAGTTAGAGAGCATGGGACCCAGCTGAGGATTTCGATACTGAGGAGTTGTTTACTGTTTTCATTTGTACTTTGGTTTAGTACTATATTTCAGAATTGTGACATTTTTGGTTTCTTTCCTAGATATATATATCTTGCATCATTATATATGATCTCCAGCTACTTCTTTAATTTCAGTCTTCCACTATTTACTGTGGTATTACATTATTACAACTGTGTCTATTGTTATATGTTAATCTGATGTTGTTTAACTTTTTGAATAAGGGAATAGTTTCACCACAATCACACCCAACACCCTCACTGCTAGTCGGCATCCTATAGTGTTAGGGAAAATGTGCTTGAGGCCATGTGACCAACTGGGTACGGGGTGCCTTTGGGCGGCTTCTGGAACAGGGATGTTAGAATTTGGTATCTGATGATTTCTTTTCAAATTGACATACTTTTGGAGCCTATATCAAGGGATATGACGTAATTAGTACTTGGTAATAAGATGTGCCCTGGAGTAGCAAAATCGTGTACAATGAAAAATGTATTCTACCTCATTTATTGCAATTTCTAAGGTTTTTCAATTTTACAGTTTATTTGATTTTCACCATTGGGTGATTCACAGGTTTTGTGCTATTATTTTTTATACTATTGCGGTTCTATTCCAGTTGCAACCAGATTCAATTAGATTGTGCCATCTCCTGCATCATATATGAACTTTCTAGAGATCATATGTTATGCATTCTTTCCATGCAATTTTGGTTGCATTAGTTATTGCATGTTTTTGTGATAGATTTTGTGCTAGATATGTATATTGTAGTGATAGTTGCCTTGATAGAATTTATTCTATTTGATAGGGTATTTAATTGTGTAAATACATTTTTTGAATGAACGCCAAACTGTGTTTCTTGAGGTGTTATGGGACCTCACAGACCAGAATTTAGTGGATCATTTCACTGTTATCCTTTTATATAACAAGTATAAGATTCCAATATTTTATTCGTGGGGAGTATAGACCATCATAGATTAGAATTTGGAACTTAAAGGTTTGTTTCAGTGTTTTTATGCATTTCAGAGTAGTTTTTGAGGCATAGTATCTGGAAAAATTCAGAATATATGGCATGTAATGTTGAATACATTCCATGTGTTCTTCTATTCGAGAAGGAACTAATTTTCTTGACTACATACCATGTACTGTATGTACATGTCGTTTTGTTGATAACCGTGTCTCATACTGTGTGGGATGGGACATAGGGTTAGGAATATTTGTTAGGACACGTCGTGTACTGGGTGTAAATGCCATGTTGTAGAACCTTGTAACCAGTCGTGTAACTAACAACATGGGTCAGTTGAGTCTTTTCTAATACACGCCGTGTCCATATGGAACAAGCTGTGTCAATCTGTAACACGTCGTGTAGTGTGAACCGTGTATCCGGTCATGTCACTAACAACACGGGTTGGTGAAGCTTGTCTAGTACACATTGTGTCTGGCACTAACACGCCATGTAGTCTTGTTCTAGGAGAACCGTGTGGCCTTGCCGTGTAAGGGAACTCATGTAGGGGAATAGGATTCAAGTACATGTTGTGTGTAAGGACAACACGCCGTGTATGTGGTGCTACAAAACCAGTTTTGGTAGAAGTACATACACAAGTTAATGGATTAAAGTAACATGTTGTGTAATTAAATATACATGATGTGTATCCCTATTTTGTAAAACATGAATTCTTTATTTCTCATGTTCCCTCTTTAATCTTCTATGTTTCAGTCCCTATTAATATTGATCTAAGGTGTGAGCTTGACCTTACAAGGTCATGCAACCCAGATGTCCTTCAGTTGTCTTCCAATTATAGGGCAGTGATCAGACACCTGATATGGCTGATCAGGGACTACCAGCAGGTCCCCCAGTTTTGATAGTCTTTTCACAGGCCATCATTCCAAACACAAGTGCTGACGAACAGTTTAGAGAGGGCTTTATGAGGTTTACGTAGACTATCCAGGGAGTGCCGCCTCCTTCCCCATCAATGACATAATGGATGAAAGTCTTTCACTAGCATCATCCTCCGACCTTTTCATGGGAAGGAGGACCCTTGTCCGTAGAGTCATGGCTAGAAGCCATGCTGATGATTTTCGTGCATCAAGAGACGCCTCTAGATAGGAGGTTCAAGCTCACTACATATATGATTTGGGATTCTTCCAAGTGATGGTGGGATGTGATCTCACAATTAGGACGGCAACAAGATAGGGATTGGGATGAATTTCAGCTTTCCTTTTACGATTACTTATATTCGGAGACTTTGAGGGCCGGTCGAGCTCGAGAGTTCTTGAGTTTGGAGTTGGGTGCTCATTTTATTATGTGGTACTCTTCTTGCTTCACCGAGTTGCATCACTTTACACACTTTCTAGGGGGGATGGGTTGTTCATGGAAAGGAAGTTTGGGGATGTCCTTAGGCATGACATTTGATCTTAGGTTAATGTCTTAATGTGGACTTTGATATCGTCTATTGTCAACCAAGAACTGATCACAAGTGTAATATGAGGGATTCTTGAGCTGTGAGCTAGGGTGGTTCTGCATCCAAATTTAGTCCTTCACCAATTGATAGTAGAAAGCATTGTTGGTAGAATACACATTGTGTTCCGAGTAGGCATGATGCACCTTCATGTAGCCTGGTGGGATGCTACCAGTGTGGTAAGGTCAGGAATATGAGGCCACATTGCCCAAGAGACCCACTAGAGTGACGATCATAAGGAAAGATGGTTCATCTTCAATGTTTCTGTCAGATCTTTTCACCAGCAGTTGGTGATATGGGTTGTTATATGAATCCATGTTCAGGAGTAGTGCCATTAATTTATCATCAGTCTGAGAACTAGTGTTCATCTGGCCATTCAGGATGAGGTGGAGATCATGACCGTGGTAGTCAGTCACCTAGATTTCAGTAATAGTAGGGTGGATCAGCTCAGGATGGTTAGGAAGGGTCGCAGGGCCATGTTGCTTGTCAGAATTTTGTAGTGGAGTAGACCCAGCAAGAGAAAGATCCCAGACCCTCTATAGTTCGTGGTACGATCATAGTTTCCTTAGTTTTAGCTTCTACTATATTCGATACAAGGGCTTCCCATAACCTTATATCAGCTTCTATTGTGGAGAGCCTTAGCCTCTGTGTCTTTTCTTTTGTTTATGTCTTGATGTTAGACACTCCGTTGGGGACTAGAACTGCTAGTGTATGTCAGTGCAATGATTTCCCTCTTTAGTTAGGTGGGTGTCCCTTTTAATGGGACCTCTATGTCTTAGTGATGACAAGCTATTATGTCATTATCAGAAAGGACTGGTTTGTTCCCTTCGAGGTAGTTGTCAATTTCTATCATCGTAGGGTGAGTTTCACATCACCGAGGGGAAGATTGTTTCTTTTTAATGGAGAATGGGATGTCTAGGAGAGAAGAGAAGGAATCAAGCATCCTGGGTTGAGAAGATTTAAAGCCAAGATTGCTAGTCTTCATCTAGATGACCAAGGGACTTCCCATATGAACTTTCCTCCAGTGGTGGTTTGTTTCAGGTATGCCATTCTAGAAGAATTTTTAGGTTTTCCTCTAGAGTGAGAGGTGGAATTTTCTATTGAGCTTGTGCCAAGAGAATCACCGGTGTCTATTCCTCCTTATAGGATTGCTACACAAGAGTTACAAAAGATTAAGAAGAATTTGGAGGAGTTCCATGAAAAGGTTATTATCTGACCCAGTACTTATCCTTGGGGTTTTCTTATCCTATTTACGAATAAGGTGGATGTTACCCTCAGACTTTGTGTGTATTATCGGAAGCTAACCCAATTTATGGTCAATAACTGATATCCCATTCCAAGGATTGATGATCTCTTTGATCAGCTTTGAGGATCCTAGTAGTTCTTATAGATTTACATGAGATCCAGTTATCATCAGTTGTGTGTTGGACAATATAATATACCTCTTATAGCATCCTGAAGCAGTTATGGTCCATACAAGTATTTAGTTATGTCGTTCGGTCTCACGAATGTGCATGCAGTTTTCATGGAACTGATGAACCAAGTGTTCCATCCATACTTGGATTCATTCATGGTGGTTTTCATGGATGATATCTTGGTGTACTATCACACTCTACATGACCATGATACCCATCATGAGATAATTTTGAGTACACTGAGAGAGTATTAGTTATATGCTAAGATCTCATAATTCCACTTTTGGATGGACCAGATTCACTTCTTGATTCATGTTATCATGGATACATGAGTATCAGTATACCTAGAGAATGTGAGAGTTGCAATTTCATGGGAGTAGCCAAAGAACATCATTGTGGTGTTGAGTTTTATAGGCCAGGAATGATACTATAGACAATTAATACAGGACTTTTCATGCTTAGCAGTGCCACTGATGGTCCTGACTAAGAAGGGTGCCAAGTTCTTGTGGTCGGATTCTTGTGAGTTAGCCTTTCAGGAGCTGAAATAGAGGTTCACTTCAACAATTATAATATTTTTTCAGATCCAAGAAAGAACTACACTATTTTCTATGATGCTTCAGGTATCGGGCTATGTTTTGTTCTTTTTCATGAAGAAATAGTCGATGTGTATGGGTCTTGGTAGTTAAGGTAACATGAGAGAAATTACCAGACGCATGATCTTGGGATGGCTACAGTTTTTCATTCGTCACGCTGTTGGAGACATTATCTGTTGGGAGATAATTTTGTGGTTTTCATGGAACACAAAATACTCAAGTATATCTTCACTCAGCATGACATGAATTTGAGATAGCGAAGGTTGGTTTAGTACCGTCATTCATTTGACTTGGAGCTTTCCTATATGCCTGGGAAAGGCAATGCAGTGGCGGATGTGTTGAGAAGGAGGACTTAGATATAGGTAGCTCAGGATCCCAGCAGAAAGTGGTCACATTTGGCCCTGTTCTATGAGATGCATTTGTTGGTGTATGATAAACATGGGCTGACGTTTCTCTCTTTTGTAGATGTTACCTCTACTATTCTTTATCAAGTGCGGATTAGAGAACTATAATATTATGAATTCGAAGTCCTCTGGGAAAGCATGTTAGGAATGGACCCTATTCCTAGATGGACCATAGGCAAGGATGAGATCTTTCATTTTCATGGGTGCATATGGGTTTCAACGGTCATACACGAGGAGCTGATGTGGGACTTTCTTTCCTCTGTTTGGGCATTTCTTTCTGGTGTCACCAAGTTGAATCGTGATCTACACTATTATTATTGGTTGACAGGTATGAAGAGAGATGTAGTTGGTTTCGTGATGAGGTGTTCCACCTATCAGTAGGTGCAGGTGGATCATCAGTGACTAGTAGGGGTTTAGAAACAGTTACTCATTCCCGAGCGGAAGTGGAATGATGTCCTGATGGATTTCATGACAGGCCTGCCGAGGTTTCCTTGAGGGAATGATGTTGTTTGGGTTTTCATTGATAGACTCATGATCGTTTCATGCTTCATTCCGATCAAGGAGACATTCAGTGTTAATGAGCTGGGATGGTTGTACATCTGTGAGATAGTATGTCTATATGGACTTCCACACTCCATTGTTTCAGATAGGGGCACATGTTTTTCTTCTCGAATCTGGAAGGGATTACAGAAAGCCTAGGGTACATAGGTACTTTTGAGTATAGCTTTTTACCCCCAGACAGAAGTCCAGTCTGAGCGTATGATTTTTTTTCTAGAGGACATGTTTTTTTCATGCATCCTGGATTTTAGTGGTTCTTGGGAGAAGTACATAATTCTTGTGAAGTTTTCCTACAATTATTGTTCTCATGAAACAATTTGGATGGAAACTTAGGAGGCTTTATGCGATAGGCCATGTCATTCACCCTTATGCTAGCAGGAGGTAGGAGAGGCAGCTATGTTGGGAAATCATCTTTTCAAGGAGACCACATAGTCGATAGAGTTTATTTGGAAGAGGATGACTACTACACATTCTCGACAGATGCCTTATGCTGATTTTCAGAGATGACATCTGGAGTTCGATTTTGGGGACAAGGTTTTCTTGTATGTCACACCATGGTTTGGGAATAAAAGGATTAGGATGCAAGATAATAATTCACCAAGGTACGTTGGTCCGTTTAAGGTTTTGGAGAGAGTTGGGCCGGTTTCCAATCAGTTGTAGTTGTCTCAGAGGTACCAATCTATGCTCAGTATCTTCCACATTTATCAGCTCTGTCATTACTTCTTAGACCCATCTCATGTTTTTCAACCCAAGGAAGTTGAGTTAGAGGTGGATGCCTCATTTGAGGAGCATCCTATCTGGATTGTTAATATAAGGATTAATGTTCACTGTGGCTGGTCCATTCCTCTAGTATGAGTCCTATATAATCACAGACGAGTACAAGATGAGACTTGGGAGAGAGAAGCTGATGTATGATCATAGTGGCTAGAGATATTTAAGGATTCTTCTTCTATGCCGCCTTTCTTGTCAAATTCAAGGAAAAATTTCTTTAAGGGGGGATGTTTTTAAGAACCCGAATCTTCTTCTCAGGCATGTTTTCCTTTTTATGGTGTTTTTGAGAAAAATAATAATTCTGGAAATTTTTTAAGTACACACCATATTCTTTATGAGTACACGCTGTGTACTCAGTAACCGCAGGTAGCCAGGTGCTAGCCTTGTAACAGTCCTGCACTTGACCTTGTGTGATGACCTGGAGACTGCCTAATACAGGAGCCGATGAATGAAATTACACACTGTCCACATATAAAGTACACGTCGTGTACTTTCTTTTTTTCATTGAACGTACTAGGGTCACATCGGACGGATAGAACCATCACCTTCTCGACCTAGTTCGTTCGAGAGAGACCATACCATTGTGATTCTTATCCGAGCCCTCGACCGATCATCCATTCTCTGATATGATTGTCATCGACTGTGTTGGGATCGCCTCGGTAATCTCTTCCTTCTTCTAGTGATTTTTTTCCAGATTCCTCCACTTTCTCAAGTTATCTCTGGTTGAATGTTGCAAATTTTTTTGTAGATGTACGATGTTCATGGGAGATTCAAGGATTGAGGATCACTTATAATGATCCTACAACACTGAGGTTGACTGTTTGTTCCTTTCCGTAGATAGTCTTTGAATTTTAGGGGAAAAGTGCCCAGTTCCCTTGATCGGGGTATTGCGTGTTTATGGTTTTAGCCCTGTTAATTTCCTATTATGCTTTTATGCTTGAGTAGAGGTTAATTAAAGGTGAATAGGGATAATTGGTGTGATTTTGAAGTGTTTTTCCCATGTTTTTTTTGTTTTGATCATTTGGTCTTGTTTGCATGTTAGGCTACTATTTACATTCCATGCCTAATTTGTAAGGATGGAGTGATTATTATCTTTCTTGTTGTTATGATATCGACTGGTTATCCATGTAGTTCTTGAGGTTTACTTTGGCCTCTTTTCATTTCTATGCTCGTTGGACTTACAATGGGCGATGAGAACCAAGTGTCATAGACCATAGGAATAATGGACATAAGGGATACACCAGAGTGTCTATTTTATTATCACACTATGAGACCATTGGGGGGATTGATGTTGAGTGACCCCTAAGAGTGTGTATAATTAAATTATGAGGCCACCTGAGGAATTGGTGTTGAGTGCTTCCTCAGAGTGCTTATAAGTTCCTTCAAAAGTCTATAGGGGTAATTGAAGGTGAGTGCTTCCTTAGTGTGTCTTTTAAGACACATGACTATAGGGGGAATTGTCTGTGAGTGCTTCCTTAGAGAGTCATTGAACACACATGACTATAGGGGGACCTAATGGTGAGTGTTTCCATAGAGTGTCTTTGAAAACACATGAATATAAGAGGAATTGATGTTGAGAGCTTCCTCAAAGATTCATTAGTATATCTTTCCGTGTGTTATTAACTAGAGGGGTAAGGTTTTGAGTACTTCCCAGAGGTTTTCGTTCTTATGATTAACAACTTACTTGATATCTGATAATTGAATGCATTTAAACTGTAGGATTGATTACATTTGAGTACTTAACAGTTTACTGATTATTTTTCTTATTGTCTATCATATATGTTCACTGATTGTTAGGCACAAATCCATGGGTGGTTTCCTACTAGGATTTAGTCTCACAACCTATATGTTTCCTGATTTTGGGCCCAAATATATTATATTGTTGTAGGCATAGATAAGATAAAGTGCCCTTCTACTTTAGGTTCTTGAATGCTTTGGGATTATGAGAGCATGAGACAAAGCTGTGGCTTGCGATATAGAGGAGATATTTACGGTTTTTCTTTCGTACTTTGGTTTAGTACTGTATTTCATCATTGTTATGTGATTATCTACTTTCCTAGAAATATGTATCATCAATAATTATATATGTTCTCTAGTTTCTTTTTTACATTCATACTTTTTCAGTTTACTGTTGCATTCCATTATTACTGCTTCCGCTGTTGTTATATGTTTCTCTTCCACTGTGTTACTCTTCTAATAAGGGCATAGTTTCCCCACTATCACACCCAAGGCCCTCACTGCTAGTTCGCAGCTTCTGGTGTTAGGGGAAATTCGCTTGAGGCCATGTGACCAACCAAGTATGGGGCACCCCTCGGTGGCTTCCAGAACTAGGATGTTACATATTTGATTTATTATAGTTTAATTAAGTTCATTTAAGGACTTTTTGAGTAGTTATAATATTATATTTCATTGTTTGAGTGTGTTCCCTTCCATGGGTTTCATGATCAGTTTACTTTTACCTGTATATGGAAGATCTCATAAAATGAAAATAATTATCCAAAATTAAAATATTATTTTATTAATGAACATAAATTATATTTAATGGTCTTCAAAATTATTTTGTCTCAGATATGGGGATTATTCATTAGATATAAGTTTAATGATAATTATTTAGATCATTTTGGAGGGTTTTCAAACTGTATGAAATAGTTTTGTCTTATTGACTAATATCATGTATATATACTGGGTAAAGAATACTACACAACATGTAATATTTTTAATTCAATTATATTAAACCATAATTATGGTTTTCTGACCACACATGAATGAATTAATGGAAAATGAAAATTCACTTTCCATGATGTAAAAAAATTGACACATCATGGGTGATGTTTTCATTTATAAGAATAAATGATCCTAAAAAAAGAGTGTGATGATAGATATTCCATTTACATGATATAATTTTACTATATCAATGATAATATATTTATAATGTCTGTTTGGATAGGGTATTTTATGGAAGGATGAGAAAATAAAATAAATCAAAAAGAAAATAATAGAAAAGAATGAGGATTTTTACCTTCTAAATTATCTTCCTTGAGAACCTCTATAAGGGGATTGGTTTTAGGATTTTGTTGATAAAAAAGGAATATGGACGTATTATTGGGTCTTGGAAAGATGATTGGTCTGAAATTTATGAAGTCTATATTCTTGTAAGGTGTGAGGAGAATAGGTGGGGAGGGGTGATATTTATTGTGGGGGCGATGGGTGTTTTTTTGAATATTTTATTCCTTTTTTAATTTCCTTGGATCATGACTATGAATATTTTGAAAATTATAATCAACAATATTAAAAAAATATTTGATGTTCTAGATTGTTATTCATACATCATTCATTTAAAAAGGAATAGTTTATCCATATTATAATATATATATACTGTAAATTATTGTATTTCACTATTCAAAAAAAAATTCAACTATTTTAGAAGGATACCTAAAAATCACTCTAACCATTATTTAATGTGTATGATTATAAAAATGAACACATGTTTTTGAAAACAAATATATATATCTAAAAAATTTAATTTTTACATAAAAATAGAATTGATTCGAAAAATTATAATTTTATTATTATAACCGATATTCTAATACATTCAAAAATTATCGAAGGTCTCATAAAATTATCATAAAATCATAAGAAAACAAAATATTAACATATTAATATATTTTATTAAAATAACATTTCTTTAAATCATTATATTTGGTATAAAATTTTCATTAAATATTTATAAAATGTAAAAATACAAACACTTAATAAATATTTTTGAAATATTGATTTACATATAACATGATATAATTATATCAAAAATTCATTTATAATATAACAAAATTTTATTTATATTATCATGGATGAGGTTACTGTTAATTTGATGTTTTTACTATTCATAAGGGTCGTATTACTATTCCTAAGGTTGAGTTACTATTTCATCAGCATAGTCAACATAACTTTTAGAAAATACTTATTTTTCATTCATAATTCATTTAAAATGTTTTTATTGTGTTATATATGTGATTTTATGTGATTTTTACTATATGAGATAATTATAAGAAGGGAAATTTCGTTGATATAATTTTGGGTCGTTATTGGAATTTCATAGTAGAGGTCTGGTAGGTTCTAAGGGATTGACTGGTTACCACCTTGAATGATAGGAGAACACTGATGGGTATGGCTTATCATAAGCTAAGTGATATATCCTTTTATAGAATAATTTGATTTGGGATTATGTAGTTACTGATTTTTGATATTGGCAAAAAAATCCATGTTATTATGGATAGTATGCGAGATATGCATTATAATGTAGAATGAATTATATGTGTGTGATACAAGTAGAGAGTCAGGATATGTGGTTATGTCTCCCTGGTGATTTATTTAATCTTTTATATATTGATGGAGGACTAGTGTTGCATCCTAGTGGATATCATTTTTTCCCTTAGTGATAGGTCATTGGGTTGCTAGGTTGTGGTTGCACACCTTGAGTAAGTGGTTGTTGTTATGGGACTCAATGTGATTCCTTATCGTGAGTGATAATGTGGTAGTCAAGGTGTGATACATGACCTCACCCTGAGTTATATGCTGGTGTTCAGGGAATGATATGGTTCCAAACCTTAAATGATAAGTGTTGGAGTTTTCTACATAGAAAATAAAAATTTAAATTATTATTAATTGTATATTACTAGACTCGAATATTAATAAATATGGTATCACATATTTATTGTTCTTATACATAATAATAAAGTGAAAATTTCCTATAGTATCTGTCATATTGAAAAGGTCATGGGTGTTCACGACTATGATGATAGTCATTATGTGCTATAATTATTTTCTTAATATTTAGTCATATGGTTATATGATTTCATTTAATGGGACAGAGATTACTATCAAGTGAAAGTACTCATAGGATGATGATATTTCTTCTCATCAAGTTTACACATGGTAATCTGCATGATCAAGAATTTTGGGGACATACCATTCTGTATGTAATTTACAATTTTACTTATCATTGGATATTTTTATATATGAATTTTTGTAATTATCATTGGAGTTTAACATTATTATTAATACATATAATCCCTCTTATATTTTTATGTATTATCCAAAACTATAACACCATATGTTTGTGGGAAGTAGGGTATGTTTGGTACATCATGAATGGATTACTTTTAATGAATAATTTTAAGAATGGTTTATCTCATCTATCATTATAATAGTTTACATCTTATCCCTTTTAATGAAATAGTACTATCAAACTAAATTCCATATCCTAGGTGTGTTGATGAGTTCAGTTCAAGATGTCAAAGAAAGAAGAATCCAGAATATAGGTTTATAACATGAGTATGGATCCTACATGATTAGGTATCTAGAAAAGGTGAATATATTATATACTTAAAGTTTATATTTGGTTATCATCATTATAGTGTTGACTTCATCCTCTATGGGTATCTTTACATATTTCATTATTATGATATTGGAATTTAGGAAAGCCCATATAATTACACTGAGGAAGGGTCTAAAAGGATCACATAATTAGTTTTTAAATTTCATATAATTAAATTATATTTTAATTTAAAAATTTCTATTGATTTTATTCTCTAAACCAAAGAAAAAAAATATTCAGGATTTGTTGATCTCATAAATCATGTAACTATTTTTTGATTGTAGAATATTAAAATAATTATTTATTCACATGATAATGAATATTAAATTTATTTATTAATCAAATTAATAATATTTGTAATTCATGTTTTAGAAAATTCGGAGGAGGAAATGAGTATCATGTCAAAGGTTCTACTGGAAATGATATATTTCATATCATTTAAATAAATATTAATTTGTTTAGAGACATGAAATTTATTTTAGCAGTGAGTGTTTTAAAATCTAGAAAATAATATTATTATTAATATAATTAGATGTGGGGAAAAATAACTATTAATATATTGGATAAGGGCCTTTGTAAAATTACCAACTCTATAACCCTAGATCTATATATACCCAATTATATCATTTTAGGGAATTTGAATAAGTATTTATGTAGTGTACAATGATTTACACTATTGATAATTCTCTCAATAAAGAACTATGGTTTCTCCAAATACTAGTAGAATTATTCTACTATAGGATATCATATATAGAATGAGATAAAAATAATCAATCTATAATTCCCAAAGGATTGTGTAGAGATCAATGGATGTGATGCAAGATAATGTATTTAACCATGAAAGAACGCATTATAACATCAACAACACTTCAAGATCAATGGATCATTTGTTGATCACCACTAGAGGTATTCTATCGGTGTACCTTTATAGTGAAATGAAAATAATCCTTGTACATGATTTGTGAGATCAATATATTCTTTAAATAAATACTTCAATAATGATGTAATATCATAGTGATTAAATTAATTATAAATTTCATATTAAATATCCTCTCTTTAGTTGCTCCATTCTTTGTAAATTTTATGAAGTTTATATATTGATGAATATTATTCGTCATGTAATGTGAAAAAAATAACTGATTGTGAAAAAAATGAGTTTTCAGGGCTCTAATAAACCCTTCCTCAATATCTGAAACCTATAAGTGGTATCAAAGAAATCAAATTATAATTCATAATTCTTTTTTTTATTGAATGATTAACATAATTATTTTGTTATTTTTAATTTTAATAATCATTATTAATCCCATTTTTATATAATTATTTCATTCACATTCATTGGATCTATAAATGGCTAATATCAGGTTAAATATACATTGTAATACTATCCAGATGAACCAAAGATTTTGGTTGTAATACATGGTTATGCAGTAGGTAATTGAACATTACACATAATGTACCATGGTACACTACATTAGGATTGGAAATGGGATACAAAAAATCCCTAAATAGGAAATAAACATATGTTGTTTTATTATATAGCATGTGTTGACCAGATAGTTTTCACATAGTTTTAGGGGTTATAAATCATATAGTCGGTGTACATTCCATGTCACCCTACACAATTCATCCGAAGAATTTCATGTAATCCATGTGGTCAAAGTATGTGACATTTATTAATTATAAATTGTGTAGTTTCTTAAAGATTAAAAACTTGAGTCAAGTTGTATTACACATCTTTTGGTCAATGCATGAATCATGTAACATGATATTATTTCACATGGATTACATGTCGAGTACCTAGGTATATAATGTGGAATTTGCTGGAGGGAGTTACACTGTGTGTATCTAGTGTATATGTAGTATAACTCATACCCCCTTATATAGAATACATTAAACATGATGGAAAATTAATTATGGAATAATAACTAAACAACATGGCATGTATCTTGTAGATATTAAATGCGATAGGGTTTTATAGAATAATAAATTAATAATCAATTTTATGTAAAATTCATATCTACATGTCATTTGGTGTCATACACACCATGTATTTTTCATGAACATTTAATGTTATACACACCATGTAGGTTACATGTATATTTAAATGTTTTAAAACAATGTTAAATGTTATGTATACTACATTTAATGGGAATATATTTTACACAAACACAAAATTTTTGTTATGATGGAATAATATGAATACACAAGAGGGGTGAATTGTTTTAAGTTTATTTAAAGAATCAATCATAATCACTATATTTTATTTATGATGTATGGTAGTGTTATGTTCTTTAATAATATTATGCAGTGGAATGATAAAGAAGAGAACATTGAAATTTTTATAGTGGATTAGGGACAAATACCTCATAGTTTACTCAACAGAAAATTTCTCAATTATCTTGGTGATTTTCACCAAATTGATCCTTTTATCTAGATACCTCAACAACTAAGTTCATGTAATTGACACCTTAAAACAAGACATGTTATTTTATAGTGAACCATAATGAACATAACATAGTATGATAAGATTACACTCCACCACGATAGAGTATGATTAGTTGACACTTCAATAAATAAATATGTAGATTTGTTGAGACACCATCAACACATAATTGTTGTGTCATAATGGTGAAGAAACCAAAGGGGTTGAATTTTTTCTTTTCAAAAATCATGAATAATTTATATTATACCTCTTGAATTAAATATTTCTTGTATTTAACTCTCAAAGACATGTATGAATTGATAAATAAATAAAGGAAATAATGGGATACAGTGATGTATAGTGGTTTGGGTCACATAAATCTCCTACTCCACTCCATCGGCATTGTCTCTATACGCTAGGTGATTATAACTTGTAGTTATTTTTCGTGGGGACCACTAAAACTGAGTGAAAAAAATTAACACCCTATAATAATGATTTTATAATTCTTTTAGGTTCTTTTCCTGGCAACCATAGTATCCATAACTTATAATGGGAAGGTGACACTCTACCACAACTGAGTATAACGATTCAACACTTCAATGGAAATAGATGAGATATAGATTTTTGAAACAAAATTGGGACAAAGTTTCAGTATAAATTGATATGTTTATAAGGTCTCATAGAGTTCACATTATTAGAGGAAAAAAATTAGAAGTATTAGAGCACATACATTGAAAATGATAAACATGTCTATCTCCAAATTGATTATAATAATTTTTTTCAAACTGCAACAAAAGGATTAACAATTGATAATGTACTAGAATCATGAAAAATAATAATAAATAGACTAAAACATGTATGTATCCAAATTATAGTCCTTTTGAGAACTAGACATGTCATTGTTGTTGAAAAAATTCATTATTATTCTTCATCTTATTTTGAGAATATATGACTCTTGGTATTTAACAAGAATTTTACAAATTATTCAAGTCAAATAGATCTTTAAATATTTCCTGTTAAATCACGATATTTAAAAAATTCATCATGTTTGAAATTTAAATTTAAACCACCCACTAAAATTATAACATCACTTATAAAAAGGAAGAATTTAATCTGTTGATTAATATATTTTGAATTAGTATCTGAAAATCCTAAAAAGTGTTATTTACTCTGATGAAAATTTCTTACAAATCATGGAAATAATCCATAATTTAAATGTCATAAATGAATGATTCAAACATAGGATTACACTATATATGGATAATCTAAAAAATTATTAATGAAAATGTATGGCTGATCTCAAAAGTAGGGTTGATGATCCATACATCGAGTAATCAAACTAGGGTACATCTCAAAAGTATAGATTCTGATCCTAACATTTTTTCCAAATCTAGGGTTCCAAAAGTATCATTACATGCAAAATAGGTTTTGAGAACCTTATGTATCCTTGAAATGTGTGGTTATGAGTAGTGTTTCCATCATTTTTCATAATACATAGAATACTTTAGAATAAACAAAACATTGACTAAATTAAAACTGAATTTGTTCAATAAAACTATAATAATTTTTCCAATAAATATAATATTGAAATAAACATAATTCAGATTTATTAGTAACATATATTTGGGAGTTTGTGAGCATAAAAATAAATGATAAATTAATGAAATTGTTAGATCCAAATATTCTCAACAATATACCGATTTTGATGATAAAAAACCTATATAAGTATAAAAAAAGAACATAGGTTTTATATAAAAAAACAATGTATTATAAAGACACTTAATTTATGAATTTAATGGGTTTTATTAAGAGATTATTATTTATCAATAATTATTAATTACTACTATCTTACCTTAAATTTTAAATAGATTTGAATGTATAAGTGTTTTAAAACACCATCGAATTAAATAACATAGATATAAGAATATTGTGTTTATCAAATTTCTCTCCATTTTTTGATACCAAAAATAAAGTATTAAAATGGAATAGAACACATTTACTATTATACAATGTATTTATTAATTGTTATATTAAACCAAATATATTTTTTTTCTAAAAACTAAATAATATTATACATGAAATAATAACAAATATAAATATCTTAAATAATGAAAAAATAACAAAATTTGAATAATATATTTTTTTATTAATATAATTTTATTATTAATATTTTTGGATCATGGGTTTCGAAAGGCTAAGGCTTAGAATGTAAAAATGGCCAGGTTGACCTAGGGATAAGGATTCAGTGACCAAGATATCACAAAATGTCTTGTGAACTATTTTTAAACATTCCATTAAGAGATCAAAATATCCATTCATAGATACAACCCATTCTTTCTCCAAAACTCTTGAATTTGGATAAATATATTGTAGTTATATACGAAATTTTTTTAGACCATTATGAATACATATAGTGGAAATATGATACGAATCCATAATTTCACCAAGTTGATGTACTAAAGACTAAATATTATGCCATAATTTATTCTCAACTGAAATTTGAATAGTTTCATTTTCACATTCTAGATTCTAAAATCCTTCACTTATTTTAGCTAAAAAATTTTAAAATAGGTTAATTAACCTTTGAAGATAGTAATATCCTTATCATTCAATGGGAAATAAATTTATATGAATGTAGTAGATTTTACATAATTAAACATCCTAACTACAAACTCTTTTAACTTATTAAATTCTAATATATAAAAAGCCTCAATTTTATATAAAAAACTTGATTAACTCTTTTTTTTAAATGTATCAAAATCAATTATAATGATACATTATTCTTATAGACATTGATACTATTCCCAAAATGTTTTCAAATTATGTTTTGGAAATAGAAGAATCTATCAGTTCTTTGAATGATTTTTGATAGCTTTGAAGTTATTCCTAAGCCACACTGCTTCTGTATTCTAAATATTTAACTTAGATGATATATATAAAATAGTTCATTATAATCCTTTTATTATTTATAAAGACTTATATATGGTACTCCATATTTAATCATAAAAAGGGATTGAACCTCTAGCTCTTCACAATAAATAACTTATATTTATTCACAATATTTGCTGATAGTATTATCAAATGACTCTTTAATAGATGAAATTTTGGGATCCCTAATTAAACTAGTTAATGAAGTACAAAAATAATTAACAATCTCACAGAACTCCCTTACCACCATCCCATAGAAAGTATGCGAATGAATATGTTCATGACCTCAAAAACTCAGTGGGTCTTTGGCAACAAGTATGATTTAAATATAAAATCCAAGTTTAAATATTTCTCTTGTAACAAACTCTATTTATTATGAGAGGACATCTATATTTTCATTCCAATTGGTTTGTTTTCATATGTTGTCTTTGTATTTTAAAATTATAAAATGATCAGATGGTCTCAAAGAGATTGATAAAATGAATGGGTGTGATATCGATTGGGGAAGAAAGAGGGAATTTACACATAAAATTTCAAATGAAAATTCAATTTCTTGAGAAAGAATTTTAGTGTAATCATTCACAATTTTTAAATTAAAAATGAAATTTATTAGAAAATAGAATATGTAAGTAGAATATTAAATAAACAAAAAAATTATTAATCCAGAAAATTAATAGTTTTATTGAAAATTCAATAAACAAACCTAAAAAGGTATTATAGTATGTAAAATAATTGAATCATTAAAATCTATCCCTGTAATGGCCCAGACCTCTCCGGCGCATTACATAGTCAAAAAGAAGGCCACAACATGTTCTGGAGGGTGAAATAGACTTTTCCCACACTTTCTAGAATTTTGAAACTACACGCCGTGTAGTTTCAGTACACACTGTGTACCCCCTTGACGGGTATTCCCCGTGTTGAAGGCCGTGTCCTTGATATGTAAAATAATGGGTGCACTCCATGTGTCTAGTTCTACACGCCGTGTAGTCCTTCCCCGCGTACGTGTTACCAGTCAACAGCTGTGTACCGTGTTGGAGCCGTGTCCTTGCCATGTGAAATAAATGAGTACACGCCATGTGTCTAAACTACACGTCGTGTAGTCTTTCCCTGCGTATGTGTTACCCTCAAATTGTGTGTTGACTAGTCAATAGCCGCAGAACCGTGTTGGAAGCTGCGTGGAGACTGTGTAAAATAACCGAGTACATTCCATGTACCATAAAGTACACGTCGTGTACTTTTCCTTTTCTCGCCTATAAAAGGAGGGGTCCCCTCCTCCTCTCTACTCACTCCTCTCCTCCCCTTTCCTCTGAGCAGAGTTCTCCCAAGAGACTTGAAGTCTCTTTCTTTTATAACATCTTCGTCTGAGCTCTGATTTACGATCCGTCAGCAGACACGGGATCGTAACGACGAGACGGAACTTCCAAGCTTGGATCCGTTGTATTTCCTTTGGCCTTTAATTTTCGACTTCCACCCGAGGAGGTTTTTCCGGGACTCAATGGAAGTGATGGACACCAACAAACATCTTCTAAAGTTTATCCGAGGGATATTTGTGATCAAAACCTGTTGAGGTAGGGATCTTACCTTCGTCTCTCTAATTTGTGCATCATACGGGGAGGGTATCCACTTGTTTTCATGAGAAACAGTTGAACCATTAAATGAAGATAATAAATGGTTAAAGAACGGGGTTGGGAAGTTTATGATTGCTGTTATCTTTATATCATGTGATGTTATGTTGTGAATAGGCTTATGCCTACTAAAAATCACGGTCGTTGGGGGCCTTTTCTTGCACAATTAAATGTTTCCCCATCTTTATAGACCATTTTTGTGGATGGAACTTTGTGTAATGTGGTATTTGGTTAATCACGTAAAGATGGCTGTTTAAAATCTAGAACCCTTGTGTGATCACCCTGGTTAAACAAAAACGGAATAATGAACATGTGGGTGTTGTCTTGGATATGTGGCATGTGATGGGGGTGTTTTGTGGGTTGTTGTGGATAGGGTGAGAAGCGGGGCTGCAGTTGGCTTGGTTGTGGGTTGGTGTAAATGCTATGTTGGTGACGGGCAGCGGGGCTGTGATAAGTGGTATTAAAGGGATAATGATGTATGGGATTCAGTGTGGTTATGGTTATGGTGGATGGTAGCGGGGCTACGGGGATGGGTTGAATGTGAACGGACTTTGGGTTGTGAATAATAAAAGTTGAAGAGTTAATTAATGGTGGGGCGTGGTAATGAAACGAGAACAATAATCACGAGGTTGATTGGATAAAAAGAAGGACTTGTTTGTGTTTCTTGTGTTTTTCTAACTTGATTTGTGGATGGTAGGGATATGTTTTACGAACTATTGATGTGGTTGGTTGTGGATAGTTTCCCAGTAGTTAAGGAACTAAATAAACTAGTTCTGCAGAAACGTGAAAACCTAAATAGTGTTGGGGTTGTTTGTTGTATGCATGCTTCATAGTAGCAGTGCCGAGGCACGTGCTCAGTTTCTCTGTTTAGAACCCATAGGTTGGGCTGTGTGGTTGGTATATATATATATATATATATGTAACTTTTGTGTTTTATCGCACCCCACCCATGTTGAGAACTTAGTGCCGAACACTCCCATTTCATGAGAGAGGGTGTTTTCCCCCTTAGTTACTATCTTTTTCCTGCTCCTTCTCTCCTAGGCTATGATGTCTTGATGCGACCATACACCTAAGACTCTCCAGGTGGGTTTCGATTGGGGTGGCTTTAGCCCAAGACTCTTTGGGCATGTTCTACTGTTTCCCCAGAATCTTCGGGATGAGGCCCAGGTTTGTGCGGGGGAGATACGTGGTTTTGAGGCCCAGGTGTGTGAGGGCGGGATATGTGGTTGTGAGGCCCAGGTGTGTGCGGGCGGGATATGTGGTTGTGAGACCCAAGTGTGTTCCGGCGAGATACATAGTTGTGTGGTACAGGTGTGTGTGGGAGGGATGCGTGTTAGTGAGGCCCACGTGTGTGCGGGCGGTGAGAGTGTGGCAGCGTCAGGACGTTCGTCGTTAGGAAGAGCAGATAACTACAGGGAAATAGTGCGGGGTACCCAATACTCTTGATCTTATACTACTACTACCTGTTGTGATTGTGTTTTTGGTGAGTGTGGATGGTGAGGTTGGGGGATAGAATTCCTTGATAGGTTTCTTCTGTTGTTCTCACAGGACATTAGGATGTCTCCCCACTTAGGCACGAGATCTTTAGGTTTCCCTACTGATTATACTTGTATGCTCACCCTACGTTTACTTTCAGGTTCCCAGGAGGACTACCAGGGTCATGCGGGACCCTACTAGTCGGACAATTGGAGGTTTTGTAGTTGTTGTTGTCTTGTTTTCTTTTGGTATTGTACTTTGAGCTTTCTTGTACTTATACCTTGTTATAAAATTATTTAAACATGCATGTGTGTTTGGTTTGGGTTTATTTATATACACTTGTTCTTTTCCTTTTTGATGGTTGACTTGTCCTATTTCCCGATCCTAAATAATAAAAATGGTAATGCCTCCCATATTTGTGAAAACTCATACCCTTGGTGCTTGTCGCCACCCCGGGGTCTACTGGAGGCGGGACTCGGGGGGTCATTATCTCCCTTTCACACTTGCCATCTCAGGAGGGGCATCTTTGGTGGTAGGGGGTCGTGACAGAATGGTATCAGAGGTGATGGTTGAGAGATAGGATGTAGTCTCAAATTAGGCACAGTGAGGATTTCATGGGATGGTAGGGAGAAAATGTTAGTTAATCTTGGTGCGTGACATAGTCTAGGGAAGACTGGCTAGGACACGGGATTTTAGGCCCCCTGTGATCCGATGCAAGGACTCTGTGCCTACCGAACGACCAACTGAGACTACATTTATTGCAGGGTAGAAACCCTAGGGAAGGTACATGCATCATCATGATTGTGTTTTACTTGATTTGGGTGTTCTGGGAAAGAAAGTGAAATAAAATGATAAAATAAAACCTTGAGTTTTTCCTTACTACTTGGGATTAGGTGATCCTTGTTTACCGTACAGCTATGGCACCTGGACGTCATCCCCAGGTGGCTCAGACGGTCGAGGCCTAGTAGATTCATGCGGTCGATTAGTTGAGGATTGACCGAGGGGAAGAAGATAGCTAGTGGCAGAAGACTCTCCGTTCTTTTGAGCAGCAGACCCTCAAGAAGTACGAGGGTAGTACTTCAGATACGGAGATAGAGGGGTGTCTTGAGGAGCTAGGGATCTCTTTTACCTTGATCCGTGATCCATGGGAGTACTGGGTTCCCCTAGTAGTTAGTCAGCTGAGAGGTCCGGCGTGATAGTGGTGGACACTCTACCTCGGAGAGAGGATAGAGGTAGAGGTTCCATGGGATGACATTGAGATGAAATTTCTAGAGGAATTCATTTCTCCCATGATCAATGCGGAAAAGCGCCAGGAGTTACTCTCCCTTCTGCAGGGGAGTATGTCAGTAATATAGAGGGGGATCAAGTTCAAGGAACTATTGTGCTTTGATCCAGATCTCTTTACGGATGAGGAGTCTCGGGTGAGACATTTGGAGGAGGTGCTTCGTCCTTCACCCCGGTATGATGTCACCCCTTCACACTTCTGACATACTTGGCGGTATAGAAGAAGGCGGATGATGTAGAGAGGATGCACTCGCCGGGAGGTGCACCACGTGAGGGGATCCAGCCGGGCTCATCGAATGGGAAAGCAGTCAGTAGCAGGTCTCCTACGACGGGACCTTCCAGGTTCTGGCCAGTGGGGAGTAGGCCCCACCAGTTCCAGTTCAGATCTTCGGGTCCTCGTCCATTTTTCACGAGCCCAGGACCGAGGTGTTTTTCTTGTGGAGGTTTTGGGCACGTTTAGAGTGAGTTCCCGACCCGAGCTTAGCACGATGGAGGTGGGCAGGTTTAGCGTCCACCTCAGTAACACCAGTTGCCAGCGAGGTCCTCCCAGCAGCAGCAGGACCATGCTCCTCTAAGGGAAGACTTTGCGGGAGGAGGCCAACCTCAGGGTGCTCCTCAGGGACCTCGACTAGGGCATAGTTGGGGAGGTGGAAGACATCAGAGAGGAAGAGGAGCTGGGCGTGGATAGTTGCACGCAGCAGAGTTGACAGCTCCGGCAGGACCAGAGGTGGTGCGAGGTACGATTTGTCTTTTCAGCACTCTTGTTTCTGTTTTTTTCGATTCGGGAGCCTCACAATCCTTTGTTGCACCTGGTCTAGCCCATGCTTTGGGACTAGACATAGAGATAATTTTCGTACCACTGATGTTGATTACACCAGTTAGAGGCTAGACTGGCGTATCTTGTGTTTCCCAGGGATGTGGGCTAACGTTGGGACCACATCGATCTAGTGGGGACCTTCTTTTGTTACAGATGTATCCATATGATGTCATCCTAGGCATCAACTGGTTGTTTTCTATTAGTGCCGTTATTTACTGCATAATGAGAAGAGTCATGTTCTCCGACGTGGATGGACAGTGTGTATCTTCTGTTGGCGAGAGAAGCTATCAGGTGGGAAGCCGACCAGTGAAGCTTTTCCTTTCCTTGTTAGGTGGGTTATCGGTAGTTCCAGCTGATACAGAAATGATGGATGTCACATAAGTTGTTGGGGAGTTCCTCGATGTTTTTCCTGAGGATGTTGTGAATCTACCCCCTGACGTGACGTTGAGTTCAGGATAGACTTACAGCCTGGTGCCCGTCTGATTTCGATGGCCCCTTATGGGATGGAACCTTTGGAGTTGCGGGAGATACAGATTCAGATTGATGATCTGATGGAGAAAGGTTTTGTTCGACCCAGCGTATCGCCATGGGGTGCTCTAGTTTTGTTCGTGAAGAAGGCAGATGTTGGTGTCAGGCTATGAATAAACTACCAAAGGTTGAACCAGGTAACGGTCAAGAACCGTTACCCCCTTCCAAGGATAGATGATCTCTTCAACCAACTGAGGGGAGCAGGTTGGTTTTCCAAAATTGATCTACGATCTAGATATCATCAGCTGAGGGTAAAGGACAGTGACATCTTGAAGATGGCTTTCAGGTGCAGGTATGGGCACTTCAAGTTTGTGGTGATGCCATTTAGAGTTATGAATTCACCGGATATGTTCATGGGACTTATGAACTTTGTCTTCCAAGAGTTTCTGGACCGGTTCTTCATTGTGTTTATCGGTGAAATCCTGATCTACTCAAGATCAGTGGAGGAGTACGTTGAGCATCTCAGGGCTATCTTGTAAGTCCTTCGACACCACCAGCTTTATGGGAAATTGTCAAAGTGTAAGTTCTTTACACAATATGTACACTTCCTTAGGCACATAGTGTCTCAACATGGAGTGTTATTGGACCCGTCGAAGGTGGAGGAAGTTGTTTCTTGGGCAGCACCCAAGAGCGTGGCAGAAGATTGTAGTTTTCTGGGGTTAGCAGGTTACTATTTGAGGTTTTGTTTCGGACTTCTCTCGATTTTCTGCTCCATTGACTGCTTTGACTAAGAAGAACTAGGTCATCCTATGGAGTGAGCAATGCCAGAAGGCTTTCGACTACCTGAAGGTGGAGTTGGTCAGTACTCCTGTACTCAGGTTTCTAGAGGAAGGGTTGTTGTATGAGGTGTTTTGTGATGCTTCTAGCCTCGGTCTGGGGTGCGTGCTGATGCAGATGAAGGGAGTGATCTGTTATGGGTCTAGGAAGTTACGCCCTCACGAGTGTAATTATGCCACCCATAACCTAGAGCTTGAAGCAGTAGTGTTCGCACTGATGTTGTGGTGACACTACCTATTTGGGGAGCACTTTGTGGTCTTCTAAGATCAAAAGAGCCTGCGTTATATCTTCTCCCTGTGTGACTAAAACCTGCGGCAGCGGAGATGGGTTGAGTTTCTCCAAGACTATGACTTTGAGATCTCTTACACTGAAGGTAAGGGAAACGTTGTGGCTGATGCCCTGAGGATGATGTCACATAAGGAAGTGGTTTGGGAATCCACTGATGCTTGGAAGCCGATGGGAGAGTTGGCTTCCTTTCACCTGGATGCCCGGGTAGAAGGTGTTAGAGGTTGTTTGTTTCAGATGATGGTGCAATCATCCTTGTTGCAGTAGGTGGAAGAGTCTCAATGGGGGGACTCTGAGGCGGAAGTGATGCAGGATCATGTCGATTAGGGGAAGTCTCGAGAAGGATGGTCGGAGGACAGCCGACATTAGATGTTTTCCTATGGAAGGTTGTTTGTTCCGGAGACAATGCGTGAGGGAGTCCTCCATGAGTTCCATAGATCAGCCTTGGTGGTACATCCAGGATTTTCAAAAATGTACCAAGGCATGAGGGAACAGTTTTGGTGGCCAGGGGTGAAACGGGCAGTGGAGGAGTTTTGGGATAAATTCCTAGTGTGTCAGCAAGTGAAGGCTGAACACTGTGTTCCCAGTGGTTTGCTGCATCCTTTAGATGTCCCTAAGTGGAAGTGGGATGACATCTCAATGGACTTCATCATAGGACTACCCAGAGCTCAGGGTGGTTATGATGCTATCTGGGTAGTGGTGGATCGACTGACGAAATCAGTCACTTCTTAGCAATTAAGGAGTCTGGCCCGGTGAGTACCTTAGCACAGAGGTACGTAGAAGAGGTGGTGTGTTTTCATGGAGTCCCAAAGACCATCGTCTCAGATCGGGATACTCTGTTTACCTCACGAGTCTGGAGGGGGTTACAACATGCTTTTGGCACCCAACTACGCCTTAGCACTGCCTTCCACCCCCAGACCGATGGGCAGACAGAGCGGACTATACAGACGTTGGAGGACATGCTGCGAGCATGCGTTCTGGATTTCAGAGGATAATGGGTATGGCAATTGCCTTTAGTAGAGTTTTCCTACAATAACAACTTCCACTCTACTATTGGAATGGCTGCGTTTGAGGATTTGTATGGAAGGCCATGTCGTTCACCCATTTGCTGGGCAGAGGTTGGTGAGACAGGTGCTCTTGGGCCAGAGGTAGTGCAGAGCACCACAGAGAAAGTCCATCATGTACGTGAGAGGATGAAAGCGGATCAGGACCGACATAAGTCTTATGTTCATCGTCAGAGGAGGCCCTTGGAGTTCGTGGTGGGAGATCATGTGTTCTTGAAGGATTCCCTCAACGGGGGCAACCGAGGTTTGGGAAAGAGAGCAAGCTCTCACCTAGATTCATCGGACCTTTTGAGTTGTTGGGGCGAGTCCGTGTGGTGGCATATCACCTGGCCCTTCCGCCTTAGTTATAGAAGGTTCATGACGTCTTCCACGTCTCCTAGTTTCGTTGGTACTTACATGACGACTCCCAAGTTATTGACTGGGGAGGGTTAGATATGGGAGACGACGAGACCTTCAAGGAACAACCAGTCAGAATCAAGGATCGTAAAGAGAAGTTGCTCCATGGACGAACCATTCCCTTGGTTCGTGTGTTGTGGAGGCATGGAGGCCTCGAGGAGAGAACTTGGGAGCGGGAGACCCAGATGCGAGCTCAGTACCTGGAGTTGTTTTGACTTGTCTTTTCCCTTGTTATTATGAGCTTTGTGTTGATGTTTTACTCTGTACCTTTGATATATGGAATGCTTGGCTTGTTAGTTGTGAGACCTATTTTCTTCCTTGTTCCCTGGTAATGTTTGACATGTCCTGATGTGTGGGGAAAGGGAAAATGCCTGACCCTTAATTGAGACGCATTAATGCGGATGCGATTGAACTCGTGTGGGCGAGTCAGTGCCTCCTAAACCGGATAATATCTCGACATAGGGGAAGGAATTTACCAAAACCACATGTTCGGGCAGTGTGTTGGTTGTGTGGTGTTGGGGGTAGTACGAGTTGAAAAATCCTAATGTATGAAAGTGGGAAGACTTCATTCTTAATCGAGACGCATTAATGAGGATGTGATTGAACCCGTACAGAAGAGTCTGTGCCGCCTAAAGTGGATAATATCTCGACATAGGAGAAGGAATTCCTAACACATATGATTAGGGTTGTTGTTGGGTTCCTATTATAACGAGAACCCTAAAGGGTATCTTGTTGGGTTTCCTCTGGGTTGGTTTTTGAATTCTCGGGGACGAGAATGTTTTAAGCAGTATTTGATGTAATGGCCCGGACCTCTCCGGCCCATTCCATTGTCAAAAAGAAGGCCATGAAGTGTTCTGGAGGGTGAAATGGAATTTTCCCACACTATCCAGAATTTTGAAACTACACACCGTGTAGATTGAGTACACGCTGTGTACCCCCTTTCCAGGTACACCCTGTGTTGAAGGTCGTGTCCTTACTGTGTGAAATAATGGATGCACGTCGTGTGTCCAGTTCTACACGTCGTGTAGACCTTTCCCGCGTACGCGTTACCAGTCAACGGCCGTGTACCGTGTTGGAGTCGTGTCCTTACCATGTTCCATAAATGAGTACACACTGTGTGTCTAAACTACACAACATGTAGTCTTTCCCCGCGTATGCGTTACCCTCAAACTGTGTGTTGACCAGTCAATGGCCGCGGAGCCGTGTTGGAAGCCGCATGGAGACCGTGTAAAATAAATGAGTACACGCCATGTACCATAAAGTACATGCCGTTTACTTTTCCTTTTCTCGCCTATAGAAGGAGGGGCCTCTCCTCCTTTCAACACACTACTTTCCTCCACTTTCCTCGGAGCAGAGTTCTCTCAAGAGACTCGAAGGCTCTTTCTTCCATAACTTCTTCGTCCGAGCTCCGATTTACGATCTGTCAGCATCCATTGTATCGTAACGACAAGGCGGAATATCCGAGCTTGGATCCATTTTCTTTCCTTCGGTCTTTCCTTTCTGACATCCACCTGAGGATGTTTTTCCGGGACTTGACGGAAGTGACGGACGCCAACAGACGTCTTCTAAAGTTGATCCGGAGGAGCATTGTGATCAGTGTAACACCCTGAGATTTAATGAAAAATATTCTTTTTAAATTCATTAATGTCTTGTGCTGTACGCTACACCAAAAGGAGTTTGCACAACACGCATCCTCAACTTTCCTTTCATTACACGCAATCACGACCATCCTCGATAGCGTGTGTAGTACCCAATAATGAGTTTTACTAAACAACAATATGCTATTAAAATATTATTAAAACTAGAAGTTATGAATAGTAATAACCACTTTTTGAAATTTTGTAAATTTTATTTTTCAAAATGGACTTCATTTTTGGATTCGGAATATCGAAATTAGCTTAGGGTGAAATTTTGGTAATTTTCGGATAAATTTCATATTTTGATGAATAGTAAAAATCACTAAATTTTAATTAAAAATAGCTTTTTAAATCGAAATAATTAATAGTGATAAATTATTGATTTTAATGGTTTTAAAGTATAAATATAATATATTTTTACCATTTACTATAATTTATGTCATTATCCTTGATTTTACATTGAATTCGTATGTTAAATAAATTCAATCTTTTGCAACGTTTTAAATAAAAACCCGTTTTCTTTCGACAACGGGATTAATTTTAATTTAATTTCGGAAAATTCTGTCTATTGAATTTGGAAAAATGGATTCCATATTTTGAATCATTGGGTCCAAATTATATTAATAGACTACTTTTTATTTTTGGGCTTTATAAATAGTAACAATGGTAAATTTTACTTCCATAGTAAAAGGTAAATTGGGTAATTAATGGTAAATATAATATTATAAAATTATCCTAATACTTGTCTTAATACAATTGGATGATTATAATTTGTCCTAAGTCGTATTTGGGTCGAAATGGAATCCATTAGAACCCACTTGGAGGTGATTAAGACCTTTAGTTTATTTTATTTAAACGAAAGTGAAATATGTCTCACTCAACTTTAGTAATTGAAGTATTTTTAATATAAGTTTATACAGAATATAAATTCGGTTATAAATACTCATTTGAAATATAAAATGTTTTTCTTTGTCATGGTAATTTATTTGTAATTTTTAAGAGTTATTTAATTACCTTATTATCTTATATATTAATGATGCAGAAATTATTTATTTAGTGAAAAAATCAATTATATAGTTTTTATTGAAATATTAATACATATCAAAAGGCCCAAAAATCTGCACAAAACTTATTATTAGTGTATATATAAACCCTACTCATCCACTGGAAGAATGTTTGACCATTTGGATCCTTATTAAGGTGATTATGTCACTTATATTCTTTTATTTTAAATGATGCCAAAGTTGTCACATTCATAATTTAATAAATATAACAATTTAAATATTGTGATTTTAAGATTATAAATTCGAGTAAAAGTATTATTATGAAATTTAGTAGATTTATCATCATCATAGGATTTTATTTTTAATTTTTATACAACATATATGTATATTAAATAATTATAAAAATATGTTTTAGTAATTATTTTATTAAGAGATAAACCAAATAAATGGCTTTAAAAATAATAAAATAAATATTATATGAACTATTTAATGTGATACACTAATTTTTTAGATACATATGACCTTTTATGAATCTATTAAATCTTTTATTTTGAACATATCATCTGTATATAATTTATTTAAATTCAAAGAAATGAATAGTGTCAAATTTGACACTTGTTATTTTATAAAAATAACATATTATAAAATTGTTTATAAATCACAAAAATATTTAAAAATTATAAATTTAAATTTATATGGTATAAAATGTTATAAAGTATCCAATTATGGACAATTCACAACAAATAATTAATTATTTGTTTTAAGTTAAAATTTAGAATGTTATTTCCACAAATAAAATTAAATTGATTAAATAAGGATAAATCAAGTTGATAATGTTGAAAATAAATTCCTAACCTATCTAAATTTTATTGTATGATTCAATTAAAACCCTATATCGTCTAATATTTGAATAGGAGTCATTTTTTGGCGGTTTTGAAATGGGGTTAGATTTATTATAAATTAATATTTTTAAGATTTCCAAAGGTGCCCCTCCCCTCCCTTATAAAAGGGAACCTCCTCCCTCTCTTCCTCACACCACTTTGAGCTTTCAAGCTATGACAAACCCTGCCAAATTTCATTCTAAACTTCCATAGAAACATCCTAGAGGTTCTGGTCTTCCTCAAATACCAATTTTAGTGCCCTGAAAGGAGATCTCAAAGAGGCGCTTCAAAGAAGAGGTAATGTCCATTACCAATTCTTTCAACTTTATTTCTTCTTACACTTCTTCTTCTTAGGTTGTTTCATTATGAGGTAATAACATCATTATCACTCATATACTGATATTTTATTATAAGTATGAATCAACCCTATTTCACCATCTATCCATCCTACGGAAAATGAAATCACCGCGCGTGCGTACGTACGGAATACCGTCTCCACGTCGTGGTGTAATCTCCTTTCCACCACCACCTTACTTGGATGGGTATAATGGTGTACATAATAACTATATATTATTATTGTAATTTTATATTGATTCTGAAATAGTATACATACACTTCAATAAAATTGCACGATCATTAGAACGATATCATCGCTCGTCCGTACGTACGGACTACCGTCTCCACGACGCGATGAGATTCATTCTCCACGTTAACCATTCATGAATGATTATGAAGTATATATAATAAGTAATCATGAATTATATGAAATAATAATTATTCTGGATTTATGTGTATATATATATGTATGTCATCTACTTAACTCCATTCAACTCAATAAGGAAACGAAAACAGCGTTCATGCGTACGTACGGCCTACTGTCTCCATGAACGATGTATTTCTTTCCATTTACTGATTTTTTATATATATGTATATTATGAATATATATTATATATAAATCATGTTTTATATTCTGGAATTAAGTAATCATGATCTAATTAATCATATGAAAAATTACAAGTCAAAACACGGACGACAAATGAACCAATTTTACCCAAAACGCTCTTTAACATGGAATTTACAAAAGAACGGGTAATATAAAGTCATAAGTGAACCGTATATGATATTATAACAATGAGTATGACTCTGAAATAAGTCAATGACATTATTTAAATCATTATACAGGAGGTTTGGACACTTACAAAGCAAATCGGACCTATGGTAAGGGAAATATCATAATCTCATTTTTATCCGAGATTGTTTATACTTTAGTATTTACTGGGGTGTATTTTATCATCCACGTCCATGTTTCCTCAATATGTAATATTATTTCAATCTACCTACAATTTTTTAAATCCAATTTTACCCTTCGGTGAGTTTTTAGTAAAGGATATGAATGGAATCTTTTGTCGTTTTTCGTACGAGGTACTTTTTGACTTTTCCAACAAAAGTACAAGAAGAATGTTTTTTTAACTTATACTGCATGAATAGATTTTTAAAACATTATTTCCAATAATCTTTCTTTACAAGTTTTCGTGTTTATTTTTAATCAACTTCTTTTAGTTTATAATTGTACGACACGTTAAGAAAGGAAAAGTGTTTTTGAAGCAGAAAGGATATTTTCCTAAAAAATGGAGTTCAAGTGTATTATCAAAATTATTATCCATCTAAGATAATAAAGTGTTCTGTTTCAATCCATATTATTACATTTATTTGATTATGTTGTGATGGAATTATATTTTTATGAATTCCATTATCTTATATGAATTGTTTTATGATGTCACGATGTTTAGGATTGCCATTTTTATTATATGGGTTATGCTATGATGTATGGTTTATGATTTTGTGGCACACATAAGAATGGTATAATTATGATATGGGTGGGACCTATATCACCCTCCAATTCATTGGGTAAAGATTTTATATCTCATGAGATAGACATGGCTGGAACGGTAGGTTATACCGGTTCAGTGAAACAGGACTGAAACGAGGAGTGAACTTGGTTCAGAAAGGGACTTTCTCCACTAAGATAGTCTTGGCAATGAGTCTTGACTAATAAGAAATGATTCTCTATGATTATTTTTGTATGCCCCAAAGTTTCATATTTTATGTTATGATTATTGGGATTTCATTTCACTAATATTATTTATCCCATGTTATGAAATTATGCTCTCTTTTGCAGGTTAAGATTTCCAAAATGTTATGTTCTTATAAATATGATGGGATTGATATTTATTTTGTTTACCCTTACTGAGCATTTGAGCTCACCCTTTTGTGTTTTCTTTTTCCCCAGAATATAAAGAAAGTTTTTAGGTAAAAAAAAGAATATCTTTATGGGAGATGTTGAAGATCATTCACCATGATTAGAAGATTATATTCCGAGTTTCCAAAGACACTAAACTATTACGATCCATGTGTGTCTGTTTTTGTTATGTACTAAGTATTCTGCAAAAGTAATGTAATGTCCATGTACGTTAAGCTTTGGGTCTCTACAGTTGGTATCAGAGGAATGGTTTAGTCAACCTTTGGAAACTAGGATGCGAGAACTTTAGTGAGATCCCTATAGATATTTCTAAGGTATGTATATGGATTTCCCTAAGGTTAAGTATAAGTATAGGTTATAGTGCTAGAATTACGGTAACCCAAGATGTTAGATATTGAAGGTACTCCCCCTTTCTTATATTGTTTTTTGTAGCGTGATTTTTTTCCTCTCACACTATTCATTTTGTGTTTTAGACGATGGCTGGAACCCGAAGGAACCGTGTTGATCAATGTAATGGACAATGCAATGATTGTCCTCCTGAACAAACCAATTTTATGGGAGATGGAGTGAAAAATCATATTGCTATACTTACACAAGCTGTGAATCATTATGGACTTCCAAATGAGTAGAGAAGGGAACAATATTCTATTGATTCCTTCATGAGGCAACGTCCACCTTCTTTTAGTGGGTCTTCTGATCCACTTGTTGCTGAACAATGGATCAGTACCACTGAAAAGATATTTTCAGTTCTTCAATGTTATGAACATGATAAAGTCATCTTAGCAATATATCGTTTGGAAGGTGAATCTGATCAATGGTGGAATCTTATCAAGAATACGAGGCAAAGAGATGAAATTGAGTCCATTGAATGGGACGAGTTAAAGAACTTATTTTTCAATAAGTACTCCCATCGTATTCTTCGAACAATGTTGGAGAAGTAGTTTCCTGAACTAAAGAAAAAGGATGATGAATCTGTTGGTATATACGAAGCGAATTTTACAAGGCTTGCAAGGTATGCATCTGGATTTATCATCCAACCTGAAAGTAAAGTTGATCGATTCTTCAGTGGCTTAAAACCAAATCTTCGAAGGGAATTAGCTATAATAGACTTCAGTAGCTATGAAGAAATTGTGCGTTGTGCTATCAAGGTAGAAATGGAAGTTGGTGTTACGTATCCATCTCATAGTTTTGACAAGAAACGAAAGATGGAGTTCAAGGAGAAATCTCAGAATAATGGTGAAGAGAAGATGATTGTTTACTTATGCTCAATGTGTGGAAAGAAGCATGGTGGAGATTGTCTTAAAGGGACTAGAAAATGTTTTATGTGTGGAAAAGAAGGTCATCGAGCAGCTCAGTGTCGAAGTAATCGAAAAAGGGTTTCTAATGATGTGAATAAAGAATCGACTGCAGAGAACGCACCACTAACACTTCAATGATTTAAGTGCAAGGAAATGGGGCATTATGCTAATAAATGCCCAAATCCAAGGGTTAGTGATGATCAACATGAGCAACCGCTTAAGGAAAAGGACAAAGTGAAGTCACATGCGATCACTATTGGTGATGTTGAATATGACAATGATGTGGTGGAATGATTAAGTGATTATGTAATGGGATTCCAAAATAATGTTGTATATAGTATCATGGAATATTGGAATATTTATGTATTGGTTTATTGTGGTATTCAATAATTTTATGGTATCAATAACCATGGAAAGTGATTGAGATATTTTTGGAAATAAGATAATATGCGCATAATGAAGGGAAAACGAGAAAATGAATGTTTAACAGTATTCATGAGATCATGATTGATATAAGGACTAAGTGATATCATGGTTTGAGTATAAATAATTTTGAGGATTTTGGTTTGTGGAAAATGTTAAATTTTAACTGCATTAATGTTTTCACTAAGGTTCAATGGATATTAATTCTTCAAGAGAATACATGATTAAGGTATTCACATATTTGTAATTTGACCAACAAGATATATCTTATGATATATGGGGGATAAATGATGGCATTCACGCGATCATTTTCTTTATACTATGAGCTTGGACCGAAGTATTTTAGATAAGCCTAAAGATTGGAATGGAATATGTTGGACATAAGTTAGTATTGTTTAAGGATAAAACTTTTTTGATATTGTTGATGGGATGTTATATTAATATAGCTTTAGAAAAAGGACAACCTGCAGGACGAGCGACAGCCCATCGCGTCGGACAAGGTAGTCGGAATCGAACCCACAACTGAAGTGCGACTGGCCTTTATCGCCTACCACTGGCCTACATGATGTCCGTGTTTAGTAGAAACTAGATTTATTATATTAAGAAGTATGATATATGAAGTATAAGTCCATTTTAGGAACCATATATGATTAATCTCACTATAGATGGACTTATGTATTTTTTATAACTTTAATAACCTTTTGAGACAGATGGAATGACCCATCATTCTATCACATGATCTGCTAACACATCACGAATAACAAATTCAACTTCATTTCATTAAGGTATGAAGTGGAAATTGTTCAATTAACGAACAACAGTGAGATTGTACCAAAATAATGTAAGTATTTATTTTAATTCATCAACTTTAGGGAAATGATCTTGAAAACCAAAAATGTTGTCCTAGTGCCATTATATCCGATGAATCAGATAGTACCTTAGATCATCACAAATCTATGGATTTGTGATTTCTGGATTTTCCATATCCATGTTCTCTACCACTCTCCATCAGAACATGATGGTTAGATTTCTCTTCCATATCCATATTTTCACGTATGTGGAACCCCAGTGATTAGTTTATTTGGGTAATCGTTACATTTCATACTTTTGTTTTTAAAGATTGTTTTTGGTATTCCTTTTTACGATGTGGGTTTCTATTAAATAAACTTTCGAGTAGTAAACCATTTATAACCCTGATGAATTTCGAGGGCGAAGTTCATTTTAAGGGGGGTAGAATGTAACACCCCGAGATTTTATGCAAAATATTCTTTTTAATTTCATTAATATCTTGTGTTGTATGCTACACCAAAAGAAGTTTGCACATCACGCATCCTTGACTTTCCTTGCATTACACGCAATCACGACCTTACTCGATAGCGTGTGTAGTACGCAATAACGAGTTTTACTAAACAACAATATGCTATTAAAATATTATTAAAACTAGAAGTTATGAATAGTAATAACCACTTTTTGAAATTTTGTAAACTTTATTTTTCACAATGGACTTCATTTTTCGATTTGGAATATCGAAATTAGCTTAGGGTGAAATTTTGGTAATGTTCGGATAACTTTCATATTTTGATGAATAGTGAAAATTACTAAATTTTAATTAAAAACAACTTTTTCAATCGAAATAATTAATAGTGATAAATTATTAATTTGAATGGTTTTAAAGTATAAATAGAATATATTTTTACCATTTAATATAATTTATGTCATTATCCTTGATTTTACATTGAATTCATAGGTTAAATAAATTCAATCTTTTGCAATGTTTTAAATAATAACCCGTTTTCTTTCGACAACGGGATTAATTTAAATTTAATTTCTGAAAATTATGTGTATTGAATTTGGAAAAATGGATTCCATATTTGGAATCATTGGGTCCAAATTATATTAATAGACAACTTTTTATTTTTGGGCTTTATGAATAGTAACAACAGTAAATTTTATTTCCATAGTAAAAGGTAAATTGGGTAATTAATGGTAAATCTAATATTATAAAATTATCCTAATACTTGTATTAACACAATTTGATGATTATAATTTGTCCTAAGTCATATTTGGGTCGAAATGGAATCCATTAGAACCCACTTGGTGGTGATTAAGACCTTTAGTTTATTTTATTTAAAGGAAAGTGAAATATGTCTCACTCAACTTTAATAAATTAAGTATTTTTAATATAAGTTTATACAGAATATAAATTCGGTTATAAATACTAATTTGAAATATATAATGTTTTTATTTGTGATCGTAATTTATTTGTAATTTTTAAGAGTTATTTAATTACCTTATTATCTTATATATTAATGATGAAGAAATTATTTATTTAGTGAAAAATCAATTATATAGTTTTTATTGAAATATTAATACATATCAAAAGGCCCAAAAATTTGCACAAAACTTATTATTAGTGTATATATAAACCCTAATCATCCACTGGACGAATTGTTGACCATTTGGATCCTTATTAAGGTGATTATGACACTTATATTATATTATTTTAAATGATTCCAAAGTTGTCAACTTCATAATTTAATAAATATAACAATTTAAATATTGTGATTTTAAGATGATAAATTTTAGTAAAAGTATTATTATAAAATTTAATAGATTTATCTTCATCATAGTATTTTAATTTTAATTTTTATACAACATATAAGTATATTAAATAATTATACAAAAATGTTGTAGTAATTATTTTATTAAGAGATAAACCAAATAAATTGTTTTAAAAACAATAAAATAAATATTATATGAACTATTTAATGTTATCCACTAATTTTATAGATACATATGACCTTTTATGAATCTATTAAAGCTTTTATTTTGAACATATCTTCTGTATATAATTTATTTAAATTCAAATAAATGAATAGTGTCAAATTTGACACAATTGTTATTTTATAAAAATAACATATTATAAAATTGTTTAAAATTCACAAAAATATTTAAAAATTATAAATTTATATTTATATGTTATAAAATGTTATAAATTATCCAATTAAGGAAAATTCACAACAAATAAGTAATTATTTTTTTTAATTTAAAATTTAGAATTTTATTTCCACAAATAAAATTTAATTGATTAAATAAGGATAAATCAAGTTGATAATGTTGAAAACAAATTCCTAACTTGTCTAAATTTTATTTTTTGATGAGATTACAACCCTATATAATCTAATATTTGAATATGAGTCATTTTTGGAGGTTTTATGTGGGGTTAGATTTATTATAAATTAATATATTTATGATTTCCAAAGGTGCCACTCCCCTCCCTTATAAAACGGCACCTACTCCCTCTCTTCCTCACACCACTTTGAGCATTAATGCTCAGCCAAACCCTGAAAAATTTCATTCTCCACTTCCATAGAAACATCCTAGAGGTTCTGGTCTTCCTCAAAGACCAATTTTAGTGGCCTAAAAGGAGATCTCAAAGAGGCGCTTCAAAGAAGAGGTAATGTCCGTTACCGATTCTTTCAACTTTATTTCTTCATACACTTATTCTTATTAGGTTGTTTCACTATGAGGTAATAACATCAGTATCACTAATATACTGATATGATATTATAATTATGAAACAACCCAATTTTACCATCTATCCATCCTACAGAAAATGAAATCACCGCTTGTGCGTACGTACAGAATACCGTCTCCACGCCATGGTGTAATCTATTTTCCACCACCACCTTACTTGGATGGGTATAATGGTGTACATAAAAACTATATATGATTATTGTAAAGTGATATTTATTCTGAAATAGTATACATACACTTCAATACAATTCCACGATCATGAGAACAATATCATCGCTCATGCGTACATACGGACTAACATCTCCACGACGTGATGAGATTCATTCTAAACGTTAACCATTCATGAATGATTATAAAGTAAATATAATAAGTAATCATTAATTATATGTCATAATAATGACACTGGATTTATGTGTATATATATATGTATGCCATCTACTTAATTCCATTCAACTCAATAAGGAATCGAAAACAGCGTTCATGCGTACGTACAGCCTACCGTCTCCATGAACGGTGTATTTCATTCCATTTAATGATATATTATATATATGTATATTCTGAATATATATTATATATAAATAATGTTTTATATTCTAGAATTAATTAATCATGATCTAATTATTCATATGAAAAATTACAAGTCAAAACACGGACGACAAATGAATCAATTTTACCCAAAACGTTTGTTAACATGGAATTTAAAAAAGAACGGGTAATATAAAGTCATTAGTGAACCATATATGATATTATAACAATGAGTATGATTCTGAAATAATTCAATGACATTATTTAAATCATTATACAGGACTTTCGGACACTTACGAAGAAAATCAGACCTAAGGTAAGGGAAATATCACAATCTCATTTTTATCCGAGATTGTTTATACTTTAGTATTTACTGGGGTGTATTTTATCATCCACGTCCTTGTTTACTCAATATGTAATATTATTTCCATCCACCTAAAATTTTTTAAATACAATTTTACCCTTTGGTGAGTTTTTAGTAAAGGATATGAAAGGAATCTTTTGTCAATTTTCATACGAGGTACTTTTTGACTTTTCCGACAAAAGTACGAGAAGAATGTTTTTTTAACTTATACGGCATGAATGGATTTTTAAAACACTATTTCCAAGAAGCTTCCTTTACAAGTTTTCATGTTTATTTTTAATCAACTTCTTTTAGTTTAGAATTGTACGACTTGTTAAGAAAGGAAAAGTGTTTTTGAAGCAGAAAGGATATTTTCCTCAAGAATGGAGTTCAAGTGTTTTATCAAAATTATTTTCCATCTAAGATAATAATGGATTCGGTTTCTATCCCTATTATTACATTGATTTTATTATGTTGTGATGGAATTATATTTTGATGAATTACTTTAACTTATATGAGTTGTTTTATGATTTCACGATGTTTAAGATTCCCATTTTTATTATATGGGTTATGCTATGATGTATGGTTTATGATTTTGTCGCACACATAAGAATGGTATCATTATGAGATGGGTGGGACCTATATCTCCCACCAATTCATTGGGTAAAGATTATATATCTAATGAGATAGACATGGCTGGAATGGTAGGTTATACCAGTTTAGTGAAATAGGACTGAAACAAGGAGTGAACTCGGTTCAGAAAGGGACTTTGTCCACTAAGATAGTCTTGGTAATGAGTCTTGACTAATAAGAAATGACTCTCTATGATTATGTGTGTATGCCACAAAGTTTCATGTTTTAGGTTATTATTATTGGGATTTCATTTCACTACTATGATTTATCCCATGTTATGAAATTATGCTCTCTTTTGCAGGTTAAGATTTCCAAAATGTTATGTTCTTATGAATATGATGGGATTGATATTTCTTTTGTTTACCCTTACTGAGCATTTGAGCTCACCCTTTTGTGTTTTCTTTTCCCTAGGATATAAAGAAAGGTTTTAGGTAAAAAAGAAGAAGATCTTTGTGGGAGATGTTGAAGATCCTTCACCATGATTAGAAGATTATATTCCGAGTTTCCAAAGACACTAAACTATTACGATCCTTGTGTGTGTGTTTTTGTTAAGTACTAAGTATTCTGCAAAAGTAATGTAATGTCCATGTACGTTAAGATTCGGGACTCTACAATCAGAACCTGTTGAGGTAGGGATCTTACCTTAATCTCTCTAATTTGTGCATCATGTGGGGTGGGTATCTGCTTGTTTTCATGATAAACATTTTGACCATTAAATAAAGATAATAACTGCTTAAATAACGGGGTTGGGAAGTTTTTGATTTCTCTTATCTTTATATCATGTGATGTTATGTTGTGAATAGGATTATGCCTACTGAAAATCACAGTCTTTGGGGGCATTTTCTTGCGCAATTAAATGTTGCCCTATCTTTCTAGACCGTTTTTGAGGATGGATCATTATGGAATGTTGAATTTGGTTAATCATGTAAAGTTGGCTATTTAAAATCTGGAACCCTTGTGTGATCAACCCGGTTAAAAAAATGGAATAATGAACATGTGGGTGTTGTCTTGGATACATGGCATGTGATGGGGGTGTTTTGTGGGTTGTTGTGGATATGGTGAGCAGTAGCGCTATGGTTGGCTTGGTTGTGGGTTGGTGAAAATCTTATGTTGGTGATGGGCAGTGGGGCTACGATAAGTGGTATTAAAAGGATAATGATGTACGGGTTTCGGTGTGGTTGTGGTTATGGTGGATGGCAGCGGGTCTGGGGGGATGGGTTGAATGTGAACGGACTTTGGGTTGTGAATAATAAAAGTGGAAGAGTTAATGAATGGTGGGGCGTGGTCATGAAACGAGAACAATAATCACGGGGCTATTTGGCTAATAAGAAGGACTTGGTTGTGTTGCTTGTGTTTTCCTAATTTGATTTGTGGATGGCAGGGATATTTTTTACAAGCGATCGATGTGGTTGGTTGTGGATAGTTGCCCAGTAGTTAAGGTACTAAATAAACTAATTCTGCTGAAATGCGAAAACCTAAATAGGGTTGGGGTTGTTTGTTGTATGCATGCTTCGTAGTAGTAGTGCCGAGGCACGTGCTCAATTTCTCTATTTAGAAGCCATATGTTGGGTTGTGTGGTTGGTATATATATATATATCTGTATCTTTTGTGTTTTATCGCACCCCACCCATATTGAGAACTTAGTGTCGAACAATCCCATTTCATGGTAGAGGGTGTTTTTCCCCTTAGTTACTAGCTCCTTCCTGCTCTTTCTCCCCTTGGTTGTGATGGATTGACGCGACCTTACACCTAAGACTCTTCGGGTAGGTTTCTATTGGGGGGTCATTAGCCCAAAACTCTTCGGGAAGGTTCTACTATTTCCCAAGAATCATCGGGATGAGGCTCATGTTTGTGCGGGCGGGAAACGTGGATGTGAGGCCCAGGTGTGTGCAGGCGGGATACGTGATTGTGAGGCCCAGGTGTGTGCGGGCGGGATAAGTGGTTGTGAGGCCTAGGTGTGTGTGGGCGGGATACGTGGTTGTGAGGCCCAGGTGTGTGCCGACAGGATACTTGGTTGTGAGTCCCAGGTGTGTGCGGGCGGGATACGTGGTTGTGAGGCCCAGGTGTGTGCGGGCAGGATACGTGGTAGTGAGGCCCAGGTGTGTGCGGGTGGGGAGAGTGTGGCAGTGTCAGGATGTTCTCCGTTAGGAAGAGCGGCTAACTAAAGGGAAATGGTGTGGGGTACCCAATAATCTTGTTCATATACTACTACTACCTGTTGTGATTGTGTTTTCGGTGAGTGTGGCTGGTGAGGTTGGGGGATAGAATTCCTTGCTAGGTTTCTTCTGTTGTTATCACTGGACATTAGGATGTCTCCCCACTTGTGCACGAGAGCTTTAGGTTTCCCTACTGAGTATACTTGTATGCTCACCCAACATTTACTTTCAGGTTTCCAGGAGGACTACCAGGGCCGTGCGGGACCCTACTAGTCGGACAGTTGGAGTTGTTGCAGTTGTTGTACTCTTGTTTTCTTTTGGTATTGTACTTTGAGCTTTCTTGTACTTGTACTTTGTTATAAAATTATTTAAACATGCATGTTTGTTTGGTTTGGGTTTATTTATATACACTTTTTCTTTTCATTTTTGGTGGTTGACTTGCCCTATTTCCCGATCCTAAATAATAAAAAGGGTAATGCCTCCAATATTGGTGAAAACTCATACCCTTGGTGCTAGTCGCCAACCCAGGGCCTACTAGAGGCGGGACTCGGGGGTCATTATCTCCCTTTCACCATTTCAAGCTCAGGAGGGGAATCTTTGGTGGGAGGGGGTCGTGACAATCCCTCTATTCATGATTCCTTTGAAAATATTAAATTTGATAATCAAGTAGCCATAAAAACATATAAACTATTATTTATTGAATAAAAAATATTTTTTAATGAAATAAAACATATATCAAATGCATTAATTCATTCTATAATAATTAGATTTTTAAACATAGGGAAATATTTATAAAATATCTCCCCTTAAATAGATATTTGAGGATTTTAAATTAGTTTATTTTCCAATAATTTTTAATAAAATAATTTTAAACATTCCACTCATGATCAACACATTTTTATTTATTAGTGGAATAGTTTAGAAAATAAAGTAATAGATTAATTTTATCTTATGCATGGAATTTAAATGGTATGAAAATTTTAACACATTCGTAGAAGAAAAATACATTTCATTGATTAAAACATCTCAACATAAACTATTAAAGAGCATTAGTGATTCTATAAATATAATTCAAGGAATTAATTAGTCACATAAAATAATAGTTTAATAAGAATAATTTAAATGTTTAAGAACAATTATTATTAAATGAAGGGGAACACGTGTTAAAACATTTAAAATCCATTATAACCCTTTATAAAATATTTAGTTCATTAAAAAATTAAAATAAAAATTAAATGATTCTTTTATTTTAATAGTTATTTATATGTGGCTATTTATTTTAAAATAATGAAATACATCAGACTTGTTGATATTTTTATAATAATTAAAATAATGTAAAATAGAAAAATAATATATATGTATATTTTTTATGAATAAGCTTTATAATATAACAATTATGCCAAGTGGTGTAAATATAAAAAATATCAAATACATGTGTCTTTTGTTACCAATATGGATTTAGGTCCAGATGTGTTTGGAATAAAAGACAAAGGTAACTCAATTTTTTTATTTAGAGTAGAAATTTAAAACATTGATTAAGAGAATATTTTTAGTAATGAAAATGTATTAAAACTAAAAATTATGATTTTCTAAAATAGAAATCATTGAAATAAATTTTATTAATACCAAAATGAAAAAAATGTTTTTATGGTCTTTCTTTTATTATCAGAAATAGGAAAAAAATATTTCATATATAATTTAGGAATTTGATTATTACTACTAAAACTGTTATTTTTTTATTAATTTTATTCATACTAATATTTTGACATAAATAATTCCTTCCCTTGATAAGAATACAAGAAGTTTGTTTTAAATTATTAAATTTATCTAATAATTTCTTAGTTTTAGTTTCATGAAATTTTGGAATAATCAGAACTCAAGATTATTATCTCATTAACTAAACTCTTTTTTTCAATAAAAATATAACTGTATGTAGTTTTTGTGTTTTATATATTCTTTTATTAATGAGTCAAATTTATCTTGAAGCATAAAAAATATTAATTAAAATCATCATAAGAAATAATTTTAGAATTAGATCTTTGAGAGAACGAAGATTATACCTCCTCAACATAGTCTATAAATATAAATTTACCCTTTCTCTTCCATGTTCTTTATTAGAGTTTGAAGTTGATTCAAAATTTTAATCATTAGAAGCACTATAAATGACCATCATGTATTTATTTCCTTTTATTTTATAATAAAAATTTCTTTTATATTTACGAAAAGGTACTTAGAACTGAAATGACCTTTTATCTTACATTCGTAGCAAATGAAATTCTTGTTTTTATTCATATTTAATTTAAATTTTCACTTTTTTGTACAGTTTGAAAATATATATACCAATATTTAATAACTCATCACATAAACTGAAATTAATATATTTGGTGTTAGAAAATTCATCCATCAAAACGTTAATTGTAGTATTTTATTTTTTGATGGAAATATTATTTCCAACTTCAGTTTTCATCTAAACATCATACATCATCAAGGTTCTGATCAAATATTTTATTTTAAAATATTTAACTGATATTTATTATCAAATAGAAATACATTTTCCATTTCACTTAAAAGGATAAATTCTTAGTACCTTTAACGCCTAATTTAGTTGTAAAATTGGAGATCCCAATGCATCAATATCATTTAAATATTTTTTCAATATCCCATTTATCTAAGTGAATTTTTCAACTTCCTAAATCCGGATTATATCTAATTTATGTTTATCAATGTTTTCTATAGTTATCAAACATGATTAGTTCATTAATAGGTAATAAAAATAGTCATCCACAATTCGTTGGCTATGTTTGAACAAGAAAGGTGAATAAATTCTTCATTTCCTAATCCACACACAATAGAATTCATAAAATTGGAATTTAGATCTTATTTTTTTATCTATATCAGAATTACAACATTCCAATTATTCATTAGGAATTTAAAAATTAATGACATAATTTAAATAAACTCATATTTAAATATTCATTAAATAAATAATCATGTGAAATTTATGAAATTTTTAATTATCAGCATTTATATAATGATCATGGATTATCAACATACCTTCTCTAAAATAATCAGTTGAAATTATACTTCATCTGAATAAATAAAAATGGATTGTTAAATATAAAAGAAATTTTCAATAGAGACCATCATCTGGTACCTATTTTTGTTTCAGAATACTGATGATGAGGACATGAAAGCGGGGTTAATTGTGTCTTTTTAAAAATCGTGATAAATTAAAATTACCCCTTCTGAATTAAAGATATTATGTCTTAATCTCATAAAGATAACTATGTAGTAGAAAATTAATAATGGAAATAATTAGACATGCTGATGTAAGTTTGTTCAAGCTATATAAATAACCTAGTCCACTCCACTATTTCTCTTTCTGTGAGCTTAGTGATGTTAACTTAGTGGGGTCTTATCTTAGGGACCATTACAGCTGAGTGTTGCTAGATGAAATCTTGTAATGAGTATGTTATAGGGCCTTTATGTTATTTTTTCAGGAACCAAAATATCCATAGATTAGTATAAGAAACTAAAACAATTTCATGGATGACTATTGATATCCTTAACATTAGTAAAATTTGATGAGATAATCATTGTTAAGAATAACTTCAGTTCATAGTTATAATAACAATTGAAAAAAGTATAAGACCTTATTGAATTAAGATCAATAGAAAAAATAACTTTTAGAAGTATTTGAATAAACACTTATCATATAAAAAAGAGGTATGTCTCTAAACTATTTTCTTATTCAAATCCTTGATGAACTACATATTATGGATTACCAAATTTATACTATAACTAAAAAAACAGATAGTCAGTAATTGATCAAAACATGTGTGTCTCTAAAGTGTGGTCCTTTAGAGGACTAGAGAATGTATTATTGTATTGGAAAATTATATCGTTTCATTTATCTTATTTTGAGAAGATCTGACTCTTAGTATTTAATAAGAATCTCGTTAATTCTTCTTATCAAATAGATCTGTAAATACCACATGTCAAATTGTTATCCTTAAAACACTCACTGAGTTTAAAATTTGAATTTAAATCATCCACTTATATTGTAACATCCCTTAGAAATTGGAATAATTCAATCCATTTAATAATAAACAATGAATTTGTCATTGAGGGGATTTACAAGATATAATTACACTAATGTAACTGTTCTATAAATTACGGAAATAATCCATAATTTAAATCCCATTGATGAAGTCAAACGTATTATTTTACTATATACATTTTATCATGAAAATTTTAATTGATAGTGTATGGTTGATCACAAAATTGGATTTGATAGAACATATGTTAAGTAATCAATTGTAACATACATCTCAATATTAGGGTTTCTGGTCCTCATATTTTGTTCAAATATAGGCTTTCAAATGTAGAGTAACTTTAAAATATAAGTTATCTAAACCTAACATTTTCAAAGAATGTAGGATTTTAAATTATGTTAACAAACTTTTTCGAAATACCCAAAATACTTGAGAGAAACAACATTTAATCCAAATTATAACCAAAGTGCTTTCTTAATAACAGTATAATTATTCAAATAAATATAATCTTGAAATCCTGTTCATGTGACTTTATTATTAATAAAAAGTTGGATATTTGTGAGCATAAAAATCAATTAAATTAATGAAATTTTTGGATCAACATATTTCAATTAATAGTTTTAGTAGTATGTGAAAAAATAAGATAACTTCAAAAGATTGGACAAAGAAACAACAAAGATAATTCATTTAGAATAATCTCGATTATTTTTGTTGAGTAAATATTATGTGACTAGCAGCTGAAAAAAAATTAACCACTATAGTAGTAGCACGATGAAAAATTCAATAGATGATAAATATGTATGTCTCCAAAGTATAGTAATTTATATTTCTTTGATGAACTAAAGTAAAAGATAAATATGGATAAAACAATAGTAGTATGAAAAAATAGCAACAAATCAAAACATGAATGTCTTTGAAGTATAGTCCTTCAAAGGATCAAAGATGATGACAATTTAAATTGCAGTCTCTCCCTTCATTTTATAATATAGTGTTTTTTTATTTAACTAAAACAATTATTTTTCCTATGTAAAAAGAGATCTGGAAATATCACCTGATAAAATGTGATCTTTAGAACTCACATCATGATTGAAAATTAAATTTAATCACCTTATAAAAATCATAACATTCATTATAAATAGTAAAAATTAATATACATTTACTAGATAGTTTTAATTTATCTTTTAATGAATTTAAATGAAATATTTACATCAATTCAACCATTGTAGAAAAATGGGAAATATCCTTAATTCTAATCTTAGAGATGAACGATTCAATTTAGGGTTTCTCTACATAGAGATAACATGAAAATTCCAATTTATAATGTATGGTTGATTACAAAAATTCGGTTGAAAACCATATAATAAACATTCAAATATAGGGTTCTTCACACAATTTAGGTTTATCATCCTAATGTTCAATCCAATTGTAATGTTACAAAAGTAATTTTCCTTAATGAATGTTAGGTTCCCAAACCTGAATTTCACCTTAAACATAGGGTTATAAACTATTATTCTATACTTCTTCAAAATGTTTAGAATAAATAGGGATAAATAAACTCCATCTAAATTTAAACTAATGTTTTCTATAATAAAAATATGTTTACTCTAACAAATATAGGCTGGAAATATAAATAATCTAAATTCATTATTAAAACATATAAGGGTGTTTGTGAGCATCAAAATCAATGATAAATTAATAAAATTTTTGGGTCAACATATTCCCAAAAATCTCCCCCTTTTTTAAGGTCACAAAACCATTCTAGAATTTCCATTCAAGGAAAAAATATTTTTTATCATTATTTAAATAAAAAAGATTATTCTTATCCAAATTATTATAAAAGTGTTAAAATAATTATCTTTAATGTTTTGGAAAAGAGTTGTATCTATACAAATATTTCCTTAAATCATAAAAAAATATAAATATTTAAAAATATAAGGATTATGAAAACTATATATAAAAAGAATTAAATTGTTAATAGAAATGTGGTGTTTATCCAAATTTATCCATCTTTCTATGATATCGAAAAGAAATTATAAAACTATAATAGAACAAAATTAATTTTTCACTAAAATATTAGGGAATGTTTTGTTATGAATAAAAAAATCACTAATTTAAATTTAGCTTTATCCAGTTTTGTCATTTATCAATGATTGCTAAAATCACTGATAATATCCCCCATAATCAAATATTTTTTTCTAGTGCAGATATAGGTGCCCTATTATTAGTTCTAGAAAAATAGAATTGATAAAGATCACCCTTTATCAATTATTTTTATTACAGTTGATAAATCCCCCCATTAATAAATAAGTTATTAACACTAAAATCGGAAACCCTTTATCAGTGGTATTTTTCTCATGTAGATAAAGGATATATTTCATAAAAAACATATATGTCATTAAAAATATTATGTAAATATATAAATATAAATATAAATATAAATATATTTATATTATATATTTTGTTAAATATGATTTAGGTAAGTTTAAAATTTCATTTACACTTAATATGTAAGATATTTAGTTAATAATGGGTTACAAATTATAAAAAAAATTAATTAATACTTTACTAATTTTTATCAAGTAATGTTTATATATAAACATGTGTTTGTTATGAATATATATATATATATTCTAATATTTGTCAACAAATACATATATCTTTAAAAATTTGTCATTGTATGTGAGGAATATAATGCATACTTATGTGTGTAAATATGTGTGTATGTGTGTATCAGTATTATGTAAATACATTATATATATATATGTACTTTTATAAATAAGTCATTAGCATTAGAATTAAATATTTTATATAAAAGGATTTAAAATAAATAACTATTAACAAATTATAAAAATATTATATGAAAATATAAAATCATTTGTGCATATCTCTAAATATATATTTGTAAATATATATACAAAAAAATATATATGTATTGTATAAAAGATCTATCTAGAAATATTTTAAAATTTTATTTTATATCCAAAAAAATTAAAAAATTTATTTTATATATTTCTGTGTTTTATAAATGAATTTTTATCAAAATATACAATATATATACATATTTGCAAAATGTATTATAAACAATATGTAAATATTTTTTAAATTACAAAAATATAATAATATATAGGAATATAAGTTTATATATATATATAATGTTTATATATACATATGTGAGTGTATTAATAAACAGATATATATATATATTAATATAGGTAAATGGATATTAATATATAATGTAGTTAAATAAAAATAAATTTACATATATCATAACATATACAATAAAAATCACAGTGTGGTAGAAAATTCGTTCATATTACAAAAGGAGGTCTAAGGATCTAATCAAGACACATACAAGGGAGGACATGAGGGTGGGTAGTGTAAAATAACTGATAAAAGGGATTTCAGAGCACTGAAAAAGGGGGTGGTGGATACATGTACACAAACTATAGGGGGTGGCATGAAGGGTTAGAGAAAACTGCTTACAAAGGGGGAAGGTTCTAACAAAAGGGTAATTTAGAATCACATTTTATAAAAATTATAAAGGCTCCATTTATCGGTTATTTTTTTTAGTGCAGATGAAAGGGGATTTTAACATCACGTAGATTAACATCACTTTTTCAGACTATAAATTCTAATTTCTAGCACTTTTAAAAAAACAAACCTTAGTTAGGAATGCTTCTTAAAAAGTAACTATGATTATACATAAAATTATAATAAATCATAAACATTAAATATAAAGAAAAACTAAAAAAACATCATCAAAAAACAGTCTTTGTATCAATAATATTAGATTTCAATGATATTTTAGATTAGGATATTTTTGTTGGGATAAGGGGAAATATTAGATAAAGGTTCAACATTGGACTCATTTGAAGAGGATTCTAATTTTTGGGAATCTTGAAATATTTAATGCGTTACATTTATTTCTTCCAGAAACATCTCAAAATATTGATTCATAGGACCATCCATTACTTCATAAAAAATATTTTATTCCTACCACATCATTAAGACTTCTACGAGGTTCAATTTTAGAAAAATCTAAACATATTTAACTGATTGAACATATCTATCCAACATCTCTCTAAATTGGTTGATTAAGCATCAAATATTAGGTTCTGAAAATGATAACCTTTCAATTATCTCTTTTTGATTGTCCAAAAGAGTGTGTGGTGTAATACTATCTCACTATAATATTTTGATATTGTCATTCATTATAGACAATATAATAGTTATAGAGTCAAATATCATTTAAAAATATAGATATGTTTCTTTAATAGATGTATAATCCATTCTATATCTTTTATTGTCTCTAACATATTCAAACTGTCTTCACATATACTTTTTATATCTCTAAAAATCATACATGGAAACTGATCCAAATTCTTTTTTTCCAATCTGATCATCTATATCTTCTTAAATGCATCAAAATATCTTCTTGTAATATAATTTTCTTTGAAAAATTTCAACTGGTCCTTGAAGGATATGAACTATATTCTAGGAACATATAAACTTGGTTAATCTTCAACAGCTTTCTTAGAACTCTAAAGTTATGGATATAATCTTATAGCCTCATATATAATATTATTACAATTAAAAACCATATTAATTGAAAAAGTATCTGATCTTATTTAAAACTCTGCATTAAGAGAAATAGATGAAAATATCTTGATATAAGAATCACCGGACTCAACTAACTGAAGATATTGAAACTATATTTCCTTAGATGGAAATGGAAAATCACTGAGAACTTTATTTTTTTCATCATGTAGTAATTTTGTAGTCCTCTCCAAGTAATCTTCAAAAATAGAATCAAATATAGCTCTAATTATCACAATTTTTTTAGTTTTTTGAGTTCTTATTTACTCTTATGAATGAACCACCTAATAATTATCATGATCCACCTAGTCACCTTGTTTTATAGAACCATTCTAAATTATTATTTCATCAAAATAATGTACTTCTACTCTAGTTTTCCCTAACATTTATTTAGAAATTGGAATAAATTCCCCTTAAACCATTCATTACAAAAAAACTAGTTGATTGAATTCATCAACATGAGTACATATATCTTACTCCACCAAAACAACCCTTCTTCTTGTCTTAATACACGAACAACACCACTTTTATCACCATAGGTTTCTTTAAAAGGTCTTTAAAACTGGATAACTCTCCCAATAATTGTGGTGATACATTCATCAACCATCTACCTTCTCTATATACATTCATAATTGTTGTTCATACCCACAAACTCTGTTTTTGGACTTCTATCCCTTTTTCAACACCTTTTAATATTTATTCTCTAAATATTTCTTTATGAATCATAACTAAACCAATGGTTTTAAATAATCTTTTCCCACGTTCAAAATGATCTCTATATGGTTCCTTATTTTTAGCATCATCATGCATCAACATCCCATTAGTGGATCTCTATAAAGAGACAAACATCCTTACTATTCTAGAGGATAAAATATTACTATTGTTTAATCTCATTCCATTTTCAATATTAGTAATCATAAATTTCGTATAATGAAAATTATTAAATAATCTTTCATATGGTCATAAGAACACTCATGCAACCATTTAATAGTAGTGATCCATATACCTTATTATAAATCTGAAAAAATAGTTTGAGGTCACTTAACATCAAACAAACAAGATATATATTGTTTAATAGTATTTTATCTAACTTGGTCATCATTTCCACTATAATAGAATGATTGAACTAAGAGATTCCTTCGGGTTAGCCTATAGTTCCTTTACAAAAAAATTTCTAATTTGGGACGTCCCAAACAAGAAATACATTATATCTTCAAGTTTATGAAAAAATATATCTTAATGATCAAAAATTTATGTGGAACATGCCATCAAGAGGGTAGTTAAAAACCATAAAATGGATATAATATCAATTGGTTTTATCATTTAACAATGAATAAATGATATCCTCTGTATCACTAAAAATAGAACAGTTTATCATCATAAAACTCTTTTATTTCCCATTGAAATATGTACATAGTTTTCCTACATTTATAAATGAACTCAATGCCTTGAAATCTCAATAATTTTTCTAATGTTATATTATCCTGGAAGAAACAATCAAAATAAATGACTTTTCCATACATAATATTTTTCTATGAACTTGGGATTTTTTTATTTAATTCTAATAAGACCTACCTCATTGACTCCTTATGTCATTTCCATTTTAGATATTTATAAGGTTGAAAATTCATAGATTATGTTTTGAGATATATTTACACCATAGAGGATAAAAGAGAACACGATCAATGGTGGGAAATACAGAGACATTAAATATAATGATTTCTATGGTACTTTTGGTTTCTTGGGCCAAAATTCTAGTGTAATAATTTGTGATATTTAAAACTGAAAAGATAATTTTGAATCCAAAATTGAAATATAATTTTATAATCCAAAAAATATAAAAATCAAATATTTTAGAAAAATAAAAAATAAAAAAATTAAATAAAAAAAATAAAATAAATAAATAATGATTATTCAAGTAAAAAATTGAAATCATTAACTAAAAGTAAATAATCCTAAATCACCCTTAATAAAATCAAAACTATTAATGAGAAGTGGTTTAGTGAAAATATCATCAAGTTGATATTTATAATTCTATAATACTAAATATATGTCCCCATCATGGATATTATATCTTACAAAATGATGTATTATATCAATATTATTATTCCTAGAGAAACTTACATGATTTTTTGAAAAATTAATAGAACTCAAATTAAAATATAAATTTTGAATATGATTAAAATTTTGTCCAAATTACAAATGTTTGTGTTTCATCCACAGAAGCTTTTCACAATAACTGCAAATAAAAATATACTCTACCTCAGCTATTGACAATGTAGTTGAATATTTTTTTATTAGACTATGAAACAAGGGACTTTCCTAGAACTTGACAATTTCCTGAGGTATTTTTTATCTAACCTTTACCCTCAAAAATTAGTATCGCGATATAAAATTAAATTAAAACCATAGGTTTTTGGAGAATGTATAGATAAAAAATCAATTCCTTTTACATATATAAAAACCTTTTTAACAATAGTTATATGAGATTATAATAGGTTTTATTTAAGCTATTTATAAAAGGAAAATAAAAAACATAATGTCGGGGCATCGAGAAGTATGATATATAAAACTACCTATAATACCTCATTATAACATTTAATCAACTGGTTTACTAGCGTTATCCAAATTAATTATTACATCTGTACACATGGGGATTATATAATACTTATTATTTTGAAGTCCAAACATTTTAAATTAATCAATAATATTTTTAATTTGATATAAATTATTTACAAATAAATTTGATATATTTTAAATCCAATAAATAAATTCAATTCTATCAATATACTCATTTCAAATTCCTTTTGAATATTTTCTGATAATGTATTAATTTTTTTTGATTAGTTGACCAAACAATAGCATAATCTACATAGATTTATACTAGTTAAATAATAAAAGAATCATATTTCACTAAAATGGTGGGATTATCTACTCCTACTAAAAACACATTTTAAAAATAAAAAAGAATTCAGTACTTCATTCCAAGATCTTAGTTCTTGTTTAATACTATAGAGATATTTAGTGAGTTTAAAATATAATATTCTAGATGAGGGTTTTCAAAATCTAAAGGATTCCCAACATTAACATCATCTAATAAATAAATAATTGAAAATATGTTCTGAAATACATCTAGTATAATTTATAATTTATAAATGTTTTATATCATAAAAGGGTCATAATGGCTTCAATCCTAGAAAATGGGGTAAATGTTTCTTTATATTATATTCCTATGTCATGTTTATAACCCATAGAAACTATCCTACCCTTATTCCTTGTAGTTATACCTTAGTCATATAACTTATTTAAAAATAACCATTTTGTTTAAGGGCCTATAATCTAATTAAAAAACAATGTTCAATTTGATATAGTTTAGTTCCTCCTATATAGAATTCATTCAACTCTCATATTCTCTGAATTGTTGTATAATTTTAAGTTCTTACTAGGAGAGAAAAGTAGATAACTCAATAAGAATTCATATATTTCTCTCATTCTTAACTCCTTGATATTGGTCCCCTATAATAGTCTCTAATGGTTTATCTTTTATGGTTCTAGGCACTCTAGGTAAGACACTCAGGTTCCTCAGTTTTATGTTCCTTAGAAATAGAATTTATCTTATCATATCCTATTTTAAATTCAAAATATATTTAGAACAATGATGTCTCATGTTTCAAAAAGAGATTTTAACATCATCAATTTTAAATTTTTTAGTGATCAACATGATCACTCTAATTAAACATCACATTAAAATATTATTCAATTATCCTTGACTTTTTATTATCCACTCTATAAAATTTAGACGTATTATAATATCCTAGAAATATTAATTCATCAGCCTTTAAATCAAAATTATGATGGAATTCCTTGTTATTAAATATATAAATCTTTTGTCCAAAAACATTAAAATATCCAACTTTAGAATTTCTATTATTTAATAACTTATAAGGTTTATTTTTTAGAAAATGCCTCATTAAAACACTATTCATGATATGAAAATTGGTATAAACTTTGTTTTCCCAAAAATAGTTAGGTTAATAATATTCATTAATTATAATTCTTTCCAAATATTTAATATTGATGTTTATTCTTTATAAAATCCCATTTTTAGGTATTATGGAGTATTAAAATCATGTTTAATACATATGTTTGTGAAAAAATATGTAAATTCCCAATCCTCAAACTCTACTCTGTGATCACTCTTTAATTAAATTATTTTTTAAAAATTTTTCATTTTAAAAATATTTACAAAAACATACAAAAAATGAAAAATCCTTACTTTTAAATTTTAATAAAAAAACCTGGTAAATAAAGAAAAATCATTAACTAAAACTAAAATAAAGAATCTTACAACAAAGATTGATATTTTAAAAGGTCCAAAAAATCCATATAGATGGGTTCTAAAGGTTTATATATATAAATATTTTTAATATATTTAATATATTACTTATTTTTCATTCTTAATTTTCATAAATCACAATGTATATTCTCATCAAATTTATGTCTGGGAAAAATAGAAAAAATAATATTCATAGTTAATTTTTGTAGAGAATATATATTACAATTTCCATGTATCCAATGAAAATTCTCCGATTCATTTATTTTAGTAGTTAATAAATTAAATTTATATTAACAATCTGAATTGAGATCCAAAGAATAATCGTCTTCATTTCTAAGTTCTCTAAACATAAGCAGATTATATGTAAATATTGAGATTTATATTTTATAAAAATAAATGACAAAACCATCATTAGAGAGTTGAGAAATAAATATAATTTTTTTCTTCAACCATTAAATGTGTATCATTTTTTATGATATTTAATTTTGGATCTCTAACTTATACAACTCCAATAATATTTCCATTAGCATTATCTTCAAATGTAACTTACCCATGATACATATTTAAAAGGGTATGGAAATATGAGAAGTCTCCAATCATGTACCTAGAAAAACCACTATCCATATACCATATTTCACTATTATCTCTAAAGCCTTTTTCCTCATCCTTTGTATGCCTAAATTACAAGTCTCTTTACTAATTTGGTAGTGCATGTTCTCAATCAAAAGAAATGATAGAGTCTTCAGAAACACTCGACATATCCTTCCTAGATTTCTTCTATTTTCACTAATTATCAATATTCATTTGGTATTTATTTTCATTCATTCCAAATTTTATTGGATATCAAGTATGATATTCCCCATTTTTTTCATTCACGGAACTAAATAACTTTATGTCCATGGTCATTTATCGTAGAATCATTGAATGAATTTTTGATGTCTCTATTATTTTTATAGAACATATCAGATCTTCTTAAAATTTAGGGAACCTATATTCTAGAATATTAAAAACTTCAATTATATGATGATTAATCATCTTACTTTATCTTATTTTCTTATTTTGGGATAGAATATTTGAGAGATGAATTCTCCCTATTCATCATCCACTAATCATTATCTTAATCATTCATTTAAAATTCAAACATCATAAAGGTTACAATTAATTCCTTTATTTATAAATCACTAACACATGTGGACTTTATGATAGAGGAAGTTATTCCATTACACCTAAAGGGTAAACCTCTTATGAGTTTTAAATCTTATTCTTATTGAGTAATTTCAATTCCCATGATAGTAACACCATTGACTATTTCGGTAAATATTTTATTCATTCGAGTGATTATTTAATTATCATACATCCTAAAACTATGTAATTTTAATTTTAAAGCGTTTAACACAACTATATGACATTTTAGGCTCCTTCATAGTAAATTGGAATTGTTTTTCATAACTAAAAAGCAATAACACATTGAGATACTATATTTAAATCATATGAACCAAGTCCAAAAATGAGTTCATTCATATCACTTCAAATTGGCATCATAGACATATTTTTAACTTCAAAATATTTCTCTAGTTCTGTAGGAATTTTAAAATGTTTTAAAGTATTCATATAAAATTTAAAATCAATATTTTTCAAATAAATGATCAAACATGACATCCAATAACTGTAATGTTCTCTATTGAAATATGGTGCCCTGATCATTAAAATTCATTCCTTATGTTCATAAAAATAAATTTTTCTTCTAATGGACCATTTAATTATGATTATAATGGATTTTAATGTAATGAATCAAAAATTAACTCATTTGATACATATTTTATATTCAGAATAATAAGAATACAGAAGAGGGGTTGATTTTTTTCCTTTTAAAAATATATATAGAATCATACTTCATCAATCATTGTGATTAATGATGCAGTGAATCAATATTTTAGTTAATAAAATTATGTAGTTAAGATAAAAAATAACTTTAGAATTTTCATTGTGGGTCAGGGAAAAAATATCCCTTATTCTACTCCATTAGCACACTCTCAGGGAGCTTAGTGATTTTCACAAAATGAGTCCTTCTATCTAAAGGCCTCAACAACTGAGAATAGAATGTTGAAACCTTACAACAAGTAAGGTTATTTTAAAAGGAACCCTGACAACCACATCTTAGTATGACAATATAAAATTCTACTATGACCTAGTTAAATTTATTGAAAGTTCCATATAAATATATATATATTTTTGAAATGGCTTTAGCATACAGTTACATTTAAAACTAACTAAAGATGATATCTTTATGGGATCAAATAAAAAATATTCAAAGTGATTTCAATCCTAAGAATATTTATTCATTATATAGAAATCATAATTTAAAACACATATATACAAGAAGAAGACACTTTATAAAAAAATAAATTTGAACACATTAACAAATAATAAACATACATGTGTCCAATGTGATGTCCTATAAATTTATTTTATGAACTAAATAAAATGAATAAAAATTTAGACACAGAAGTTTGAAAAAATATATCAACAAATAAGAACATGTATGCATCTAAAGTGTAACCATTTATAGAATCAAAAAAAGTTGATAGTTTTAACAAGACTTTCTCTCCTATTTTTGAAGATCTAACACTTTGTATTTTACAAGAAGCTCAATATTCTCTCTGGTCAATAAAATATTGAAAAATTACTTAATATAATTTGATCATTATAAAACACATCGTGTTTAAAATTTGAATTTAATTTCCCAATAAAAATCATAAATTATCTTTAAAATATAATTATTTAATATTTAGTTTTAAGAGACATTCAATCGGTCATTGAATGACTTTTAATGTTTTATTTACTCTAAATGAACTATTATAGACAATTTCGGCAATATCTAAAATTAAAATATTATTGTATAATGATTCTATATAGGGCTGATATACATACATATAAAATCAAAATTATGGTTGATAATGTATGTTTTATTCCAAATTTTGGGTTAAAAAAGTATATGATAAACATTAAAATGAATGGTTCTTCCCAAAATTTATGGTTTACCATCCTAATGTTCAGTCCAAATATATGGTTACAAAAGAAGAAATCCTTAATGAATTTTTGTTTCCTAAACCTAACATTCACCTTAAATTTAAGGTTATGAACAATGTTTCAAGAATTCTTTCAGATTTCTAGAATACATCGGTAGAAATAATCATTAGTTGAAATAAAACATAAGTGATTCAAGAATAATAAATATAGTTCTAAAACCCACTAAATGCGACTTTATTATTAAAAATATGAAAGTGTTTTTGAGAATAATATTTAATGGGTAATTAATGAAATTTTTGGATAAACATATTCCCCAAAAGGTTTTGTATAGATAGATGGGTACACTCCCGGTTAACTCTTAGTACATAATGTGTACTAAAGTATTTTTAAATAAAATTTATTTAAATTATTTTAATTGTAGAAGAATATTTTTCTTATTAATATATATAATTATTTGGATTTATAATTAAAATAATTAGTAAGAAAATAAATTATTAATTCAAGATAAAAAATATTTTAATTAAAGAGTGATTTAAATTGTATACAAACTAGTATGAATATAATTTTTCTACCCACATGAATTATTTTGATCTTGATAAACAGGTTTATGTGTTATATTTATTTTAATTTAATTATTTCATGGGTTTGGTAATTATAATTATAAAACTAAAAGGATGGTCTATATGTCCTCAAATTATTTTATTATATAAATACCTTCAAATTTAGAATTTCTTTTATGTAACCCTCTTAACTGTTCCATTTGTTCCCCTCACATGCATGTGTGTTTAGAATATATAAGTTTGGAGCTCCTAGGTGAGTGGAGGTGGATTAAAATTGAGCCAATGAATTAAACCAAACACCAGTACCATAGATTTGGTGATATCTTATTTCATTTATACAAGAAATAAGGGATCCCATCACCAAGGATCAATGTATTTAGTAGTCTTGGAATCTAAATATAGACATGATTCCCATATTACATTGTAAATATAAAAACATTACAAGAAAAGATTTCTTGCATACATTAATTTCATTCACAGAACCATTCATCATACCCTATGGAATGGGAAACAAAATAAAGGGCGAGATCAAATTCATAGTAATATTTACATACAACAAAATCTATCATGAGTAAATAATCATAACCAAGATAGTCTTGGAAATAATAAAAACACATTTCATTCAATAAAAAATTGATTTTGATATACATCCACAACTAATATCAACATAGACATCACCTGGAAAAATAAAACTAAATTATAAATAATAGTAATATATAAATTCATACATTCATGAACATACCATCAAGGTATTTTCCAATATATCATGAATATTATATTCATGGACTTAGACGTGACACTTTCAATGAATTGGTGGATATACACCAATTAACTAACTATTATTTCATGATTTTACATCCTTGTCTTATACATCATACTTAATTTTTTATCTCATGAGGCATGTCGATGCATCAAGGGGTTACCTATAAAAGGATCCAATAATCACTTTCATATGCCCAATTCATTCCATATATAGTGAATAAAAAATATAAAACAAAATGAAATTGCATTATTAATCTATAAATATACACATTAAATCAACAATACTGAATATAAATATATCCCCAATAAATAAAATAACATTATTAAAATTCTTCCTTCAACTAACATCGAATATTGAAATGGTATATAGTTAAAATATAATTTATATAGTGGAAGTTATGTTGAATACAACCATGATACTGAGAATATGGAATGTAAAGGGAAAAATAATTTCCATGAAATGAAAGAGAGTTATATGGAATGTGATCATTAGAATTTTAAGGAATACTAAACCATGAATCAATATAGGATGAAATAATACCATCAATTTATTATACCATCCCTCATTGAAGAGAAACAGGTTTCATAAATATTTTAACATGAAATAATCAAAATCTATTATGGGTGAGAACATGGATAGTATCATTAGATCATATATACTAAGTGATTAATAAGAAACATCAATGTCTGTTTACATAGAAGAAAAATAACATTAAAATATCATTCAATCATTTCATTTAAAATAAAGAAAATATCATTTTATTTTAGATTATTTACTAATAATAATTTCTATAATACTAAGAAAAATATATTCTTTTGAAAATAACCATGGATAAATTTAATAGAAACATCAATTCAATGAACACTCAGGGCAGTGGAAAAATAAATTCATTCGGTAAATTTTAAAAATAAATATTCCTTTTATAATTTTTTAAAAATACTAAAAGTACCTTGTTTTGAAAAAAAATAAGAACCTTACTTTAAATGCATTGAAAATATATTTATATATGGGTGAAAATAAAAATAAATAGTCATTCAACCATTGAAAATAAGATTCTTAAAATATTTTTAAATAACATACACATTGATGAAAAATTTGTAGAATAAAATAAAAAATAACTTCAAATTTTAATTAAAACATTTCCATGATCATTTTAAGTACCAGAGTAAGAAAATTGGATGAAAATAGTTAAACCCATTAAAAACTAGAATATATAGAAATTTAAAGGGCTTAAGAATAATTTATAACAAAACTATTTTAAAAAATTAAAACATAATAATCTTGAATAAAAATGATATTGTGAAATTAATCTTACTACTTTGTTAACATTTTAATCAAACCCCATTAAAAGAGAAACGATGGATCAAAAACATTGAATAAAAGAATAAATAAGAACAAATTATAGAACAAGTAAATGTTCTATTATATACACCATGGAATGAAAATTATATTCATAATGTAAAACATGTCTCGTTAAATTGGAAATGAGATAAAAATAACCCTTTCCTCAAGTACAACATAATTAATTTAAAATATTAAAATATTTCATTATTAAATTATTTTAATTATTTAATTTACTATGAACCCAAGTTTATTACATAATCATAATCCATTTTATCTCATTTTTATAATTCCATATATAGTTACTAAATTGGTCATGTTTATGTCATGCATTTTGAGGATGTTTGGTTTGTAATATAAAAAAAATATTCGGTATATTGACCATGGAAAAGGAAATCATATTTTCATATTCTACATAATATAAGTAATGATATAATTATAATTTTTATATATTAATTACAATTTTAGAACTATTTATTAAAGTTGTACATGAAAAATGAACCTCATCCCTTCATAGAGCTGGTAGTCCACACGCTCAGTCGGATGAAGTCATCAAATTTCAATAGATGAAAGGGTGAGAATTTATGTAATATGTTATTCTTTTAAAATCATAACTACATAATTAATATCATTTATATTCCATAAATCCATCAGAATAACTATCATTATGAGGTTGTGATGAAAAATAAAACACACCACTTTTTAGAGATGATATTCTTTACATCTTCACGAGTGGTGCTTTCATTTTCTATTAGAAGAAAGAGGATATGAATATGATTTTCTCCATAAAAATAATAAAATTTCCAATTATTTTTCAATTTTTCAATTTTATTGGAACAAATAGTTTATATTATAATTATTTATAAGATGAAAAAATGAAATAATGTTTTTAAGAGTTATACCTCTTCTATGAAATTCCTCATTTGGATTAAAATTTAAGACTTCTTAGAATACTCTTAAGGGATGAGAAAAATAAGGTGTAGAAGGAATATAGGAATGTTTTTATTCATGGATTTTCTATGCTAAATGACTCATGAACTGTGAGAAAGGGAGGATAGGAGGTTACCTTGTATAAGCGATGTGGGTGGAAATCATGTAAATATATAGAATATAAATATATAATTTTATTCCAATTCACGTAAAATTTCTTTAAAACACCATATATTCTAATATAAGGAGTATAAGGATGAAATAAATTAAAAAAATCCATTTCATTGATGTTTATGTGGATTTTTATACCATATCATCTCAATTAACCCCTTCATTAAACTCATTTAACTATAACCATGGTAACAAAATTTTCAATACATAATCGCTATGTAAGTATTTTAGTAAAAATAAAAGTGGAATATAAATTGATCATTCATTACATGTTCAATATTTTCACATACATTTTATTTATTATATTATTTATTACTTTCTGATAAACTAAATATAATTTTGAAATATGAAATATAATTTAAACTCCCTTTCATGCCTATTAAATTATCATTACTTTATAGGAATCAAGATAATAATGGAATTAGAATGATGTAGGGTCCCGAAAACTTTTAAAAGGGAAGGAAAATAATCCCAAAAAAATCATGAAAGAATAATATGAAGGTGAAATTGAAAATTTTAAAAGAAGATGAATGAAATTGAATAATGAAATGGTCCAAAGTGGTATGCGTACTGATTTTTGTGAATAGTATACAGTTGACATTGTTCGTGAAGCAAGTGAATGTGGACATCCCATGAGATGATAGGAAATGAGGTGTTAGCTAGCAAACCAGGAATTTCATTGAATAAATATGGAATGACATCCATCCCATTTGAACCACGTCATTGGTGGAGGAATTCCACCCATGAACCATAGGCCCACAAACCACGTAATTGGAAAAAAACATTATAGAGAGGTACACCCCTGTAGACCATCCAAGAAATCTCAGTTCGAGATCAAGATGTGGTCAGCGGCGTCTTATGAACCACATCATTCATCGGATTGAGGGATTTATTTTTGCCACGGAGAACCTCATCCTGACAAATCTTGGTTAACTATGTCATCCATAGGCTAAAGGATTTCTCCATTGGATTTATTAAAAGGTTTCAGGTTACTTATAGATACAGCCTGCATAGAACTCTATAAAAGGACCCTAAGGGGATTCTAGAAGAGGATCTTATTTTTGAAGAGATTGGAGTTCACATAAGGAAGATATCAAATGAATATGATTGATAGAGTAAAAAATTTGAACAATTTTTAGAATTTAAAAACCTTCCATGAAACATAAAATGAGCGACACAAAATAATATAAGTAAAACATGGAACCCAATTGAAGAAACATAAACCATATTCCCTTCATAGATGAACTTCCAGTAAACTACTGGACAAATTCCACTTCATCAATCTATCTTACCACGTTTAAGATCTATATACAAACGAAACCCTACCCTGTACAGGATTCCACAACACAGATTGACTCTAGAACCTCATACCACAATATTATACAGATGGAATCCAAGTCGTTATGAAACTATGGTATGAGGACCACACTCAGGTCGGTGAACTACTTCGGTATGCAGATGAAATCTTGTTTCGCGTACCACTTCAGTCAGTGGATGACATCTAGGTCCACATGCAATATCGGTTTGCAGAAAACCCCCTATTTTCATGGTAGTACGCCACATAGAGGGAATCTTACCTTGCATGAACAAATTATACCCATAGTAGGGTACCTTTTGGATTTCTGCCTTTTGGTCCCAATAATGCCTTCCATTTCCATCCCATCTTTCAAATCCCCTCTGCTAATCTTTTCATTGGCATTAGGAAAAATCATCTTCTAAATTCACCGAACCTATATGATAAAACGCTCAGACGCATCAGTTCATCCTTTTGAGTTTACATACTGATGGTAAGAAATGTCACATGGGAAATCCTAGTATGGGCATGGACCCCAGAAATTCATTCATTCTACATTCCCATGGATACCTGGGCCCCAACCCTCGAATACTGAAGTGAACCTCTCCATTCTAGGGATCAAGGGTTTGCACTAGATTTTCAATTCAATGACGGAAAATGATTAATCAAAAATGGATATTTATCACATTTACTTTTGATGAGTAGCGATTATCCTCCCCTTTCTGTGAACTAGATTTAGGGAACCCCCTTATGGTAACCTCATTGCCCTTAAACTGGAAGATTCACTATTTCTCAACCCATGTTCTACCCAGAATATGTCTGGATAGATTTCCAAAACATGAATATCTTGGATATCGACATGGGTGAGAGTTGTCGCATTCAAAGCCTCTTTTTATCTCCATCATCGAGCTGTCACCTGGACCACTTCCACTTTCCTCCTCCTTTACCATCAAAGGAGATGGGAAAGTGTGTGGTTTGTCAAATCTAGGGATTCCTATTGTTTCTCATGACAAACATGAACCATGTGGGCTTAGATGTTAATGATGATTGAAACATCAACAATACACATGAATTTTACTACAATAACTCTGATTCCTACTCTAACGAGGATACATATGAATCCTACTTAAAGAATGAGCTCAAGGGACTCTCTCTCTTTAAAAGTTTTTCCTAATAAGAATTCCCCATGACATACTAGGGATGCTTCTTTGGGAGTAAGCCCCGATGTGACTCTTTCAAGGAAGGAATCCCTTAAAGTGTAATCCCCGACCATGTATTCCCAAATGGGAATCACCAATGTGTAAGCCCCAATCATATCCCCTAATAAAAGGAAATCATCTTTTGGAGTAAGCCCTGATTGAATTCCCACAAATAGTCTATCTCTATGATATAAGAACCAAATTAAACCAAACTATGAGGGATTTGATTCCCAAATAATAGGGACATATAGGTATTCTCCTTCGGATACAAACCCAACAATTAAATTTTCCCAGTGTTCACCAGGCCATATCTGAGGTGGGTCCATATACACCCAAGAGACCATGCCTCTTCTGAACATCATGGGCCGTATTGATTTAAGTCTCACAGGAAATCGTGACTAGGAATCTTCCACCTAGACCTGTTAACAACATGATATTAAACAACATGGATGGGTGCTCATCCTAAGACCATAATTTGTGATGTGTCCAGTTATGTGGAACAAAACTATGTAGGTTCTAATTACACTTATGAAGATACATAGGAAGCACATCTCATGGGTTCGATCCCGATATCGATGTAACCTATTTCCTTCCTGGTTGATGATAAACATTAGAGCACCTTATAGTAGGTATTAAACTAGTGTCGTATCAGTAATTCCTGAAACATATGTATGTATGGTTGATATTTTAACCCAGGGGTAACCCATGAACACATTTTTGAAAAAAATCAAGGATACTTGAACATATAAAAATTGCATAATCTATAACAGATTCATAGAGTTGGAAATAATTCCCCCCAAAGGTTTTGTTGAGACCGACCTCCCATCATATCAACTAGTTGAGTAATTAAGCATTGATGGACAAATAATTATCCAATGTGAATCTATCTTTGGAAATGAAGTATATGAATCATGAATACAAGGGTCTTTGCTTGTTTTTTCTCTATGAAAAACCCCTATCGAGACCATCTGAGGACATCATACGTGACGTGGAACCCTTCATGATAACGAAAAATTGGTTTCTCTCTATCAGGACATTGCGCTGGTAGCCACATGGTATGATGTGAATCATGTTAAAACAAAAATGGTGAACCCAATGGGAATACCTAAATAAGGTGGAAGTATTATCCTTTATAATATCATCTCATAAAAAATGAAGAGTTCCAAAAAAGATCATCAATTATGCATGTGATCATGAGATGCTACTTTGAAAACATTTTATTTTCAGTATATGTTATGTATGTATATATATATATATATATTACAGTAATTTCATAGTGCTCTCTTCGATCCAAATGGTATCCCAACAATATTATGATACATGCATGCCAACTACCACACCAGATTCCAGGTCCCCAATATAGAAGAAGACTCCCCTTCCTATCTAGTATACTCAATGCTGGGTTTCAAATGCACTGATCATAGAGTACCACCAAAACAATACTCTCCCTAAGGTGGAGGCGGCAATGTATCCCCTCAAATCGGTGAAATCTTTCTAGTAGCCACTTCAACCATGGCTGAAAATCTAGCATGGGATGTCTCTGCTGACCATCACATGTTGTTTTAGGAACCTGTACCCAAAACACAACAAATAATACGAACATATATAAGGGAGGTAGATGAGGTCCACACCAATGACGTCATCCTAGTTGCAAAGGAATATCATACAAGGGATCCTACTAGAGGACATCACCACAAGTGGGGTATAACCTGATATCCTATCTCTATATAGAATCCCATGCTGAGGGAACCTACTGATGTCTCATGGACATGGTCCCTTCAGGCTACTTTCCGAGGGTGGAAAATGTATAATCTAGAATAGTTTATTACCCTGGTTCCTTAAGAGGTTGTCTTCCACACTAATGCAGAAGAATATAATAGGCAGGCATACAATTATACCCATCCTACTAAAACTCACCATGGAAATATAGAGGCAAAATATTAGCAGACACACATTCCTACCAGTGCTTGCTGGTCCTGCCGTTCTACCTAGTGGAAAATTATAGACTAATAAATATCTACAATAATGTGAAAGAATCCCATCATCCAAATTGGGCAGTGAACCATTGCATTCATATAACACTATTAATTTATATGAATCCCACCAGTCAAATATGGTTTCAATGCATAGGAAGGTGTGAATTCCTTCCTACCACAACAAGTCCCACCAATAAAATATGGGGGAATCATAATTTGACCAGTGTCAAATTCCTACATATGAAAATCATTCCATTGAGAAAAAATCATTCAAAAATGAGAAGATTCAAATTTTTGTTTACAATTAGAAATCCCACCAACCAAATATGGTGGAAACTTGGGAAAATAGACAATTTCATACTCATTCCTCTATCCTAGTATATGAAAAATGCCCATTACCACTGGAAACCCATGGAGGACTAGATCAGGAATAAACTTCTAATCTAAAATTGGAATGGGCATTCATACATTTTCTGTCAAATGATGTATCTCAAAACATCTTTGTCATGAGGGATGATCTAATATTGATCCCATAATATATCATCCAAACATGCTAAGTCGTCATTGTGTCTGCAGAAAAAGTAAAGATTCGGGCCCATGATCCCATCTCCTTGAGAAGGGTGATTCATCTACAACATCATATATTCACACATGAGGAATAACTACATCACTACTCCTGTCATGGATGGTTGACGACCATACTCCATGATACAAGGACAACCTGTTCAGGAAGAACACATGTTCCAAGTAGTGGACACTAGTCCAACATAGTGGCTTATCTGGGGTATGCATATGTCACTGCAAAGAACTCAAGATGCTTGTAAACATATCCTAGAGACATCATAAGAACGTCCAATATAGGGCCATATATATGAAATCCACTAACAATAGTAGGTAATCCTAGTTTCTCGTAAGATATCACTAAAATATGAAAGGCATTAAAGGTAACTGAAAAATGAACAACATACTCATGACTGTTCTCTACAAGAAGCTGTTGTTTCTGTTGCCATAAAATATCGATCAATAGTGACTCAAGATCCTATCTATCCATTAACAAATTATGTATGTAGATGTATTAGTTGCGGTGTTCCTCCCTGCAATTTCTCTACCCATAACTTTGAAGGTCCTCCCCAAAGAACCCATGGGGGATTACTCTGTGGGCCAGAAATGATCGACCACCAGACCCTATCTCCTGATGCGGGTCAAGGAAGCCCTCCCATTGACTAGAAGATCGAACACCAATAAGTTACTCCACTTTTGGTCCCCCACCCTAATGATCCTCCACAGTGTATATGCTGCAGATTTGTTTCGACCTATAGTCTATCATCAAGTTGTGATGGTAGTCCTTACCATGACGATAGTCGATGCAGAGTCCCTCCCCATAGTGACTTCATGCAATAAAAAGTTCCACCCCTCATTGCAGGACATTTTGAAGGCCCTCCCGAAAATTTAAACTAAAGATACTCTCTATAGCCAGATATATGATTGTAGTACTCACTGTGATAATAGTGTTTGTGAAGGTCGTCCCCACATTGACGCCAAGTAGCAAGACGGTCATCCCCTTACTACAGTCCTCCTTGATGGTCCTCCCATGTGTATACACCATAGAATTAATCTATATGGTTGGGAACTAATCTACTATAGTATTCCTCACCATTATGAAACTACCTACAAAATTCCTCCCTACAATCAAAATTTAAACTAGAGAGAAGGTCCACCCCTCATCGGGTCAAATGCGAGAAAGCCTTTGTATGTCGAGGTGCTTGAAAAAATGGAGTATGAAATGTTGGATACTCTATACATGAAAAGAAATATCCATTATCAAATAGATTTGGACTTGAGGAAACACTCCACTTATAATCCACCCTCATACCATTCATATGACTTCAAGACTCCCACTAAACCTTCTACTAGTAATGAAATCTATTAGGAGTAGTCAAACCGAGGGAATAAATAAGTAGAGTCACTGGTAGAAAAACAAAAGGAAATAGTTCTCATGAGAAGACAACTATATAGGGATGAGTTACTATTGATTTATAAGTTCATGAACACTTCTATGTTCAACATACCAAGATAGTTTTCAGAAGAATGTATAAATAAAATTCGCCTCAATTATTGGACAACTCTGTAGAAGTTAAATTCATTGTTGATTACTTATGATGGGTATGAAGAACATGTTAATGTTTTGGGAGATATTTCCCCTCAAATTGAAAAAGAATACCTTCTGTATGCTTGGTGGAAGAAATCACAAATGTGTATTAAAGGCCTTGTGTGGGCCTTCCTCTATGTGATTCCCAAGTTACGCTAACTTATTGAAAACACCCCATATGGTGTTCATATACATGGATGGGGAAAACATAGAGACCTATACTTCACCCTACATCCCTTCTAGATGAACCCTTTGGAATTTAAGTCATTCAAATGAATCATACCCAAATAGTATTCTGTTGATGTACCAGCTCAGGAAAGGTGGAACACACGACAAGAAATGGCATTGAGTAAGTTTTAGAAGTGTCAGGCCTGACAAGAGAAAGACATCTAAAAGATCATTAATCGTGACATCAAGAATATATAGTAGGCCTCCCATATGAGTTAATATAATCTACAAACACTTAACATGTCCTCAGAAGAAAAAAATTCATGTCTAGATCCACCACCATATACGACTCACACCCACATTAGAATGCTTTTGATCAAGAAGGCAGCAAAAGCTGAATGCAGCCACTGCAACCCGGGACCCACCCCTACCACAAATCTAGTGGCATTTTCAACAAAATACACCCCCAAATGACTAAAAAATATAAGATGAGTCATGTCAATAGAGGAAGGGTAGTAACCCTAGCCCCTATGGATGGGAGAATTTTTACCTCAAATTCCCACCCAATAGACCTCTTCCCTCTACTGACTTGGGAGAACCATGGATATTTGGACCCCCCATTCCGTTATATATTGTGAATCAAATACCATGGAATATATGTATACTAAAAAGTTATATCGAGGATATATTTGAGTCACTCATCACTATGAAACCCGAAGATCATCAGAGAATTTCCAGAGAAGATCCAATAAAGGGTGCAAGAAGCTCTCTTACCATTCATCACCTAGTATGCCACCCCAAATTTTTTATGTATAGGTGAAAATCATAGACATCCAGCCTATATACCTCACTAAAAATGAAACAAATAATGTTGAAATGGGAGAAGAGGGTCCCCTCCCAGAAATGGTCTACAACGAGATGAGAGGTGTCCGCACCCAAAAAAAAGGGTTTTCATAAATTGGGGTCCCCCCCCCCCTCAATAAATCCACCATTAATTTCTATATGAATAGCCAAAAAAGTGGTGAAATAAGATTACAGTCTATGACCCACCACCTCCTCCCCATGAAGATGATTCCACCACACATGAGGAGATATTCAATTGACAGAATGATAAAATTAAAGAGCTAAGGAAAATCAACGCTGAGCTTTTAAGAGCATGCCATCCAACTTGGTATGTTGATTAGGTGGAGTGCGAAGACATAATTCCATCAGATGGACCTTTTCCTCAAAGGCTCATCTCAACAACGATGCAAGGTTGGAAAGCTCAATCAAGGCGGAATTAGAATAATAATTCTACCTAAACCCAATCATAAATGTATATAATGATTTCCCTTTATCAGGAATGCAACTAGAACCGATTCAGGTGAATCCGAAAAGCATTACCCCTACTATGTATCCGCCTCATGTTCTAGTAGCTCCGACACACCCAATCTTTCCCCCTGCTATATCTGCTCCTACCCAGGTCCAACAAGATAAACATCTAGGGATATTGGATAGCATTGAGTTATTTAAAACATTAATGGAATCAATGGAAGGATGGTGCATTCCAATACAAAAATAATGAAATCCTTACCCGAATTGGGTAGGCAACAACCCTCTACCACCAAATTTTATGAACCCCATATTCCTAGTGTTAAATGGGTTTGGGGACCTAGAGGAGAATCTAATGAACCATTCTTTTTACTAAGATACCATGATGGGAAGCCCGAACCAAAAAAGAATATGTGAATCATAGAATCTTTGGGAAAACCCAACAGGTTTTGGCCTTTCTATGGTACACTAGTTTTCATGGAAACTCAATAATAGGGTGGGATGATATCTAGTGCCACATAAAGTTCCAGTTCATCCCAACATTTCTAAAAACAATATTCAACAATATCATGAATTGTAAAAAAATGATTAAATGAGAGTGTTTTATACTTCATTCCAAGATATAAGGTTCTAACATACTATATGAACTAATACTCCCCCAGACAAGATTAATTAAATTTGAATTGACAAACACCGAGACAAGCTACGAACACCAATCAATCTTGTGAAGTATATAAGTGGGTTTCCAAACATTTCATCCATCCCTCAAAGGATATAATATTTCTTGAAACAGACTAATATCATGTCATGGGAAACCCCATTCTCTAAAATAAAAAGAGTGGAATGAATTGAAGAAGCATGTATCACACTTAAGCCATCACATGCCATAGCTCTAGGTCCAAGGCCCCCATCAAACAATATAGGGGCCTCTGGATATTAGTGCCTACCCATTCCACATGAAGACAAGTGAAGGGGAGGATAAAAGAATCCAAATCAAGGAACACAGAAATAATGTGTATTCATTCCAGGAAGATCATGCCCCTGTCTACTGTGTAGTGACCATGAATTGCAACTTTCTTCAGCTTATGGATCCAATGTGGGTTAATGAAGTAGGTATTGATGAATGGCTAAATTACTATACCTTGAACTGGATATTGGGGAACAAAATTTAGTTGTGTTTTGTCTTAAAGGTCCTCTTGTAATGAATGATATATTCTAGAAAGGTCAAGCTAGGACCACTTCCAGTTCATGTGGCCTATGTTTCTACCACTAAATCAGATGAAGAGGGGGAGTGGAAAAACGATGATAGAGAAATGGATCAAAATTTTTATAGTTGGTCAACCCATAAAATAATCAATTGAGCCCATAATATTAGGCAGGTGTAGTTGACCAAACTAACGGTTCATCCAAAATCTCCAAATGCAATATAACCAACAACTTCAATTCCCTAATCCTCCAATGTTTGACCGCCCAAAAATTCATCCAATCATAATGGATGAAAGCAATACAGAAAGAGGAACATTCACCAATCACAAAGATGCCTTTGAAAATGTCATATTTCATGCCAAAAAATCTGATGATACGGGCATCATTCCACCAAATGGAACCACTGGGGGAAGATGAAAAATGAATATTCTTCACTATAAGTGGAGAAAATTCTGGGCTTTATCAATTTCATACACTTGATGGATCCAATCCCCGATGATAAATGTGATTATCAACCGGAACTCCCCACAAAAAATTGGGCTCCTCAAGGAAGAGTCCACATAATCAAGGGAGATAAAGGGAGACACAACCATGGTATAAATAAATATAATTTCCATAACCCCATTCAAACAAACAGTGTTTCAAATACTAGTGGAAGGACAATCCAACAGATCTAACAAGGAAAGGAAAATTCTTCTACCCCTATAAATTGCCACCCTAGTACAATCCTTCTAGAATATCCAATCATTGATGAAAAAATGATTAATTCCCATAGAATGTGAGAAGATATACCTTGTCTAATATAAAAAGGATGGAAGCTCTATTGGCTCCAACCCCAAGGGTCGAACCATCTTCATTAAATGATCATGCCCCTAAAGAACCTATGTAAGAGAAACCCAAAGCTAGGAAGCACCACACATTAGATCGGAAATATGATATTATAAAGTAGTTAGCTTCAGTTCCAGCTAATCTCTCGACCATGGATGCAATAAATCTATCACAATATCTCAAGGAAGCACTCATAGAAGATTTTCTATATCCCCGATGTTCGAAGCCAAGGTGTTTAACACTGAATTCTACCAGATGGAGACCAATCATGCTTAATTACTTGAATTTATCTTCTTCATATATCAAGATGAAGAAACCATCATGTAAGGACATATCTAAACATTATATGTTTCTATTATAATAAATGGAATCCTTTTGAGAAATGTCTTCATCAATAATGGGTTTGGGGTTAATCTCCTCCCATTGTGGACACTTTATAGGCTAAGCTGCTATGAGGATTATTTGACGCCCGATAGCATGACCTTGTTGGGATATGAAAAAAGTTGGATGAAGCTGTTAGGATAAATCAAGGTCAATACCATGTTCAGTGACCTTGTAGATCACCCAAGAATTTCTGGTGATCTAAAATAATATGTCCTTCAACGCCCTACTATGGAGGCCCTAGCTGCATAAACACGAAAAAATCCACTCCTCGTATCATAACTATCTAAAATATAGAATTAATGGAAAAAGTGGGACACAACATGAAAATAAGGCCCCAATTGACCTATGTGAATCACACTTTATTGATGTAGTGTTCAATGGACAGAAGGAGAAACGACCCTCAACTGGAAAAATTGATTGGTTCAATGCCCCAAATGATTTGGAAATGATTCCCACGGGTCCCCTCAAACAACCTGATGAATAATATTTACTACCCATCAATCAGATTGAATGTACAAGTCCAAATTTAGACATGTATTCAGCAGTCCTCATGATTTCATTCACGGACTTCGAGCATTATAATGTTGAAAAACTCACGAACCCCCAAGATAATGATGTAGCGTCAGATAAGAATTCCCTTAAACAATAATCAAAACCCTAGAAAATTCTTTACTCACCCACTGAGATATGAGGAAGTTTCTCATCATTAAAAGAAGATGAAGAAACCCATTTACCCTCACTTCATCTTATCCAGAGATTCCTCTACCGATGGCTAAGACTGAAGATTCAGATTCTCTTCTCAGGCACAAAAAAATGACTCTTCCCTCAACTATGGAACTATCATATCAGTAATTGTTAACATATCAGATGGGAAAGAAGAAAATAGTGAACATGAAAATGAGGAATAGTAATACCTAAGGAATAACCCTCCAGTATTTGTGGAATTTGTCTCTACGACCATCAATTAACTCAATGAAATCAACTAGGGTGTGGAAGAAGACTTGCGACCCACCCTCATTACTGTGGCCATGACTTACAAAGAGTAAGTGGTATACACCTATTTCCTAAAGCAGAATCAAGATTTTTTCACTTGGGAATATATGAAAATATTAGGTCTTTATCCCAAGGTGGACTCTAACCTCTTCAGCCTTCCATAGGACCACTATGGGTACAAGAAATCCACTAGAATGTTGCATCTCAAAAATACCACCAAAATAGTGGTTGATGTCGACAAGCTCATTAGAGATAGCTTCCTTCAAAAGGTCTAATACTCAATATAGCTAGAAGAAATTGACCCCATTAAGAATAAAAATGGGAATATCATGGAATTCATCTATTTCAAGGGCCACAAATGAAACTTCCGGAAAGACGATTTCCCCATCCCGATCATATAAATATTGATCGTTGCAACAACTGGATATGAGGATCTCTTTCATGGATGACTATTCCGGATATAACCATACCCAAATGGCCTAAGAAGATAAATAAGACACCACCTTGAGGGATACCTACTGATTTTTTTTACAAGGTGATGCCTTTCTGTATGAAATATGTCGGTGCCACTACTCAATGTGTCATTCACCACATATTCCAACCCATCCTAGGAAAGTTTATTGAATTATATATTGATTATTTGGTGATTAAATCATAAAAAAGATCAGTCTATATAGAAGATCATAAAACAATATTTAGTAAACTATATTAACATAGTCTAGAAATGAATCCCCTTAAATTTAATTTTGATATTTCCATAGAGAAATTCCTCAACTTTGGCGTACACCATTGGGGCATCAAAGTTGACCTAGTGAAGAAAAAAATCCATCCTTGGAATGTTACCTCCTCAAAAACTCAATCAGTTGAGAGTACCCCCAGGACACACTGCCTACATTTGATGCATTATAGAAATCCTCAAAGGAAAGTGTTTTCCCTTCACCATGTTGATGAATAAAGTGGTGGAATGTCAATGGACTGAGGATTATTAGTAAGCATTCGACAGTCTCAAGAAATATCTCTTAAGTCCACCAGTGCTTATTCTGCCTATTGAAGGAAGACCACTCATTATATATTTAACTTCCATGGATTGATCCCTAGGTTCCTTCCTCACATTGAATAATGATGCTGGTAGAGAAAATAGTCTATATTACCTCAGTCAAACCATGATCAATACTGAGAATCATTATTCGAATATCAAGAAGAGATGCCTTGAATGAATATTTGTAGTCTATAAGATGAGGCATTTTTGTAGTACCATGAAGTCCATTTGGTCTCACATATAAGCTCTCTCAATTATATTCTCAGACATCTGAAGTTATTTGTATGTCTTTTATGGTTGGTGGACATCCCACAGTTGTTCGATATACAATTCACACAGTATAAAGACATCAGAGTACATGCATTATAATATTTTCGATTAGAGAATCCCTCAATAGGGTTGGAACCATTTGATGTAGAGTTACCTAATGAGAATGTCTTCTCTAATTATGAGAAATCATAAATGTGGGAAATAAACTATTATGGGGCATCCAGAATCTTGACGGGAAAAAGAATGGAAAACCCCAAGTTCAAAAAAGCAGCACTTGTTGTCATACTCATATCCCAGGAAAAGTCAGTTCATACATATTCCTTTTTATTGTCAAAAGGATCCATTAAAATTGAAGTAGAGTACTAGGCACTAATTACAGTCCAAGATTTGGCACTTCTAGCAGAAGGCGAACACCTAAATATTAATGGAAAATCGGAAATGGTCATCATGTAAGTCAATGGTGAAAATACCATCAATAAAGGGAATTAATCCTTTGATAAAAATTATCCTAGAACTAATGAAAGAATTACCCTTAGATGTGACATTAACTAATGGTCTCTGATCACAAAATGTGCAAGACGATTCATTGAAAAATGCAGCTACAACTCTGTCTAACCCAGATCAGAATGAAACAGACATCAGTATTTCCAACTGACGGATGGTCTCACTAATCATTTTGGCCAACATGGATGAAATTAGTGAAATAGACCCCATATCTATTTCATATGGCCCTACCAATACCTGTATGAATCAAATTTTATATTTACTTCAAAGGGGAGAGATCCAACCAGATAGGGAAGGAATAAAGAAAATTCAGAGATGGAAAATCAACTTCAGGATATAGGACGACACCAACAAGAAGAAAGTCCGCTATAAGAGAGGCCTTGATGGATTACTACTTAGGTTTATAAATGTAGAATAGACTATCACTATCAAAAAAGAAGTTAATGATGGAACATTCAAATCACATAAATCAGTGTCCATGCTCTCAAAGTTGATTCGAAGTGTTGGGTACTATTATCCAACCATGATACAAGATTGCGCCATATTATCCAGGAAGTATTATTGATGTCAATTTCATGAAAATTTTATCCACCAGTCCATAGAGTAGCTTCTCACAACCATTTACTCTCAGCCACTTTTTATATGGGGTATGATTGTTATAGGACCATACACTCTCCCCACTACCAAAAAATTTAAATATATTCTTATATGAAAAGACATATTTTCCAAATGGGCATAATATATACCTCTCAAAGTGGTCAGGGAAAGAAGTATTTTCATACATGTGAAATCCAACATCATCACTATGTTCGGTTTCCATAATATGTTATTTAAAAACAACAGAACCAATTTCCACTCTGTTGAATTAGACAACTCTGCCCAGAGTAAAACATCAAGGCCAACCGTTCATCCCAAAATCATGTAGTGGCCAACAAAAAGATAGAGTCCTTCTACAACACCCTATACAATATTCTATAGATGATGGTAGACCAATATAATAAATCATGGCTAGATTATCTCCTCCATGCATTGTGGGATTTCTGAACCACAACCTACACCACCACTCAAGTAACCCCAAACTCAGTAGTATACAGGAGAGATGTGGTTCAACCAATTGAAGTTCAATTATATCACTTCATGTGGTGATATGAGGTAAACTATACACATATCATCAGTCCAAGAAATGGTTTGAGGAGATCGAGCTATTGGATGAGAAAATATTGCATACTCTACAACATTTTGATGTTTACCAAAATCAAATTTCATGACCCATAAATAATAATGTTTTCCATTGATATTTCCTTAGAGGATAAATGGTGTTCACCCTCAGAACCCTGATGATACATGGAATGAGACCTCCAATGTTGGATCCAAAATAAGAAGTACCATATGTTATACACAAGTTGTACTCCAATAGAGCATATTACTTGATTCCAACCGATGTACAGATCACCATAGATCCCACCAATGTGAGGTTCCTGAATAAATACATCATATAATCATGATATAATCATCTTAGTTGATTGAAGTTAAACTGTGTAGTATTGTCTATATCTAGGTTACATGATTTTAAACAATACAAAAATGTTCCTAATAATATGAAACTAAACTTCATGATAAACCCATATTAATTGAACGATGTTAAACTACGTAGCGACATATGGGTCCACATTGTATGATGCTAAACTACTTGATGATAATTTTGACTGAAAAATGACTTGTTGTGCATGAATGGGATTTGTGTAAGGTAATGATAAATATTCTCCCCCTCATTGCGTATGGTACGATCCTATGCATGGATGGAATTTTATATAACAATGTATGTCTTGATTCTTATTCATTAGAAGGATATGTAGAGACACCATTACCCTAGGTTTTGGTCTATCCATCCCAAGACATGGAATGCCTCTGTTATATCCTTTGGTTTATCTATACCACAAGGCAACTCTCCATCGCTCCTTGTATATCACACCATTTATAACTCACATGAGCTTAGGTATGGTGGTAAATATTTTCCACACATAGACAAAGAATACAAGATTATAAGAAAAACATAATCTTGAAATAACGATATAAAATTACCCCCATATTTATGTGCAGGTTATACCAGCATGGGGTGTCCATAGAACTATATTTGGATTGATTACCATTCATCAATGGGATATGTAATGGAGAATGGATTCTACAACATTGTCCAACCACTATTCATGATTAATAATTCCCCTCTCCCAATGTACATGTCGGACATGTGATGGGGAATCCATGTAAAGTCATAATTGTATAATGATAAAAAACATGGTACTCATAAAACTATAAATGGAATGATTCCTACCCTCGAAGGATACATATTGATTCCCAAATCCTTAATTATGTTCTATCCACCATTCAGAAATTAAAAATATCCTTTCATACACATGGGTCAGATCAACACATGGAATATGTTTTCAAAACGTTGTGGTCTTTGATTTCCAACTAACTGGGATACATAGAAGAAATCTAGGGGGTTCAATACCCAAACATCCCTCACTTCAACCTTTTCACATTGTTTCACTCTCATCCTTATTGTATGATGTTAAATTATGCCGGACACTAGAACTATGTGTATCTTGATTCCCATCCATAAATTGGACAAATTGTGACACTTGGGCCTTCTATGGTCCAACCACCATGAAATAAACACCTTTTAGGAATATAATCCAGAATTTTGTTGGGTCATTAATGAGTCCTAACCACATGACATTAAAATGAATGGGAAGATAAGTCCTATCAGAAAACAATAAACAATAAGGTATCTCAAGAACTATGTGTTTCTTAATTCTTAGTATAACAAGATTTGTGGAGACACTATGCTAAAAAATCTTGAGTCTAGTCATACAAAATTAAATAATTAAAAAAATTCCCCCAATCACCTACATGAGAAATTCAAAAAGATGCAAGGGATTTTAAAATATGGACTCTTCCATCCAAAATGCGTCATAAGACCATGATTCCATTTACACACGAATTAGATCTATGTAGAGAATCTCATATCTCAGAAAAATCATTGTTTTAATATCTCTCACGTACCCATACAACCCATTTTCTTCCATAAAATTACTTTCCTTGATAAATCTCAGATCACCATGATCACCCTAGGCTATCATAAATGGATATCTAGTGTCCTACAGTCACCTTTTCATGATTATGCACACAATGACTTAGTGGATCTGCCAATGTTTCCCACAAAAGGGCTTGTCAACCAAAGGAAATCTCATCCTTAGTAAATGTTGTTCATAATTACATATTTCCATTGACTCCTAATCCTCGCATCATCACTGCTGACTCAAGGGATCCCAGAATCATGGTTTACACCTTCCCCCCCACACTCATGTTAGGGTCATATCAGGAATAAATTTTCCTAACAATCTCATATTTACACATGATCCCTTTGATATTTCTCCCCGAAAACATGAAATTAAATTGTATTACCGACGTCTTTTCTATAAGACATAAATCTACATATACCCATAATAGTTATCCCATCAACATTGAGTCACACACATCCTGCCAGCATGATAATACACTTCATGGCCCAAAGTCCAAACCGTATGACATTAAACTACAAGGTAACCCAAATATATCTAAAAAATACCCCACTCCTTACGCATGGACCAAGAATGAGTATGGAATATGATATTTTGATAGATGGATCATCAAAATGGGGCCCTAATCTAACAATGGAGTCTAAATATTTTTCCCCACATGTAGATAAAATTTGTTTTGGGAGGGACTTTGAATTTCGCAAGTAATCACGAGTTGAGTGTTTTTTATATGTCCAAACCACCTATCTCCATGTGCCAAAATCTGGGATTTGAGTGATCTTAGATCTTAATAATACTTCATGGACATCTGGAATGGATGTTAAGTGTCCTTGGGACACCATAGTTTGACTATTCATATAATTCCCCAGCGACTCTGCATACATTGCCCACAAAAATTTCCTATCATCCAAAGGAATGTTCATCCCCATGAGAGGATTTTCCAATTTTTGTATGCCTAATGACTTCAAAGACCCATTTTTTTCTCCTCATCCATGATCCCTCAAAACCGTGGTTTAAAATCTCTCCCCTACCAACGTTTGGGACATGTCAGAATATCCTGACTCTATTATCCTCGAGTTACTCGGGTCATCTATATCAATGTCCTAATTGCATGCCATTTAAACTGCATGACACTTGATACCTGGTCTTCACCCTTTGGCCAGGTCACATAAAATGGATATTTCCCCCCATAACCCTTTACAAGAAATGAATCTCAACATGAAAGATTGACATACACCCCACCTCATTAGTGAATCCTTATCCAAAACCAAAATTCCTTATCCATATGATAGAATTAGATCCGCATAGGAATGAGACTTAAAATTACTATGTGCATCTTAATCCCCAACGTCAAAGGATACATATGTACATCTGAATCACAAATGTCATATCCATCCATGATACATTATTGTCCCATCCCCAATCGCACAAGGGTAAAAACTATTTAAGAAAATAACTAACATAGATGGGATAAGGAATACAACGCTCCAAAATTCCCAGTATTCCTGGTGAGGTTCAACCTAAACTTCCACCTTATCATGATTAGAAACCCATATTCACACACCATACTCTATGTCTAGAATTGTATGAATCCGCATAACCATACCCAGCTTCCAGAAATGGAAATCATGTGTCTTGTAGACACCTTTTTGACTATGCACACAATGACCCAATAGTTCATTATATGTTTCCCATAAAAATTGCCTATCATCCTAAGGAATATTCATCCAAAACAGAGGATTTTCCTATCATCGTACACCCCTATGATGTCTACATCTCACCTGATTCTCTGGTTTTGGGAACCCCTTAGATTATAGTTTACATATTTTTCCATTTTCAATGTCTAAATATAATCGACATTTCTAGTGAAAGTAGTGTGTAGAAGATGAATCATTTACCATTCTTTAGATAGAGTAAAATTATTTTCCAAATCAAATATCAAATGTCCAGTTTCTATAACATTAAAATACACCATGCACAAGCCGTACTTTGCACAAGTCAAATTCATATGGGAGTTGTGTTTAAACAAGAAATAATATAAATTCCCCTATACATTCAGACATTGTTCCCTTAATATGGAACCTAATGTGGCCCTCAACAAAAAAAATACTATATGATATACATGATTCCTAGCCATCAGAAATGAATGTCCAGTGCCCTACAAACACCATTGTTTGAATATGCTTGAAATTCCCCGACGGCTCTACATATGTTTCCCACAAAAATGTCTTATTAACTGAGGGAATATTTTTCCTCATGAGAGGGATTTCCAACTTTCAAATTCCTGATGGAATCTATTCTCCTAATCATTTACTATATCTATAAATCACAAGTCACAGTTAATAAAAATCCCCCATTCATGTCTGAATGTTTCTAGGATAATCTAATTAAATGAGTCCTATATTTGTTCCCTTTCCCTACAAGTCATGGTTAATGCTGTTCAAACAAAAGAAAATAGTAATGATAGTTTGGCTGGAATGAATCTGAACTTTCAATGGAAGAATAAACCACACTTTGTAGGGTGAAAACCCTAAATGGGAACCTTGGACAAAAGTCAAGTACCAGCTCGCTAAACATATACAACATACGCTTTTGGAATAACACATAGAAATCCAAAACCATCAACAAACCTAAACCTAGTTAGGTTAAAAACTAGTAAAGTGTGGAAAAATAAAATGTAAACTTATACCAGCTAAGCTCATAACATAACAAGCGTAGGAAAAAAATAGGGTGTTAAAAATAGGAAATTTTTTCGGGTTTTCAATATGATCATAGAATGTGTAAAAATACTATCACTATGCCCCTCTACTTATGAAAAAATCAAGGAATAATTTTATTGTCTTCTTTATCCTAGATTTTGACTCAAATTGATATCCGGTTGAGGTTATGGTTTCAATTATAGTTGATCATAGATGATTAATATTAAAGGAAATGAAAAAGTGGAACACTTGAAAAAAAGTTTACATTTTATCTAATAAGAAAGAGTGGGGGGGGTCATCCACAATCTGGAGCCCCTCCATGTTGTCAAAAAAATGTGGTGTTGGGTAACCCAAAAAATTACAATGAGTCCCAACTAGCTCTTTCAAACAAATTAATAACGTCTTGATAAGGGTCATTAAGGGCCTTTTCCAATTCATCCCTCCATTTAGCTTTAGCTTCACCCATTGGGTGTACTTGTTTCAAAATATTTCTGGGGTATTTAGATTTCTTTTTAATGGACTCATAGTTAGAACATGATTATACAAGTTGTGATTTCAGTCTGGACATCCATTCCTTCCTTCATCTAGGAAATCACTTGGTTCTTCTACTTACAGATGATGCAACACATCATTAATATCCAAGAATGTATGATCGTGGTGGTGGGAATAATTGAACCGAGCAAGGTTTCCTTCAGAAGCATCGAGATCCTATAGGGCTATAATAATTTGCTAGATAAAGTGATGCATGTATTGGAAATAAAATCCACCCAATACCAGATCAGATAATATTAATAGAAAGTTATCCTCTTCTTTGGAAAATCCCTTTAAGGGTGTTTCCGTATCATGAGTATAGATTTGATGTCAAGGTAGTTTTTTCATAAATTTATTCCTTCTAATGGAATCCTAATATTGTTCCACATCCACTATGACAGGTATGTAATGATGAAGAATCATTCCAGTATTCAAGTGTACCTTGAGCTGGGTCTCCCATTAATGGTGACTTTCGTGCCTAGTAGATTATTCATCCTTTCAGACTAAATTATGGGGCTGGAAAAAACATCATGTACACCTGGTGGTGTCCCACTTAGAAAATATTTAGATATACTGTGGACCATATCGGCCAAAGATACTAGATCTGATCCGATGTCCACAAAGATGGGTTGTGTGGATGAATCACCTTTCAAACACATGTAATGGTGGGTAGAATTCCTTCTCACTATAGGAAGGGGAACATTTAGATCAACTGGAATATTTGGAACTGGTATGATTGGGACAAGATCAAAAACAACCAATGGTGTCTGAACCCATCGAACAATCCTTCCTAACACTCTATTATGGTATAAATCTATGCACAATTGGGAGTAATTTAACCATATGTATGTCGAGGCTATCGTGGGAGGAATGGGGATTTACCAATTAGCATCCTCCCACATCCTGTCTAACCAAAATTGGTAAAGAATCATGTGATACGACACCCTCATAATAAGAATAGTAGGGAGAGTTACGACCTGTTGAAGGAATCCAAATTTTATGGAAATCCAATAACAAACATAGGGTTCACAGTTGGTCATACTTTCTATACGAGCAGATAGAACTCCACCCAGTGCTCAATAATGTAATAATTATCTTTTGAAGAGCCCCTTCCATTATGAATCATGGATTCATTGGATGAAATGTAAGGTGAGAGAGAGAACTGAGAAATGTCACTCAATAGTTGGATTGGATCATTTATACTCAATGATGGGGGATGAACAAAGACATTGTTAAGAAAAGTTGGGGAAATTTTATAATGAGGATCACTTACAGTATGTCATTACTCATAGTAGGGAATGTTCTCTTCCATATAGCCATTAAAAATTTTAAATGGACTGCTAAGAGGATGTCGGGGTTTTCCTTTTTGTATCTACCCTAATAGTTTATAGATTATAGAAAGGGTATGAATGGCCAATTTAATGGTATATCCCCCTACTATTGCGGATTCCATGTTCATATTTCTATCTATAACACTGGTGTAAAAATTGTGAAAGTGGAAGAGCCATCCACTCATGAAAATTCCATAGAAACCCACTAATCTGAGCTCAGGTGATACGTCTCACCAGATCTTGTATCCCCATGTTGCATACTAGCCCACCTCAAGAATATAATAGCATGAGACATGGATTTTCCATGATTATTGAGTAAAGAGAGTTTTTCTATAGAGTACCCTCTGTCTTGGACCATTCACCTACACGAACAACCCGATAAAATCTTTGAATAAAGTAAGATAACAAGGATAGAGTTATTATTGAGTAATCCCTCTTCCATGACAAATAAATTCCTTTCTAGTGGAGATAAATGTTCAAAATTTCCCTATGAAATTTGCAATGGATGAAAATAATCATATAGTTTACCTAGAATGTGTGACCTCCATGTTGATGGTTGTCACATCAACTAATCCCCAACTCCCCATGCAATAGGTGGAAGGTATTAGTGCTTTAAAACCAACAAATAGGAAGGTTGGGAAACATCTCACCTGGTGAATAGATTACAAATTGGTAATCCCATGATACCTGATACAATTTTACTACTTCCAACTAGTTGGGGACTCCAAAAAAATCGTATGCACACATAATGCACCGGCCAAATCATCAAAGAATCATCCTCTAAATCATAAGCCCAATTTTGTTTGCCACGTTCCATTGGGGTTATCTCAAAAAAGAATGACAATGGATGGGTACTCCCAGTTGACCAACATCAAAGAGGTGTCATCAAGAAAATAATTACCCTTATCCAACAAATATCCTTTTAGTTTGAACAGATACTCTTGATTAATAAAAGTAACATGTTATCACATAGAAGAAATATTGGCCCAATCATGTCCTCAGGATGCCTCGAGGATAATAATAGGATTACTATGATTTGGAAATGGAAAGGAAATTTCATATATGAGGCCAAAGTTATAAAGATGAAACTGGAAAGATAATGGATAGTCTATGAGAATTAGAGATTAAAGCTCTCTAAGAATACCCTCTTGAGGAATGTTGTAGGAATGAAGGTTATCGACAAATTTATCAACCATATCTTCCATCTCTTATTTTATTCTTTTGAGATAAGAGAAAGAGCCATATTTCTATTAAAAAAGACCATATAAAAGGTTCAGTCCAACCAAATGTTTGGGATATATATAAAAAATTGAAACGGGAATTGAAGAAGTGTCCATGGAAAGGATTTGTTTAATGAACTCAAGAAACGGTTCACAGAATGCATTCCTTGCAAAATAGTCGTTTACAGAACGTTCTGTAATTCCATGGCCCATGATCCAATGGCCATCAAACCAAACAGTTAACTTAATAGGTGAGCCTATTTACAAGATTTTCTATGTGGTAATCCAAAGGGAAGATTTAAAAGATTATGTTCAAAATTTAATGTCCAGTTTTCTTGGTTAGGGATTAGTCCACAGAGTAGGAGAACCATGTAGTGATTTACTATGCTACAGTTCAAACATTCATTTTATGTTTCGAAATTTTGGATCATTGATTGAAATGTTGCATCACATGCAAGAATGAAAGTGAAGAGTTTGCATATTTCATAATTAAAATCTCTGATTTTGGATGACAAATTTAGTAAAGGAGCTGGTCTGAAGAAGAAAGTAGTGTTGATAGCACAATGCGGGTCACTTTTCACCGAGAAGTCTGGTAAATGAAAAACATTTTGGGAACCTTATATAAATATGTGGTCTCCCAAATGGGCACACCATTATACCATGAACCAATTTACATTAGGACCACTTCGAACATTATAATAAACTCATCTTCATCCAGATTAGAACCCATTTTGATGGGGGGAATTTGTAGGGTCTTGAAGGCTCTACAAAGGAAATAAAAATACCCCCACAAAACTTATGGATGAATAAGATGTAAGTGTGATGGCCAATTTTAAAATAATATTAAAGAAATGGAAATTAGGAATGTTCCAAAGTGATCCCTGTACTGAGTTCTACGAATATTATGTGTTTGGAAATACCTGAAAACCAAACAGTATGCAGACAACCCGTGAAACACTGTCCCATGAGGCATTGGCCAATGAACTAGGTAGTTTGCAGAATAAATAAAGAATGGCGCCAATCCCCCCTGAACCACTTCATTGGATGAATGGAGGCTGAGAAATTCCACCTGTGAACCATGACCCTGTGAACCACATCATTGGTGAAAACATGATGAAGAGTGATACCCCAACACACCATCCCTACAAGCTTAGTTCGTAGACAAGGTGTGGACAATGACGTCCATCAAACCATGTCATTTGTAGGATTGAGGAGTTTATTTACAACATCACAAACCTCATCCCCTCAAACCTCAGTTGAACTAGTTTTCTTTGGGCTAGATTTTATCTAATGGGCTTCCACAAAAGTTGTTATGTGATCTATAGATACATCCTCCTCAGTAGGCTATAAATAGACACCGAGGTGAGTAGAGAGGAAGATCATATTTTGGGATATCATGGAGTTTACATACACATGTCCTCAAAGGAAACCACACAATGGAGTACAATACCATGAAATGTTTCCAGGAGGTATAATTGCACCAAAAATAATAAAAAGAGGGAATCAAAATAACATGGGAAGAACTGCAAACCTAATTGATGAACCATGAACAATACTCCCTTCATGGATAAAATTTTTCCATACCGCAGAACTAATTCCCCTTGTTCAATATGGTGTACCGCTTAACATATCTATATTCAGACGAAACCCTACATTATGTTGCGTTCTTCCACACATATGGACTCCAGTTCTTCATAACACCAAGGAATGTAGATGGAATCTGAGGCTACGTGCCACTATGTTATGCTGAACACACTCAGGGCCACATACCATTCTATACATAGACAATATCCTCTCTCTCATACAATATTGGTATGTGGACAACATACAAGTCCTCAAACCACCTTATTACGTAGAATACCCCTCTATCTATATGAAATCATGCCATAGAGAGGGTACCTTACCCCACATGAACAAATGATACATGGAGTACGATACCTTCATGATTTTTACCTTTTGATCCCAATCATTCCATTATGTTTCCATCCCATCCTCTGAATCATGTACACCAATTATTTATTAACATTCAAAAAAACTTCTTCAAATGCCACTACCCATACGATAAAACCATCAAGTGCATTAGTGTGTCCTTCTGAGTTTACATACCCATGGTATGCAGTGTCATGTGGGTAATCCTAGTAAGGGCATGGATCCTGCGAATATATTTAAGTTTATATTCCCATGGGAAAAGGGGCCCAAAACTAAAATACTCATATGAACATCCCCATTCTAGGTATCAAGGGTAATCACTGTCATTTCCATTCAATGAGGTACACTGTTAATGTAACACCAATATGTTTTTATGAAATATTTTCTATAAATAATATTTATCCTTTAGTATCATTCTATTCACTCAATCATGAGTTTAAACAAACCCTTATATTCCCTTAATATAAAATTATTATTATATCCTAGCTGTTAGGTTGGGGGAATAATTATAACTAACTTATGAATATGCATTATGAATTCATTGACTATTAATTTTTTATGAAAAATATTAATCAGTTAGATATTTTTATTTTTTTAGTGAATTACATTTGGTACAAAAAATAATGAGATAAGTGTTTTATATACTAATTTATTTCTTTGACATTCATCCAAAGGATATTTTAGTAATAGAGTACAAATAGAATCCTTTTTTATGTATAAGAACCTATTTTTTTAATGGATAATTTTACACCTTTGAATGGAGAACCCATTTTAAATTAATATTGTGAGACATTAATAATTTATATATGATAACATAAACATGTTATTTTTAAGTTGGATATAAAAAATTACTTTGGAAAAATTTCTGATATTTTTCGGATAACTATCTTGTTTTGATGAATAGTAAAAATACAAAAAAATTTAATTAAAAACAACCATTTTCATCATGAAAATTCATATGGTTAAACTATAATATTGAATGGATTTAAAGCATAAATAGAATATATTTGCCCCATTTCATATAATTTCTTTCATTATCATCAACCATACATTGAATTTATAGGTAAAAACATTTCAATTGTTTTCAATGTTTAAATTTATAAACTCGTTTTCTCATTTCAACAACAAGAATGATTTTAAATTAATTACTACAAATTTTGTGTTTTGATTTTTTAAAAATGGATTCCATATATAGAATCATAATATCCAAATTGTGTGAATATGTACCTTTTATTTTTGAACATTATAAATAGTAACTCTAGTAATTATTTTCTTTACCATGGTTAAAGGATAAATCTGTTAAATAAGGGTAAAAAATTATAATAATTTTAAAATATAAAACTACCCAAAAATGTGTATTAATCGTATTGGTTGATATATTTCCAAGCATGTGAATCCTTGGGTCTATTTTTGGTCCCCATGGATTCCCATGGATGTGAAAATGAAATTTTATAAGAATTTATTTAAAGTAATGATAATTATAACCTAAACATATATATATTACTAAATAAATTTTAATACAAGGTTATATGAATGATATTTATGATTATAAATAGTAATTATAAATATAAAAATATTTCCTACATGATCATATTTTATTTATTATTTTTATAGATTATAAAAATAGTTTATTTATGACACAAATATGATGTAGTGATTACCACATTAATTAAAGATTCAAATAAATGAATTTATAAATATCAAAACAAAAATAAATTTTTTATTTTTATGTCATCCACATATTTTATGGATGAAATTGATATATTATCTTTTATTTAATTTCATTTTTTTGGAATTATGTTTTTATGAATTTTTAAAAATTCAAGTGTGAATAGTGTTCTAAATTGCCTCAATTCATACCTTAAAACATAAAATAGTTTATTAAACTATTTGGAATTCATAAGAATCTAATATTTTTCCAAATTGATAATATAATTAAAAATATGACATAAATAAATTTTGGGGGTCATTTTACATGATATGGTAATTACAATAACCAACAAGGTGTAAATAAATTGATATGACGATAAGTTTAAAAATGGTAAAATAAGGGTTAAAAAAAACATATATGGATAAAAAAATATTCAAAACATGTTTAAAAGTTGTTGGATGATGGGTATTTGAACTAAAATCATCTTATATGCTAAATAAATATTTTGGAACAAACTTTTGTCGAAATTGAAGATATAATAAATTTAAATTTTTAGGGTTTCCTAAAGTTTCCCTCTCATCTCTTATAAAAGGGAACATCCTCCATCTTCTTGTCACTCCATTTTGATCCTTAAAGTTCATCCAAACACTTCCTATTATCTTCTCAACTTCACTACTTACATTCCAGAGGTTCTGTAACTCTCAAAAGACCAACTCTACTTCCCTAAGAAGAAATTTAAAGGTGGTATGTCGAGGAAGAGGTAATCAAATTTATCTATTCTTCCAAATTTATTTTTTATTATACATCATTTTTTTTCATTAAAAAGTAATAACATAAAGGTTTATAATAAACTGATATGTTAATATAAATATAAAACAACCCTACTTCACCTTTTATTCATCCTACAAAAAACAAAATCATCGGGTGTTGTACGTACAACTTACCATCTCCATGTCGTGGTGTAATATATTTTTGACCACCACCTTGAATGGATGGGTAAAATGGTGTAAATATTAATTATATATGTTTTTATAAATGATAATATGTTTTAGATACTATACACCATCATCTTCAATACCATTCAACAATTATGGGAACGATATCATCGCTCGTGCGTTTGTACGGCTTACCATCTCCACGGTGCGATGCGATTCCTTATAAATAATCATCATTAAACCCTGATTATATAAATTAATTGAATTAATAGATATGATATATTATATAATAATACCATTTTTATACGATATAACAATGACCTAAAAATTTGAAAAATAACTAATCTGACACAACATACATAAGAACATAATGTAGTTAATACCCGCATAACGAGTAAAAATGAAATGTTACTAACAATCATAAGGAAATATGATCATAAATTTTATCATAAAAAATTATTATTATTCAAGAATAAATCAATAATATTATTAAAATCATTATACATGATGTTCATATACACACGAAGCGTATTAGACTTACGGTAAGGGAATATTTTTCCAATCTCATTTTATCCATGATTATTTATTCTTAAGTATCTACTGGGTATATATTTATCATCCATATCCATGTTTTATAAAAATATTCTCATCAAATGTGTACAAATATTTTATGTATTTTTAAATTCATTTTTACCCATTTTTTACTTTTACTACATGGTTTGTAAGAAATCATGATTTTGTTTACCATAAGAGGTACTTTTTGACTTTTACATCAAATGTATCAGGAAAATGTTTTTTTAACTTATACTTCATGAATGGGTTTTTACATATTCATAAATCCTTATTTCCATGATTATTAATCTAAATGTTTTCAAGTTTATTTTCAACTCAATTTTTTTCTTTTAAAATGTCATGAAATTTTGAGAAATTTTTTTTGAACAAGAAAAGATATTCTCCATAGGAATAACACTAAAGTGTTTTATCCAAATTATTTTCCATCTAACATTACAGTTGTTAATGTTTATATCCATTTTCTTACTATGATTTTATTGTGTTTATTATTTAATGTTATTTAGAAAATCAGATATTTTATATCAATTATGAGGGAATGATGTAGAAGTAACCCATTTTACTTCATGGGTAATGCTATAATGAATGTTTCTCTGTTTTTATGGCACATGTAAAAATTGTTTCATTATGATATGTGTGGTAACTATATCTCACTCAAATTCATTGGGTAAAAATTTATATTTCATGATATAGTCATGGCTCAAACGACAACTTAATCCGCTTTAGTGATATACAGATGGAATGAGGAGAGAACTTGGTAAAATATTGATCTTTGTCTATTATGATGGTCTTGGAAAAGGGCTTGAATAATATGAAGTGATTATCTATGATTATGTGTGTATGAAAAAAAACATCATCTATTATTTTATGAAAATTTTAATTTCATTATATTTTATGATTTATCCTATGATATGATATTGTTATATCTTATACACAGGATAATATTTTCAGATGTTACGTTCTTATGATTATAAAATGATTTTTGTTTCATTTTGTAACCCTTACTGAGCATTTTTTATCACCCTTTTATATTTTTATTTACCCCAGAACATAGAGAAGGTTATTAATTGTGATATTCCAAAATGGATTCAAGATATGATAAAAAATGGGAGACCATGTAGATGTTTTATGAACTAGTTTTTAATGATTTCTAGTTTCTAAATAAACTATACCTATATGGTCTAGTCATGGTTTTGTTATATGTTATAATAAATATAATTCAATGATGAAGTGATATCAATGCAAGTAATATATTGGTCATTATTGTTGATATTAGAGGAAAGGTATATTTAACATTCATAAACTAGGATGAGAATGCCTTATTATGATCTATAAAAAATTTCTATGTATAGGATACAATCCTAGTGTTTTAAAAACATACATGAATAACCAATGATAAAAAACTAAAGTGTGCTAAATTGAAATTTTATTGTTGATAGTGTGGTTTTCCTATTATTATTAGTGTTTCCCACGCTATGCTTTTTTGTTTTAGATAATGGATGGAATCCAAAGGAACTGAATTAATATTTAATGCCATGTTAAATGTAATGATTGTACCCTGAGAAACCAAATGTCATTGGAGCTGGAATGCAAAATCATGTATCCAGGCTCACACAACATTCCCAAGCTATGAATCATGTTAGACTTTTAAACAGGCAAATGAAGGAGAAACATTCTGTTGAATCCTTCATGAGGCATCATCCACCTTCATTCAGTAGGTCTTATAATCCATTAGTGGTCGAACAATGGATTAGTACCACTAAAAAATATTTTCAGTTCTACAATGTTCTGAACATGATAAAGTCATCTAAGCAGTATAATGTTTTGAAGGTGATTATGATCAATATGGGAATCTCATCAAGAATACGAGTAAAAGAGATGAAATTGAGTCCATGGAATGAGATGAGTTCAAGAACATATTTTTCAATAAGTACATTCCTCATATTCTTTGAATAATGATGTATAAGGAGTTCATTGAACTTAATCAAAAGGATGATGAATCTGGTGCAACCTACAAAGTAAATTTTGTAGGACTTGCAAGGTAATCTTTTGGAATTATAATCCAACCAGAAGGTAAGATTGATTGATTCTTTAGTGGCTTAAATCCAAGTCTCCAAATGGAATTAGCCATAAGGTACTTCAATGGCTATGTAGAAACTATTTGATGTTATCTCAATGTTAAGAGGGATATTGGTGTAACCCATCAGTCATATGGGATTGATAAGATGTGGAAAATGGAATTCAAAGGAAAATATAAAGACCACACTATGAAATGTTGAGTTTTCCCTGATGCTCAATGTGTCAAACAAAACATGGATGGAATTTTCTTAAATGAAAAAGAAAATGTTTTCAGTATGGAAAAGATGGTCATTGGGCAATTGAATGTTGAAGTGATGGGAAAAATATCTCTAATGATATAATCAAAGAAAAGGGAACATAGAATGAACTTCCTACACTTCAATGTTACATGTTCCAGGAAATGGGGAATTATGAACATCAATTCTCTAATCCATGGGTTATTGATGATGATCGATGTCCACAAAATCGTAAGGCCAAGGAAAATGGAATGTCCCATGCAATTACTATTGGAGACAAGGAGTATGATTATAATGTGGTGAAAGGTAAACATACTATCCACTCTAAAGTAGAAAATGTTTTATTTGATTCTAAATCCACCCACTATATTATTTCTAAAGTATTTTCTAAGGGTATCATTGTATTACCTTAACAAATAGATATTGAGTTAGCTGTGACAACTCTTAATGACGCAGTAGTCGCATCAAAATTTTACAATTAATCTTCAATTGAAATTTTTGGGAATGTACTTTCTGCAAATCTTGTGATCCGTACTATATTAGAATTTGATGTGATTATTATCATGGATTGGATTTCTGTATATAGATCTCATACAAATTTCTTAATATGGGAAGTCGCATTTTATATTCTAGATCAATCTACGATCATCTATCGGTGTAAGGATGAATATAACCTTCCATTGGAAATTTCATCAATCATATGGGTCTTGATTCTATTAAATGATGTTTTTTTGTCTCAAATGGTTGGGGAGAAACTCATAATATAGAATAAGCCCATTGTACAGGAGTTTGATAATGTCTTTCCGGAGGAATTTCTAGGGGTTCTACCAAAACATGAATATGTTTTTTCAATATAACTCATACACGGTTCTACTTATATTTCCAAGGAAACTTATAGAATATCCCCCTTTGAGTATTCGGAATTGAAGAATAAAATCCAAGAAAATCTTGATAAAGGATTCATACTATCCAGTATGTCTCCATGGGTACCATCTATTCTATTTTTTAATAAAAATGTTTGATCTATGAGACTCTACATTGATTATCAAGAACATAACATGATAAATATCAAGAACAAATATCCACTCCTTCGCATTTATGACTTATTTGACCAACTATTTGGAGATCAATACTTTTCAATGATTGATCATCATTCAGGGTTTTATTAATTAAAGGTTAAAAGGAGGATATACCAATGGTATAATTCAGTACAAGGTAGAGACACAATTAATTTATCATTATTCCTTTTGGTTTTACTAATTCCCTTGATTTCTTCATGGATCTAATGAATTACATATTTAGAGACTATCTTGATCAAATTGTGGTAGTTTTTATAGAATATATTCATGTATATTCAAAGAGAAAGGATGAAAATGAAGATCACTTGAGAATTATACTAATGACACTGAGAAAAGGGGATATTTATGCCAAATTTACCCAGTGTGAATTTTGGATTAATAAAGTTTAATTTTGGGTCACATAATATCAAGGGAGGGGATATATGTGGATCCAAAAAAAGGATATTAAAATATGGTCTAGACCAACAACCTTAATAGAGATCCAGAGTTTTCCTAGTATGGATAGATGTTAGAAAGGATTGTGATTGTTTTGATGATTATATAATCCAATCACCACGTTTACTCATATAAGAGTAATGTTTGTTTGGATAGAGGAATGCGGAGATAATTTCAAATAGATAAAACTAATGTTAACCTGTGAACCTGTTCTCACACTACCTTATAGTGGAGAAATGTTTGTGATCTACAATGATGCATCCAAGAAGTGGTTTTTGATGTGTTCTCGTGAAAATTGATATGGTGATAGCATATGCCTCATGACAGTTGAAAATCAATGTGAAAAATTACTCAACTCATGATGTGGAGTTTGTTATGGTAATCATTTCGTTAAAAATATGGAGGCATTATCTTTATGGTGAAAGGTGTGATATTTATACAGTTCATAAATGTTAAAAGAATATTTTCACACAAAAAGAGCTTAAAATACTCAAAATAATATGGTTGGAGTTGATTAAAGATTACGACTGCTCAATACACTACCACCTTGGGAAAGAAAAAAAGGTGGAAGTTTCATTAAGTCAACAAGACCATGCCATCTTATCCATGATGAAGATCATAAAAGATCCAATATTTATGGATTTTTAAAGGATGGATAATGAAATTATAACATAAGGGGAGAAATCTTATCTTTCTCAATTTAATGATCAACCATCTATACAAGTGAACATTAAAGATGCATAGAAGGAAGATGTTGAGTTACAAAAGAAGGTGAGAAACATTCCAGAATTCAACCTTGATTGTGATAAAATAATAATGTTTAGTAATCGGGTTTGTGGTCCTACCATATTATAATCCAGGAATGATCTATTGGATGAGGCTCATAGTTCATCATTCTCTATTATCCCTGGAAGAAAAAAAGATATATAGGGACCCAAAGTAGTACTTCTGGTGGGATGGAATGAAAATAGATATTGCCAAATACATCTCCCAATTCTTGGTTTGTCGGGAAGTTAAGGTTTAAATACAGAAGTATAAGGGTATTTTACAACCATTACCCATACTAGAATTGAAATGGGAAAACATACCATTGGTCTTCATCATTGGACATCCCAAAACATCCAAAGGCAATAATTCTATGTGAGTTTTAGTTGATCACCTTATGAAGTCGGCACACTTCATTACTATTAAGGGGAATTCTCTCTGAATCAGCTTGCTCAGATTTCTATTCAAGAAGTTGTAAGATTTCATGGAGTAGCACTTTCCATCATATCTAATCGAGATCCAAGGTTTACCTCGATGTTTGAGAGAATTCTTCATCATGCTCTGGATACAGAGTTTTGTTACATCAATGTTTATCATCCTCAGAAAGACGGTCAGTATGAGAGGACAATTCAAACTCTGGAAGGCATGTCGAGATTTTTATCTATAGTTTTCAATGGTGTTAGTGATCAACACCTACCATTGGAGGAATTTTCATACAATAATATCTTTCAATACAATATTTATATGGCTCTTTATGAGGACCTCTATGGAAAGAAGTGTAGAACTCAACTTGCTGGGATGAAGTTGGTGTATGAAATCTATTAGGACCTGATCGTGTTGATGAAATTAATGAAAAGGTCATATCTATTCAAAAACACATCAGAGAAACTTAGATTTGACAAAATGGATCTGATGTTAACTGATGAAAATATGTAGATTTTGATGTTTGAGATAAGGTGCTCTTACGAATATCTCCCAAGAATAGAGTAATGATATTATTAAGGAAAGGAAATATGAGCCCTATATATATAGGTCCTTTTGAAAAATTGGATCGTGCTGGGAAGGTATATTACTGATTAATACTTCCATTGAATATCTCTCAAGTTCATGATGTTTTTCATGTATCTATCCTGAGAATGTACATACATGATACTTCACATGTACTATGCTTATAAGTTATACTACTGGGGTAAGAACTTTCGTATGAAGAACAACCGATTGAGATTCTGGATCGTAGCAAAAATGTTCTGCAAAACAAGACCACTCACTTATTTAATGATTTATGGAGGAACCAAAAATTCGAAAAAGCTACATGGGAACATGAGGATTTGATTAAAGAGAGGTATCCTTACTTATTTATTTCCATGTGATGAATTTTGAGGGTGAAATTTATTTTAGGGGGTAGAATGTAAAACCCATATGTTTTTATGAAGTATTTTCCTTAAATAATTTTTATCCATTAGTATCTTGCTTCTCCCACAGTCACAAGTTTAAATTAACCACAATATTTCATTAATATAAAATTACTATTATATCCTAGTTATTAGGATAGTGATAAAAATTAATACTATCTTATGAAAATGCCTTCTGAATTCATTGGCTATTAATTATTTATGAAAAATATAAATCAATTTGATATTTGTGTTTTTTAGTGAATTATATTTTTTAATAAAATTAATGAGATATATTTATTATATACTTAATAATATATATTTGATATTCATCCAATGTATATTTCAGTAATAGGGTATGAATAAAATCAAATTTTATGAATAAGAACCTATTTTTTAATGTTAATTTTACACCTTTGAATGGAGAACCCACATTAAATTAAAATTTTATAACCTTAAAATTTTTTATATGAAAACATAAACATGTTATTTGGAAGCGGGATATGTAAATTTAATTTGGAAAAATTTCTAATATTTTTCTGATAAATGGCAGGTTTTGATGAATAGTTAAAAGATGCTAAATTATAATTTAAAACATTCTTTTTCATCAAGATAATTTATATGTATAAATTATAATATTTAATGGTTTGAATGTATAAATAGAATATATTTTTACCATTTAATATAATTCATTTCATTATCATTAATTTTACATTGTATTGATAGGTAAAAACATTTCCATGTTTTGCATTGTTTTAACTTTTAAAACATGTTTCCTCTTTTCAACAAAGCGAATTATTTTGAATTAATTACAGAAAATTATATGATTTGAATTTGAAAAAATGGATTATATATTTTAAATCAAAATTTAAATTTTTTTTGTATATGTACCTTTTATTTTTGGACATTAGGAATATAAATTTTAGTAATTATTTTATTTACCATGGTTAAAGGGAAAATCTAGAAAATAAGGGTAATAATAATAATAATTTAACAATAAAAAACTTCCCTAAAACGTTTCTTAATCCTATTGGTTGATATATTTATAACCATTAGAATATTTGGGTCGACTTTTGGACCCTATGGATTCATTATACGTGAAAATGACATTTTTTAAGAATTAATTTAAAGTAATGATAATTATAATCAAATTATATATATTTTAATAAATAAATTATAATATAGGGTTTTATAAATTATATATCTACATATAAATATTCATTATAATGATAAAAATATTTCCTACATCGTGTTATATTTTTTTATAATATTTCAATAATATATAAATAGCTATTTTATGACACAATTATGATGTAGTGATTACCTCATTAATGAAAGATTCAAATAAATGAATTTATAAATATTAAACAAATGTAATTTGGTTATTTTTTTCCATCCACTAATTTTATGTATGAAATTAAATTATTATCTTTGAATTAATGACCTATTTTTTATGGAATAATGTTTTTATGAATTTATAAAAATTCCGTTATGAATAGTGTCCAAAATTGAAAAAATTCATAACATAAAACATAAAAATATTTTATTAATTTATATTAAATTGGTAAAAATATAATATTCCTCCAAAATGTTAATATATGTCCAAATATTTCATTAATAACTTTTTTGGGTCGTTTTACATTATATAATAATTAAAGAAACCATCATTAGGTAAATAACATAATATCACGGTAAGATTAAAAATGGTAAAATAAGTGTTAATCCAAAAAAGATAAGAACAAAAAAATATTAAACACCAGTCCAAATTTTTTTGTGTGATTCGTATTAGAGAAAAAATCACCGTATCTTCTAATTAAAAAATTTTGGATAATATTATGTTGAAGTTGAATATATAATAAAATAATATTTGGAAGAGTTTCATTATGTGGCCATGTCATCTCTTATAAAAGAGAACCTCATACCTCTCATATTCATTCCATTTTGAGCCTTCATGATCAGAAAAAACCTATCCATTTATCATCTAAACTTTTCTAGTTACATTCTAGAGTTTTTGGTCTTCTATAAAGTCTAACTCCAGTTCCCTAAGAGGAAATTTAAAGGAGGCACGTCGAGGAAAAGTTAATCTCTTCTACCGATTCCTTAAAATTTATTTCTTCTTTTACATCCTATTATTTAGTTGTTTAATTATATATTAATAACATAATTATCACTAATATATATATATATATGTTATTATAAATATTAAATATCCTTATTTCTCTTTCTATCCATCCTAAGAAAAATGAAATCAACGCGTGTTTGTACGTACGACTTACAGTCTCTATGTAGTGGTGTAATCAGTTTTTCTACACCACCTTACATGGATGGGTATAATGGTAGGAATAATAACTATATATGATTATTATAACATGACACTATTTCTCAGATATTTTAAACAATCCACTTCAATACCATTTGGCAATTATGGGAACTACAACGTCGCTCAAGTGTACGTACGACATACCATCTCCACATTGCGATGTGATTCGTTCTACATAATGATTATTTAAAAATGATTATATAAATTAATTTAATGAATAAATATTATATATAATATAGTAATTTGATTCAGTAAATTAAATAACTATAACCTAAGAATAGGAATTATAACTTATCCAACAAAACATACATTATAACATAAAGTTGTTAATACCTGAATAACCAGTAAAAATTAAATGTTACTAAAAAATGGATAAAAATATGGTCATAAATGCTATCATAAAAATGATTATGATTATAGAATAAATCATTAACATTATTTAAATCATTTTTAGGAGTTTCAGATATATAGGAAGATTATTAGACTTAAGGTAAGGGATAACTTTTTCGATCACATTTTATCCGAGATTATTTATTCGTAAGTATCTTCTAGGTATATATTTCTCATCCATAAAATTTTTTATATATAAAATCACATAAAATTTGTAATATTATTATATTTTTATTCAAATACTTTTTTACCCATTTATGATTTTACTAAATTTTTTTGAATGAATCTTTCTTTTTTTACAATACGAGGCACTTTTTTAATTTTTTGGAAAAAGTATGCGGAGAATTTTTTTTAACTTATACAGAATTAATAGGTTTTTACATATTCGTAACACCTTATTTCCCTGAAGATTCCTCTAAATTATTAATATTTTATTTTCAATTCAGTTCTTTTCTTTTAAAATAACATGATAGTTTGAGAAAAGAAAACATTTTTGGAGAAGAAAGGATATTTTTCTTCATGAATGAAGTTCAAGTGTTTTATAAAAAACAATTTCCCTCTAAGATTATATAGGTTTATGATTCAATCTCTTTTATTAATATTATTTTATTGTGTTTATGATTGAATGTTATTTATGAAATCTATTTGTTTTATATTAATTATGAGGTAATTATGTTTAAGAAACCCATTTGACGTCATGGGTTATGCTATGGTGAATATTTCTATGTTTTTGTGGCACATTTAAGAATGGTTTCATTATGTTATGGGTGTGAACTATATCTCCCTCCAATGTATTGGGTAAATATTTATATCTCATGATATATACATTGATGGAATGACAAGCTAATCTGATTGAGTCGAACATGGTAGGAAAGAGGAGAGAACTCGGTTCAGCAATGGACATTATCTACTATGATTCTCTTGGAAAAGGGACTTGACTAATACGAAATGATTTTCTATTCTAATGTTTTTATGTTATGAATACTGGGATTACATTGCAGAGTTATGATATATCCCATGATATGATATTGTTATCTTTTATATGTAGGATAATATTTTACAGTATTATGTTTTTATGAATATGATATGATTTTTATTTCATTTGTTTACCCTTACTAATCATTTGACCTCACCCATTTATATGTTTCATTTCCCCATGACCTGAAGTAGGGTATTAAGTGTGATATGGAAAAAAGGATTCTATATGTGATGAAATAAATAGGAGACAATGTAGATGTTTTATTAACCAGTTGTTTATGTTTTCTTGTTTCTAAAGAAAATATACATATATGGTCATGTAATTGTTTTGTTATATGTTGTAATAAATAAACTCAATTATGAAGCAATATAAATGTATGTAAAGTATGAGTCATTATAGATAAGACAAAAGGGATCATTCTTACATTTCATTTTGACGAGGTGTGATGCTTCTCCCTTTCCTGGAACTAGCTTTAGGGTGAATCCATAACGCATCTACTAAAATTGGAACTCCTTCTCCTCTCATGCTCAGCTCAGGACAAGTCCTAGTATATTCCCAAAAATGACCATCTTAAATATCAACACGTGTGAGAGGTGACACATTCAACGCCCCTCCAACTCCCTCATAGAACCATCACACATGCCTCTTTCATCGTTGTCCCCATTTTCATTTGATTATTGTTGAATTTTTGTGCTTTTTAGATATATGGATTCCTCCAATTTCTCACACCGAGCATTACTCATGCGGGCTTAGAGGTTAATGATGATCAAAACACTTAGACTATACCATAATTGAACTACATGAACTTTGATTCCTTCTCTAACTAGGATACGTAGGATGCCTACCTAAGGCCTGAGCTCAAGGAACTCTCTCCATAAAAGTCAATCCCAAAATAAATCCCCCCAAACACACTAGGACCTCCTCTTCTGGAATAATCCCCAACGTGACACTTTCAAGGAAGTCCTCCTTTATGCTGTATGTCATCACCATGTCTTCTAAATCGGGAAGCTCCAATGTGTAATCTCCAATCATGTCCCATCATAAAAGGGAATCCTTCTTAAAAGTAATCCCCAGTTGAATTCCCAAAAATGTGTCTTATCTAGGATATACATACAAAATCAAAATTAACTACAAGGGATTTTATTCCCAACTAATTTGGATATGTAGGAAGCATCCCTAAGGTGAAAACCCAACACATAAACCAATTTACTGTTCCCCGGGCAATATCCCATGTGGGGTTGCATCCGACCAGGAGACCATGCCCATTCTAGTCAGCTTGTATCTCTTTGGAGTATGTCCCACATGAAATCTTGACTAGTCAACTTCCACATAGACGTCTTTCCTGCATGACATTAAACTGCATGGATGGGTCCCCCATCGCACAACCTTAAAAGGTGATGTGTCTAGTTAAGTGGCACCAAACTACATAGGTTATGATTCCTATAAGGATGATATGTAAGAATATCATATAATTGGTTTGATCCCATTATCAAAGTAACCTTCATCCTCCCTAGATGACAATATACTCTATAGTGCCTCATTGTTGGACTTAGACTTGCATTTTCTCAGTACATCCTAACCCATGCATATTTATGTCTGATCTTGCAATGCAGGTGTAACCCAAAGACACAAGATTAAGAAAAACCCAGGATTCAGAAACATGTGGAACTTTTTTAAATCTATAAGGGAGTCCCGATGTAGTTAATAATACCCCCCAAAGGGTATGATGAGCCCATCCTCTGATCCTTTCTAACAATAGATTCCTTAAGCGTCATTGGCCAAATAATAACCCAAGGATCACATGTATTTGAAAGAATGTCCATAAATCATAGATAAAATGGATATAGGGTGTTTCTAGCTCCAGGAAAAACTAGTTTGAGACAATATGAGGACATCATACCTGACATAGAACACATCATAATAATGGACTGCAAGTTACTGCCATTGGGCCATTTTTCATGTCCCTATATTGTACGATGTGAATCATGTCAAAAAATATAAATATCTTGAGAATTATTATTTTACTGTAATTATCCATGAAATTCATGGAACATATTAATTCATCCAGAACATATTACTTTTAATTGTTTTAAAATCATTTACATGATTTATATACTGTTTTTGACGAGAAATGTGTCAGCGTTACATAAGGATTATAGGTAATTATGTCACCACTAAAAATTAAAAAGATTTTATTATTATAAAAATTATTAATATATATTTAAATAAAATATTTATAAGCATGCATAGCTTCAATACCCCGCCAAGAAAAGAAATTAGAGATATTGAAATAACGACAGTGAGATTTTGTATTTATTATTTACTTAAAGTAATATAAAATTCCTTCAAATGGAAAATGGGACAAAAAATCTATATATTAAAATACAGGATATTTATATTTGAACACATTCCACGAATTAAATAGATTCATGTTAAAGAGTTATTTTTATGTATTAATAAATAGTTTGAACCCCATTTAACTTATGTTACCCTTTATCCTGATGACTACCTTTTTCTGTGATTGTAATTCATTATGACCAAAATTGAAATTGACATATTTAAAAAATATAAACCTTGGGATTATAAAAATAAAATTAATTTTTCAAAATTCAATTTGAATAATGGGAATAAATTAATTTTAATATAATCACAGAATACACATTTAGAATATTTTTAGTAAAAACAGATGTTATAAAATGATTTTGAAACAAAATAATTTATAATATTGTCTATAATTAAAATAATTTTATTGTGTTTATTAAAAAGATTCATATGTGACTTAGAAAATAATTTTAAACATAATTTAATTTTTCAAGTAAAAGATAATAAATGGAAATTTTCACTAAAATCTATATATTCACCTAAAAAATCAATAATTTCTTAAAAATCCCAAATATTTATCATTTGATAATTTTGATTTAATGATTTAAAAAATGATATTCATTTTTTAAAATAATTTTTCTAAAATGGTCAGAAACATATTATAATTAAAAGCATATTAAATAACAAAGAACATTTATAAATAGAATGTATTTTAATGAATAAACTAAATTTATTCAAATTCTTTTCAATATAACAATATTTTGATTAATGTTATCATTTTTATATTAAATTAATTATTTCTATTGCTGAAATATTATCTTACACATCGTTAATATTGTTAATATTCATATTCATACAAGTCAACACAATGATTAGATTATAATAATCAAATTTATGTAAAAATGTTTAAATATTACTTTATAGATCATTTAATCACAGTGTTTCTTGTGGTGTAAACTATAAAAAAGGGTATTTTAAAATGAAAATATTGACTAAAATATCATTGTACTACAACTTAAGTGAAATCAACCCTAGAGATAAATAGAATAATAGTAATATTTTGTTGCTCATTCGATGATCGGCTCATAGAGTTTTTTCACTTAAGACAATAGTTTTCTATAGTATACTCAATAAATAAAATTGTAGACAAAACTCATGATGATTCCATATATTTATTCTTTATTATGCATGGTTATTTATTTTATTTTATGGATGTTCATTCTTGATCATATAAATGAATTAAATAAAAATCATACTCCGATGGAATAAAATAAAAAGGATTATGTGTAAATAATAAATAAAAACATGGTTAATAACATAAGTAAAATTCACCTATTATTAATAAAAAGTTTAAAGGAAAAAATAAGAAAATTTATACATAATAAAAAACATATCAACAAAATATTAAGACATTTATGCATCTTATAACTTGATTAAGAATGAAACCATAGAGTTATATATTTGTCTAAGCCTCATTGGGACACTTAATTTTATTAGGGAGTTATTATGAGAGTATTAAGTTGAATTAATAATGTTTATATCAATATAAGTAGTACTTATTGTCATAATGTATCTTTGAGGCATGTTATTAGGAAATCAAATTCACGATTTTATGATTGTGTAGTTCACTCAATGGATCTAGGAGATATAGACCCCTATTTTGTTAGACCACACAACTAAATACCGTTAGGTAATTGGATAGTCCCATTGTTATGTTGTGAGAATGGAAATATAGATTCTAGACATAGGAGTTTCTATGAAATAGGACATTCATGGTCCAATGGTTCGGTATTTTTGGACTTGATAAAGTAGATAGAAACATAATATGATGATTCAAGTTATTTTATATCATGTATTTTAGTATTCAAAAAAGTAAAAAATATATACTTAGACATTGATATAGAAAAAGGGAAATTCATCGAACATGATATCCTTTTTATCTATATTATAATAATATAATCTCTTATCTAACAACTTTTAGGAAGGGTACAAGTGCTTTCACATTATACTACACTAAGAATAGAATGTTATGTGTTGGAGTTCCAATTCTTTATATTCTTGCTAAGGAGTAATGTGACGAGGATCTCTCTATATATTATTAACAAAAGAGAGATTCACTATATTCACAGTGTTTTATATTATCATCCACGAATACTAAAATTCATAATTCTAAAATAACTATAGGCATATACAATATGTTCACCCATATCTGTACTCATTGTCAGGAAGGTCTTGAAAGGAGTAATATGAGATTTATAAAGTGGTATTTCTTAGAAAGAATAGTGAGGGTTTATAGTTCGTTCTTTTCATAGTAAAGATGATTAGACACATTGATCAACATGAGATTATTTGGTTTGTGATACCCATATAATAATTCACAGATCTCATACTTATATCACTCCCTCATATTATTTCCATATTTTTTGTGAATAATACTATGAATAACATTGAGAAGTTTGTCCCTGATCTTATTACTCTCATTCACTAGTCAGAAAAGGATATGAAACATGAAATCCTTTTGTTATTATATTGAATAGGTGGGTAGGAAAGGTGAAGGAACCCAGGACTAACAGCATTCCTAAGAAACCATCACAATAAAAATAACATAGGATGAAGATTAAGAAGAAATAAATGGAAATGTATGTCATCTATTTTCTGTGTGGAAATAAGCGAAATTAGAAGAACAATTTCACCATGATAAATAAGAAAGGATAATATTTAAGTGAATTCATTATTAAGTGTAATCTATCTATTTATATAAATTTAGTATTAGATATAGATTATGTTTCTCACATATATCTCCAATTACAATGACCATGTAGATTTAGATGAGTTACATGAGTTGAGTGGATCTACAAGCCTCCATAGAATGTAATATCACTATAGTATCTATAAGAGATTACAACATGACTTTTTCAACAAAAATGATCTAGGTTTTAAAGGACTGTTATTATGTGATGTATATTTCAATAAAAATTGTTTTTCTATCTAGTCTTGATATTGATGGTTTTATTTTTAAATAAAAAATAAATGTTTCCTACTTATAAATATAACACTTTTTTGGGTATATCTCACCAAAATAATGGTCTTTATATTTAAATATACAAACCAATTAATGAAAATCTATAATAAATCTTGTTTATATTAATCAGATCACACACAATTGTGGCATCACCACATAGGTCATGTAAATAAAAATCACTTGAATAAATCACAACATTATGGATATTGAGATTCTTATAAACAAAAAACCTTTGGAATATGTAATTATTTTCTGCAAGGGAAAATGATTAATGCTTCATTTAGTTGAAAAGGAAAAGGGGTCATATATATTTTTGAATTAGTTCATACCAATGTGTGTAAACTATTAATAGATAATTAATGGGGTGGATAATGGTACTTAAAAACGTTTCATAAGGTATTTTAAAGATATGGATATTTTTTCATTGTTAGTTAAAATTTATATTCCTTCAGTGAATTCAGGGAATAAAATAATAATATTGATAACCAACTTGATAAAAAGATAAAGAAACTCTACTCATACCATGGTAGATAATATATTATCTAATAATTAATTTATTATCTACGCGAGTTTGGGATTTCAGGACAACTAACTTCTCATTATAATCCTATATGTAATATTATATGTGAATGTATAAAAAACACTTTGTAACACTTGATTAGATTAGTAATGAGTCAAGCAAGTATTCAATTTTCTTTTTGTGGATAAAAAATGTATGCAATAGTTTTGACACTAATCCAAATATCAAATAAGTCATAAAATTATATTCTATATGAACATTTGTGTAGAAGGAGATCATTGTTGTCTAATTTTTGTGAATGGGCCTATAAAGAATGTTCTAAATCCTCTTCAGGTGAAAAAACTAAACCTTGTGGAACAAAGTGTGTGTTTATTTTATAGTCAATTGAAATAATGTGTTAACACATATATGGACCCTTAGATAAAACATTTATAATATAAATAAACACTATTTTACATGAGAGGGAGAACATCCCAAAACAATATAGTGGATGTGAGATATAAATTGATGAATTTATGAAATAAGATACATAAGACTTGACATAGAAAAAAATCTAAAAATCATTGTAGAAGATAATGTTATAGAGACACAAGTACTATATAGTAGTATCAAAGAGGATAGAGAACCACAAAGATATAGATTTCAAGCCACTAAGGTCGGTGTATCATTGTTATTAAATAATAATAATTTTTAACCTATAAGGAAATAGTATGTTTTACATAAGCTTAAATGTTTAATGAATCGATGAATTATAATATGGATTCCAAGTACAAAATCCATAAGTGGATTTTTTTAGATCCATTAGTATATGTAAATTTTATAGGTTTCAAATGGTTATTCAAGAAGAAAATATATCGAGATCGAAAATTTAGTAACTATATTGGATGACTGGTTGAAAATGGTTTAAATAGAATCATTGAATAAACTATGATGAAAATTTTACACTAATTTCAATGATAAAATCCATTCGAATTATTCTTTACATTAAAGTACACCATGAAAATGAGGTTTGGAAAATTAATATTAAAATATATTTCCTTAATGGAATCCTTCATAAATAATTATATATGACACAATTAAAAGGTTTTGTGAATTCAAATTATCTCTATATGGTATAACAAGTTCATAGAACCATTTATGGATGAAAGTAAGAATTTGGATCATAGAGCAATCAATTTGATGAATACAAAATTATATGCTTGTTTCATAAAAAACAAATGTGTGTCCTGTGTCTACAATGAAATTAGTGGGAGATAAGTTATTTTCCAAATATGTTATATAGATGATATACTACTTATTGGAAATTAGATACTAGTCTTATAGTCAGTTAAGATATGGTTGAACACATGCCTCTCCATTAAGAACATAATCCAAGAAATATATATTCCCAGGGCCAGGATTCTTCATGATAGATCCAAGAGGCTATTTTATTTATGTTATGGTATATACATTGAAAAGATACTAATTATATACATATGAAACAATATGAGAGATTATTGTTTTCAATTCCACCCGGTATACACCTATCTATGAATGTTTGTACTCAATCACATAAAGATGGACTGAGGATTGAAAGGATCCTATATGAATCTGTGATTGGGTTAAAATTCTATGGTATGTTGCATAATTGGAATGATGATGTATATTCCATAAGAATTTATAGTGGATATCAAGATCATATTGGAGACCACTATAGAATGGAAATCGAGAATATCTTAATATAACATAGGGAAACTAATGATATTATATTTATTTATAGAAAATATGGGAAGCTATCTATCAAGGGATATAAAGATGGTAGTTTGAAAATAGAGGAAGATGATCTAAAATCATAACCAGGATATATCTTTACTTGTAAAGAAGTTATGGTGTGCTGGGAGAGCTTAATGAAATCCATCATCACTGGTTCTATAATATATTTCGAGTAAATTATTTCTGATTATATTTTTATAGAAGTGATTTATATATATAAAATTGTCCAAGAGTTTGATATAAGGATGAGAAGTAATGAGATTTTTACATTTTACTATAATAATAAATTAGTAGTGGCTCTTGGAAAGTTGAAAATGTCACATTAATAAAAAAAATTATCATACACTGGAAGTATGATATTGTGAGGGATTTTTATCAGAGAGGTGATTTCACAGTATGTAGAGTTTTTTAAAAAGATAAATTTTTTATCCTAATAAATTAATCCCTATATTAGTATAATCATGAGCATAATATAAGAGATAATATACTGAAATTAGATAGTTATTGGTTCTATTCTAAGTGGCGTTTTGTTATATTTGGTGTCCCAGAATTAACTAAATTGTAATTTATAATCCCTATATATTCAAAAAAAAAGAAAATTAATAAATACCTTATCATATATCATTTATCCTTGTCCATAAATATAAGGTGAAAATGTTCTAGAGTATCACTCTTAATGAAAAAGTCATGATTGTTCCCCATTATGATAAGAACCTTGATGTGATATGGAAATATTATTAAACATTCGTTCTATGGGAATACTAATTCATTTAATTGTATAGAGATGATATATATTTTTTGGTGAAAGTACTCATGATTATATGAGACATTATCTAATAAATTTTAGTACTCTATAATCTATAAGAGCAATGATTATAAGGATAGTCCCACATATAGAAGAAACAAATGTTTTGGTGTCATCACATATTCCTATATAAAACCACGTGTAATTATACATATACATTAATATTATTATTTTTAATGTATATCATGACTCATGTATATTAATGTATTGACCAAAAATGCAATGCCATATGTTTGTGAGATGTAAGTTAGGTTGGGTGATCAATTAATGGTATATTTTTAATGAATAATTCATGGAAGGATTTGTATCTTCCATATTTATGAAATTCTATATCTAATCCCTTTGATTGAAAAGGAACTATCCAAATAAATTCCATGGCTATTGTGTATTGATAGGTTTATTTTAGAAAGTGAAATAATGACCCATCATGCATGATGGTTGATGGCATAATTATGGATCCTGCATAATGAGATATCTTGTAAAACACATTTAATGTTAATATTAAATCTATTAGAATTATATTTTATATAGTTATAATTATTATAATAATAATTTTTAGTTATTTCAATAAAAAGGAATATTTTTATTCCTGTTAAACTTATAAGGTTTTATTTAAATGTTTAATTTCAATTTTTCATAATTTTTTTTTGAAAAAATAAGCATCATTTTTTATATAATCATATATAATTTATCTTTGGGTAAATTTTGATAATTTTTTAAAAGGATTGATGTTTCATTAGATAATGAAAAATATCAAAAAGATTTATAAATATGTATTTTCTTTCCATTAAATAATGTAATTTAACATTCTGGTTTTATCTTATAATAACATAAATCCGTATTAATTAGAAATAATAAAATTAATTATATATGAATAATTATTATTCTTAATTTCATTATAAGTTAATTTTTGGGCATAAAAACACATTGTTCTCTAAAAATATTTTTCCATTGTGATTTTTGGTTAACCAAAAAATCATTTCTTCCATTTATGAAAAATAAATCAAGGAAACTGGATTCCATATTTGGAATCTGGAGGTCCATATTTTTTGAAAATTTTCTCTTAATTTTTTTTCATTATAAATAGTAAACGTAGTAAATATGTGTTACCTCAGTAAGGGTAAATCAGATAAATAATGTTTATAACATCTGATAAGGACTAAAAATTTCATAGTAATATGTATATATTTTATTGGATATTTTTTTCAACAATGATCATCACATTATATAAAATTTGGAATTTTTTACCACTTTCATTTGATATTTAACTTAATATATTTTTAATTAAATAATAAAAAAGTCACTTATATTTGTATATCTACAATTTTATTTCTTAGGGATAAAAAAAGGTCATGATCAATTCTATTTTGGATATTTTAAATATAAGTTATTTTATATCATGGTAATTTATTATTAATTTTTAATTATGAAATAATAACCTTAAATTCCTACATAATGTAGACATAGTTCTTAGGCAAGTAATATAAAAATCATGTAAATAATTTTAAAAACCTTAAAAGTAACAATTTGGGGTGGTTTATAGTGTCCCATGACTTTTATACATATATATATATATATATATATATATAACATTTTAGGTGTGTTTTAAAAGATTATATTTTAATTCCATTTATATATTGATATCATTATTTTCAAATTAATTAATTGTTCCAAAAATGACATTAATGATATTTTAAAATAAATATTATTTTATTAAATTATTTAAAATTCATAAAAATAATATATTATCTAGGTTAATGGTATAAGGAATGAAATATAATCCATGCTATATATCCTATCTACTTTTCCTTTTATAGTAATTGATTTTAACTCTTATAGCATTAAAACATTGATATTGAGGTAATCATTAAAAGAATTATCAAGGGGTTAAAAAAAGTGATAAGGGTTAAAACATCACCTAAAAATGTCAAAATATTATTTTATGAGATTATATTGACTCATGAAAATACTATATTATAAATATTTTAGTTTTGTTTCATTTTTTTCTAAAAAATAATTTATATAAATTTAATACACTAAGCAATATCAAGAGTGGCCTTCCCCTCATATAAAAAAGTACACCTTCTCTCCTCTCTTCCTTACAACTCTGAGCATTATTGTTAAGAAAATAACTACCCAAATATCATCATAAATTCACTCCAAATTCCCTATTTTATATGGTTTGATTATCAAACCTCACATTGATGGCTTTTGGCATAAACCAAAAGATATTATCCAAAGTAAATGTATAGTTTTTAACCAAATGTTTTTTGTTTTATTTATTATTACACATCCTTAAAATAATCTTGAAACATAATGAGATAATAAAATATGGATTTTAAATATAATGATATATTATTATTTTAATGGAATAATCTATATTCATCTCTTTTTTCTAATGGGAAAGGAAACCATCATTCATGTGTATAAAGGATTTCCACCTCGCAAACCCATGTAATTCATTTTCTATCATTATCTATCGCATATAGTAAAAATGATATATTTTATGTATGTATACATTATTATTGAAATAATAATCATTATTTTAGTTTAATATATAATAAAATTTTCTTAAACTTCCATTTGTTTAAATATTATATTATTGTTAGTGTGTATGTGTGGATTACAAGCCCCTTGAAGTGATGTGATTAATTTTTCATCACCCAGTCACATGGATGATATATATTCGTGTGTATAAAAAAATTTAATTTTATATTTATGATATAATATAAATTCTATAAATATAAAATTTTACTTATATTTCATTCATTGAAAAATAAAAACATTATTTCTGCATACGAATGGACTACCGACATCATTATTAACATATTTCATTTTTCATAAAAATATATCATGATAGGTTTTAATATTAAAACTAATGTTTAATAATGATAAATATTTCATGTTTATTTTTATTGAGATGATTTAATTATAACCTTTTGGACTATATTCATCCTACCGAAAAATTTTTGTGATTATAAGCCAAACATCCTCAAAATATCAAACGAAAACTAAACTGATGAAGTAACTAAATAAAACATGGTCATAAAAGATAAAAATGAATAATATTAATTGAATAAATATGGAAACTTTTCTTTATATAAAAAATAATTTACATAAGTTTTTTATTTAATAAAATATAGAACATACATAATGAGTTTGACTCGAGGTAAGGAACCCAATACCATAAAAACCTAGTTTTGAATGTTTTCAATATTTATTTTCTACATATTTTTCTTACATAAAAATATTCCAAAAAAATATTTTATGGATGTATTTATAATGATATTAATTTATTAAAAATGACATTTTATTCCATTTTTTAATTTCTTTCAAAGGTTTTCAAAAGTAATCCTTTCATGTAGTTTTTATAGAACGTTTGGAAAAAAAGGAAAAGGAATGTTCAATTTTAACATATATGACATGAGAAATATTTAGGGATATCATTAATTTTAATTAAATTGAAGATTAAATTTTAATTTTACATGTTATTTTCAAATAAAATGATTTTCTGAAGAATTTCTTGAATTTATTTGATTTTAAATAGGGTTCAATAAAATGGTTACTTCTCCCTATTTTTTTGTGAAAATAGAAAATATTTTGATTATAGGTTCAAAATATATTTTAAGGGGTTTATGATGAAAAGATGAAATAATAAAATGTTTTATTCATGATTTAGAAATTGGTCATTATAGATGATGATGGTTGAGAACGATATAGCTTATACAAATGGGTGACACCAGAAAAGAATACAGGAATTGGTGGGCCCAATATTACTTATATAATGGTTGAGACCATTGTAGATCTCTAATACATTAGGTAATGTTACATGTCTTCAAGGTAATGAATAAAGAAGTTAACTAGAGAGGTTTCACCTTTAGATTTAATTCGGCTACTATTATTTATTACATGGTTTATGAATATGATGTTCTTAGTTACCTAAAAGGATTTTTTTATTAATATGGGTTTAAATGGCTTTATTCAAGAAAAATGTGTGTTTTTTCATGTGGTTATGTTTTATTTAATAGAATTAATGAATATTAGGATAAAAGGTAAAAATATTTGGGTTTTCATATTTTTCACTAGATGAAAACATTTCTTTTATTCCTGCCCCTTAATGAGATTTTTTTCCTCATCCCATATTTTTACATTTTCTCACAGGGTTTAAGTATGAGTAAGATTTAAGAAAAACATAGGGTGAAAGTTATGAAGATTTTTCAGGAAAAGAAAACATGTATCATTTTAAAATATTTATATTATATGAAAAATGGATAATGATTATATGTGTACACTTTGTAATTTATGGGTTTGTAATTTTAGAAATATAATGTAATTTAATGAAAATATAAACTAAAAAGATCCTCGAAATTTAATAAAATGAATTATTGACAAAAAAAATTATATGTTATGTTTTAAGGACAGTTCCATATAGTTGGTATCATAAGAAATATTTTTATAACTTTAGAGTTTAATATAATGTTTATAGAATACCCATAAGATATTATACTTTACGATTAAGTTGAAAAGGTATATCATTTGAAGACTACAATGTTATTTCATCTAATTTATGTCTGTTCAAAATAATTTTTTATAGAAGAAACAAGGATGTTAATGTATATAGGTATCATGAGGGTTCTTTGAATTTAGTATCATAGAATGGTTGGTATTGGAATAGATAAATTTCATGAAATTATGGAACTATTGATGTAGGATATAAATAGTTGTGGCATACACAATAGAAATAAACTAGATTTAATAAAAAGAAACATGATGATAGTTTAAAATTATATGAAAGAATTCCCTTTCAAATTTTTTGTAACCTCATATCCATTAGTAGCTGATGGATACATCAATTCTCTAAAAAATATATTCAATGTCATGGGATATTTATAATTTTAAAAGCTAACTTTTTTTATTTATAATTTTTAAGGTGAAGCTGGTTGATGGTGGTCATTGGTTAAGAATACCATAGAGACATGAGATTGATTCAATGGAATGAGATATATTAAAGAATATTTTTTTGAATAAATATTTCCCTATAGATATTAAACGTAGAATGATGAAATAATTCTTGGAATTGAGGTACAAATATGAAGATTCAGTGGATGTGTATGAAGTAAATTTTACAATATTGGCTAGGTATACACCAACATTTTTCAGTACATTGATAGTAAAATTAATTTATTTTACTCGGGATTGAAAATAATTTAAATAATATATTTGACTTCAAAATAATTTAGATGTTATGAGAAATTTATTTTTTTGTGTAGAGAATGTCGAAATGGTTTTTTATGACACTTATTTTTTTCGATATGATAATATTAATAAGTAACCTTTTCGGAATGAAATTAAGAATTCCTCAAATAATAAATCTAGAGGTAAACCCCCAATATATTGAAATTTAATTAAAAAATTTTCATAGAATTTTTGAAAGGATTGGAAATTGTTATTGGGGTATTAAGTTTGGTCATATGAATCATTACTACAAATAAAAGTTTTCTAAACAATCCATGAATAGGGTACCATATATCCATACAATAGTGAGATGTTTTAATGGAAATGAGTTGGGGAATTATGCTAACATGTATGAAAAGTTTGTTACTCAGGGTTGAAATCATCAAGATCAAAAGCATAAATGTTTTGGAAAAATAATTTTCTACCACTATGGTTGATGTTGGGAAATTTAATAATGTGGTGATAGGTATGTTACATGTTTTTTCAAATTATATTGATTCCAAATTTGACTCAAAATATTAACAATCCAATATTTTTAAAAAAATTTACAAGTAAAATGGTAATATAACCTAATTAAATGATGATATAACTTTTGGTGAAGACTATGAGTGGTAACATTAAGGAAACCTAGATTTATAGAAATGTTCCTATTATTATCAGTGGGATGGTGTTTTCTACAAATCTTATTGAACTTTATGTAGCATGGTTTGGCATTATTTTTTGGATGCATTGTATTTTATTTTATCATGATACAATTTATTAAAGACTATAGAAATTTAAACTCAATGATTTCATACCTTTTATAAAATATAAAAAAGTTATGAAATTCAATAGAGAAGGAATTGAGAGTTATGAAGATCATATCATTGAAAAGAAATAAACTTTTTAAATTAATGATGTTGTGATAGTAAATTAATATATGTAAGTATTTTGTGATAATTTTCATAGTGTTATTCCTAATTAGGGTGTTGAGTTTATTATTGAATTACTTACTAATGATAAGACTATTTCAAAACCCCCTTATCGAATGAATCATGTAGAATATTTGGAATTGAATAATCAATTGTAAGAGTTTTAAGAAAACATTTTCATTCATCTTAGATCCATAATATTGGATGATCATGTTTTATTTTTTAAAAATAATTATGGTTCAATGAACCATTTCATTGATTATAGATCCTTGAATAATATGATAGTTATGAACAAGTATCATCTTCTTTGTATATATGGTTTTTTGATCAGTTTTTATGAGGGAATATTATTTTTCAAAGATTGATCACTGGTAAGGGTACTATAAATTGATGTTAATGAAGTAATATGTTCCAAATAAAAGTTTACGAATTTATAAAGGCATTATATGTTTGTAGTTATGTCATTTAGATTTTCTAATACATCAGATTCATTTATATATCTTATGAATAGATATTTCCATGAGTATTTAGATAATCATGTCGGTGTTTTTATTAATTATATATTGGTATATTATTAATTTCATGGGTATCATGAAATACATCTACAGATTGTTTTAAAGACCATGAAATAAAAGATGTTATACTGTAAATTTAATTAGTATGATTTTTGGTTGGAATAGATTTGATCCCTTTGGAATATTATTTTTGAAGAAGTCATAAATATTGACCCCTCTAAAACTAATGTTTTTTAAGAATTTAAAATATCTATAAATGTAATGGTGATTTCTAGTTTTATTATATTAGTAGATTATTACAATCATTTTTGTTGAATATTTTGATCAGTTATCTATCCAGCTAAATAAATTAACATGAAAAGAAGTTAAAAACATATACATGAAATAATGTGAGGATTATTTCCAGGAAACGAATAAAATATTTTTGAATTCTCTAGTTTTGTCCATGCCCCTTATAAATGTATATTTTTCTTCTGTAGTGATGCTTCATTGAAGGGATTTTGTTGTGTTCGAATGCAGAATGATTAGGTAGTTGCATATGTTTCACATCAACTAACACCTCACGAGTCAAATTAACCTAAAAATGTTCTAGAATTAGCTATAGTGGTGTATCCATTAATAATATAGTTGAATCATTTATATGATGTAAAATGTAAAATATATATTTATCATAAATTTTTGAAGTATGTATTCATTCAGAATATATTGAATACAAGGTGGAGAAGAAGGATGGAACTAATTAACGATTATGAATGCATGATTCATTACCGTCCTGAAAGTGAAAAAAAAAGTATTAGATTATTTGAGTCAAAAATATAAGGCTCAATTAACCATATTATGTCAGGAACATGGACTTTTGGTTAATTCATTGATGAATTTTGGATTTTAAATTGTTCATGTAGAAATTTTTTATATTTTGATTCAACTGTAATTATAGTTATATATTTCAAAGTGAATCAAACAAACTCATAAGTAGGTTCATGTTTTACAGTAAAAGGTTGAATATATTAACAAGGATAAGTTTCTAGTGTTTAATGTTGATAAAGAAGGTGTTATCAGATTTCGAAAGAGATTATCTGTGTTTTCTAATTCCAAGTTCAAGAGAGAATTGTTATTTCACTACAAGAGATGGGATTTATTAACATTTCCAGCAACATTTTAAAAAAATAAATAATTTTAAAATTTAGAATGGTTTTCAGGAAATGGGGCAAATTTAGCCATGTATTTGGGGAAACATCGCTAATGTAGAAATTTTTCATAAAGTGTCACTATTAATATATATATTTATATTTCAAATTTTCCCACAGTGATGAATATGTATATATATATATATAAACACAGAAAAATATATACAAACACACACACACACATATATATATATATAAACATATACACACAGACATATATATATACATACATTTATATAAAAAATTATATATTTAAAATTTAGTCTCCTTTTGAAAAAAACAAAGATATTTAGTGACATTTTTATTAGTGTTTTAAAACATTAACAAATTTGCCTATGTGTGTAATGATAATGATAATTATATACATGTATACATACAGATATATATTTACACACATGAACACACATATAAAAACACACACACTTATATATATATATATATAACCTAAACATATGATATGTGTATAAAATATTAACATATAATATATATTAAATTTAAACATATATATATAATATAAACATATATATAAACATAAAATATAAAAATATATATAATATATATAATATATATATGTACAAACATAAAACATAAAACATATATATATTTTAAAACATAAAAATATAGATATCCACAGATATATATATACATATATATATACAATATAAATATCTATATATAATATAATATATACATAAATAAGTATATATATACATAAAATATAAAATATAAACACACACACACATATATATATATTAATATATGTATTTTAATGTAAAAATTATATATAAAATAAAAAAAATGAAATACCAATATATATATATATACAGATATATATATGAAATAATAATATTTTATATTCAAAATTTCCACACGTGAGTTAGTTCGGTCTTTGGATATAGTCTTTAAGGTTCTAGATTTGAATTCGTGCGGAGGAAAGTTTTCTTCTTCCTTGGTGGAGCTTGTGTGTTGCGATGCCAACATATTTATAGGGGTAGGGTGAGTGGAGGATTTTGTGGGGAATGCAGTGTTTGTGGGAAGGGGTTGGGGTGTGTTTTGTGGTGCAAATAAAATTTTTTTATTGTAGAAAAAATTATAAATTTCTTAAAAACATTACAGACATTTCTAAAGAACATCAGTAAATAAGATGTCTCTAATTAGAAATGTTTATAAACATCTCTAATTAGTGATGTTTATAAATTCAAAATAATTATATACATTTAGAATTGAATCTAAATTAGTGATACCTCATTTAACAATGGGTTTCCAAAATACTAGTAAATGAATTAGTGATGTTTTAAAATGTCACTTATGCAAAAAAAACATCGATAATATTAGTTTTTTGTAGTAATTAAAACTCCTAGTTCATTATTATATTTTTATGCTGAAGAAAATAAGATATATATATATATATATATTCCGGGGTATTATTAGTGGGATGCAATGAAAATATATGTTTCAAACTTTACAATGAAATGTTTGTTTTGTTCAAAGGTTAAAGTTGAAAGAAAATCATCAAAGGGGATTCTTCAACATTTTCCAGTTTCATAGTGTAAATAGTAAAATATATTCATAGATTTCATGGTGTGATTTCCAAATACATCTCAGCGTAATAATGCGATTTGTGTTATTTATGATAAACTAACTAAATCTATATATTTTGTTCCCATTCAATATACTACGTCATTAGATCATATTTCTTGATTTTATATAGCAGAGATAAATATATTATAAAAATTAGTTAATGTAATTTTATCAGTAAAGCAAATAGGGTATTTGATTACATCAAGATGAATAACATTGGTCATGAATTTTTTATACAACAAAATCCCAAAAATCTCCCCATTTTTGATGATAAAAAATCTCATAAGTTAAATTATTGAAAATATCATTATTTCAACCATCATTAAAATAATATATTTTAAATTTTTTTGAAAATATTATAGTTAAAAATATACACAAAAAATTTATCCAATTTAATTAATAAAAAAACTAATAATGTGTAATAGAATATTGTGTTTACCGAATTTTCACAACCTTTTTTGATATCAAAAAGAAATTATATAAACATGGATTAAAAAAAATAAATATAGAACATAACTATAAATGAATATTACAATCTACTTTAAGATGAAAATGACATATATGGGATGGCCCTATAAAATAATTATATTAATGAAAAAATTAAATAAAATGTACAAAATAATTTCATAAAAATGTTTTTATGATTTCATGAGTCATATTGTCTAAGAAAGGTTGAAAAAGATGGGATGGCTAATGTGAATGTGATATTTTAGAAGAGGTAATAGATTCTGGTGAAACTCAAATAGCCTAAAGAACATCCTTCATTTCTTCCATCTATCATTTTAAATTTGTAGTAGTATTTTCATCCAACAATCACATTAAAATAATTTAATCTTGAACAGTATTTATACTTTTAACCAAATTTATTTTAATATGTTCTAGAACTATTTCATCTTACTGAACAAACTGAGATAGCATTATACAAAACTGATTGAGAATATTTTTTTGTCAGGATCACCTAATGTTATCTTCTCAATATGATCTAATTGATTTTACAAAAAAAATTGATTGGAGAAGTGTCACATTGAATAATATTAAGTCTATCAATAAAATTAGATAAGGAATCAGTATTGACTTCATGCCTTATTACTAAATCTAGATAAGTTTGAGGTTCTGATGTAGATGGTCAGGAATGATTGAAATAACTTCTGATAGATACAAACTAACACCGCAAATATATTTTCATATCTTTGAAATATGATTTTTAAATTGGTTTTTTATGATATTTCCAAATAGATCCGTTATTTATCTATTAAAGGAATCAAAATATCTTCTTGAAACTGAACTTTCTATAAAATTATGTAACCGAGTCTAAACAGATTCTAATTACTCACTACGAATGGTTGTAATTATTAAATATTTTAATTTTTTGTATCCTCTAGTTCACATTGTAAACTTTAACCTTGTTCTCATGATTTGTTTGAATGAACAATAAATACGTCAATTATATTGTTCAATGAATCCTAAGATTCTATTTCTTGATCATGATATAGTTTTCCACATTCCATTAGCGGAAATTATATTTAATTTTTATTCTCACTAGATGTGGAAAATTAATCCTCAATAACCTCCTTAGTCTTAGTGAGTTCGATACTTCCCTTTTCTAGGGAATAATCTATAATAGAAATCGATAGATTATTTGTTATCCTTGTAATGTCGACTACTATGGGTTGATCTAATCACATTCTTGATCATTTTATTGAACATGTTCTTTAGTGAGAGTTCATTGAATTGGATTTTCATATTGATTTATAATAAGAGTCACTACCTATTCTATGTTATCTGGTTGAATAGTTTCAATAGTTGCAATAGCCTCTTCTTCTGCAACCTAAACTGAAATTTCCTAGGTTGTAGGTTCATTGCTATTCTTAGTTCGATGACAAGGGCCCCATCATGTGCTTCTTAAAACTTTTCTTTAAGATATTGAGTGACATATCTTAAAGCTTCTAGATTAGAGACATTATATCTGATTTTATGCCTCTTTGTGTGAACTTATTCATCTATTCTATACTTTGTAACTTCTTTTTCTTGAATTTGGATTACAAAAGTAGACCCCAAAAATTCATTCTCCCACTATGCAATAGGACCAGAGCTATGTTGAACTTCAACACCAAGAGTTATGATGTTTCCATGTAATGTACTTCAGAAGAAACCAATTTTCCTTATAGGTCAACATTTATAATAATTCTATGATGAATCCTAGGGTAAATATATGCATCTCAAATGGTGCCACTTTTTTATAGCATCAATGAAACTATCCACCCATAAAGATACATATACAATATTGCCTCTTCTTGGAAACAGTGATGAATCAACCTTAACATATATCATATGAATTAAACTTGATGTCACTCATCATTAAAAACATCATTTACCACTCTCAATAAAAAACTTTTATAGATCAGTAGTCTTTGGAATTATTACTAACAGAATAAACATGACCATAAATTTCTACCTCAATATCCTTAACAAAAAATTCTTATTTTGGATGAGTCGAATTGAAACAATATAATATCCTCTTATTTGTGTTCATTATTTCCAATTAACCAATTATTAAAATAAAAAACAATACATTGGGATTCCTAAAAAAATTATATATTTCAACTGAACATATTTTAAAATACCCATCATTTACACAAGATTTTATGACATCCTATGTGTCACTGAAATCGAACTGAACATTTCTCAAGAAATATATTAGGATTTCCAATCAAGATCAATTATCCCTGAGTGGGAGAGGGGGTGAATTAGTGATATCATTTTCCATTATGTTTCCTTCCTTTTGAAACATCCTTCAACTCTTATGAAATAATTTAATGATTTATGAAATAAAAACAATCACACATCCACAGGAAAATAAAAATATAGAAGGCTCACTACTCAATAAGATTTGTTATATCCTTTTTAAGGTTTAGAAACAATCTAATACCACACAATCCACTAGAAAACAATATATTTGTGTGGATACAACAGGTAGGATATACCATTACACTTAGGTATAAATATTTTCAATACAACAATATGTGTTCTTAAAGTAGCATGAAATTAAGTTATACACTTTTTATAATATGTCTTGTAAATTTAACTTGTTTATTTAAAGAATTTACTTGTAATAGCTTTTCATCTTTCATAAATATAAACATCAAAACCATTCATCACTTTTCTACCAAGAAGTGGGTAATAAATTCTATACACTACATAATGATACTCAGTCTGATTTCCTAGTATGATTCTCCAATCATTTTTACCAAATATGAAAATATAACTCTATTAGAATATTGATAAAACAATTATGAACTGCTTCACAATAATTCTAGAAATAGAATTCCAATTCATTGGTCCAATACAAAAACTCTGAATACCGGCTTCGGTATTTATCATCTATGTAGAAAACAACCATAAGAATTATTGATCTAGAAACTCCTTACCTATTGAAATATTCTATTCTCTTCATTCTCTCTTCACCCATGAACAATACGTGCATCCAAAATTAAATTTGCATTCCACTAATTATAGGTTTTCCAATTGTTGTTTCGGCATGAATTATAAATATTTCCCCACTATAACAAATTTACAGAAACATAAGTTTTACTAATATATTGGACGCATATTTGACTTATAAATCACTTATGAAATATTATTATTTCTTCTCGAAGATTCACAAATCTTCTCATGACTTCATCTCTCTTCAGTTTTTCTGCACAATCTTCTATTTGATATCAATTTTCATTCAAATTTCATTAGTACGATGAAATAATATTATTATTCGTTATGTTTATCCACACCAATTGAATGATATAATAATCACATAGACTCTAATTATTATTCTCGAAACCAATTAAGAACACACAATCAAACACGATTCTTTGTAGCACATGAAAAGGAATGTTCTTTTTTCTATGCTTCTTGGAAACAATTAGATAAAAATATTGAAATAATTCTATCATAATCATTTTTTCTACTTAATTTGACTTTAGTAATATTTATTTTTCCATGCAAATGGTGTTAGCTTCTAAAAATTCCTACACTACATCAAAAACACTTCATCATCGGCTTAAAAATTCTTTGACAAAATTATTTACCCAAACTCTTAAACCTTCTATATCCCCTTGAAAATCCTTTTGCGGATTCTTGAATCAATTCTAATTTTCTTATTTTTATCACATTAAGGATCCTTTATTTGAGGTTGTTATCAATTTTAATCTTCACCTAATTTATAAGACATTACATTGCTCTGATAATCTGTTCCAATTATAATTTGATGACCCTTGAGCCCATTGAAATCATATCATAGTTTTAAATTCTATAGATCCAATTAAAAAAAGAAACAATTTATTTTGATAAAAATATATGACATAATAGTTGATCAATCTATGACCACATTTGGTATTATTCTCCATAATTTTAAATTATTTATTTGTCTCAATCAAATCTACTTACCAAACTTCTTAAATAAACATTTTTTTCTTTTGGTTCCATTTTCTAATCATCATTGAGTCTGATGATTTGTGTTATAATTACTCCAATGAATGGAGGCACATCATTCCTGATGAACTACTGTTAGTATCTTTAATTTTAGATTTTTCTTAATTTTATAATTATGGTACACGTCAGTTTATTTCTCTAAAGATTAATGTAATGTGTTTTGTTGGTCATACTGGAAACCAAAATCTTAATTTTCGGACTTTCCAAACAACCTTCTTGGACTTCAAAAAAATATAAAATTGGTGTTCTCACACCGATGTACCGAGAATGTAAATATTTGGTTGTAGAATCTTCCTTCTTCAACCAACTTCATCATGAATTATGAATTACACATGACTTTGAAAACATTTAATATTTTCATAGCAGCATCTGACCTTCATTGGAAATTACTTTCACTTCCCATCATTCCAATGACTTCTTTCTTTCTATCCAAAAATTAATATGATTGGAAGAACTTGTTCAACCCCTTTCTATAAAAAATCTTTCCTCACATGTTTCCCTTTCAACTTATTAATTATTATAACTCCAATATTATAAATGAATCACTATGTTTTCATAAAATTCATCCATCCTCTTTTTATCTTTCTCATCCCAATTGAAACATCATTTTAGACCCAATTTGAGTCCGGTGAACATTCTCTTCCAGAAAAATTTTTCTTAAAATGATGGAATTTCTTTTACTTCATTGTATCCAATCAGATAATTATATTTTAGAGTATAATCACTTACTATTACAATGTAAGGTGATTGATATCTTTTTTTTTTCAAAAAAAATACAACACTTCTAAATAAAATATTTCATTATCCAAAAACAACATGGAGTCAACTTTGTCTCAAAATCGTTAAAATCTATATCTAAAATAAAATCGGCATTTGTTTCATTAAAAATATAATTTGGTCCTATAAAATCTAGATAATTGATTAGAAGAATATTTTTTTTGAATTTTTTAAGATCTATTAGTTTTCCATGAATATGTTTTTTGTAGGTGGTGCATTGTAACTTCTTTCCACTTTTTTTCCTGCATCTATTCTCAAAATAATTGAAATTTATATGAGGATTATGTTTTTGGGTTATGAATTATAGTGTTTTGAATTAAAAAATAGAGATCTTGAAGTCAAAATGGTTCAAATATAAAGAGTAAGAGTGAAATTAAAGAGAGTGAGAGAGAGAGAGGATTTTATGATGGTTTGTATAATGGTGGTTAGTGTTTCTCAAGCCAATTACATTGTTTAATCATTAATTATTTATTTTGAAAAGATATGATTTTAAAAAACCAAAATCATTTCTTATTTTAATTATGTAATAAGTTAATGAATAATAATATAATAAATTAAAAACAATTAAAACATAATCTAACAAAACATATTTATAAACATCTATTTCAAATTTAATATTTCTAACTCCCCCTTAATAAATTAAAAACTATAAGTTATAACTGGGTTAGTTAAAATATAAAAAATTGATATTTGGTGTTTATAAATTCTAATGATATATTCCTTTTATGAAGATGATCTCTTAGAAAATGATGTCATATATCAATATACTTGGTTCTTGAATGAATTATTGGATCTTTTGAAACCTTAATTGTACTCGTATTATCACATAAAATATGAGTATTATTAAAATTAAGTCAAACTCCAATAAGGTTTGATTTATCCACAAAAACAATGTACAAAAACTACCATCAGCTATACAATCTTCATCTGCTTTAGATAGTGTAACTGAATATTGTTTCTTACTCGACCATGAATCTAATGATTTTCCTAAAAAGTGATAGGTTCTTGATGTGATTTTTCTATCTAATCAATATTTAAAAAAATAAAATGAACTGATTCATCAAAAATCATTTACATTTTATTATACACTCTATATGCATTATATGTAGCATAATATCCTATAAATATCCCTTCATTAGAATTAAGATCGAATTAACTAAATTTTTTCTTTAGTATTTAGGATATTCACCTTAAATCCAAATTCTTTAAAGAATATTACATTAGGTTTTCTATTATTCAGAAGTTCATAAGTGTATTTTTAATAATATTTATTATTAAAACTCTATTCATGATTTATCAAGTTATGATTATAGATTCTACCCATAAATGGGTAGAAAGGATATATGTATTTTCATATTCTCTTCAATCTCTTGAATAAGAATATTTCTTATTTAAAAAAATCAATATTTTTGAGGTGTTCTTGGCGAAGAAAAGGTGTTTTTAATACCTAATTAAAAAATAATTAAATTATTAATTCTCAAATTCTCAACCATGATCACTTCTTCATGAAATTATTTTAAAAACATTTTCATTTTGAAAATTATTTCAAAAGTTTTCAAAAATACGAAACCCTTCACTTTTATGTTTAAAAAAAAAGTCATGTTAATAAAGAAAAATAATCAACTAAAACATAAACAAATAATTTTCAAGTCAAACTTCTTTCACTTTATTTTCAAAACAAATCCATGGGGGTATAGTCTAATTGTTTAGATGTAGAAACATTATTAATTGATTTGGAATATTATTTTTGTTGTTTATCAATTTAGAAAGAATCACATAAACTATAATTATCAAATTTTAGACCAGGTAAAAAAGAAACTAAGTATTTCATATAAAATTCATATAAATTAAATATATTGAAGTGACCAGGTCTTCTATGGTAGATCCAAGACTCATTAGCCTCCACATTTAAACAATTAACTTTTTTACACAAGGAATTACGATCGAGGGTATTAACAGTGTTAGTTTTAGGTGATCTAAATTTAAGAATTTTTGCATTGAAAATGGATGATGAATTATTATAAAAATCAACATAAAAACCATTATCACAAATTTGAGGAATAATTTTCCATTTTTTTCCTTATCCCTTGAATTTATATAACATTGTTTATTGAAATTTTCATTGAATATCTAACTGATCCAACTCTAACTATCATTACTTTAAAATTTTATCCAAAGTTAACTAGTCCTCTATCTAGTATATCAATTGTATGGAGATTAGTAGAGTCACCACCCATGTGTCTTGAATATCCACTATCAATAAACTATACATCATTTTTTTATGTGGCCTTTTTTGCTAAAAAATTATTTAAATAATATTTTTTGGAAGCTATAATTTCGTGGATGTAAAAACAAAAATATATTGGATTTCATATTTTTCATACTTTAAAAAAATTTATATTACATTATTCATACATTTTTTTGGAAATAAATGATTTTTTAATTCCACTGATCTGATTATTTCATAAGTAGAAGTTGTTGAAATAATTTTCATTCATTCCATAATAGAAACAGGTTGATTTTTTCGAACATCTTAAAAAATAATTTTTATATATCTTTGATTTTTATCCCTTGATTACTATTTTATATATCTTTTTTTATAATAGTTTTTCCTAGAATCTCAATGAAATATTTTTTTCATTTGGGTAATATAATAATAGTACTTTCAAATGATTATACTTCATCTTGTAATTATTTTATTCTATTTTCATGAATAATAAGATTTGATGTAGATGTATTAGATTTTTATTTTAATAATTAATTTAGTATTAGGATTGTATCCTTTTCACGTAAATTGTAATTATGATATTCATTTTTGAAATACTCTAATTTAATATAGAATCATATTTTATCCATGAATCCAACAATTAAGAGTTAATTTTCTACTTGAGTAGCTATTATAATATGATGATGAAAAATAAAAGTATGGTACCATATCTTATTTCTTATCCATAAATCACATGATTTCATTTAGATTGATTGGTTATTTTCCTAATTCATGTTTGGAATATCTTTTGAAGTATTTAAACACACTCTAAGTAGCCTTCATGGCACTTTTTTTAATTTATGATCATAGTCGTATTTGTTCTGATATTTCCTTTCAATCATTTTTATCTATTTTTTAACTGTGGGAAATAAAATAGGATATGAACCATCGATTTAAATTTATTGAATATTACTTATTATGATCCCTTCTTAAATTTGTTGAAGGATTTTTTGAAGCATCACTTTTTCTTGTAGAATCTTTAAAATTTTACTAGAAAATTGTGGTAGTTCTGTTACAAAATATGAGATGTCAAAATCAGTTTAGTTTTTTACAATTTTTTAATTTTATTTTATGCTTCTAAGATGTAACTTTAATATAAGTATTATCTCTCTTCAATATCTTATGATATTTAGCTTTAAATATCATTAATTCTTTATACATCATCAGAGTTCCGATCAATTATTCTTTTATCAAATATTTTACTGGTGATGGTTTACTTATAGCTGTAGATATGTCATTACATTTTGAGGGTATTACTTGAAATACCTTTAGAACTAGTTCTGATTGAGTAATTTTTTTTCTTAAGGTAGAAACATCATTAACTATTTCTATATACCACCAATTCATTTGGGTAATAGTCTCACCATTATATATTCTAAAGGTATCATAATTCAGTTTTTTCAGTTGCACACATTAACTATATGACATAGTTAGATCCTTCATATGAAACAAAAATCATCAAATTCATTATAAAATTAGTAAGAAATTATAATACTCAATTGAAATCATCTAGACCAAGTCCAAAAATGGTAGCAATTTTTTCTTTTGAATTGATTTCAAACATAACTTCTTTTGCAGTATCCCAAGTTTTTGGGTTTTTTTCTACATTGTATATGAATTGATAATATTTATATATACATTAAGTCAATAATTTTTAGATATATTCTCATATGAGATGTCCAATATCCATAGTTTTCATCATTGAATAATATAGCACCTATCATTGACATATCGTCTCTAGGATCAGACTTTGACATATGTATTTTTATAGACCTTATACTTTGAGATCGGTGAAGCTAATCTACATTTTACAAAAAATCACTCATACAATACTAATTGTTATGATAGAATAAAGATAATATCCACAATAGGTGGTGAATTTTTACTTTTCAATAATATTGATATATTCTAGATTTTGTATTTCTTCATGATTTATGAAGATATATAGCGTTATATTCTGTATGTAGTTTGAGTAGTAGAAAATCAATAAATAAGAATAGAGAGAATGTTATAGTGTTATAGGGAACAATGATACCCTAGTCCACTCCACAAACTCCATCTATGCGTTCTTGGTTAAATTTAGTAGAAATAACCTCTTATCATAAAACCATGACAACTATGTTTAGGTAGCTAACACCTTTATAATAAGGATTTATAATCCCTTATGATTCTTTTACAAAGAACCATTTTCTACATATCTTACTCAGAGAAGATGATAATATTCCATGACTATGTCTGATCATCCATAACTCTAATAAATAAAAATATTTTGATTTTATTTAATTAAAATATTCTTGATAAAAATTGTAGAAACAATTTACAAAATACATATCATCTTCTTCCAAAATGAATTTATTAAAAAATAAAAATCTTTGAAGAGATCTTGGTTGCAAATGATCTTTAATAAAAATGATAGCAAACATAAAAAACCAAAATAGTAATAACAAAATACAATGTTACAAAAATGTATTTATTTAATGTGGGCCTCTTTAGAAATAAAAAAAATCGCCTGATCTTTTTTTCACTATATAAAATATGTATTAAAAAATATATTTAATATATAAAGTCATACGGAATGAAAAAATAATCATTAAATTTATATAGAAATGTTGGATTTCATTTAGATGGGAATATCCAAAAATTTCATTTGACAAGTCTCAATAATTCAAATTTAAATCAGTTATGGGAATCAAAACATCCCTTAAAAATAGAAGTGATTTACTCTATTGAATATGAGTCTTTGATTACATTGTAAAGCAAATTTAAAAAAACATTTTCTTCTATCGAGAACACTCCAAAAAAATTAAGGAAAATATCTTCAATTTAAATTGATATATTGAATATTAAAATGTAGGGTTCCATCACATGATGAAAAAAATGTAGTGTTGACAATGTAGGGTTGACAATTTATGGTTGATCACAAACGTAGGTTTCATGTACCGTATATTTTTTCTTCAAAAAAAGGATCCTTAAAAACACTGAGTTCACTATCCATTCAATCCCTTTTATTAAACATAGGGTTCCATCTAAACATAGTGTTGATAAATAATACATTTCTAATTGCATATAAATGATCCAGATGTTCTATTTCAGTCATAGGGTTTTAGATACATATGTTACAATTACAGTCAAACATAGGGGATGAACAATGTTAACAAAATACATTCTGAATAGGTTTTGAATAATTTAAAATATATTATAACTTGTAAATAAGATATTTTTTTTGGAATTCCTTTCCTAAAAAATAATTGAATTAATTTAATCAATATAAATTTAGGGTATTTGTGAGCACTAAAATATAAAATATTTATTGATTATTTTTATGAAAATAAGTTCCTAACATGTATATAAAAATTCATTTGGAAGTGATTGAAATTTAAATACAACTGTTCATCCTTAATCGGATGGAAATTACAAGAGAATGATTTATACCTTGAAATACAATATTTGAACTTGTTTATTAGATTAACAGGGATGTTGGGATCAACATTTTTCATTTGTCGAGTTCTCTTATTATAATAGTTTGAATTATAATATAATGATGAAATCATTTTAGGCATTATATAGTATGAAATATCATACTCCAGATTTTTGGGATAAAGTAGGTGAAAGGAAGTTGTTGGGTCCAGTGTTGGTAGAATAAATATTAGATAAGTTGAATATGATTCATCAATATATGAGGATGGATCTAATTAGTTTGAAAAGTTATGAGGATAATTTTAGGAGAGATAATTCGTTCGAGGTATGTGATCATGTTTTTCTTAAAGCATCACCATGAATAATTGTTAGAAGTTTTGTTAAAAATTGAAACTAATTATATGATTCATTAGAACATATTAAATCTTAGAGAAAGAGTAATTGGTTTCCTACCAAGTGGCCTTCCCTCAAAGGATATATTTGGTACACGACGTATTTCAAGCTTCATTTTTAAGAAAATATATGTCGGATACATATCGTGTATTGATAAATCAAATAGTTAAGTTGAAAAAATTAAATTTATAAAGGAATGGATTGTAACACCCCAAGATTCCACGATACGCTTCTCATTTAATAATGCAATAGCTTGCATTGTACGCAACTTCAAGTTCTAAAACACAGCGACTAATCAAAGTAGCCGTTATGAATAGTAATAACCACTTTTTAAAATTATAGAAATTTTATATTTCAAAATGGACTTCATTTTTGGATTCGGAATATCGAAATTAGCCTATGTTGAATTTTTGGTATTTTTCTGAGAACTTCTAATTTTTTATGAATAGTGAAAATTACTTAAAAACAACTTTTTTAATTAAAATAATTTATATTGATAAATTATACTATTTAGTGGTTTTAAAATATAATTATAATATATTTTTACCATTTTATCCAATGGTGGTCATTAGAATTAATTTAACATTGAAATTGGACATAAACAATTGCCAATCTTTTGATATAAATTGTTTCTTAAAAACACGCTATTTGTTGTAACAGTGGGAATTAATTATAAAATTAATTAATGAGAATTATATGTTTGTAATTTTGTAAAATAGAAATCATTTTTGAATTCGGAATATCAATTATATCTTAGGGTGGAATTTTGGCATTGTTCTGAAAAACTTCAATTTTTGATGAATAGTGAAACCACTAAGTGGTAGTTAAATAACTGATTTTTCGTTTAAATGAAATATTACCACTTCTGTGATTTGATTTTCAAAAATCCGACATACATGGTTGTCATTAAGAAGTAAAATTTGGTTCAATGAGATTAAAATAATTTTTTGATGAATAGTAACTTTTATGTTCTTAATCGCGATTAGAGGTAATTAGTGTAGTTTAAGGTAAAAATAATGTTTTAACAATATGAGATGAGCTTGACACTTGTCATAATCATATTTGATGAGTCATGGCCGACCAAGAAAACCCATGGGTCAACTTGGGGACCCCATGGATCCACTTTGGTTGGAAAATGACATTAATATATATTTATTTACTGTTAAAATTAAATTGACACAAACATGAGTTGTTCTACTAAAACAGTTTTTAAGTGGGGTTACACAAGTCCAAATTTTGACTATAAATATTCATTAGAAATATAAAAAGATTTCCTACATCATAGTATTTTTTATAATTTTTAGACATTAAATAAATTAAATTATTTACGACATCATTATGATGCAGCGATGACCTCATTATTTAACGATTTTAATAAAATGAAAAGATAATGTACAATCTAAGGCTTACACTTGTCCAAAGACTATTGGATGGGTATATTTCGAACCCTAATCACCTTAGCCACGAATTATATATGTTTGGGACCTTTAGAATCCGAAAAGCATTGTATAATAATGTAAAATTTCCTTACTTTCCAAGAGTGCCCCTCCTCTCCACTTATAAAAGGCCCCCACCTCTACCACCTCATTCACACTTTCAAGCCATTCGGATCAGCCAACCTCTGCCCAAATACTCTCCCAACTTTCTCCCCTTACTCCTAGAAGCCTCACTTTGGGCAGAACTCTTCCCAAGGAAGCCTTTGGCTCAAATCAAAAAGAGTTACCCGATTTTAAAGGTAATGTCTTCTCTTATGATATTTTGTTTTATTTTTCTTCTCCAACCCCATAAACTCTTTTTATTCATTTCTTTTGTAACAAAAACAGTATCCTCAATATACTAGGATGTTTTTATAATAAGGATTCGAGCTACACTTACACACACCTACATCTAATGGTTAAAGAACATACGGTTTCTGTGGATGACGAATTTCTGCCTCACGAAACGATGATTGTTCAACACTCATATAACACCTTCAAAGGTGGCCATTAAGATGTCACTATATTTATATTTGATATATAATATGTTTATGTTTTACTTATGCTTCTGTATTTGTCATTTATGGAATACTTTAAGATTTCCATTATGGGTAAACGCGATAATTTCATTTTAGGAAGTGCGGACTACCGCCCCCTCAAAGTGATTTGAATCGTTAATGCCATATGTGGGATTCATAAAGGCTGGAGTAAATGGTATTATACACTATATTATACTGGAATTATATTATACATTTATATCATTATGATTTCATTCCATTAAATATGAAATATAAATGAAAGTAGCCTTCATTCATACGTACAGCTTACCGTCTCTATGAACGGTGCATTTCATTTCTTACCTCTAAATGTTACGTAATATTATAAATGAATGTATATACTGGATATATATGATATATATGACATCTAAATCATGAATATAATTCTGGAGATAATGGATATTCTACCACATAAAGAACTTGTAATTATAAGAAGTTTATTGTTGACTCAAGTACCAAAAATCGACAAAACGACCGTTATTAACTTAAATAATTACATAATGTTCATAACATTGTAATAAGTGATATAAAAAGGATAATTAAAATGGTAGATATTAACTCTAGTTTATTATTCAGGAGGTTAAAGAACGGTCGAATCAAGTCGGACACAAGGTAAGGGAACTTCTTAACCCAATTTCCATTCTTTGGGTTAATCTCCTACTTTCAAATTATGTCATGATATTATTATGTCCTATCTTGTATTTTTACTTTATTTATGTGTACTTATAGTGAATACACATAATAGATATATTTTATTTGATAATGATCTTTGTAAGGGAACTTCTTAACCCAATTTCTATTCTTTGGATTAATCTCCTACTTTCAAATTATGTCATGATATTATTATGTCCTATCTTGTATTTTTACATTATTTATGTGTACTTATAGTAAATACACATAATATAACTACTTTATAAAAAAATGATCTTTTTAAGGACTTCGTCTCAATCCCCTTTCATTGAGGCATATTTGGTTTTATACACAACTTTCTTTTATACGGTGTATAAACCCCTTTGACTTTTATGTTTATTCAAAAGGAATCTTTTTTATACGAAGAGTTTTTCTAAACGACAAAAGGGAATGTTTTTCTTTCCGTACTTATGCGGCGACAACAACCTCTCCGCCGCCGTGACCATTATTTGAGTTTCGGCTTCCTCTAGAAGCCATCATTTTTTTTAATGAAAAATAAATACAAAGTTTTAACTTTCTTTTATTTTGGTACTGAAAATGGTTTTGAAAACGTTTTTATTATATCAATGTGTTGTGTTGATATCTTGGGATTGAAATGTGGAAATTTTATGTTTCCTTTATGAATGTTTTATGTGATACGATTATGTTATGGTTTATGATATGTTTAAACCTATTCATATGAGGAATGTATTGGACTTAATAAGTGACGGGTGGAGCCCACTATAGCTCCTCGATGAATCGGAAGGTCTCATGAGACAACTAGACGTGGAATTGGCCGAGGCCCTTTCCCAATTTGATTTATGGTTTTGGCCGAGGCCTTAATCATTTTAGACGTCTTGGCCGAGGGCTTGACAAAATGTTTCAGAATGTCTGGCATTATACATTCCCTCATTATGAAAGTGGTTATTGATATTGCATGTGATTATTCGTTCAGTAGAATATCCATGTGAAAAAGTAAATGGCATTATCTCATTTTACTTTTGCCATATTATGTTGATGTTCAAGTTTAAAAGTCTTTTGTTTTAGTTATACATTGCCTTAAATGTTTATGTTTATTTATGAAAGCTTCCGCGATATTGTTATCCTTACTGAGCATCTGAGCTCACCCCTTTCAATGTTTTAATATTTTCTAGGATGCGAAGAAGTATTTTATGAATGACCTGTAGAGATAGTCAGAAGAGGATATGAGTGTGGAATATGAAGACTTTGTTATTAGTTTTTCACTTTATGATGTAATGTAACATTTATGAATGTATCTAGTGTTTCCAAGGCTACTAAACTAATCGGTCTTTCGAGACTTGATCTTTTGTGATCATGCCAATGTTACGAAATAATGCACCGAATCTGGGTAGCTGGGGTCGGGGCGTTACAGTTGGTATCAGAGGCAGTTTAGTACTATCCTTGGAATCTAGATTTAGATAAACTCTGATTAGAGCACATAGCCCGAAGATAGACTTTGAGGATTAGTATAGAAGAACTTCCTAGAATTTTGGTATTGTAGAGATGTTGTGAGTTTTCCGAGCAATACATCCCTGTCTGGATACGAGCAGGTAGAGGTGGCTCTGGCACAGATGTACCTAGGGGTAAAACCCAAAAACACCGCTTTGAGCTAGACTCGAACGAGAACTGGTGCACGACAACGGGCCTTGCCGCACTCTTGGTTACGACACTCCCGGGGGATATGCTTAGGATAATTCTCAATTTCTTTACAAACCACTATGAAGGGTTATGAGTATATACTTCCTCAAAGGAAACATTTATTTTTATGATTATGGATTATATCCATAAATAGTTCAATTTATGTAAAGTGTTTTACAAATATGGAATTTTGTATTTTGATTTATAAACTAATCTAGTTTATGCCATTGTTTAGAAATGGTGCCTAGTGGAAGGAATGGAAACTGTATCAATGCACGCACTCCGTGTAGGGATTTCCCTCCTGCTCAAGATAATTATTGCGGATCTGGAGATACAACTGGTGCTGATCAACTAATTACCATACTGGGACAACTCACTCAGGTTATGAATAATAACCTTACTCGTATGGAGCACCCTGATCCGCAACGTGGAGGATCAATGTTAGATCGCTTCATGAGGCAACAACCACCAACATTTAATGAGGGTACAAATCCATTAGTAGCTGAGTAATGGATAAACTCCTCAGAGAAAATATTCCACGCCTTGGGGAGTAGTTAAAGGGAAAAGGTTATCATGGAAGTTTACCGCCTCACTGGAGATGCTGATCAATGGTGGTCATTGATTCAAAACACAAAAGAAGATGATGAAATATCGAATATGGAATGGAGGGAGTTCAAAGATATTTTCTTAGAAAAATACTTTCCTCATGACCATCGAGCAGATATGGAAAGGCAATTTCTGAGTCTGAGGCAGAAAGAGGATGAGAATGTCACAAAGTATGAGGCTAACTTTAAAAGGTTAGCGAGGCATGCTGCCGATTATATACGTAACCCAAGGAGTAAGATTGATCGTTTCTTTTATGGGTTAAAACCATTTCTCCGTCGAGCTTTAGTATCACAATCCATCTCATCATACAAAGATATTGTCTCGTGTGCTATCAACACAGAAAAGGAATTCTCTAAGTCTTATGACAACAAAGTAAAGCAAGAGAAGAAGAGAACGGTGGAACAAGAGACAGATAATGGGGAAAATGGAAATAAGTATTTTCCATTATGTGATAATTTTGGGAAGAATCACCCTGGTACTTGCCTAAAAGGAATGGGAGTTTGTTATAAATGTGGAGAAAAGGGTCACTAGGCTCGTGATTGCAAGGGAAAGAAAGAGGCTATCAAAGTTGAATGCTACAATTGTAGAGAAATGGGTCATTATGCACATGAATGTCCTAAGAGTCAGGGTAACTTACCTCAGAAAAGGCCAAGGGATCAAGGAGAATCTAATGTTGTTACTACAGTTGAAGCAGAATAACTATTGTATTGGTGCTTTTGGACTCATGGATTATATTCTGGTTATTAGAATAATGTGATATATATATATAAGGATTTTACTGTAGTACTTGTTGATTTCAGTAAGGTTTTAATATGATGAAGGTAATTATATTTTTAGTATGTGACAATAAGAGAAACATTACTTTGTTTGGGGAATCTGATAAATTGATTTTGGAATTAAGATACCTTTTAGAGAAAGTCTGGATAGAGGTATTTTGGATAACTATAAAGGTTGGAGTGGATTAAGTTGATATTTGGATAGTATTGTTTAAGGTTAAAAAATTTATGAAGATTATTTTTGGAATATTATGATACTATAGTTTTAGGAAAAGGACAACCTGCAGGGTGGGGCATAACCCATCGCGTCGGACAAAGCTGCAGGAATCGAACCCACAATCATAGTGCGACAGGCCTTTATTTCCTACCACTAGACTACAGGAAGTCCCTGGTTATTACAGAATAATTTTACTAATCTAAATGGTATGTGTTAACATTTGGAACCTTATACAATTAGGATAAGTATAATATTTTTGAGTTCTATTATCTTTTTGAGTGAAAGATGAGTTGAAGGTTGAAACTCTAATTGTCAACAATAAATATATATATACAATGAATAAATTAATTCTTAAACTTTAGTAAAGGGATATTAAAACATAAAAAATATGTTATCCTAATACCTTATGTCTTGTTGAACTGATGATATTTTAAATCAACATAGATTGAAGGCATTGAGGCCCTCAATTTGACAGTTGATTGTGATTGATGACCTCAATCACTCCCTACAAATATTTACGTTTTTCCTCCAATTATATGTCTCTAATTTCCACCAATGTTCTCCTAATTGAGATCATAATTGGGTGGTGACTTTTTCATTTCCCTTTCCCTCTTATTAAGGATAAATTTTATTAATCTTATTTCCGATGTGGGTTTTCCTCAATGGTATTTTCTCTTTTCAACCTTTTATTTTCAAAGAAAAAAATTTCAAATTGCGAGGACGCAATTTATTGAAGGAGGGGAGAATGTAACACCCCGATATTCCACGATACGCTTCTCATTTAATAATGCAATAGCTTGCATTGTACGCAACTTCAAGTTCTAAAACACAGCGACTAATCAAAGTAGCCGTTATGAATAGTAATAACCACATTTTTAAATTATAGAAATTTTATATTTCAAAATGGACTTCATTTTTGGATTCGGAATATCGAAATTATCCTATGTTGAATTTTTGGTATTTTTCTGAGAACTTCTAATTTTTTATGAATAGTGAAAATTACTTAAAGACAACTTTTTTAATCAAAATAATTTATAGTGATAGATTATACTATTTAGTGGTTTTAAAGTATAATTAGAATATATTTTTACCATTTTATCCAATGGTGGTCATTAGAATTAATTTAACATTGAAATTGGACATAAACAATTGCCAATCTTTTTGATATAAATTGTTTCTTAAAAACACGCTATTTGTTGTAACAGCGGGAATTAATTATAAAATTAATTAATGCGACTTATATGTTTGGAATTTTGTAAAATAGACATCATTTTTGAATTCGGAATATCAATTATAGCTTAGGGTGAAATTTTGGCATTGATCTGAAAAACTTCAATTTTTGATGAATAGTGAAACCACTAAGTGGTAGTTAAATAACTGATTTTTCGTTTAAATGAAATATTACCACTTCTATGATTTGATTTTCAAAAATCCGATATACATGGTTTTAATTAAGAAGAAAAATGTGGTTCAATGAGATTAAAATAATTTTTTGATGAATAGTAACTTTTAAGTTCTTAATCGCGATTAGAGGTAATTAGTGTAGTTTAAGGTAAAAATAATGTTTTAATAATATGAGATGAGCTTGACACTTGCCATACTCATATTGGATGATTCATGGCCGACCAAGACAACCCATGGGTCAACTTGGGGACCCCATGGAGCCACTTTGTTTGGAAAATGACATTAATATATATTTATTTAGTGTTAAAATTAAATTGACACAAACATTAGTTGTTCTACTAAAACAGTTTTTAAGTGGGGTTACACAAGTCCAAATTTTGTCTATAAATATTCATTAGAAAGCTAAAAATATTTCCTACATCATAGTTGTTTTTTTATAATTTTTAGACATTAAATAAATTAAATTATTTACGACATCATTATGATGCAGCGATGACCTCATTATTTAACGATTTTAATAAAATGAAAAGATAATGTACAATCTAAGGCATACACTTTTCCAAAGACTATTGGATGGGTATATTTCGAACCCTTATCACCTTATCCACGAATTATATAAGTGTGGGACCTTTAGAATCTGAAAAGCATTGTATAATAATGTAAAATTTCCTTACTTTCCAAGAGTGCCCCTCCTCTCCACTTATAAAAGGCCCCCACCTCTACCACCTCATTCACACTTTCAAGCCATTTGGATCGGCCAAACTCTGCCCAAATACTCTCCCAACTTTCTCCCCTTACTCTTAGAATCCTCACTTTGGGAAGAACTCTTCCCAAGGAATCCTTTGGCTCAAATCAAAAAGAGTTACCCGATTTTAAAGGTAATGTCTTCTCTTATGATATTTTGTTTTATTTTTCTTCTCCAACCCCATAAACTCTTTTTATTCATTTCTTTTGTAACAAAAACAGTATCCTCAATATACTAGGATGTTGTTATAAGAAGTATTCGAGCTACAATTACACACACCTACATCTAATGGTTAAAGAACATACGGTTTCTGTGGATGACGAATTTCTGCCTCACGAAACGATGATTGTTCAACACTCATATAACACCTTCAATGGTGGCCATTAAGATGTCACTATATTTATATATGATATATAATATGTTTATGTTTTACTTATGCTTCTGTATTTGTCATTTATGGAATACTTTAAGATTTCCATTATGGGTAAACGCGATAATTTCATTTTAGGAAGTGCGGACTACCGCCCCCTCAAAGTGATTTGAATCGTTAATGCCATATGTGGGATTAATAAAGGATGGAGTAAATGGTATTATACACTATATTATACTGGAATTATATTATACATTTATATCATTATGATTTCATTCCATTAAATACGAAATAGAAATGAAAGTAGCCTTCATGCGTACGTACAGCTTACCGTCTCTATGAACGGTGCATTTCATTTCTTACCTCTAAATGTTACGTAATATTATAAATGAATGTATATACTGGATATATATGATATATATGACATCTAAATCATGAATATAATTCTGGAGATAATGGATATTCTACCACATAAACAACTTGTAATTATAAGAAGTTTATTGTTGACTCAAGTACCAAAAATCGACAAAACGACCGTTATTAACTTAAATAATTACATAATGTTCATAACATTGTAATAAGTGATATAAAAAGGATAATTAAAATGGTAGATATTAACTCTAGTTTATTATTCAGGAGGTTAAAAATGGTCGAATCAAGTCGGACACAAGGTAAGGGAACTTCTTAACCCAATTTCCATTCTTTGGGTTAATCTCCTACTTTCAAATTATGTCATGATATTATTATGTCCTATCTTGTATTTTTACTTTATTTATGTGTACTTATAGTGAATACACATAACAGAAATATTTTATTTGATAATGATCTTTGTAAGGGAACTTCTTAACCCAATTTCTATTCTTAGGGTTAATCTCCTACTTTCAAATTATGTCATGATATTATTATGTCCTATCTTGTATTTTTACATTATTTATGTGTACTTATAGTAAATACACATAATAGACCTACTTTATAAAAAAATGATCTTTTTAAGGACTTCGTCTCAATCCCCTTTCATTGAGGCATATTTGGTTTTATACACAACTTTCTTTTATACGGTGTATAAACCCCTTTTACTTTTACGTTTAATCAAAAGGAATCTTTTTTATACGAAGAGTTTTGCTAAACGACAAAAGGGAATGTTTTTCTTTCCGTACTTACGCAGTGACAACAACCTCTCCGCCACCGTGACCATTATTTGAGTTTCGGCTTCCTCTATAAGCCATCATTTTTTTTAATGAAAAATAAATACAAAGTTTTAACTTTCTTTTATTTTGGTACTGAAAATGGTTTTGAAAACGTTTTTATTATATCAATGTGTTGTGTTGATATCTTGGGATTGAAATGTGGAAATGTTATGTTTCCTTTATGAATGTTTTATGTGATACGATTATGTTATGGTTTATGATATGTTTAAACCTATTCATATGAGGAATGTATTGGACTTAATAAGTGACGGGTGGAGCCCACTATAGCTCCTCGATGCATCAGAAGGTCTCATGAGACAACTAGACGTGGAATTGGCCGAGGCCCTTTCCCAATTTGATTTATGGTTTTGGCTGAGGCCTTAATCATTTTAGACGTCTTGGCCGAGGCCTTGACAAAATGTTTCAGAATGTCTGGCATTATACATTCCCTCATTATGAAAGTGGTTATTGATATTGCATGTGATTATTCGTTCAGTAGAATATCCATGTGAAAAAGTAAATGGCATTATCTCATTTTACTTTTGCCATATTATGTTGATGTTCAAGTTTAAAAGTCTTTTGTTTTAGTTATACATTGCCTTAAATGTTTATGTTTATTTATGAATGCTTCCGCAATATTGTTATCCTTACAGAGCATCTGAGCTCACCCCTTTCAATGTTTTAATATTTTCGAGGATGTGAAGAAGTATTTTATGAATGACCTGCAGGGATAGTCATAAGAGGATATGAGTGTGGACTATGAAGACTTTGTTATTAGTTTTTCACTTTATGATATAATGTAACATTTATGAATGTATCTAGTGTTTCCAAGGCTACTAAACTAATCGGTCTTTCGAGACTTGATCTTTTGTGATCATGCCAATGTTACGAAGTAATGCACCGACTCTGGGTAGCTGGGGTCGGGGCGTTACATGGATACTATAGATTATTTACCATAGAGAGAAAGTTTTGTAATAAGGTAACTCAAATATATAAGGTTTTTTGTAAAAATTGTATGGTTGAAGAAACAATATGGGAATCTGAAAATCCTGTAAGGGAGAAATATCCCCACTTATTAAAGAAGTTATTAAAATTATGAGGTATCAATTTATAGAAGGGTAGAAAAATTTATCAACCATGGTAATTTTTATAGTAAATATATTTCATCCTTTATTAATATTCTGTAATTATAATTTTTATAGTCATATTCAATATAAGAATACTAAGTTATTTTTCAATCCTGAATAAAATATTTTAATTATTATTAAACTCATAAATATTTATTTAAAAGTTTTATTTATTAATTTTAGAATATTAAATTCACTAAAAAACTTAATTTTTGAAATAATCATAAAAAATTTAGTTTATGGTGGAATTCTTGTATTTTTCTAAAAGGGTCTATTTTTCTGTGAATAGTGAAAAAATTGATTTTTTTAAAGTATGATTTCTTTTCATTAAATAATTTTTTGTAAAATTTTATATTTATATTATATTAACATAAGTATCTTTTAACATCTAATAATCTAATTAACTATCTATAAATCATTAATATATTGCATTTAGGTATAAGTTCATTTTTGGGCCTAAGACATATTTTTTTCTACAAAAAAATTGTTGAATTTTACTATTAATTTAATTTATTCCACTTATATAAATTGAATCTTGAAAAACGAATTTAATAATTGGAATTATGAGGTTAATATTTGATAAATATTTACCTTTTATGTTTTTCATTATTAATAGTAATCGTATTAAATATTAGTGACCTCGATATGGTTAAATAAGATAAATAAGGTCAAAAATAATGTGATACGGAATAAATACCTCCCTTACACTTTTATTTAATTTTTTGGAATTTTTTTACCATTATAATAATAGGTGAAAAAATGTGGAAATTTCTTGCTAAATACATTGATTCTGATCTTAATATGATTTTAAATAAAGACTAAAAAGAAAATTTCACTACATTTATTAATATTTATAATTTTTTATAAATGTTTATTTTAAATATAAATTATTGTTATCACGTTAATATATTTTAAAATTTTAGTGATGAAAAATCACCTTAAATTCTTTCACAACACTAAAAGGGTGCGTTTGAACGCAATTGAAATATCAAGTAAATAATTTTTAAAACTCTAATATAAATATTTTTTGGGTGATTTATAGTGTCCAATATAGTTTATAGATAGAAACGACATATTAGTTAGGTGTTAAATTATTATATTCAAATTAAATTTCTATCTTTATGACATTAATGTCAAAATTATGCAAATAGCCCAAAAAATGGAATTGAGGATATTTTTTAGTAAATAATATTTTATTAAATGATTTTAAATTTTTAAAAATATTATATATAGACAATTGAATAGGGTAGTGTTTTATAATATCAAACATGGTATATTTATGTCCCACTTATACTTTTATATTAAATTTATTTTCTCTTATAGTGCAAAAATTGTTGATATCATGGTAATTTATCAAAATGGTTTTAAAGAGGGTTTGAACAAAGAGATAAGGGTGAAAATATAACCTAAAAATGTCCAAATTTTATTATATGGTATTATTTTGACACATAATCATATTTTATTCTAAATATATAAATTTGGTTCATCTCCAAATGAAAATTAATTTATATTTATTTAATACATTAAGTATTTCAATGATGGCCACAAGCTTCACCTAAAAGGGAACCTCATCACCTTTATTCCTCACAGATTTTGAGAAAAATAGTTCTACCAATACATAACAATATATCTCCAATAATTTACTCCCCATTTCATATAATACCATGTTTTATTATAAGGAAACCTAGTAAAGATTTTGGTTTGACTTAATGAGTTTTTCTAAAGAAGAGTTTTAATTAATAACCAAGTGTTTTCGTTTTATTTCTTCTTTTACATCCAATAAATATTCTTAAACCATGATGAAATTATAATATCAACATATTAGATATATTGATATGTTATTATTTTTAGGGAATAATATATATCTTTCTCATATACCATATACTTGGAAACAAAACCATCGTTCGTGTTTAAGGTGGGCTATGATCTCGCAAACTCATGTAATTAAAATTCCATCACCACCTCTCATGGATGGTTATAATGATGTATATTATGTATATATGTGATATTAAAGATATAATTTTCATTTTATAAAGTTAATAAATCATATATTTTCTTAACATTCAATTCAATGAAAAATGATAATGTTGTTCCTGTTTACGTTTGGATTATCATCTCCACGAAGCGATGTGGACCATTTTTCATCACTAGATCACATTGGTGATATATATAACTGTATTTAAAAATAGAATTTTATATTTATGATTTAATAAAAAATTGTTGATATATAAAATTATGCTTTTATTCATTCACTCATGTTCATCAGCAAATAGAAATATTACTCATGCTTACAGACAGACTATCATCTCCATGTAGTAATATGATTCATTTTTCATACACAAATTTCATTTATAGTTTAAAAATAATTATTAATGTATAAATAGTATACTTTTGTCTTGATTTTTATTCATGATATTGTTTAAGAATATCCTTTTAACCATTTTAATCTTATTGAAGCTGTATTGGGATTATGAATTAAATGTCCTCAAAACATCTGGTGTGAAACTAACTATTGATGTAACTAAATAAACATGGCCATAAATGATATAACATGAAAAATAATAATAAAATAAATATGAATTAGGTTTTTAATAAATTAAATAATTAATATAATATTATTATTCAGGAGTATAAATAACATATGTGACGAGGCAGACGTGGCATAAGGGACCCTTTATCTTAAAAACCTCATTTTAATTGTTTCCATGGTATATTTTCATAATATTATTCATCCAAGTCCATATTCATTAAATTATTTTTTGGATGTATTTACTTGAATATAAATTAATTAAAAATGATATTTAATTTCAACCTTTCCTTTATTTCAATGGTTTTAAAAAATAATATTTTAACATATTTTATCCAGAACATTTTGATAAAAAGAAAAATATAAATATTCTATTTAAACATATAGGATATGAATGTAATTTCCCATTTTCAATAATTTTAATTTCAGGGGATATTATTTTTATATTTTACATGGTAATTTTAAAATTAAATCATTTCAATAATATTATTTTCATCTTATATAGTTTTCATGAAAATAGGAATTTCCTTCGTGTTTTATGTGAAAAAGGATAAAAATATGATTATGGGATAAAAATATTCTTTAAGGGTTTTATGATGAAAAGGTGCCAGAATAACATGTTTTATTCATGATATGTTACTTAATAATTATATATTATGACATGTGAGCCTGATACAGCTTTTGAACATGTAAGGCTATAACACCTTATATAAGCCAGTGAGCCTGATACAACTTATATATCAACTGAGCCCATTATAGATCTCCAATGCATTAGATAATATAAATTTTTATCAATGATAATAGGGAGGGAGTTAATCTTGGAGGTTTCTCATATTGATTTAACTAATATCCAATTATTTTTGACATGGGTTTTGAATTAAATTCTCTACTTTACTTAAAAGTATTTCTATTTTCATGATATGGGTTTTGATGGTTTTATTTGAGAAAAAAAATTTCTTTCCCTATGGGTATGTTTTATTTTATACTCTCAAAGATTAAAATTTTGTGGGTCTTAATTTTTTTCAATGGACTAATAAATTTCTTATAGTTATATTCATTTCAAATGTTATTATTCTCATCCCACATTTTTAAATGTTTTTTATAGTATTTAAGGAATAGTAAAAAAAAGAAAACTTCAATTTTAAGGTCATAAATATTTTTCATAAAAATAAAACGTGTTTCATTTCAAAAGTTTTATATTGTAGGAAAATGAATACTGAGTATAATTATAATTCATAATATATGTATTTGTTCTATAAGAGTATAGACCCATTATCTATAACTCTAAACCACAATGATTATTAAAAAATAAGAAACCAAATTATTGACTACAAAGAAAATGTTATGCTCTTTTTAAGGATGGGTCCGTACAGATCAAAACAAAGGGATTTTATTGCACATTGAGCATTCATATGTAATTTTTATCATTGTAATATTAACTTTTTTTACCTATGGGTGCGTTTATGTGTTGTGTTGATAGAGTAATTTAGGCAAATCCACATAATTAAACTGAAGAAGTGGCATAAAGGATTACACACTTCTTAATTCTATTGAATATAGCTAAAAACTATTTGAATTTAATTATTTGTATAAATATTATTCTCCAGACTGAGGAGTAATTTATATTTATCATTTATTGATCATATATATTCAATCACTATTTTATATGAGTTTAATAGTAACATAAATATATATTAACAAGACTGTAAATATTGTATTTATTTATTTATCGAATGAATAATCATTATTATTTGAGGTTAGATAAATGTAGAGAAAGAAATGTGGGCAGGTAAACGAGTCTGTTGGAGATGATATATTAAATATGATTTAAATATATCATAATTTATTTAAATAAATCATATTTATTTCATCCACAAGTTATATTCACTTCCAGAAAATATTAATATTAATAATATTATTATTTGATTTTGGGTTTGATGAGGATCAATAGATTGGATATTGGTCTTTATTCCACTACTGAATCTCATAACCTAATTCTATTTATACCCGATTATATCATTTCGAGGAATGTGTGGAAATTAGTTTGTTGTGTAAAATGATTTCCTCTATAAATAATTTTCTAAATGAAGAACTTTTTTTATTTTTCTCTCATGAACAGGATAATTCTTTCACTCTCTCATATCCTCTTAGGAAAGAGATACTAAGAGTCAATCCTTCAAGCCTAAAGGATTATGTGTTGATTATTGTATGTGACTCAAGATGATTAGTATTGACATGATAGCTCCTTAGGTACCATTATAGATTATTTTATATAAATTTAGATTGTGTGCATCACATCTAGTGTGATTCATTATTTAGATAGCCATAGTGCAATGATGGTAAACCTCGTACACGTTCATGAGATCAACATCCTCTTCAAATAAAGACTTCCAAACTGAGGTAGTGAAATATGATCTATTGATATTTTGTATTCTATGTCAATTTAACTATCTATAGTCACTTGTCATGACAATTATTCTATGTGTACATTGAAAATAATACATTTATTCTGACAAATATCATGTTGGATATAGTTTCAATAACAATTTTTCTTCACTTGGAACCTTTTATAGGTTGGTGGATGAAACGTGATTTGATTTCTCACATTGAATGATAGGGTGTTGGAATAATGGGACATCCAAAGACCCAACCCAAATTGATAGGGTGTTAGAATGTTTTGTGATTTGAAACCACAATCTTAGTTAATGGGTATTAGTACAAGACATTATTGTGTGCCTCAACTTGAGTGATAAGTTAGTGGCAAGAAACTCTATTGTGGGATCCTAATTTTAGTGATATGTTATAGTTCTAATGTTATGGTATGTGGTGACTTCATTTTATGATAGTAATACGGACATGGTTCACTCAATTTGATCCCACCAGGTAAAATTAAGAGTCATGGTGTCTTGGTTAGAACATGTTAAACCAATATGTTTTCTTTTATATCATGTGTTTTTTTAATTTATTTATCTCATTAATAAAAACATACATGTTGGTGTACATTGGGAAAATATGGTAGGACCCTATTGATATATATTCCTTACTCCATGTATGGAATCCTTGTAGCATGTTCATACCTTATATTTGGTATGAAATATTAATAAGAGGTTGTATAGTTGATTGTTCTAGAGTATCATGATATGATTTGTAGATAGGGTTGATGTGAGACTCATATTAGTGGTGGAAACTCTTTGATATTTTATTCAATTTTTTATATTTTATTAGTCTGGTGGGGGATAATTTATGATGTGTTACTATATGACTACATATTCATTTGGTATATCATGTGAATATTTTACTTATTATGGTTTTCCTATGTCTATAATTCCATTATGTATACTCTAATTATATGTTTATATGGATGAGTTTTAGTTATATCCCTATTTTTCATAGTAAATAAATTGATAATATAGCCTCTCTTATGGTTATCATAGACCCTAAACACAATTTAGTAGTCTCTCATCTTTGAGGAGACATGTATGAGTTAATGTGGAACTGTAGCTCGAGTTCAATTTAGGAAATTTTTGTTGTTTTGTTACTGTTTAGTCCCATACATGATAAGTTTCACACTTTATTATTTCCCTATAATATAATTATACTTCGATCCAAATAATTCAGAGCCCATAGATCCTAAGCTTACATATCTAATCCACCAGATAACCATGCACTCTGTAAATGTTATCTATATCTCGTATGAAGTATTATTGTTCCCTCACCTCCTAAAATACTTAATGAATCCACATAAATATACAAAAATTGATCATAAAGTATATTTTTATTATCACCATCACTCGAATAATAAATATCTACATCGATTCTCTATTGTATTATAGTGCCTTGGCTAACCCCACTCTCCCTAACTATCATTAATTATCACAACCCATCCAAGGTGTAACTAGAAAAAACACGCCACTAATCAGATAATGTTATATAAAACACCAGCATTCTGAGATGTATCTCATCATCTTGAAGCCAACCCATATATTCCAAAGACCATACACCCCCATTAGCTCACATTCCATGAAGCAACTCTTATGATTTAGTCTCAATAGCTCAAGGTTATTCACATGAAAATTCACCATCTCTAATTATATCATATATATATATATAGTATCCTCGTATTTTTACTACCTACTCTAGGGTAAACATCTCCAAATATATGTAAATCTTGATGATATCTCTATAAATATATTTTTATCTAGAAATTAATCTCAGATATTGCTAGGTTATGTGGAATTTCACCAACAAGTTATTTAGGAAAACACCAAATAAGTTATTGTTGTTTCTTTGAATAAACCAATAACCATTATTTTTGAAAACAAATTTAAAATCACATATAATATTGAACATTTCATGTGATATTTTTTTTCCAGTAATGATGCATGTATGTTGGCCTATTTCTTCTACAGGACAAGATTAAACCATAAAAAATTAACTAAAAACATCATAATTTGAAAAAACATCTCAACTATAACAAAAAAACATAAATTGCAACTCCTTGGTAACATGGACTTCAACACATGTTAGTGTTTCTATAGAAAAATCATAGAATGATTCAAAAGTTTAGACCCATAAAATATCCAGTTTCAATACCTAAAATGGTAAAATAAATATAAAATGTTTTTATATCACATTGTAATGCCCTTGAAATGGTTTACCTAAACATTAATCGTTATGGGTAACTATATGACCTTATACATGCTTCCAAATTTTGTAATGGTTCTCAACTATTAGAAATAGTTGAATGAAACCATGTGGGGAGAATATACTATATATATCATTTCATACCATAATAGTTAATATCAAAAACCTCACACAGTAGATAAACATAAAAGTACAATAGTGTATTTATAGAAGTATGAAAACCGTATACATACAGATACATCATGTTATAATAGATGTTACTAATATAGTATAAAACTCTAGATCACCTTAGGGAATGATCATTTATAGTAGATAGGAACAAAATAAAATAGCGAAGAGCATTAATGCATTATATTCATCTTTACCTTATAATATTCCCTCAATCCCCACTGAACTCCTCTAGCCCATTGACCTATACTAGAGTTTATTCCCAAAACATCAATCCAACCACATGTTTTCAGATAAGGGTACTTATTGTATAAATTTTTTATATATAAATGCATCATTATTTTATATAAATGATTAAATATATCTCATATTTAAAATTTTAAACATGTTTTTTGTTATTTGGAGGGAATTTTACAAATATTTGGAAAAGAAACAAAAAAAGAGGTGAATATGAGAGAAAAGGACACTTTTTGTGGGGTCACTTCATCTCGAGTTATGATACTAGAGAAAAGAAGGCTTCCCATGATTATAGATGACAACGGGATGTTTTTAGGGCTCAAAAGTGAATAATTAGGGTTAAATGATGCTTTATGTGGTTAAAATTGAATATTCATATTGTGAAAACATTCCACAATATGAGAACATTATAGGATGTGAAGTAAAGAAAACTCAATTAGTGGATAGCATGACACTTTCATGATGTGAAACCCCTTCACCTCTTGAACTATCCAAGACAAACCTAGTTCTGAAAGCTCTTAACCTTGTAATATCATTGAAATGCCATATTTACAGCCAATGATCACCTTTTAATATAGATATTGAATGAAGAGTCATAATGTATACAATACATTGTAAATTTATTTCAAATCAATCCCCCGAAATTTTTATAAATAGATAAGGAAAATGATGTTGACAAAGGAAGGATTTTAGAGACCAAAATTTAGGGTATAGTGATGCGCTACTGTAATGGTCTTCCATGTTGCTTATATCTGGTTTTCCATTATGTTTTTTTTAGTATTTCTTCCTCTTTATTCTATCACCATTATGATGAAAGGGTAAATACCACCTTGTCCTACGGTTATGTAGATGAATGGGAAGGCTGTTGTAGCGTCTATTTCTTAATTTTTATTCATTCATTGGTTTTCCATAATTTATTTATACAATTCCAATTCATTCCTTTTTGTTTAATCATAACCATTAGTTAACAATTTTGAAAGTAAAATTTTAATTATGAAATAGGTAACCTTAAATTAGGCATGTCCATTATCGTGTTTAGGGTAATTAGAAAAAAAATTCAATCAGGAAAAATTCTGTCATGAATTGAATCTGGTCGCTACAAAAACAGGCACCAAACCCAACCTGCGACATGGCCCGAAAGGCGTTACCGATCCCCACGGGCGGGCAAAAGTTCCCGGGTATCATCAAATGAGAATTGGGAACGATTTACCTGGGTTTATAAACATAAAACAACAAAATAATCCAATAAATAGAATATGGATTTTTCAAACCAAACAATCTTTTAAAAAATTTTAGAACTAAATTACATATTTCAAAACAACTAAACAAGACTATAACAAAGATAAAAAACCAAAAAGAAAACAGGCCAACAACCCTAATGGAAAGGGGAACCACCCTTAAGCCATCTCCACAAGACTTCACCACCAGGGACCTACTAGAAACCCGAACCACTAGAACTAAAAAAGTTGTACCCAACCCGTGACAACAAAAATAACCAACCCTACTTAAACCTTTGGTTCCGGTTTTGGCAGCGACCAGATTTGGTTCGTGAAAAAATGGTTTTATAGTGAGGTTTAACCACTAAAAACTTCATTATAATTAATAAGATATTAAAAAATTAAAGAAACAATTTAAAACTGGAAAATGGGCTTTTGGGTTAGCCCAATTCTTAAATAAAAACCCAAATACCCTATAGTTATGGATTCTTAAGGGTTAAAAATTGAATTTTTGGTTTTAAAAGTTCAGTGGAGGATATTTTTGAAGTGGAATGGGTGAAAAATATTTAAAAATTAAAAAGTTATAAAATAATCAAAATCGGTTTTTAAATTTGGAAATGGGCTCTCGATTTGGTCGAAATCCTGAAAACTCACCCTTTCCTCCAGAAATGAATGGAAAACCTCCAAAACATAGATATAATGGAAATTAAATAAGAAATGAATTTAATAAAATTCATGGATTTGAAAAATTCGATTAAATAATTCCCTAAAATACATGACCATGGAAAAAAGGGGGTTGTTGTGCTGAGGAGGGGATATCATGATCATTGAATCACCTGTTATCAACTTTATCATAAAAACATGGATTAATTAATTTATTTTATAAGATAAAATTTTACCCAAAACCTAAAACTAAAAAACCCTACCAAACTATTAAAATAATTGATTTGAAACAAACCAATATGTCATCGTCCCTCGTTTTAATATAATGATTCAAAAACCAAAATTTTATTCATCCCCTTTCTCCAAATCAATAAAATTTGATTATTTTTAAACTTAGATAAACTATTTCACCATACCATGGTTTATATCCTGAACTTGTTTCATACATAATTTTAATTAATTATACCAGTATGAGTTTTATAAAAATTTTATTTTGATTATCCCCATAGGGAAAAAGCAATGTCTGCTGGGCTTCTTAGTCTACATTTCCAACAGGGTGATTGTATAGCGTTTAAGTGTAAAGATTTGTAGGTCACCCTCAATGATGGAACTTATAATAACTTCATATATGTGCATTCATATACTATATAAAGTGAATACTGTAAATAATCATATACATTTGCTTTTCATGCTATTCGGTACATAAGGGGTCACTTAGATTTTTGAATCAACTCGATCCAACCAATTCTTGAATAGGAATAGTTTTAATATGGTATGGTAAAAAAGAAAAGGTTGTAAATGGTATCAAAAATAGAAAATATGAATATAGTAGGTTTAATATTGATATTAGGAATGAAAGTAAATAAGTCAATACAAAAAATTAGTAGATCAATTGTAGTGTTTTAAGGGGTTATTCAAAACCCCCACTATTCATCGAATTTATAGGGTCTCAAAACCCCCTATAAATTATGTAGCCTTTTTTTTAATATTCATTTGGATTTTAGTGTCGGTTATGTCAAAACCACCATTAATATTATATGTAGTGTCGCTATATGTTCGATTAGATTTTAGAGGCACTATATGTGTGTGTGTATGTGTGTTTGGATATTTGGGGGGTTTTGAACCTCCTCTAAAGTTTGACATTATAGGGGGTTGTGAATCCCGTATAATATAAGAAATTAGAGGGGGTTCGTGCACTATCATTAATTCCGTAGATAGTTGGGGGTTATCAACCCCATCAAATTTAAGAAATTATAGGGGTTTATGAACCCCCTTTAATTTATGAAATTAGATGGGGTTGTAAGCCCCCTATAATTTGTGAAATTAGTTGGGGATCTGAACCCCTTGTAATTTATGAAATTAGATGGTGTTGTTAACCCCCTCTAAATTATGACACTATAGGGGGTTCATGAACCCTCGATAAGCCATTTGATTAGATGGGTTTTTTAACCCTATCAAAAAATTTATTTATTTATTTAAAATAAATCCCATATAAATTCAAATTTTATAATATATATGTGAGGGTGTGTATGTGAGTATATATATTACATAAACACATTATATAAATGTATTTATTTTTATTATAAAAACATATACATAAATACATTATATAAATACTTTAAATAGATTCTAATAAAATTAAAAAAAGTATATATATATATATATATTGATAAACGTGATATAAATGTAATTATAAATATATTCATTCAAGTATATAATATTTATATATGGTTTTAAAAATACTATACATTTATATTATGATTTATATTATACATATATTATATTAAATATATTTTTATTTTATATTTATGTATAAATTCCTTTATATTATATTATGTATACACATATATATAATATAGACAATATTTAAATTAAATATAAATATATATTTTATATATATATTATATATATATTATATATATGTTATATTATAAATATTTTATTATATAAATACATATATGTAAATATATTATAATTATATTTATATATATATATAATATACGCTATTAATTTTAAATTAATTTAGTTTATTTATATCAATTATATTATATATTTCTAATAATATGAATGTATTTAATTTTGTGTGTGTGTATATAAGTGTATACATGATATAATATTAATGTATATAATTCAATACAGAAATATATGTTATAAATGTATTTAATATGATATATGTATAATCTGAATCATAAAATATATAAATGTATAGTATTTCTAAACTGACATATAATTTGTATATTTTGGAAAAAATGTGTAATAATAATAATATTTAATAATATTATTATTACAGACACACACACACATATATTTAAGTATATAAATATAAATATATATATATATATATTATGACTATAAATATTATATAAATACATAAATACACACAAACACACACACAAATGTTGATTTATTAATAAATATATCTATAAATATATATTTATATATGTAAAGATAAATATAAATATATATATTATATACATACCAAAATATAATATATACATATATATTATAAATAGATATTTATTTTATATTAATATTTTACAAAAATATATTATATATTATACATAAATATATTATATAAACAAAGCTTTATTATATTGTTTATATTTATATAAACAAATATATATATATATATTATTATATTTCTATATAAATTAATATAACTTATTATATATAAACAAATAACATTTATTGTATATAATATAAAAAATCATTTTCCATTGTTGATAAGGGCATAGTGCTTCATCCTATAGGTCCTAACCTGGAATCTTAGTGGCAAAAATATTCCAGCCTTTCACCAGCTCATGTGTGATAGGTGCGCACATGCACGTCAAGGGAGCCTTTTTCCTCTGTGAGGGTTTTCCCAGAAGGCATTCGAGAGGGGCACCTCAGGGCTGTTTTGGGGGCGTCTATCTGGTGGGGAATTGTCCAGGGGCCCTAGTACCTGTTTGGGAGTATTCGGGGGGGGGGGGGGGGGGGTAAGGGACTGTTTAAAGGGAGTGGGTTTATTTAGGTGGTTGTCTTGAGGGGGTAATATAATATATGAGAAATGTTGATCAAGGACAATTATTCTATAATTGTCACGACCCTTCCTCGGGGTCCGTGCCGTGACTACCCCAAGCCCGCCTTCCATAGGACAGGGGCTGGCGACTAGCACCAAGGCGTAAACCCCAACAAAAAGGGAAGGCATTGCCTTTGAAAAGTAAACAAGCACCACAGAGTATGCAAGCAGAAAAGTAAACACTAAGTAAAAACTGTACAAGCTGTGCTGAAAGAAAAAGGGGCCGAAAATACAAGCCCAACTGTAAAGTACAACTGAAAGGAAAAAAAACAACTGAAAGGAAAAACTGCAGTGTCGAGCCGTCCTCCGGAAGTCCCACCTGAAGGGTAGGTACAGATAGCCTCCACTGCTCCTCGGGTCCACCTAACCGCTCCGAGTACGTCCCGCCCAGTGGTCCACCTCCAGGTACTGTCCTGCTCCGCACGCCTCCTCCACGATCAGCGCTGTCCGTCGTCTGTATCCAAAACCACAAAGTGTGGGCATAGCCCGTGCAGGGGTGAGTATAAGCTACTCAGTAGGGACCCCGAGACCCCCGAAGGTCTCCCGAAATCCACAAAGGATAAATCACGAAGAAGAGATACAATAACGAAGTAACATCTGACACGACTTAGGTATATGCCCATACATATACCTAAGTCTTCAATTCCCGTTCGGCTCCAACGTCCGAGCCCAAGCACAACCCAGTCCACACAGGGAAGCAAAATGTATACCCACACAGGATAGAACAACACAATCCACAAAGGAGAGTAAACAGTAAATCCACACAGGATAGCTCAACACAATCCACAAAGGAGAGTAACAAAAGATTCAGCTCACACAGGTATACTTCTTCGGATGACGATAAAGATGATCATTGAACCATCTAAGTCGTCGGACCCACGAAGGATCGATAGGTACTAACCTTGCAGTGACCCACACAGGATCGGGCCCACGCAGGACCTGTAGGAGTTGGCTCAAACAGAACCGCTGAGAGATGACCCACACAGGATAGGGCCCACACAGGACCGGGCCCACGCAGGACCTGTAGGCGCTGGCTCACACAGAACCGCTGAGTGCTGACCCACGCAGGATCGGACCCACACAGGATCGGGCCCACACAGGACCGGTAGCACTGATCCACGTAGGATCGCTGAGTGTAGTAGTCATCGCAGTTCGCTGAGGATCTCTGCACAGTCGTCGTCGCAGTCCACCGAGGATCTCTGCACGGTCGTCGTCGGAGTCCACGGAGGATCTCTGCACAGTCGCCGCCGCAGTCCACTGAGGATCTCTGCACGGTCGTCGCTGTCGAAGTAGCAGTCGCAGCCAGCTTAGGGTTCCCGCACACAGCAAGCTCGTTCGGGAGGGTCCGTTGCACGAGCCGAGAGGATGATACATCAACTGACACAAAGTCCGAAGTGGATGTATCCAAAAGTTCCGTATCGTCAACAGGAACTCAACGTCGCAGACGGTGCGTCAATCGGACGCCCGGTCTGAGAGATATTGGCATTTTCGTCTCAGGGGCCCGGTTGGTTTTTAAGGCAAAACCAACCCGACCGCACTCCACCTGTGTCCAAACCTCGGGCGGAGTATGCAAAAAGAACCGTCTCACTTAGAGTAACTCAACAAAGCTGACGACACGTCAATCGGACGTCCGTAGCTCAAGATATTAGCGTTTCCGCTCCCGGGGGCCCGGTTGGTCTCGTGTACGAACCAACCCGGCCGAACTCAAAGTATTCCGAAACCTTGAGTGTGATATACCGAAACGACCGTCTCGATCCAAGGATCGTGTTGCCGCTGATGGAGAGTCGTTTTGAGGCACGAAGCACAAGATACGGGCGTTTGAACGAAAATGTCCGAAGATGGGGTGTACGAGCCCGGGCCGACCCGGCCCAACCCCCCCTGGGGCGGCCCGAACCGGGTCGACCCGACCCGGTTCCGACCCGGTTGGCCCGGCCCGGCCCGGCCGGGGCCGGTCTGGCTCGGCCGGCTCGGCTCGGCCGGCACGGCTTGGCCGAGCGGCTGGCGCCGCGGGCGTTGACCTGCGGCCTGAGGGAAACCGCAGCCCGCGTGCGGGCTGCGTTGGTGAACCGCGGACGCGGCTGAGCCGCGTCCCGCCTGGGCGAACCGGACCCGCGCGGCCGCGGGTCCGTTGGCCGCCGCCGCCGCGGCTGAAGCCGCGGCGGACTCGTCCGGCGGCACGCCGACGTCGCTCTGGTGGCCCGTTTTCCTTCCCATCTGCGCCGTTGCTCCTCCCGGGATCCGTTCTTTACTGCGGGGTCGTCAAACGTCCGATGTGGCACGTTCCATCGTCAACCGTAAAATTCGCACAAAACGACGAACGACGGAGGGTCGTCGGGCCGTGTTCGTTTGGCCCGCACCCTCCGCGTTAGAAATAAACCACCGGGAGAAATTGTTCAACACATGAACCGACAATTTTAATTAAAATAAAATTGTTCATTTGAAACCGGTTTTTTAATTTTCAAAGAACGTTCACGGGAAAATTAAAAAGGGTAATTTTCCAAAATAAATCCCTACCTCGTCGATCGTCGTGCGCGGGCGTTCTTCGCGGAAGAGATCGTCGCGGAAGAGAGGGATCGTCGCGTCATCACGGGGAGGTGTCGCGTCGTCGCGGAAACCGGCGTTGAGTCGGTGAACTCAACGAACCAAGAACAACAGATTTAAATTATAATTAATTAAATCTGTGTTTAAAACCCAAAGAAAAGAACCTTGAGTTGAAATCCGAAATCACTCACCTCAAATGGTCGGTGATCGGAGATCGGAGATCGGAGATCGGAAGAACGTCTCGGACGAAGGCGTCGTCGATTTCTAGATTCGGCGTTCTTCGCGTTCTTCGCGTTCTTCGTGTTCTTCGCGAGGGAGAAGAAGAACAAGGATCCTCTCAAATCTTCTCAAAAGATTTTGGGTTGGTCTTATTTTATTAATATGCCAACACACGAAAACAGGTTAAGAAACGATTGATCAATTCGTTAAATTAATTCAACGAAAGAAACGACCCATTTAATTCACGAAAGAAACAACCCATTTAATTCACGAAATAAACCGCCCAATTAAATGGTCTGTTAAGAATTTATAAAACGCGTCGGTTGACTTTCATTAAGACGGGTTTTCACGGGTGCGTTTCTTAGCGGAAAGAAACGGTGTGGCTCGTGCGGGCCCCACCTCACAAATATCCTACCAAGGGGGGTAGGACATTTCTGGATAGCATCCTATCCAGTTCAACTCAGTTCAAGCCGACTTTAAGTGGCTTCAAGTGGCTTCTAAGTGGCTTAAGTGAAATAAAATAAAGTTGTCGCAAAATTATTTTATTTCTTAACTTTAAGCCCGAAAATTAAAAAACACACCCGAGCAAACGCAACTCCGGAAGAGGCGTTTCTAAGCGAATACCGGCGCTGCGATTTCATCGGTGCCCTCAGAATTCGATTCCGGGCACCGGTTCAAAAGTTAGAAAAACCCGCTCGTCCGTTCACTGAACGTACCCGAGCCAAACTTCGGAAAATGATTCCGGGAACACCGGGCCTCGGAATCAGGTGCCGTCAGAAACTGCGCTCTTGTAAAATTCCAAAGAAAATTAAGAAAAAAAAATTCCTTGAAATTTACGGGTCTTTAAATTACTCCCACCTCAGGACTTTACGTCCCCGTAAAGATACATCAAATACTAGGGAAACAAATGTGGGTACTGAGCACGCATATGAGCCTCCCGCTCCCAAGTGCTCTCCTGGAGGTTCCCGTGCTGCCATCTGATGCGCACAAGAGGAATCGATCGCCCACGTAGGACCCACTCTTATCGATCCTCTATCTCCACTGGGACCTCCGCAAAAGTCGCTCCATCATCCACGTCTAGCTCCACATAGTCAATGATGTGTGTCGGGTCATGCACGTATCTCCTCAGCTGGGATACGTGGAAGACGTCGTGCACCCGGTGCAACTGAGGTGGCAGAGCCAGGCGATAAGCCACCTCGCCAATCCTGCTGAGGACCTGGAAAGGCCTGATGAAGCGTGGAGACAACTTTCCGCCTCGGCCAAATCTCCGCAAACCACGTCGAGGTGAGACACGCAAGAAGACGTGGTCGCCATCCTCGAACTCTAGTAGCCTCCACCTCCTGTCAGCATATGACTTATGTCGGCTATGTGCTGTCCTCATCCGCTCCTGGATGACCTGGACCTTCTCTATCGTGGCTCGGACCATCTCCGGTCCCACAAGTGCTGACTCTCCAGGGTCTGTCCAGCACAAAGGAGATCTGCAAGGCCTGCCGTACAATGCCTCGTAGGGTGCCATCCCGATGGTGGAGTGGTAGCTGTTGTTGTACGCGAACTCCACCAAGGGTAAGTGGTCCTCCCAGCTGCGACCAAAGTCGAGGACACATGCGCGGAGCATGTCCTCGAGAGTCTGAATGGTCCTCTCCGTCTGACCATCCGTCTGAGGGTGAAAGGCGGTGCTCAGACGTAGTCGCATCCCGAACGCCTTCTGCAACCCCTTCCAAATCCGGTAAGTAAAACGAGCGTCTCGATCGGAGACGATAGTCTATGGAACACCGTGAAGTCGTACAATCTCCTGAACGTAGAGACGCCCCAAGCTCTCCACTGTGCCCGACTCTCGGATGGGTAAGAAGTGTGCCGACTTGGTGAGTCGGTCAACAATCACCCAAATGGAATCGTGACCTCTGGAAGTGCGTGGAAGTCCAGTAACAAAGTACATAGATATCCCGTCGCACTTCCACTCTGGGACCTCCAAGGGCTGTTCCAAGCCTGCTGGTACCTGATGCTCTGCCATCACCTGCTGGCAGGTGAGGCACCGTGAAACGAACTCTGCCACAACCTTCTTCATGCCCGGCCACCAGTGCTGTCGCCTGAGATCCTGGTACATCATCGCCACTCCAGGATGTACCGCCAAAGGAGAAGTGTGAAACTCTCTCAGCACCTCCTCTCGTAAGGCGAATGGTACTAAGGTACGTCCTCTGAAAAGGACATCATGCTCGGCTCCAAGGGAGAAACTATAAGGTGCCTGTCCCGAGGGTATCTGTGCATGCCGTGTCTCACCGTCAACGTCCCCATGCTGTGCCTCTCTGACCCGCTAAAGAAGTGGAGGAGAGACTGTGAGAGATTGAAGGAAGGCTGCTCTGTCCCTATCCACGAAGGATATCTGCAAAGCGGCTAGCTGCTCTGTCGCCTCCTCAAGTAGCTGGATGCCCATCCTCCTGCTGAGGGCATCTGCCACCACGTTCCCTTTCCCAGGAGTATAGACTATCTCAAAGTCATAGTCCTGGAGGAACTCGAGCCATCACCACTATCTCAGGTTCAGGTCCTTCTGAGAGAAGATGTACCTGAGACTCTGGTGGTCAGAAAAGACTGTGAAGCGCTCGCCCATCAGATAGTGTCGCCATGTCTTCAGGGTAAAGACCACTACTGCCAACTCTAAGTCATGGGTAGCGTAGTTCTGCTCATGAGGCCTCAACTGACGTGATCCATAGGCAATCACGGCCCTTTCCTGCATCATAACACACCTGAGTCCGGTCCTTGATGTATCACAGTAGACTATGTATCCAAATCCCTCCTCAAGCAACCTCAAGATATGTGCGTTGTTCAACCTCTGCCTCAGCTCCTGGAAGCTCTGCTGACATCTGTCTGACCACACAAAGGGTTTCCCCTTCTTCGTCAACGCTGAGAGTGGGGCTGCAACTCTGGAGAAGTCCGGCACAAATCTCTGATAGTATCCGGCTAGGCCCAAGAAACTCCGCACCTCTGTCACGCTCTTGGGTGGCTCCCAAGCTAGCACTGCCTCGATCTTCACGGGATCCACTGCAACTCCCGCCTCAGAAATGGCGTGCCCCAAGAAGTGGACCTCACGTAACCAGAACTGACACTTTGAGAGCTTTCCATAAAGCTGGTGCTCTCGGAGTGTGTCTAGCACAACACGCAGGTGGTAGGCGTGCTCCTCCTCCGTCGTCGAGTACACCAAAATGTCGTCGATGAAGACCACGACAAATCGATCGAGGTATGGCTGGAAGATCCTGTTCATGAGGCTCATGAACACTGCTGGAGCGTTGGTCACACCGAAAGGCATAACCAAGAACTCATAGTGGCCATACCGACACCTGAAGGCCGTCTTCTGCACATCCTCGTCTCGAACTCTGAGCTGATGATAGCCTGACCTGAGGTCTATCTTCGAGAACCACCGTGCTCCCTTGAGCTGGTCGAAGAGATCATCAATCCTGGGTAGCGGATACTTGTTCCTCACTGTCACCTGATTCAGGCGACGATAATCGACACACAGTCGCAAGCTCCCGTCCGCCTTCTTGGCACCGCTCGGAGGGTGGCCGGGACGAACTCTGAGCGGAAGAGGCTCTCGAAGTCCATCCAGATGAGGGTGGCCTCATCGTGTACCTGGAGCATCAGGCTTCACCAGCGTCCGGATGCTGCGTGCAGTAGGCTCGCCGCGAGGATCACCATGAGGTCTGCTGGCGTCCTCACTAGCCTGAAAACTCGGACGACCACCTCCAGCCAGTCCTCGGCTGCCTGGGGGTCCGACTCCCCACGGAACCTGGGTGGTCGCTGGCGTTGGAACTCGTGCAGAGCTCCAAGGCGTCGTGCGTCATCAGCTTCCAGTGTTGGATGCATCAGGGGCTCAGCGGGTAAAGGTATCGCCGGTGCCTCTGCTGTCAACGGGCCCTGTACCGAGGCCTCGTCGCTCGGTGGGTTGTTGTCGCGCCCTACTCTAGGAACCCTAGCTGGATGCTATCGTCGTGCCATCCTGAAAAGGAAACAAGTATGCCACGGTCAGAACAATATACCTGGTGAGCTGACACAAGTAATCACAAAGAAAACTTGAAACACACATGCAATCAATGTTTTCGTGCATTAAGTCAGAAATCAGAAGTCAGGGTCCTGGTGTATGGATACGTCGGCCGCCGCACCAACACTGGACTCCCTGGACTGATAACCACACTCAATACGCTAAACACTATTGCTTCACATAGAAGAAAGATCAGAGTCTGCGGTAGAACCGACCGCCTCTGATACCAATTTGTCACGACCCATCCTCGGGGTCCGTGCTGTGACTACCCCAATCCCGCCTTCCATAGGCCAGGGGCTGGCGACTAGCACCAAGGCGTAAACCCCAACAAAAAGGGAAGGAGTTTCCTTTGAAAAATAAACAAGCACCACAGAGTAAGCAAGCGGAAAAGTAAACACTAAGTAAAAACTGTACAAGCTGTGCTGAAAGAAAAAGGGGCCAGATATACAAGCCCAACTGTAAAGTACAACTGAAAGGAAAAAAAACAACAACTGAAAGGAAAAACTGAAACGTCGAGCCGTCCTCCGGAAGACCCACCTGAAGGGTAGGTACAGATAGCCTCCACTGCTCCTCAGGTCCACTTAACCGCTCCGAGTACGTCCTGCCCAGTGGTCCACCTCCAGGTACTGTCCTGCTCCGCACACCTCCTCCACGATCAGCGCTGTCCGTCGTCTACATCCAACACCACGAAGTGCGGGCATAGCCCGTGCAGGGGTGAGTATAAGCTACTCAGTAGGGACCACGAGACCCCCGAAGGTCTCCCGAAATCCACAAAGGATAAATCACGAAGAAGAGATAAAATCATGAAGTAACATCTGACACGACTTAGGTATATGCCCATACATATACCTAAGTCTTCAATTCCCGTTCGGCTCCAACGTCCGAGCCCAAGCACAACCCAGTCCACACAGGGAAGCAAAACGTATACCCACACAGGATAGAACAACACAATCCACAAAGGAGAGTAAACAGTAAATCCACACAGGATAGATCAACACAATCCACAAAGGAGAGTAACACAAGATTCATCTCACACAGTTATACTTCTTCGAATGACGATAAAGATGATCATTGAATCATCTAAGTCGTCGGACCCACGAAGGATCGATAGGTACTAACCTTGCAGTGACCCACACAGGATCGGGCCCACGTAGGACCTGTAGGAGTTGGCTCACACAGAACCGCTGAGAGATGACCCACACAGGATCGGACCAACACAGGACCGGGCCCACGCAGGACCTGTAGGCGCTGGCTCACACAGAACCGCTGAGCGCTGACCCACGCAGGATTGGACCCACACAGGATCGGGCCCACACAGGACCGGTAGCACTGATCCACGTAGGATCGCTGAGTGCAATAGTCGTCGCAGTCCGCTGAGGATCTCTGCACAGTCGTCGCCGCAGTCCACTGAGGATCTCTGCACGGTCATCGTCGGAGTCCACGGAGGATCTCTGCACAGTCGTCGCCGCAGTCCACTGAGGATCTCTGCACGGTCGTCACTGTCGAAGTAGCAGTCGCAGCCAGCCTAGGGTTCCCGCACACAGCAAGCTCGTTCGGGAGGGTCCGCTCCACGAGCCGAGAGGATGATACATCAACTGACACAAAGTCCGAAATGGATGTATCCAGAAGTTCCATATCGTCAACAGGAACTCAACGTCGCAGACGGCGCGTCAATCGGACGCCCGGTCTGAGAGATATTGGCATTTTCGTCTTAGGGGCCCGGTTGGTTTTTAAGGAAAAACCAACCCGACCGCACTCCACCTGTGTCCAAACCTCGGGCGGAGTATTCCAAAAGATCCGTCTCACTTAGAGGAACTCAACAAAGCTGACGGCACGTCAATCGGACGTCCGTAGCTCAAGATATTAGCGTTTCCGCTCTCGGGGGCCCGGTTGGTCTCGTGTACGAACCAACCCGGCCGAACTCAAAGTATTCCGAAACCTTGAGTGTGATATACCGAAATGACTGTCTCGATCCAAGGATAGCGTTGCCGCTGACGGAGAGTCGTTTGGAGGCACGAAGCTCAAGATACGGGCGTTTGAACAAAAACGTCTGAAGATGGGGGGTACGAGCCCGGGCCGACCCGGCCCGACCCCCCCTGGGTCGGCCCGAACCGGGTAGACCCGACCCGGTTCCGACCCGGTTGGCCCGGCCTGGCCCGGCCGGGGCCGGCTCGGCTTGGCCGAGCGGCTGGCGCCGCGGGCTTTGACCCGCGGCCTGAGGGAAACCGCGGCCCGCGTGCGGGCCGCGTTGGTGAACCGCGGACGCGGCTGAGCCGCGTCCCGCCTAGGCGAACCGGACACGCGCGGCCGCGGGTCCGTTGGCCGCCGCCGCCACGGAGGGCTCATCCGGCGGCGCGCCTGGGGCGCTGCCGCCTCCGGCTGCCGGCGCCAGCGCGCCGGCGACCCGTGCCGCCGGCAACTTCCGTGGGCTGCCGGCGTCGCTCTGGTGGCCCGTTTTCCTTCCCGTCTGCACCGTTGCTCCTCCCGGGATCCGTTCTTTACTTCGGGATCGTCAAACGTCCGCTGCAGCACATTCCATCTTCGACCGTCAAATTCGCACAAAACGAAGAACGGCGGAGGGTCGTCGGGCCGTGTTCGTTTGGCCCGCACCCTCTGCGTTAGAAATAAACAACTGGGAGAAATTGTTCAACACATGAACCGACAATTTTAATTAAAATAAAATTGTTCATTTGAAACCGGCTTTTTAATTTTCAAAGAACGTTCACAGGAAAATTAAAAAGGGTAATTTTCCAAAATAAATCCCTACCTCGTCGATCGTCGTGCGCGGGCGTTCTTTGCGGAAGAGATCGTCGCGGAAGAGAGGGATCGTCGCGTCGTCGCGGGGAGGTGTCGCGTCGTCGCGGAAACCGGCGTTGAGTCGGTGAACTCAACGAACCAAGAACAACAGATTTAAATTATAATTAATTAAATCTGTGTTTAAAACCAAAAGAAAAGAACCTTGAGCGGAAATCCAAAATCACTCACCTCAAATGGTCGGTCATCGGAGATCGGAGATCGGAGATCGGAAGAACATCTCGGATGAAGGCGTCGTCGATTTCTAGATTCGGCGTTCTTCGCGTTCTTCGCGTTCTTCATGTTCTTCGCGAGGGAGAAGAAGAACAAGGATCCTCTCAAATCTTCTCAAAAGATTTTGGGTTGGTCTTATTTTATTAATATGCCAACACACGAAAACAGGTTAAGAAACGATTGATCAATTCGTTGAATTAATTCAACGAAAGAAACGACCCATTTAATTCACGAAAGAAACAACCCATTTAATTCACGAAATAAACTGCCCAATTAAATGGTCTGTTAAGAATTTAGAAAACGCGTCGGTTGACTTTCATTAAGACGGGTTTTCACGGGTGCGTTTCTTAGCGGAAAGAAACGGCGGGGCTCGTGCGGGCCCCACCTCACAAATATCCTACCAAGGGGGGTAGGATATTTCTGGATAGCATCCTATCCAGTTCAACTCAGTTCAAGCCGCCTTTATATGGATTCAAGTGGCTTCCAAGTGGCTTAAGTGAAATAAAATAAAGTTGTCGCAAAATTATTTTATTTCTTAACTTATGCCCAAAAATTAAAAACCACACCCGAGCAAACGCAACTCCGGAAAAGGCATTTCTAAGCGAATACCGACGCTGCGATTTCATCGGTGCCCTCAGAATTCGATTCTGGGCACCGGTTCAAAAGTTAGAAAAACCCGCTCGTCCGTTCACTGAACGTACTCGAGCCAAACTTCGGAAAATGATTCCGGGCACACCGGGCCTTGGAATCAGGTGCCGTCAGAAACTGCGCTCTTGTAAAATTCCAAAGAAAATTTAGAAAAAAAAATTCCTTGAAATTTACGGGTCTTTACAATAATCCCACCAAATTTTGAACTTTGAGGACCGAATAGGTGTGGTTAGAACCTCCCTTTCCTATATAATTCAATTATAGGTGTTTAAAACTCCCTCTAATTTAACTAATACTAAAAACAGATTCACATAACCAGATCTTACCAGAATATACCTTTTATCAATGTAGGTAGACACTTTACTGACGGTTATGGGTAACCACTTCTAAAGTGCTTAGAGGGGGACAAAACCCCTTTAAAATAAAAAAATAACCTATTTTATTCACCTTTTTAATTGAGTAAATGACCAATCATTGATAGTGATAAAGGACATGATAATAATAAATATAGTCATATGTGATCTTCTCTTAATAGTTGGCTCAATATTAATAGTATCTAGAACCAAAAGATCCCCTTTTCACACCAAACTCAAACACTTATCAACTATAACCCCAAAATATTCCTTGTGATACCATACTAAATATGTATCACCAATATCCTTTAAATACCCCCTGTTGATGAATCCATCATGTACAAATTTATAAGGATTAAGTGGCTAGTGTCTATACCATACAAAAGAATAATCCCTCAGGTGTCCAGTTATCATCATGGGCTCACTCACATGGATCCAGTGGCTAATTTATATCCTATTAATATTAAATATCCATGGGGTGGACGTCATAAATCCCATCTAAATACACAGCTCATCCAAAATATGGTCATAGGTAAGAGCACTCGTGATATCCATCCTACTGAATAAAAAATCTTAATATGAAGTTGATTGGAGTTTTAGAGCATCTGGTACTAGAAGAAAAAATTATAATAGCAGGCTCTAAATTCCTATATTATAGGATAAGGAAAAATATATAATGTTTGCTTGGAAAAACATGTTCATCATTTTAATCACAGTTCAGTCAAACTACCCAACCCCGAGGGACACCATAAATAACAAGAATCTTGTCATGAACCAACCTAGGCCAACCCTTAACCGGCCACCCATGTTGATTTGAGATGAGGCCCAAAGCGTGTTCCCAGTATCCATGAGCTGAAAACTAGTGTCAAACTAAAACAGAGGGATAAAAGACCAATTTACCACAAAATAGAAAAATAATCTAAACACAAAAAAAGATAAATAAAGTGTCACAAATAATATAGAAATATTTAAACTGAACATATTTTACAGAATCTAAAAATGTAAAAAGCTTCAAAAACCAAAATAAATTGAACCTCACGACCACAAAGTCTCCATGTGACCCCAAGGGTCACTCTCCAATACCAAGAACAAACATCACCAATGGTGATTGAAACCAATAATAAACCTACAACACAAGATAACAAGAAGAAATAATGATTGGTTAGAGTATCAAAATGCAGTAGGTGTTCCTGAACTATCTATTCCCAATGCACATGATTTAAAAAAAAGATACATCAACATCAAGTATGATATAATATATATAAAAATAATCATTTCACACATTTTCACTTTTAAAAAATATGATTCATTTCCCCTTTTCATTAAAAATCATGTTCTTTTCAATTTTGGAAACATTAACAATTTCAAGTGGAAAGGGATGTTAATATTTCGAAATAGGTACAAGAGACTATAAAAAAGTTTCACATCAAATGATTTTTCAAAAACCTTGTAAAAACCCATCACATTCCGAATAAACACACCACACATGAGAGAACAATAATAATCATATAATATGGGGAATGTAATTGAGAACACAAGAGTAACCATGAAATAAGAATCTCAATCATCAATATAAGAAAAAAAAGCGACAATAGACCTGGAAAAATCCTAAGAGATCATGAATAATCAAGAACATACTAATACATGTTGACCCATCCCAGAAATAATTTCTCAATTGGTGAAATCAATAACATACACACACTCATCCATCCCTTACCTGGTACAGACCAAGGGGCCCAATCCCATAGCAATAAACCCAAAATATATCAATGTTTCATGGGATACTATCTAGTTCATATCCTAACTAGTGTTGTAATAATTATTAGAAAAATAAATTACTATGTCAGGTTCACGGGGTCAATAGTCTAGAATTGGGTGATCCAATCGATGTCAATCGAGCATTTAATCACACACACATTTATAAGAATTCAAAATAGTGGCATCAACTAAATCACCCCAAGGATCAATGTCTTTCCCTACAAACATGGATCATTAAAGAATCCACACCATGGATCTCAACTTTTGTACCGAGTAATTGATCACAATGATTCCATAGTGTGTAAAACCCAAAATTTTTTAAAATGAACTGAGTTAGAGAATTATCCCCAGATATTTTTCTCAAAAATCATTTTAAAAACTTTTACAAAAGTTCCAAATTAGCCATCAATCATTCATTAAGAAACCATAATTTTATCGAAAATGCACAAATTAAACATTTTTTTGAAAATAATTTATAAAAATACTCTTTTAAATAACTCACAACACATTTACATGGAAAATTTGTTTTTAACAAACATAAAAATGGTCCACAATCCAATGTGACATTCCAAATAACTTTCAATATAAAAATACAGATGTATTTCAAAACCAAAATAACATGGAAACCCTTTCATGAAACCCAATTCATTATTTCCCATGTCAAGAATTTATTAACAATGACAAAAAATGATTAATAAAACAAAAATAGTGTTACACTGTGGCCCTATTTTTCCAGAGTCGGTGCATTATTTTATTACAATGGCATGATCACAAGAAATTAAACCTCAACGGAATGATTGGTTTAGTAGCCCAAGAAAAATTAAATATAAACATATTTTTTACATTATATCATGAAATGAAAAACAACATAGTGTGTTCTTTGAAAAAAATTGTATCCATTAAAATATCCCTGTAGGTAATTCATAGTATACTTATTCACATACAATGGAAAAATGAAAAATAAGAAAGGGGTTATCTCAGATTCTTAGTAAGGATAAACAATATACAAGAAGCTATCATAAATAAGAATATCCTTTTAATTAATGATATAAAATTGAATTCTAGGACATTTAAACATAATATTAATCATAATATGGAATAAATAAATCAAATAATTATACTTAAACATTCACAGGGATATTCTACAAGTTTAATAATCCCATGTAATATCAATAACTGATCTCATAATGAGGGATTTCATAATGACAGAAATCATAAATATACTTTCAATGCCTCATTCCAAGAGTATACATAAATGGGTAAATAACCAAACTAGTATGTCTCATGAGAACTACTGATTCATAGAGGGGATATAGAGGTTCACGCATTTTATTTACTATGTACAACTCATTCCACATGTGAAAATGCTGAATTATATCAAAAAAAATATATTAAAAACTTCATATGAAATATTAATTATTTAACCATTAACCAGGAATGAAATGAAAATAGTACATTAACAGACAAACATATCATAAAAGCCTCAAAAAATATGGTTGATTGAATCATAAAAAAATTAGTTAATCATAGCATTAAACAAAGAAAGTTGACATTGTTGAAAATAATCTAACAATATCATTAAAATCCTTGAAATGAAATATTTGTATTTTTAATTCGAAATCAATTAAAAGACACATAGTTATAAAATTAAACATTTATTTGGAAAATAACCATATAATATTATAAGGTAATATTCAAATTAATAAGGATTTATAATAGTGTAAAATATTCACTCATTCTGAATAAGTTAACAAAGATATTCATTCTTTAATTTGTAGAAAAGGCCCTAAAATACCTCGTTTGGAAAATGAATGAAAAATTATTTTTTGTAAAATTGAATATGGGTAAGATTATATTTAAAAAAAAATTTAAAACAATGGTAATAATTTTTTGAAATACATTTTTTTTAAACATGGACATAGATGATACATAGGTAAGGGAAAATACAAATGTATAAACAATCTCAGATAATAATGAGATTGTAAAATTTACTATAACCAAGTACTTTACATTATTAGATTTTTTATTAACCTATTTATTAATAGTTAAATCTTTTTATTGTATTATTCTAGGACCATATCCATATACATGATATCATATATTATCCTCTTATATAATTTTTTTAATAATATTTCAGTATTACCATTTCTTCGGGTGTTAACTACTTCCTTTTACAATTCATATTTTGTAATTTAGTAATTGTTTTTGGTATAAAATGTATTTTATTCATATCCAAGTTGATATTTATATAATAATAATTATTTTTATTTATCATATAAATTTTATAATAATTCTTGAATGGTTAACATGGAAAAATAAACTCACTATGTTGTGGAGATGGTAGGTCGTACGTATGCATGAGCGACGATGTCATTCATATGATGGTTAAATGGAATGTAATTGGACATTATATTAATTATAAAAAATAATAATTAGGCTATATTCATTATTTATATCCATTATACACATCATTATACCCATACATGTAATGAAGTGTAGAAAAACAAATTATACAATGGCATGGAGACAATTAGTCGTACGAAAACACACATGGTGATATTGTCATTCATAGGATGTATAAAAAGAAGAGTATGGTTTTCTCAAAATTATATTGAAATAAAATAATGTATATTATAATTTATTGATTACTTTAGTAAAGAAAAAATAATTTAATTGGAATTATATGAAGAAAATAAATAAAATTTAATTGGTTAAACAATTAACTCTTCTTCGATTGTCTCCTTTTGATTTACACAAAATAACTCTTTAAGTATGATTTTATCCATTGTATAACCTCTAGGATATATTTATGGATGTTTAGAGGATAATATGGTGGGTTTTATCCATGACAAAGGGATTTAGAGGTGTGAATAAAATATATGGAGATGATATCATTTATAAGAGAGGGGAGGGGCACTTTTTGGAAACCTGATAACTATTAAATTATTATAAATTAAATTTGGGTTTCAAATAGCAAAAAAGTGAGATATTTCACAGATAATTTGGGGATGGTTAGAACTGATCTCATACTTTGAATTTTATACATTTTTTTATCACAAAATTTACCTTATCATTTGGATTTAACCCATAGATAAATACTTTAACTCTTACCATGTTTATTTGTCTTTTTTATAATATAGGGTTAATATAGTTACTATATGTAGAGACCCGAAGATTGACGTACATGGAAATTACATTACTTTTGCGGAAAAATTAGTACATTACAAAAACACACACACAAGGATCGTAATAGTTTATTGCCTTTGGAAACTCGGAATATAATCTTCTAATCGTGGTGAATAATCTTCAACATCTCCCATATAGATCTTCCTTTTTTTACCTAAAACCTTTATTTATATCCTGGGTAAAAGAAAACATAAAAGGGTGAGCTCAAATGCTCAGTAAGGGTAAACAAAAGAAATATCAATCACATCATATTCATAAGAACATAACCTTTCAGAAATCTTAACCTGCTAAAGAGAGCATAATTTCATAACATGGGATATATCATAGTAGTGAAATGAAATCCCAATAATCATAACTTAAAACATGAAACTTTGTGGAATACACACATAATCATATAGAATCATTTCTTATTAGTCAAGACTCATTTCCAAGACTATCTTAGTGGACAACGTCCATTTCGGAACCGAGTCACCCTCGTTTCAGTCCTGTTTCACTGAACCGGAATAACCTACCGTTCTAGCCATGTCTATCTCATGAGATATAAAATCCTTACCAAATGCATTGGAGGGAGATATAGGTCCCACCCATCTCATAATGATATCATTCTTATGTATTCCACAAAATCATAAATCATACATCATTGCATAACCCATGTAATAAAAATGGGATTCTTAAGCATCATGTCATCCAAAAACAATTCATAAAAGATAAAGAAATTCATAAAAATAATTCCATCAAAACATAATCAAATCAATGTAATAATAGGGATAGAAATAGAAACCTATATTATCTTATATGGAAAATAATTTTGATAAAACACTTGAACTCCATTCTTGAGGAAAATATCCTTTCAAAAACATTTTTATTTTCTTAACATGTCAAACAATTTTAAACTAAAAGAAGTTGATTAAAAGTAAACTTGAAAACTTGTAAAGGAAGCTTCTTATAAATAAGGTTTTAAAAATCCATTCATTCCGTATAAGTTAAAAAAAACATTATTCTCGTACTTTTGTCGGAAAAGTCAAAAAGTACCTCGTACTAAAAACAACAAAAGATTCCTTTCATATCATTTACTAAAAACTCACAAAAGGGTAAAATTGGATATAAACTATTGTATAAGGATATAAATCTTACATATTGAGGAAACATGGATTTGGATGATAAAATACAGCCCAGTGAATACCATAGTATAAACAATCTCGGATAAAAAATGAGATTGTGATATTTTCCCTTACCTTTGGTCTGATTTGCTTCGTAAGTGTCCTAAACTACTGTATAATGATTTAAATAATGTCATTGACTTATTAAAGAATCATATTCACTGTTATTATATCATATATGGTTCACTTATGACTTTATATTATCCATTCTTTTGTAAATTCATGTTAAAGTAGTGTTTTGGGTAAAATCGTCTCATTTGTTGTTTCTGTTTTAACTTGTAATTATTCATATGATTACTTAGATCATGATTACTTAATTCCAGAATATAAAACATGATTAATCTATAATATATATTCAGAATATACATATATATAATGGATCGACAAATGGAAAGAAATACACCATTCATGGAGACGGTAGGTCGTACGTACGCATGAACGCTGTTTTCGTTTCCTTATTGAATTGAGTGGAATTAAGTAGATGACATAAATATATATATACATAAATAATATATTATTATTATTTCATATATTTTATGAATACTTATTATATATACTTTATAATCATTCATGAATGGTTAACGTGGATAATGAATCTCATCTCATCGTGGAGACGGTGGTCTGTACGTACGCACGAGTGATGATATCGTTCTCATGATCGTTGAATTGTATTTTAGTGTATGTATACTATTTAAGAATCAATATCAATTTACAATAATCATATATAGTTATTATTTACACCATTATACCCATCCAAGTAAGGTGGTGGTGGAAAATATATTACACCAGGGCGTGGAGACGGTATTCCGTACGTACGCACGCGCGGTGATTTCATTTTCCATAGGATGGATAGATGGTGAAATCGGGTTTTTTCATACTTATAATAACATATAATTATATTAGTGATACTGATGTTATTTCTTCATAATGAAACAACTAATGAAGAAGAAGCGGAAGAAGAAATAAAGATGAACGAATCGGTAACGGAAATTACCACTTCTTTGAAGCGCCTCTTTGAGACCTCCCCTTAGGGCACTAAAATTGGTATTTGAGGAAGACAAAAAACTCTAGGATGTTTCTAGGGAAGTGGATAGGATAATTTTTCAGGGGTTGGCCGAGCTTGAGGTCTCAAAGTGTTGTGAGGAAGAGAGGGAGGGGGTGCCCTTTTATAAGGGAGGAGAGGGGCAGCATTGGAATAACTAAAAACATTTTTTTATTATAAAACCAAATTCGGTTTTAAATAGCTCCAAATTGATTTATTTAGAAGATAAGGTGGGTATGGGTCTAAATACTCTCATACAATAGAATTTAGACTAGTTTAGGTTCCTATTTTAACCTTATAATTTATATTTAACTTAAAGTTAGATAATTTTACTTTTACCGTGTCTTCTTGTTTTCTTACACTATAAGGTTAATAAACTTATTATATCAAACCAAACGAACCCCAAGTTGTTTATTATTAGTATATATAATTTTATATGAGTCATTTGGCAGAACCTTATATTTTTAGGAATAAAATAACAATTAATAATATAATATTTGTTTTAAAAACTATTTTATGTCAATTGTGACACTATTTAGTAATTGATTTTTGTGAAACTCATAAAAGATTGATTAGTTAGAAAAAAGTTAATTAAATCAATAATAACATGTCATATTAACATATAAAATTAGTTAAATTCATAAAAAGTCTTAAATTACATTTATTTGGGTATTTATAACATCAATTATTTCAATATTTCATTAATAAGACAATTTCTGCATCATCTTTGTGTCATAATAAATGATAATTATATAATCCCTAAAAATTATAAATAAATTCCTATGATGTATATAATTGTATTAGATTTCTGGAGACTATTCATTTTCAAGTTTCATGAAGTTTATCACTAAAGTAAAATTATTATACTTATAAGATTTAAGAAAGTGACATGTTGTCACATTCTTTGGTTTTAATAATAATTACCTTTTTTCCATGGAGAAAGGTCCATTAAATTAATCTAATCCTACCCTTAGGTTATATGGGTCGACTTTTAGTCATCCAATAGGATTTTTCCAAGTGTTAGCGTAATTTTATAATATTATATTTACCCTTAATTACTCGATTTACCTTTAACTATGGTAAATAAAATTTACCGTAGTTAGTATTCATAATTCCAAAAAATAAGAAGTATCCTATTAACATAATTTGGACCCACTGATTACAAATATGGAATCCATTTTTTCAAATTCAATACAAAAAAGTTGCAGAAATTAAATTAAAATTAATCCTGCTGTCGAAAGAAAACGAGTTTTTCTTTAAAACATTGCAAAAGATTGAATTGATTTATCCTACGAATTGAAGTTAGAATCAATGCTAATGACATACACTATATTAAATGGTAAAAATATTTTCTATTTATACTTTAAAACAATTCAATATTATACTTTAACCATATAAATTATTGCGATGAAAAAAGTTGTTTTTAATTAAAATATAGAGTTATTTTACTATTCATAAAAATATTAATGTTTCCAGAATAATATGAAACATTTATCCAAAGAAAATTTTTATTTTATGATTCCGAAGAAGAATTTTATTTTGTCAAATTATACTTATAAACATGTCAAAAACGAGATTTAAAGTGGGTGTGCCATCAAAAGGCGGCAAAAATACATTTTTTAAAAAATACTTATTTTATCCGAAAAATTTATTTCGTTCCTATACCATGTTTTAGAAAATGTGTAATATGGATAATAATGTTATAAGATTAAAAATTTTGTTAAAACTATTCATAACGGCTAGTTCATAATAATATTATAATAATATATCGTTGTTTAGTGAAACTGAGTATTGCGTACAACACACGCTATCGAGGAAGGTCGCGATTGCGTGTAATGCAAGGCAAGTCAGGGTTGCGTGTTGTGCAAAAATCCTTTGTTGTTTCGTATAAAATAATCCAACCATAATTCTTTTATAAATTGAATATATATATATACTCAATGTTGCGTAGAATAACTGTAATTAAAATTGTGTGTAACACGATCCAAGAATAGTGTTGCGTATACTGCAAGGTAATCTTGGTGTAGCATACAACACAAGACATTAATGAAATTAAAAGAATATTTTTCATAAAATATCGGGGTGTTACATTCTACCCCCCTTAAAATGAATTTCACCCTCGAAATTCAGCGGGGTTATAAATAGAAACCCACATCGTAAAAAGTAATATCAAAACCAATCTTTAGAAACAAAAGTATGAAAAGTAACGATTACCCAAATAAACTAATCACTGGGTTTCCACATAGGTGAAAATATGGATATAGAGGAGAAATCTAACCATCATGTTCTTATGGTGAGTGGTAGAGAACATGGCTATGGAAAAGCCAGCAATCACAAAGTCATGAATTTGTGACAATCTAAGGTACCATCTGATTCATCAGATATAAGAGCAATATGACAACATTTTTGGTTTTAATGATAATTTCCCTAAAGTTGATGAAATTTGAATTAGAAGAAATACTTTCGTGATTTTTGTATAGTCTCACCATTGGTCGTTCTTTGGATAATTTCTACTTCATCTCTTAAGTAAATGAAGTCAAATTTTTCATTCGTGATGTGTTAGAAGATCATGTGATAGAATGATGGGTCATTCCATCTGTCTCAAACAAAAGGTTAGAAAAGTTATCAAAAAATACATAAGTCCATCTATAGTGAGATTAATCATATATGATTCCTAAAATGGACTTATAATTCATATATCATACTGATTAATATAATAAAACTAGTTTCTACTAAACAGGGACTTCATGTAGGCCAGTGGTAGCTGATAAAGGCCAGTCACACTTTGGTTGTGGGTTCAATTCCCACAGCCTTGTCCGACACGATGGGCTGTCGCCCGTCCTGCAGGTTGTCCTTTTTCTAAAGCTATATTACTATAACATCCCATCAAAAATATCAAAAAAGTTTTATCCTTAAACAATACTAACTTATGTCCAACATAATCCATCCCAATCATTAGGCTTATCCATAATACTGTAGTCCACTCTCATAATATAGTGAAAAAGATTAACAGAGATTTAATACCATCATTGATCCCCATATATCATAAGATATGTCTTGTTGGTCACATTCCAAACATTCGAAGGCCTTAATCATGTATTCTCTTGAAAAATGAATACCCATTGAACCATAGTGAAAACATGAATGCAGTGAAAAGTTAACAATTTCCACATACCAAAATCCTCAAAATTCTATATACTCAAACCATGATATCACTTAGTCCTTATATCAATCATGAGATCATGAATACTATCAAACATATAAGATTAACTTTATCCCTTCATTATGTGCATATCATCTGCTTTCCAAAAATATTTCAATCACATTTCATGGTTACTGATGCCATAAAATTATTGAAAACCACAATAGACCAAAACATAAATATTAAAATATTCCCCGATACTATATACAACATTATTCTGGAATCCCATTACATAAACACTTAATCATTCCACCACATCGTTTTCATATTCAACATCGCCAATGGTGATCGCATGTGACTTCCCTTTGTCCTTTTCCTTAAGTGGTTGCTCATGTCGATCATCACTAACCCTTGGATTAGGGCATTTATTAGAATAATGCCCCATTTCCTTGCACTTGAATCATTGAAGTGTAGTAGGTTCATTCTGTGTATCCCTTCCTTTTTTTGCATCATTAGACATCTTCTTCCCATCATTGCGGCATTCAAATGCCCGATGACCTTCCTTTCCACATTTGAAACATTTACCTGTCCCTTTAAGACAATATCCAACATGCTTCTTTCCACACTTTGAGCATAAGGATACATTCATCTTCTTTTCACCATTATTCTGATATTTCTCCTTGAACTCCATTTTTTTTTCTTGTCAAAACTATGAGATGGATAAGTAACACCAAATTTTATTTCTACCTTGATAGCACAACGCACAATTTCTTCATAGCTATTGAAGTCTCTTATAGCTAATGCCCTTCGATGATTTGGTTTTATGCCACTGAAAAATCGATCAACTTTACATTCAGGTTGGATGATAAATCCAGATGCATACCTTGCAAGCCTTGTAAAATTCGCTTCGTATATACCAACAGATTCATCATCTTTTTGCTTTAGTTCAAGAAACTCCTTATCCATCTTTGTTCGAAGAATACGAGGGAAGTACTTATTGCAAAATAATTTCTTGAACTCGTCCCATTCCATGGACTCAATTTCATCTCTTTGCCTCATATTCTTGATAAAATTCCACCATTGATCAGCTTCACCATCCAAAAAATATACTACTAAGATGACTTTAACATGTTCAGAACATTGAAGAACTGAAAATATCTTTTCAGAGGTAATGATCCATTGTTCAGCAACAAGTGGATCAGAATACCCACTGAAAGAAGGTGGATGTTGCCTCATGAAGGACTCTAGAATATTGTTCCCTTCTTTACTCATTTGGAAGTCCAGAATGATTCATATCTTGTGTAAGTATAGCAATAAGATTTTTCCCTCCATCTACCATAACATTTGTTTGTTCAGGAGGACAATCATTGCATTTCCATTACATTGATCAAAACGGTTCCTTCAGGTTCCATCCATCGTCTAAAACCCAAAAAGAATAGTGTGAGAGGCAAAAATCATGCTAAGGAAAACAATATAATAAAGGGGGAGTACCTTCAATATCTAACATCTTGGGTTACCGTAATTCTAGTACTATAACCTATGCTTATACATAACCTTAGGGACATCCCTAGACATAGCTTAGAAATATCGCTAGGGATCTCACTAAAGTTGTCGCATCCCAGTTTCCAAAGGTTGACTAAACCTTTCCTCTGATACCAACTGTAGAGACCCGAAGCTTGACGTACATGGACATCACATTACTTTTTCAGAATTCTTAGTACATAACAAAAACACACACACAAGGATCGTAATAGTTTATTGCCTTTGGAAACTCGGAATATAATCTTCTAATCATGGTGAAAGATCTTCAACATCTCCCATAAAGATCTTCCTTTTTTTTACCTAAAACCTTTCTTTATAACCTGGGGAAAAGAAAACATAAAAGGGTGAGCTCAAATGCTCAGTAAGGGTAAACAAAAGAAATATCAATCACATCATATTCATAAGAACATAAGCTTTTGGAAATCTTAACCTGCAAAAGAGAGCATAATTTCATAACATGGGATAAATCGTAGTAGTGAAATGAAATACCAATAATCATAACTTAAAACATGAAACTTTTTGGTATACACACATAATCATAGAGAATTATTTCTTATTAGTCAAGACTCATTTCCAAGACTATCTTAGTGGACAAAGTCCATTTCTGAACCGAGTCACCCTCGTTTCAGTCCTGTTTCACTGAACCGGTATAACCTACCATTCCAACCATGTCTATCTCATGAGATATAAAATCTTTACCCAATTCATTGGAGGGAGATATAGGTCCCACCCATCTCATAATGATACCATTATTATGTGTGCCACAAAATCATAAATCATACATCATTGCATAACCCATGTAATAAAAATGGGATTCTTAAATATCATGTCATCATAAAACAATTCATATAAGATAATGAAATTCATAAAAATAATTACATCAAAACATAATCAAATCAATGTAATAATAGGGATAGAAATAGAACCCTATATTATCTTAGACGGAAAATAATTTTGATAAAACACTTGAACTCCATTCTTGAGGAAAATATCCTTTCAAAAACATTTTTCTATTCTTAACATGTCAAACAATTTTAAACTAAAAGAAGTTGATTAAAAATAAACTTGAAAACTTGTAAACGAAGCTTCTTATAAATAAGGTTTTAAAAATACATTCATTCCAGATAAGTTAAAAAAACATTCTTCTCGTACTTTTGTCGGAAAAGTCAAAAAGTTCCTCGTACGAAAACAACAAAAGATTCCTTTCATATCTTTTACTAAAAACTCACAAAAGGGTAAAATTGGATTTAAACTCTTGTAGAAGGATATAAATATTACATATTGAGGAAACATGGATTTGGATGATAAAATACAGCCCAGTAAATACCAAAGTATAAACAATCTCGGATAAAAAATGAGATTATGATATTTTCCCTTACCTTAGGTCCGATTTTCTTCTTAAGTGTCCTAACCTACTGTATAATGATTTAAATAATGTCATTAACTTATTACAGAATCATATTCACTGTAATTATATCATATATGGTTCACTTATGACTTTATATTACCCATTCTTTTGTAAATTCATGTTAAAGTAGCGTTTTTGGTAAAATCGTCTCATTTGTCGTTCGGGTTTTAACTTGTAATTATTCATATGATTACTTAGATCATGATTAATTAATTCCAGAATATAAAACATGATTAATATATAATATATATTCAGAATATACATATATATAATGGATCGATAAATGGAAAGAAATACACCGTTCATGGAGACAAAAGGCCGTACGTACGCATGAACGCTGTTTTCGTTTCCTTATTGAATTGAGTGGAATTAAGTAGATGACATAAATATATATATAAATAAATCCTATAGTATTATTATGTCATATATTTCATGACTACTTATTATATATACATTATAATCATTCATGAATGGTTAACGTGGAGAATGAATCTAATCGCATCGTGGAGACGGTAGTCAGTACGTACGCATGAGTGATGATATCGTTCTCATGATCGTTGAATTGTATTTTAGTGTATTTATACTATTTAAGAATCAATATCACTTTACAATAATCATATATAGTTATTATTTACACCATTATACCCATCCAACTAAGGTGGTGGTGGAAAATAGATTACACCACGACGTGTAGATGGTATTCCGTACGTACGCACTCGCGGTGATTTCATTTTCCGTAGGATGGATAGATGGTGAAACAGGGTTGTTTCATACTTATAATAACATATCATTATATTAGTGATACTGATGTTATTACTTCATAATGAAACAACTAAATAAGAAGAAGCGGAAGAATAAATAAGGATGAAAGAATCGGTAACGGAAATTACATCTTCTTTGAAGCGCCTCTTTGAGACCTCCACTTAGGGCACTAAAATTGGACTTTGAGAAAGACCAGAAACTCTAGGATGTTTATAGGGAAGTGGAGATGATAATTTTTCAGGGTTTTGCCGAGATTTAAGGATCAAAGTGTTGTGAGGAAGAGAGGGAGGGGGTTCCCTTTTATAAGGGAGGAGAGGGGCAGCATTGGAATAACTAAAAATATTATTTTATTATAAAACCAAATTCGGTTTTAAATAGCTCCAAATTTATTTATTTAGAATCTAAGGTAGGTATGGGTATAAATACTCTCATCCAATATAATTTAGACAAGTTTAGGTTCCTATTTTAACCTTATCATTTATATTTAACTTAATGTTAGATAATTTTACTTTTACCGTGTCTTCTTGTTTTCTTACACTATAATGTTAATAAACTTATTATATCAAACCAAACGAACCCCAAGTTGTTTATTATTAATATATATAACCGTATCTAAGTCATTTTGCAGAACCTTATATTTTTAGGAATAACATAACAATTAATAATATAATATTTTCTTTAAAAACTATTTTATGTCAATTTTGACACTATTTAGTAATTGATTTTTGTGAAACTCATAAAAGATTTATTAGATAAACTAAAGTTAATTAAATCAATAATAACATGTCATATTAACATATAAAATTAGTTAAATTCATAAAAAGTCTTAAATTACATTTATTTGGGTATTTATAACATCAATTATTTCAATATTTCATTAATAAGACAATTTCTGCATCAACTTTGTGTCATCATAAATGATAATTATTTAATCCCTAAAAATTATAAATAAATTCCTATGATGTATATAATTGTATTAGATTTCTGGAGACTATTAAGTTTCTAAGTTTCATGAAGTTTATCACTAAATTAAAATTAATATACTTATAAGATTTAAGAATGTGATATGTTGTCACATTCTTTGGTTTTAATAATAACTAACTTTTTTTCATGGATAAAAGTCCATTAAATGAATCTAATCCTACCCTTATGTGATATTGGTCGACTTTTAGTCATCCAATAGGATTTTTCCAAGTGTTAGAGTAATTTTATAATATTATATTTACCCTTAATTACCCGATTTACCTTTAACTATTGTAAATAAAATTTACCGTAGTTACTATTCATAATTCCAAAAAATAAAAAGTATCCTATTAACATAATTTGGACCCACTGAATCCAAATATGGAATCCATTTTTTCAAATTCAATACACAAAAGTTTCAGAAATTAAATTAAAATTAATCCCACTGTCGAAAGAAAACAGGTTTTTCTTTAGAACATTGCAAAAGATTGAATTGATTTATCCTACGAATTCAAGTTAGAATCAAAGCTAATGACATAAATTATATTAAATGGTAAAAATATTTTCTATTTATACTTTAAAACAATTCAATATTATAATTTATCCATAAAAATTATTGCGATGAAAAAGTTGTTTTTAATTAAAATATTGCGTGTTTTTACTATTCATCAAAATATGAATGTTACCAGGATAATATGAAAAATTTATCCAAAGAAAGTTTTTATTTTATGATTCCAAAGAAGAATTTTATTTTGTCAAATTGAACATATAAACATGTCAAAATCTAGATTTAAATTGGGTGCGCCATCAAAAGGCGGCAAAACTACATTTTTTAAAAAATACTTATTTTACCTGAAAAATTTATTTTGTTCTTATACCATGTTTTAGAAAATGTGTAAGACGGATAATAATGTTATAAGATTCAAAATTTAGTTAATACTATTCACAACGGCTAGTTCATAATAATATTATAATAATATATCGTTGTTTAGTAAAACCGAGTATTGCGTACAACACACGCTATTGAGGAAGGTCGTGATTAGGTGTAATGCAAGCCAAGTCAGGGTTACATGTTGTGAAAAAATCCTTTGTTGTTTCGTATAAAATAATCCAACCATATTTCATTTATACATTGAATATATATATATACTCAATGTTGCGTAGAATAACTATTATCAAAATTGTGTGTAACACGATCCAAGAATAGTGTTGCGTATACTGCAAGGTAATCTTGGTGTAGCATACAACACAAGACATTAATGAAATTAAAAGAATATTTTTCATAATATCTCGGGGTGTTACATTCTACCCCCCTTAAAATGAATTTCACCCTCGAAATTTGTCGGGGTTATAAATAGAAACCCACATAGTAAAAAGGAATATCAAAACCAATATTTAGAAACAAAAGTATGAAACGTAATGGTTACCCAAATAAACTAATCACTGGGTTTCCACATAGGTGAAAATATGGATATGGAGGATAAATCTAACCATCATGTTCTGATGGTGAGTGGTAGAGAACATGGCTATGGAAAAGCCAGCAATCACAAAGCCATAAATTTGTGACAATTTAAGGTACCATCTGATTCATCAGATATAAGAGCAATAGGACAACATTTTTGGTTTTCATGATCATTTCCCTAAATTTGATGAAATTGGAATTAGAAGAAATACTTTCGTGATTTTTGTATAGTCTCACCATTGGTCATTATTTGGATAATTTCCACTTCATCTCTTAAATAAATGAAGTCAAATTTTTCATTCGTGATGTGTTAGCAGATCATGTGATATAATGATGGGTCATTCCATCTGTCTCAAACAAAAGGTTAGAAAAGTTATCAAAAAATACATAAGTCCATCTATAGTGATATTAATCATATATGGTTCCTAAAATGGACTTATACTTCATATATCATACTGATTAATATAATAAAACTAGTTTCTACTAAACAGGGACTTCCTGTAGGCCAGTGGTAGGTGATAAAGGCCAGTCGCACTTTGGTTGTGGGTTCAATTCCCACAGCCTTGTCCGACGTGATGGGCTGTCGCCCGTCCTGCAGGTTGTCCTTTTTCTAAATCTATATTACTATAACGTCCCATCAACAATATCAAAAAAGTTTTATCCTTAAAAAATACTAACTTATGTCCAACATAATCCATTCAAATCATTAGGCTTATCCATAATACTATAGTCCACTCTCATAATATAGTGAAAACAATTAACAGAGATTTAATTTCATCATTGATCCCCATATATCATAAGATATGTCTTGTTGGTCACATTCCAAACATTCGAAGGCCTTAATCATGTATTCTCTTGAAAAATTAATACCCATTGAACCATAGTGAAAACATGAATGCAGTTAAAAGTTAACACTTTCCACATACCAAAATCCTCAAAATTCTATATACTCAAACCATGATATCACTTAGTCCTTATATCAATCATGAGATCCTGAATAATATAAAACATATAATATTCTCTATATCCCTTCATTATGTGCATATCATCTGCTTTCCAAAAATATTTCAATCACTTTTCATGGTTACCGATGCCATAAAATTATTGAAAACCACAATAGACCAAAACATAAATATTCCAATATTCCATGATACTATATACAACATTATTCTGGAATCCCATTACATAAAAACTTAATCATTCCACAACATTGTTGTCATATTCAACATCTCCAATGGTGATCGCATGTGACTTCCCTTTGTCCTTTGCCTTAAGTGGATGCTCACGTCGATCATCACTAAACCTTGGATTAGGGCATTTATTATCATAATGGCCCATTTCGTTGCACTTGAATCATTGAATTGTAGTAGGTTCATGCTGTGTATCCCTTCCTTTGTTTGCATAATTAGACATCTTCTTCCCATCATTGCGGCATTCAAATGCCCGATGACCTTCCTTTCCGCATTTGAAACATTTACCTGTCCCTTTAAGACAATCTCCACCATGCTTCTTTCCACACTTTGTGCATAAGGAAACATTCATATTCTTTTCACCATTATTCTGAGATTTATCCTTGAACTCCATTTTTTGTTTCTTGTCAAAACTATGAGATGGATAAGTAACACCAACTTTCATTTCTACCTTGATAGAACAACACACAATTTCTTCATAGCTATTGTAGTCTCTTATAGCTAATGCCCTTCGAAGATTTGGTTTTAAGCCACTGAAGAATCGATCAACTTTTCATTCAGGTTGGATGATAAATCTAGATGCATACCTTGCAAGCCTTGTAAAATTCGCTTTGTATATATCAACAGATTCATCATCCTTTTGCTTTAGTTCAAGAAACTCCTTCTCCATCTTTGTTCGAAGAATACCAGGGAAGTACTTATTGAAAAATAATTTCTTGAACTCATCTCATTCCATGGACTCAATTTCATCTCTTTGCCTCATATTCTTGATAAGATTCCACCATTGATCAGCTTCACCTTCCAAACAATATACTACTAAGATGACTTTATCATGTTCAGAACATTGATGAACTGAAAATATCTTTTCAGTGGTAATGATCCATTGTTCAGCAATAAGTGGATCAGAAGACCCACTGAAAGAAGGTGGACGTTGCCTCATGAAGGACTCAATAGAATATTGTTCCCTTCTTTGCTCATTTGGAAGTACAGAATGATTCATAGTTTGTGTAAGTATAGCAATAAGAGTTTTCCCTCCATCTCCCATAACATTTGTTTGTTCAGGAGGACAATCATTGCATTTTACATTACATTGATCAAAATGGTTCCTTCGGGTTCCATCCATCATCTAAAACCCCAAAAGAATAGTGTGAGAGGCAAAAATCACGCTAAAGAAAACAATAAAATAAAGGGGGAGTACCTTCAATATCTAACATCTTGGGTTACCGTAATTCTAGTACTATAACCAATGCTTATACATAACCTTAGGGACATCTCTAGACATACCTTAGAAATATCTCTAGGAATCTCACTAAAGTTGTCGCATACTAGTTTCCAAAGGTGGACTAAACCTTTCCTCTGATACCAACTGTAGAGACCCGAAGCTTGACGTACATGGACATTACATTACTTTTGCAGAATACTGAGTACATAACAAAAACACACACACAAGGATCGTAATAGTTTAGTGTCTTAGGAAACTCGGAATATAATCTTCTAATCGTGGTGAAAGATCTTCAACATCTCCCATAAAGATCTTCCTTTTTTTACCTAAAACCTTTCTTAATATCTTGGGGAAACGAAAAAATAAAAGGGTGAGCTCAAATGCTCAGTAAGGGTAAACAAAAGAAATATCAATCACATCATATTCAGAAGAACATAATCTTTTGGAAATCTTAACCTGCAAAAGAGAGCATAATTTCATAACATGGGATAAATCATATTAGTGAAATGAAATCCCAATAATCATAACTTAAAACATGAAACTTTGTGGCATACACACATAATCATAGAGAATCATTTCTTATTAGTCAAGACTCATTTCCAAGACTATCTTAGTGGACAAAGTCCATTACTGAACCGAGTCACCCTCGTTTCAGTCCTGTTTCACTGAACCAGTATAACCTACCATTCCAGACATGTCTATCTCATGAGATATAAAATCTTTACCCAATGCATTGGAGGGAGATATATGTCCCACCCATCTCATAATGATACCATTCTTATGTGTGCCACAAAATCATAAATCATACATCATTGCATAACCCATGTAATAAAAATGGGATTCTTAAACCTCATGACATCATAAAACAATTCATATAAGATAAATAAATTCATGAAAATAATTCCATCCCAACATAATCAAATAAATTCAATGATAGGGATAGCAATATAACCCTATATTATCTTAGATGGAAAATAATTTTGATAAAACACTTGAACTCCATTCTTGAGGAAAATATCCTTTCAAAAACATTTTCTTTTCTTAACATGTCAAACAATTTTAAACTAAAAGAATTTGATTAAAAATAAACTTGAAAAATTGTAAAGTAAGCTTTTTAGAAATAATTTTTTAAAAATCCATTCATGCCGTATATGTTAAAAAAACATTCTTCTCGTACTTTTGTCAGAAAAGTCAAAATGTACCTCGTACGAAAAACAACAAAAGATTCCTTTCATATCTTTAACTAAAAACTCACCAAAGGGTAAAATTTGATATAAACTATTGTAGAAGGATATAAATATTACATATTGAGTAAAAGTGGATTTGGATGACAAAATACACCCCAGTAAATACCAAAGTATAAACAATCTCGGATAAAAAATGAGATTGTGATATTTTCCCTTACCTTAGGCCCGATTTTCTTCGTAAGTGTCCGAAGCTCCTGTATGACGATTTAAATAATGTCATTTACTTATTAAAGAATCATATTAACTGTTATTATATCATATATGGTTCACTTATGACTTTATATTACCCTTTCTTTTGTAAATTCATGTTAGAGTAGCATTTTGGGCAAAATCGTCTCATTTGTCGTTCGTGTTTTAACTTGTAATTATTCATATGATTACTTAGATCATGATTACTTAATTCCATAATATAAAACATGATTTATATATAATATATATTCAGAATATACATATATATAATGGATTGATAAATGGAATGAAATACACAGTTCATGGAGGCGGTAGGCCGTACGTACGCATGAACGCTGTTTTCATTTCCTTATTGAATTGAGTGGAATTAAGTAGATGAAATAAATATATATATACATAAATAAAGTAGTATTATTATTTCATATATTTCATTACTACTTATTATACATACTTTATAATCATTCATGAATGGTTAACTTTGAGAATGAATCTCATCGCGTCGTGGAGACGGTAGTCCGTACGTACGCACGAGCGATGATATCATTCTCATGATCATTTAATTGTATTTTAGTGTATGTATACTATTTGAGAATCAATATCACTTTAAAATAATCATATATAGTTATTATTTACACCATTATACCCATCCAAGTAAGGTGGTGGTGGAAAATAGATTACACCACAGCGTGGATACAATATTCTGTACGTACGCACGCGTGATGATTTCATTTTCCGTAGGATGGATAGATGGTTAAATAGGGTTGTTTAATAATTATAATAACATATCAGTATATTAGTGATACTGATGTTTTTACTTTATAATGATACAACTAAGGAATAAGAAGCGGAAGAAGAAATAAATATGAAAGAATCGGTAACGGAAATTACCTCTTCTTTGAAGCACCTCTTTGAGACCTCCTCTTAGGGCACTAAAATTGGTCTTTTAGGAAGACCAGAAACTCTAGGATGTTTCTAGGGAAGTGGAGAAGAGAATTTGTCAGGGGTTGGCCTAGCATTAAGGCTCAATGTGTTGTGAGGAAGAGAGGGAGGGGGTGCTCTTTTATAAGGGAGGAGAGGGGCACCTTTGGAATAACAAAAAATATTATTTTATTATAAAGCCAAATTCGGTTTTAAATAGCTCCATATTGATTTATTTAGAAGCTAAGGTGGGGATGGGTCGAAATAATCTCATCCAATATAATTAAGACAAGTTTATGTTCCTAGTTTAACCTTATCATTTATATTTAACTTAAAGTTAGATAATTTTACTTTTACCATGTCTTCTTGTTTTCTTACACTATAAGGTTAATAAACTTACTATATCAAAACAAAAGAACCCCAAGTTGTTTATTATTAATATATATAACCTTATCTAAGTCATTTGGAAGAACCTTATATTTTTTGGAATAAATTAACAATTAATAATATAATATTTGTTTTAAAAACTATTTTATGTCAATTTCGACACTATTTAGTAATTGATTTTTGTGAAACTCATAAAAGATTGATTAGTTAGAAAAACGTTAATTAACTCAATAATAAAATGTCATATTAACATATAAAATTAGTTAAATTCATAAAAAGTCTTAAATTACATTTATTTGTGTATTTATAACATCAATTATGTCAATATTTCATTAATAAGACAATTTCTGCATCATCTTTGTGTCATAATAAATGATAATAATTTAATACCTAAAAATGATAAATAAATTCCTATGATGTAGATAATTGTATTAGAATTATTTATACGATTCATGTTCGAAGTTTCATGAAGTGTATCACTAAATTAAAATAATTATACTTATAAGATTTAAGAAAGTGACATGTTGTCACATTCTTTGGTTTTAATAATAATTAACTTATTTTCATGGACAAAAGTCCATTAAATGAATATAATCATACCCTTAGGTGATATGGGTAGACGTTTAGTCATCCAATAGGATTTTTCCAAGTGTTATGGAAATTTTATAATATTATATTTACCCTTAATTACATGATTTACCTTTAATTATGGTAAATAAAATTTACCGTAGTTACTATTCAAAATTCCCTAAAATAAAAATTAGTCTATTAACATAATTTGGACTCACTGATTAAAAATATGGAATCAATTTTTTCAAATTCAATACACAAAAGTTGGATAAATTAAATTAATATTAACCCCGCTGTCGAAAGAAAACAGGTTTTTCTTTAAAACATTGCAAAAGATTGAATTGATTTATCCTACGAATTCAAGGTAGAATCCATGCTAATGACATACATTATATTAAATGGTAAAAATATTTTCTATTTATACTTTTAAACCATTCAATATTATAATTTAACCATATAAATTATTGCGATGAAAAAAGATGTTTTTAATTAAAATATAGCGTGTTTTTACTATTCATCAAAATATGAAAGTTACCAGAATAATATGAAAAATTTATCCAAAGTAAATTTTTATTTTATGATTCCAATGAAAAATTTTATTTTGTCAAATTGAACTTATAAACATGTCAAAAACTATATTTAATGTTGGTGCGCCACCAAAAGGCGGCAAAACTGCATTTTTTGAAAGATACTTATTTTACCCGAAAAATTTATTTTGTTCTTATACCATGTTTTAGAAAATGTATAAGAAGAATAAAATGTTATAAGATTCAAAATTTAGTTAATAGTATTCATAACGGCTAGTTCATAATAATATTATAATAATATATCGTTGTTTAGTAAAAGTGAGTATTGCGTACAACTCATGCTATCGAGGAAGGTCGTGATTGAGTGTAATGCAAGCCATGTCAGGGGTGTGTGTTGTGCAAAAATATTTTGTTGTTTTGTATAACAGAATCCAACCATATTTCATTTATACATTGAATATATATATATACTCAATGTTGTGTAGAATAACTATTATCAAAATTGTGTGTAACACGATCCAAGAATAGTGTTGCGTATATTGCAAGGTAATCTTGGTGTAGCATACAACACAGGACATTAATGAAATTAAAAGAATATTTTTCATAAAATCTCGAGGTGTTACACTATAAAATTCCAAACGAACACCAATTGGATAATTTATGACATATTTATCATTTTCATATTCATTTTACCTTACCTATGAATTTTATTATTGTTATAACATTTATTAAAATATTATTTATTTTATAGCATCATTTATGTCAATTTTGATAATATTCAATATTTTCAACTAAAAAAATATCAATACAACATGATAACTTCAAACAAATACATCCAATATATCACTAAAATTCCTATATTAACTATAATATTATTTTATATCACTAAATAAGTCAAATTATATTTATTTTAATATTTTTAATATCATTAATTGATTCTTCCTTTAATAATTCTATTTCTCAATCATTATTGTGTCACCATTTAATTTAATTATATATTTCCAAAAATTAAAAATAAATTAAAATTATGTAGATAAAAATCTTAATATTTTTATATACTATATATATTTTACCATATCACTTATATAACCTCATATTAAAAATGATATACTAATTAAAATTTGAATATGATAGTTTTCATTATTCATTAAATAAAATATATTAAATGTCCTAATATAACAGAAGTGGATTAGTAAGGATCATATTTTATACCTAAGGATTATTTTTTAAAAAATAAACTTATCCAAAGAAATAGGACAACTGTTAGGGTAATATAATTTTTTAATAATATTATTTTTACCATTAATTACCATATATATCTTCAATCGTGGTAAATAAAATCCAAAAATTATGATTCACCCAAAATTATTTTGATCTTATTAGACCAAAATTTCCATACCAGTTGTAATAATAAATGTCCATTTTTCAATATTCAATTCACAGAAGCAGTAAAATAATGTTTAATGCAAATCTCGTAGATGTGGCTAGAAGTAGAGTAAAAGAGAGGTTAAAATGTTCGATAAATTTTTTTATCTAATATTATTTTAAAAAAAAATTCCAATGAATTAAATTATACTATTATATATATTATTTATCTATTATGATTTTAAAATCACTTTAATGTAAAATAAGTTTTTAAATAAAAAGTCGATTTTTTAACAACAATGTATTTTTTCACTATTCATCAAAAATTGAAACTTTTCTGAAAAATACCAAAAATTTACCATAAGGTAATTTATATATTCCAAAATTAAAAATGAAGACTATTTTTAAAATTTTAATTTATAAAAATCATAATTTGGTTAATATAATTCATAATTTCTTTTTTAATGTATAGTTTGATAGTTCATGGTGCACTAGAACTCGGTGTGGCATGCAAAACAAGCTATTAAATTATTTTAAAAGAAGCATACCGTGGAAGCATGGGAGGTCACATTATTCTCTCATTCAAATAATTTTATCCTCTAAATTTCAAGAATATAACCTCATAAAATTATTTGGGTGGTTCTTGATAATACGTTCTTCAGGTTCACACATCACCTCTTCCATTTGTTACTTAGTTCAAAGAACTTTTACTAGACGAGGCATCTAGTTAATCAAAACTTGTTCTCTAGTATCAAGCATCATGATAGGATATTCACAAAAAGATATATCAGGTTCCAGTTCAATTTCATCATAGGTGGATACATGTGTTGGGTCTGGCATGTGTTTCCTTATCCTTGATATGTGGAACACATCATGAACTTTAGAGAGACTTAGAGACATTGACAAATGGTAATCTACAACTCCAATTCATTCCAAAATTTTGAAAGGTCCAATGTCCCTGAGACATAATTTACCCATCTTTCTGAATTGTATAATACCCATCCATGAAGATACCATCAAGAAAACTAGATCTCCAACTTGAAATTCCAAATCTTTCCTCCCGTTATCGACATAGCTCATTTTTCAACCTTGAGCTATTTTGATATATCTATGAATAATATTCACATTTTCCTCTATTTCCTCAACTTGTTTTTGGTCTATGTGTTTTCCTTCACCAACATCATATCAATAAAAAAAATGTATGACATCTCTTTGAATATAACACTTCATATGGTTACATATGAATAATATAATTTAATCTATTGTTGTAGGAAAATTCTAGAAGAGGTAAATACAAATCTTACTAACCCTGAAAGTCCAGTGAAAAATATCTCATCATATAATCTATTGTTTCAATAGTATTTTCTGATTGTCCATCAGTTTGAGGGTGGTCTGCAGTGCTTAAATGATGATCAATATCAAGGTCATTCTTAAGACATTTCTACAATATGGACCTAAACATAAGATCACTATAAAAAACAGTCAATAGGGGTACACAATGATATCTTATAACTTCATTAATGTAATGTATTTCTGAACATTCAAGTTGTAAATCGTCTCTTTTTGAAAGAAAATGTGCTAATTTGGTTTGATGATAAAAAATAACCCATATCACATCATTTCTTTTGGGAGGATTTGCTAGTGTCATGAAAAAGTCAATTGTTATATCTTACCATTTAATAATATGTATAGTATTAGGATTGTAACACACCAAGATTCCATAGTACGCTTCTCTTTGAATTATACAATAGCGTGTGTTGTATGCAACTTCGAGTTCTAACACATCACAACCAATCAAACTAGCAGTTATGAATAGTAATACCCACTTTTTGAAATTTTATAAAATTTATCTTTCAAAATAGAATTCATTTTTGGATTCGGAATATCGAAATTAGAAAATAGTGATTTTTTTGTATTTTTCTAAAAACATTGTAACACCCCAGGATTTCATAGTGTGTTATTTCTTAAAAATAATTCAATAACTTGCACTACACATAACACCGAGTTCAATCACACCATGACGTAAAAAAAAGCCATTAAAAGAGGTCATGAATAGTATTAACTACATTTTGAACTTTATATAATCCTTATAATTTTAGAATCCCTATTATGAGTTTCTTAGTCATAATGCAAGAACAGATTCATTTTCAGTATTGCACTTTTATCAACTTTTAATAGTGAAACCTTTTTAAATAAAATATTTTAAACTATCTGAATAAATTGGGACATCAAAAAATTTAAAATGAAACATCCCAAGCTTCCACGGTACGCTTTCCTTTGAATAAAATAGCAGCGTGTGTTGTACGCAACCTTGAGTTTTAACACAGGCCACAACCAATCAAACTAGCCGTTATGAATAGTAATACCTAAATATTGAAATTATTTATATTTTATATTTTAAAATGGACTTCATTTTTGGATTCGGAATATTGAATTTAGCCTAAGGTGAAATTTTGGTACTTTTCGGATAACTTTCATATTTTGATGAATAGTGAAAATTACTAAATTTTAATTAAAAACAACTTTTTTAATCAAAATAATTAATAGTGATAAATTGTGAATTTGAGTGGTTTTAAAGTATATTTAGAATATATTTTTACCATTTAATATAATGTTGGTCATTGGACATAATTTTACAGTTAAACCGAACATAAACAAGTGTCAATCTTTTGATAGTTATTACCTCTTAAAAACACGCTTTTTGTTTTGACAGCGGGAATTAATTTTAAATAAATTTCTGCCACTTCTGTGTTTTGAATTTAGAAAAATGTATTCCATATTTGGAATCAGTATGTCCAAATTTTGTAAATAGTTAACTTTTATTTTTAGACATTTTGAATAATTACTATGGTAAATATTTTATTTACCATGGTTAATGGTAAATCCGGTAAATAAGGGTTATAAAAATAATATTATAATAAAACAAAATTACCCTAAAACGTGTCTTAACCTTATTGGTGGACACATACCCGACCATGGGCATCCTTGGGTCGATTTGGGGACCCCTTGGAGCCACTTGTATGTGGTAGGGACACATTATATTAATATAGTTAAAAATAAAAATAAAAATGGCATAAGCTTACATCTTTTAGAAGAACAATTTTTACATAGGGTTATACATGTTGTATTTTCTATTATAAATATTCATTAGAAAGATAAAACTATTTACTACATAATGATATTTTATTTATAATTTTTAGACATCAAATAAGTTAAATTATTAATGACACAATAATGATGCAATGTTTACCTCATTAATAAATCATTTAAATAAATAAGATTATAATGATTAAAATATTATCTAAAACCTGTCCAATTCTTATTGGTTGATGTTATTTAGAAAATGAGTCATCTTATCTTCGACCTCAATGATTTTTTGACCAATATAAACCGAATATAATTATATTATAAAGTAATAATTTCACTCATTCCTAAAGAGCCCCTCCTCTCCCTTATAAAAGGAGACCACTTCTACTCATTCCTCACACCTCTCAAGCCACTTGGCTCGGACAAACACTGCCCAAATACTCTCCCAACATCCCTAACTACAACCTAGAGGCCTTAGTTTGATCAGAAATCCAACCTAAGGAGCCCTTTTGGTCAAATCAAAAGGAAGAACCCGAAGAAGAGGTATTGTTTTCACCACCCCTTTTAAAGTTCCTTTCTTCTTCCACTTCTTCTTTCTTTGTTCTTACCATTCTAAAATAATAACTCCAGTATCTCACATATACTGTGATGTTATTATAAATATGGAACAACCATATTCAGTATTCTATCCACCCTTTGAATAACATGTCACCATACGTGCGTACGTACGGCTTACCGTCTCCACGTCGTGGTGTAATTGTTATTCAATATATTATTATTTGGATGGGTATAATAATGATGTGTAACTCATGTAAATAATAAATATACATGTTAATGATTCTGTATATATGATATACCATCCATTTATATATTATTTTATTATCAAAATAATGATATTGTCGCTCGTGCGTACGTACGGACTACCGTCTCCATGAACGCGATGAGATTCAATCTCCATCATATCCATTCAAGTATAATTATCATTTGCTGATTTAAAAATGATGTTTAAGGACTTGATATCATTCTGGATATGAATAATATACAACCTATCCATTACAAACATGGCTTACATAATAAAACATATAAAATAAAATGAGTAAGTTAACACCCGAAACAACGATAATACTAAGACATTATTAACAAAGAAAAGTTAAAAGATCATATATGATATGATATTAATATATATTATTCTTTTATAATTTAATAACAATTATTTCAATATTATACACGAGGTTAACCTACCCCAACCAAGTAAAAGTACAAGGTAAGGGATTTTCTTATCTCACTTTCAATTCCGTGAGATTTCCATTGTTCACCACTTAATTATTGCATGTGGTGTATGTGTACTGCCCATGATTGTATTCATTGTGTAATATACTTTAATTTATGGGTATTTACATCATCATGGTATGATAATTCTTTCGTGGGTGTATGTTTCGTAAGTTACCTAATCGATAAGGGAATTTGAGATTTCAATTTCCACTCATTTGGCTTTACACATATTTCATTGATTATATTACTCCAAGATTATTTGTGGAATCGCTATTCATTTGATTATGTCTTAATTTCCACTCCCCTTTCTGTGGATATACTTTTGATACACATAATCACTCCATTGATAAATTCTCAAGTGATCGGTATGAACTTGATAAGAGTAATTTTAACTCAATCTCCATTTGTTGAGTTAAATATCCAATTCGTTGGTGTTGTTTCTACAAGAATATGAGTGAATATCCTTTGATTGTTTTACACTGAATATTCAATCATATTTAGTGTATTTATATTTTTCACACATAATTATGTCGTTGATTTATCCTTAACCTAAGGATACGGCCTCTATGAGAGATTTCATCTCAATTTACATTCAACTGAGACTTCTTTATTGATATACACCAAATCACTTTTATGTGGTGTATATAATGTACTTTGACATAGTATATCATGAATCCCTTTATTCTCATGATATTACAAAGTTTTGATTACCTCAATTACTTGTATTCAAGTGTCTCTCTTTTGGTTAGAACCTCTAACCAAAATACCATTTTAAAATGTTTTAAAGACTTATTCTTCTATATCTTGCTCATTAATGTCCATGTTTTAAAAATGGTTTTAAGGATATATTTATATGGACCTTAAAGTTTTAAAATTAAAACTCCTTTTAAAAGTTTCAAAGTGGTATGGGACACTTTGATTCAAAAATCTATTTTTAAATGGCTTATTGACAAATAGTGTGACTTTTAAATGATTTCAAGAAAAGGGGGATATTTACCTCAAATAGTTTTGATGATTATTTTCATCTATGTCAACATCCTTCATAATTCATGATTGAGGTTAATGTGATACAATACAATCTTCCATATTGTATCAAATGAGTTATGTTTGACTGTGGATGTTCTATTTTTTATACCATTCATGGTTTGTGGTTAAAGTATTGACATCTCGTATGCTAGTTTTAATATGAATGTTTATTTTATGCTTAAACCTATTAATATGAGGAATGCATTGGACTTAATAAGTGACGGGTGGAGCCCGCTATAGCTCCTCGATGCATCGGTAGGTCTCATGAGACAAACTAGTGTCTTGGCACAAGGCCTTGGCAAAATCTTATTTGTAGTCTTGGCACGAGGCCTTGGCTATGTTGTTATAATAGTCTTGCATTATGCATTTCATCATTATGAAAGTGGATATTGATATTGCATGTGATGATTCGACTAGTAGAATATCCATGTGAGTAAGTAAATGGAATTATTTCATTTTACCTTTTCCATTTTATGCTGAAGTTCAAGTTTAAAAGGCTTTTGTTTTAGTTATAAATTGCCTCAAGTGTTTATGCTTATTTAAGAAAGCTTCGGCTATAATGTTATCCTTACTGAGCATCTGAGCTCACCCCTTTCAATGTTTTATTTTTCCCAGGATTATGATGATGTAATTATGAATGACCTGCAGGGATAGTATGAGGGGATATGAAGACAATATGTTTTTTTATGATGTAATGTAAAAATTTATAGATGTATCTAGTTATTCCAAGGCAATTAAACTAATCGGTCTTTAGAGACTTGATCTTTCTCGTGATCATGCCAATGTTATGTAATTAATGCACCGACTCTGGGTAACTGGGGTCGGGGCGTTACAGTTGGTATCAGAGGAAGTTTAATACAAACCTTGGTGGCTAGATTTAGATAAAATCTGATTAGAGCACGTAGACCTAAGATGAACTTTGAGGATTAGTATAAAAGAACTTCCTAGAATTTTGGTATTGTAGAGATTTTGTGAGTTTTCCGAGCAATACATCCCTGTCTGGATACGAGCAGATAGAGGCGGCTCTGGCATAGATGTACCTTGGGGTAAAACCCGAAAACACCGCTTTGAGCTAGACTCGAACGGGAACTGGTGCACGACAACGGGCTTTGCTGCACTCTTGGTTACGACACTCCCGGGGGATATGCTTAGGATAATTTACATTTTTTTACAAACCTATTTATGTAATATATACATAAGATGAGAGTAAATGACCTTGGTTAATCCTAATATGTTTCAAATTGAGAATATGGTGACATTTTAATCTCTAAATGATTTTACGACTACTATTACTCACACAATGCTTTCTGGTTTTAGTCATTGGCTGGATTCCAAGGAAGTCATAGTGACTTTGATAATGATGTACAAGGTGGGAACGGTAGTGGCGATGAGCAACAAAATGGAATGTTGATAAGCGTAAAAGATATCGTCTTTATTCCAAATCAGTTTTCCAAAAATATGATCAACAACATATATATTAACCAACTCCCAGACTCAACAAGGAAGAGAAAGGTGATAAATGATAATATCTCCAGCAATGGAGACCATGGAGAAAAGAAACCTCAATTTTCATAATGCAGGAAATGTGGAAAGAGACACCCAGGAAAGTGTCTCAATGGGACAACAAAATGTTTTATGTGCGGGAAGGAAGGACATAAAGTGAAGAATTGCCGAAGAAAAATGAAGAGTACTATGGAAGAAGATAAAAATGGTCCCAAGAGTCCATCTACAGTCATTTGCCGTAAATGTAGGGGACCTGGCCATTACCCGAGTGAATGTCCTATTCTATAGGATATTTTCTTGGTCAAAGAAGAAGCTATGTGGAAATAAATGGTTGGAGAAAAATTTAAAAAGTATTAGCACTCCTTGTTGATGGGTTTACTTTGGAATAATTTTCTCTTGTATTTGTAACCCCGCAGTTTGCCATGTGAGAATGATATTTGAGGAAGAATTGTCTCTTCTCTTGTGGATATAGGTATAAATAAACATTTGTTTTTATATGATCATTGGGGTTTGAGAAAATGATAAGTTATTATAATTTGGGATGAAAATGCAAAGTATGATATAAAATTTGTGGTTAAATTATGTTATTTTGAGGAATTTATCTCATTTTGGTAATATTATAAAATATAGTTTTTGAAAAAGGACAACACGTAGACCGTGTGACAACCCATCGCGTCGGACAATGCTGTGGGAATCGAACCCACAACCAAAGTGCGATTGGGATTTATCGCCTACCACTGGACTACGTCAAGTCCCTGGTTAGTGTGACTTTTTTTTGTTAAATGATTTTATTAATCAATAATAAGATTATTTGGGTTCTTATGTCTTTTCAAATGAATACCCTTGGTATAGGAAAATGATTTGGTGATTAAGTGATAAATGTTATTTTGGAAGATGTTCGTTTTGTTAGGAACACTATATGCCCAAGGAAAATAGAATACAATGAGGTTTCATTTGTAGAGTAATGGTGGATTTTTATCTACGTTTTTATTGTTGATTTATAGTGATTTGGGTTATTTATGGAAATGATTAACCTATAACAGAGAATATGTGATGATGTTAATTACTTTTAAGTATGTGACTTTAAGAGTATTTGATGTCATTTGAAGATACAATGTAACATGGGAGACTTCATAATCAAATTCTTCTATGTTTTGGGATTCAATATTAGTTTGGATTATATTAATGGATTGTAAGGACAATTCGTTATTGAATGGTATCTATTTAACTTCGGGGTATTGTTGGTTTAATTTTAGAAATTAAGATTAGTGCATATTTATCTCGATGAATATCCTTTTGGGGGATCATTAGATCATTCACTAACCATTTTGGTTTTGATTAATCTTCAAAGACAATGTAAATATATGGTTTATCCTACATGGATCATGTGATTCTATAGAAGTTTATTCTAGTTCTTCCAGTGTGACCAAGTCTTCTTGAATACTCATCGTTTAAAAAAAATTGAGTTAATGGTGGAAATTTATTAAAGAATGAAAATCTACTTAAAATTTAAGTATATCTCATAATGTTCTTAGTCAATATCATAAATGAATTCTTCTTCCTTATGTAATGTAACTTAAAAAAAATGTTGTCCTAGATGGTACATTAAATCATCACTAATTTATGGCTTTGGGATTGTTGGCCTTTTCATAGCCATGTTCTCTACCACTCTCCATCAGATAATTGATGGTTAGATTTCTCTTCCATATCCATATTTTCCTACATGGAACACTAGTATGTGTTATTTTCGGTAATCTTCATACTTTCCACTCTTTATTTTAAATAGAGGCCTCATTAATTCATTTTTCAATGTGGGATTTCAACTAAGATATTTTGAAACGTCAAAAATGTGTTATCCCAATACCCTATGTTTTCTTGGACCGATGGTATTTCAAATCATCATAGATTGATGAGTTTAAGGACCTCAATTTTATACTTGTTTGTGATTGATGACCTCAATCACTACCTATAAATATTTACGTTTTTCCTCCAATTATATGTCTCTAATTGCCACCAATGTTCTCCTAATCGAGATCATAATTTAGTGGTGACCCTTTCATTTCTCTTTTCCTTATATTAAGACTAAATTTTAGTAACCCAATTTCCGATGTGGGTTTTCCCACAAATATATTTTCTACTTTCAACCTTTTATTTTTGAAGAACAATTTCAAATTGCGAGGATGCAATTTATTGAAGGAGGGGAGAATGTAACATCCTAGGATTTCATAGTGTGTTATTTCATAAAAATAATTCAATAACTTGCACTACACGTAACACCGAGTTCAATAACACCATGACGTACAAAAAAAAGCCATTAAAAGAGGTCATGAATAGTATTAACTAAATTTTGAACTTTATATAATCCTTATAATTTTAGAATCCCTATTATGAGTTTCTTAGTCATAATGCAAGAACGGATTCATTTTCAGTATTGCACTTTTATCAACTTTTAATAGTGAAACCTTTTTAAATAAAATATTTTAAACTATCTGAATAAATTGGGACATCAAAAAATTTAAAATGAAACATCCCATGCTTCCACGATACGCTTTCCTTTGAATAAAATAGTAGCGTGTGTTGTACGCAACCTTGAGTTTTAACACACGCCACAACCAATCAAACTAGCCGTTATGAATAGTAATACCTAAATATTGAAATTATATATATTTTATATTTTAAAATGGACTTCATTTTTGGATTCGGAATATCGAATTTAGCCTAAGGTGAAATTTTGGTACTTTTCGGATAACTTTCATATTTTGATGAATAGTGAAAATTACTAAATTTTAATTAAAAACAACTTTTTTAATCAAAATAATTAATAGTGATAAATTGTGAATTTGAGTGGTTTTAAAGTATATTTAGAATATATATTTACCAGTTAATATAATGTTGGTCATTGGACATAATTTTACAATTAAACCGAACATAAACAAGTGTCAATCTTTTGATAGTTATTTCCTCTTAAAAACACGCTTTTTGTTTTGACAGCGGGAATTAATTTTAAATTAATTTCTGCCACTTCTGTGTTTTGAATTTAGAAAAATGTATTCCATATTTGGAATCAGTATGTCCAAATTGTGTAAATAGTTAACTTTTATTTTTAGACATTTTGAATAATTACTGTGGTAAATATTTTATTTACCATGGTTAAGGGTAAATCCGGTAAATAAGGGTTAAAAAAATAATATTATAATAATACAAAATTACCCTAAAACGTATCCTAACCTTATTGGTGGACACATACCCGACCATGGGAATCCTTGGGTCGATTTGGGGACCCCTTAGAGCCACTTGTATGTGGTAGGGACACATTATATTAATAATGTTAAAAATAAAAATAAAAATGGCATAAGCTTACATCTTTTAGAAGAACAATTTTTACATAGGGTTATACATGTTGGATTTTCTATTATAAATATTCATTATAAATCTAAATAGATTTCCTACATAATGATATTTTATTTATAATTTTTAGACATCAAATAATTTAAATTATTAATGACACAATAATGATGCAATGTTTACCTCATTAATAAATCATTTAAATAAATAAGATTATAATGATTCAAATATTATCTAAAACCTTTCCAATTCTTATTGGTTGATGTTATTTAGAAAATGCGTCATCTTATCTTCGACCTCAATGATTTTTGGACCATTATAAACCGAATATAATTATATTATAAAGTAATACTTTCACTCTTTCCTAAAGAGCCCCTCCTCTCCCTTATAAAAGGAGACCACTTATACTCATTCCTCACACCTCTCAAGCCACTTGTCTCGGCCAAAATCTGCCCAAATACTCTCCCAAAATTCCTCAATACAACCTAGAGGCCTTAGTTTGATCAGAAAGCCAACCTAAGGAGCCCTTTTGATCAAATCAAAAGGAAGAATCCGAAGAAGAGGTAATGTTTTCACCACCCCTTTTCAAGTTCCTTTCTTCTTCCACTTCTTCTTTCTTTGTTCTTACCATTCTAAAATAATAACTCCAGTATCTCACATATACTGTGATGTTATTATAAATATGGTACAACCATATTCAGTATTCTATCGACCCTTTGAATAACATGTCACCATACGTGCGTACGTACGGCTTACCGTCTCCACGTCGTGGTGTAATTGTTATTCAATATATTATTATTTGGATGGGTATAATAATGATGTGTAACTCATGTAAATAATAAATATAACATGTTAATTATTATTTATATATGATATACCATCCATTTATATATTATTTTAATATCAAAAGAATGATATTGTCGCTCGTGCGTACGTACGGACTACTGCCTCCATGAACGCGATGAGATTCAATCTCCATCATATCCATTCAAGTATAATTATCATTTGCTGATTTAAAAATGATGTTTAAGGACTTGATATAATTCTGGATATGAATAATATACAACCTATCCATTACAAACATGGCTTACATAATAAAACATATAAAATAAAATGAGTAAGTTAACACCCGAAACAACGATAATACTAAGACATTATTAACAAAGAAAAGTTAAAAGATCATATATGATATGATATTAATATATATAATTCTTGTATAATTTAATAACAATTATTTCAATATTATACACGAGGTTAACCTACCCCAACCAAGTAAAAGTACAAGGTAAGGGATTTTCTTATCTCACTTTCAATTCCGTGAGATTTCCATTGTTCACCACTTAATTATTGCATGTGGTGTATTTGTACTGCCCATGATTGTATTCATTGTGTAATATACTTTAATTTATGGGTATTTACATCATCATGGTATGATACTTCTTTCGTGGGTGTATGTTTCGTAAGTTACCTAATCGATAAGGGAATTTGAGATTTCAATTTCCACTCATTTGTCTTTACACATATTTCATTGATTATATTACTCCAAGATTATTTGTGGAATCACTATTCATTTGATTATGTATTAATTTCCACTCCCTTTTCTGTGGATATACTTTTGATACACATAATCACTCCATTGATAAATTCTCAAGTGATCGGTATGAACTTGATAAGAGTAATTTTAACTCAATCTCCATTTGTTGAGTTAAATATCCAATTCGTTGGTGTTGTTTCTACACGAATATGTGTGAATATCCTTTGATTGTTTTACACTGAATATTCAATCATATTTAGTGTATTTATATTTTTCACACATAATTATTTCGTTGATTTATCCTTAACCTAAGGATACGGCCTTTATGAGAGATTTCATCTCAATTTACATTCAACTGAGACTTCTTTGTTGATATACACCAAATCACTTTTATGTGGTGTATATAATGTACTTTGACATAGTATATCATGAATCCCTTTATTCTCATGATATTAAAAAGTTTTGATTACCTCAATTATTTGTATTCAAGTGTCTCTCTTTTGGTTAGAACCTCTAACCAAAATACCATTTTAAAATGTTTTAAAGACTTATTCTTCTATATCTTTCTCATTAATGTCCATGTTTTAAAAATGGTTTTAAGGATTTATTTATATGGACATTAAAGTTTTTAAATAAAAACTCCTTTTAAAAGTTTCAAAGTGGTATGGGACACTTTGATTCCAAAATCTATTTTTAAATGGCTTCTTGACAAATAGTGTGACTTTTAAATGATTTCAAGAAAAGGGGGATATTTCCCTCAAATAGTTTTAATGATTATTTTCATCTATGTCAACATCATTCATTATTCATGATTGAGGTTAATGTGATACAATACAATCTTCCATATTGTATCAAATGAGTTATGTTTGACTGTGGATGTTCTATTTTTATACCATTCATGGTTTGTGGTTAAAGTATTGACATTTCGTATGCTAGTTTTAATATGAATGTTCATTTTATGCTTAAACCTATTCATATGAGGAATGCATTGGACTTAATAAGTGACGGGTGGAGCCCGCTATAGCTCCTCGATGCATCGGTAGTTCTCATGAGACAAACTAGTGTCTTGGCACAAGGCCTTGGCAAAATCGTATTTGTAGTCTTGGCACGAGGCCTTGGCTATGTGGTTATAATAGTCTGGCATTATGCATTTCGTCATTATGAAAGTGGATATTGATATTGCATGTGATCATTCGACTAGTAGAATATCCATGTGAGTAAGTAAATGGCATTATTTCATTTTACCTTTGCTATTTTATGCTGAAGTTCAAGTTTAAAAGGCTTTTGTTTTAGTTATAAATTGCCTTAACTGTTTATGCTTATTTATGAATGCTTCTGCTATAATGTAATCCTTACTGAGCATCTGAGCTCACCCCTTTCAATGTTTTATTTTCCCCATGATTATGAAGAAGTAATTATGAATGACCTGCAGGGATAGTATGAGGGGATATGAAGACAAGATGCTTTTTTATGATGTAATGTAAAAATTTATGGATGTATCTAGTTATTCCAAGGCTAATAAACTAATCGGTCTTTCGAGACTTGATCTTTCTCATGATCATGCCAATGTTATGTAATTAATGCACTGACTCTGGGTAACTGGGGTCGGGGCGTTACAAACATTCAATTTTTGATGAATAGTGAAAAACACTAAGTTATAGTTTGAAACCGAATTTTTATTTTAATAATTATTTATTTTATTTCAATTTTTTTAGGTCAAAATATATAAATAATACCTATATATGTTCAATGTAATTCATTGGAGTTAGTTTATAATAATTTTAGATATATAAAAAAATTATTGATCTTTTCACTGTCATTTACCCACCTCCTAGGAGCATTTGAAAATTTACATAAAAACTAATTTTACCGCTTTTGTGAGTTGAATTTCAAAAATCCAAGAGACACAGTTGATATCAATAAGTAAAAGGTGATTTAATAAGATGAAAAAAATTTTGGGTGAATAGTAACATTTTACTTTTACTTACCACGGTTAAAAGTAAATAGGATATTTAAGGGTAAAAATGACATCATTATTACCCAATCACCTTTCCTAATTGTATTGGATATGTTTAATTCGACAAATAATAACCATAGGAATAAAATATGATCCTTCAGGTCCACTTGGATTAGATGATGACATTTATTATTATTTAATTAAAGAAGAGATAAAAGTTTTAAATTCAATTTTTAATAACTAAACAATTTTTAATATAGGGTTACACATAATATAAATTCGAGTATAAAAATTAATTAGAAATATAAAAATATTTCATACATAATGGTATTTTATTTATATTTTTTAGACATTATATATATAAATTTACATATGACACAATGATGATGCAGTAATTATCATATTAATGAATGATTAAAATAATTGATATAATAAATATCCAAATAAATATAATTTGAGATTTTTTGTGAATTAAACTAATTTCCTAGGATAATATGACATATATTTTTTGGATATATTAATTTTTTTATAAGTAATAATGTTGTTATGAATTTAGAAAAAACAAAATACTAAATAGTGTCAAAAATGACGTAAAAGAGTTTTTAAAACAAATATTATATTATTAACTGATATTCTAGCCCTAAAAATATAACGTTCTGCCAAAATATTTATGTAATGATATTTGTATCATTAGTTAACCACTTGGGGTTCTCTTGGAAGTATATAGCATGTTTATTAGCCATATAATATATAAAATACAAAGAGACATGGTAAATGTCAAACTATTTAATTAAGGGTTAAATCTAAAAGATAATGTTAATATAGTGACCCAAACCTATCTAAAACCTATTTTTTGAGTGTTTGTTTGACCCATACCCACCATAGACTTCAAATAATTCATTTTTTGAGCCATTAGAAACCGAAAATGTTTTTATTATAAAATAATATTTCTAGCTTCTCCTAAGGTTCCCCTCACCCCTCTTATAAATGGGAACTCCCCCTTCTCTCTAATTCACACATTCAAAGCCATTTGACTCATCAAAACTCTTATAAAATACCATATAAACTATCTAAAATTCATCCTAGAGGCCTTACTTTAGTCATAATGCCACCCTAAGGAGCCCTTTTGATCAAATCCAAAGGAAAAACCCGAAGAAGAGGTAAATATTTCATCACCTCTTTCATGTTATTTTCTTCTTCCAATTCCTCTTTATTTGTTGTTTACATTCTAAAAAAATAAATCCATTATATTCTATATATTTTAATTTTATTATAAATATGGCACAAACATATTCATTATTCTATCCATCCTTTGAATGACATGTCACCATATGTGTGTACGTACGGCTTACCATCCCCACGTCGTGGTGTAATTGTTATTGAATACATTATTATTTGTATGGGTATAATAATGATGTGTAATTGATGTAAATAATAAATATAACACGATAATGATTCTGTATATATGATATACCATCCAATTATATATTATTTTAATATCAAAAGAATGATATTGTCGCTCGTGCGTTACGGGTTACCGTCTCCATGAACGTGATGAGATTCATTCCCATCGTATCCATTCATTAGTAATTTTCATTAGATGATTAAAAATAATGATTAAAAACTTGATATCATTCTGTATATGAATAAGCTACATCTCATCCATAACATATATGACTCATATAATTAATAATATAAAGAAAAATTTATCCGTTAACACCTGAAACAACGATAATACTCAGATATTATAAACACAAAAATGTTAAAAGATCATATATGATATCATATTAATATATATGATTCAGGTATAATTTAATATTAATTATTTAACCATTATACAGGAGGTTAACCTACCCTCAACTGATGAAAAGTACAAGGAAAGGGTTAAGTTCACAATATCATTGTTATCTGAGGTTGTTTTTATGTAAGTATCTATTGGGACCTATTTATCATAAACATCAGTGTTTTCATAAAACTGTATTTCAAAACATTTTTACTATTTACTAGACTTTGTGATAATGTCATTTATACCCATGTTTTACTTTCTATAAGATTGTTTTGAAATGAATCTTTTCTTCGTTTTCCAAACAAGGTACTTTATAGCCTTTTCAACAAAACTAAGGTAAGAATGTCTTTTTTAACTTATACGGTGGCTATGGATATTTTCCACCATTATAAAATCATCAAAGTGTCCTATAAAATCTTATAATAATATCTCCAATGTAAATGTCTTCTTTTTAAATTATATTAATTTTAAAAGATTTCAAAATAGAAAGAGATATTTCTCTAAAAAAGGATTTGATTCCATCTATGTCATCATCTTTTGATGGATTTTAAGATTATTTGATGCTGATTTATTATGATACAAAACATCCATATTGCATTGATGGTTTTGTGATATGTTTGACTGTGAATGTTTTATTTTTACACCATTCATGGTTTATGGATAATGTCTTGACATTTCGTATCATAGTTTTAATACGAATGTTTATGTTATGTTTAATAATTTTTATATGAGGAATGCATTGGGCTTAGTAAGTGATGGGTAGAGCCCACTATAGCTCCTCGATGCATCGGTAGGTCTCATTAGACAGTCTAGTGTCTTGGCATAAGGCCTTGACAAAATCTTATTTGTAGTCTTGGTACAAGGCCTTGACTACGTGGTTATGAAAGTCTGACATTATGCATTTCATCATTATGAATGTGGCTATTGATATAACATGTGATTATTAGACTAGTAGAACATCCATGTGAATAAGTAAAAGGAATTATTTGATTTTTATCTTTTCCATATTATGATGAAGTTCAAGTTTGAAGGGATTTTTTTAGTCTTATACATTTCCCTAAATGTTTATTCTTATTTATGAAAGTTTCTGCTATATTGTAATCCTTACTGAGCATCTGAGATCACCCCTTTCTATGTTTTATTTTTCCCAAGATGCGAAGAAGTATTTTATGACTGACATGTAGGGATAGTCTGAGGGGATATGAGTGTGGTCTATGGAAACAATGTTATTTTTGTTTTTCATTTTATGATGTAATGTAAACCTTATGAATGTATCTAGTTCTTCCATTTCTACTAAACTAATCGGTCTTTTGAGATTTGATCTTTTTTGATCATGACAATGATACATAATAATGCACCGACACTGGGGTTTTGGGTTCGGGGCATTATAGTTGGTATCAGAAGAAGTTTAGTAAAAACCTTGGAATCTAGATTTTGATAAACTCAGATTAGAGCACATTACCCTAAGATAGACATTGAGGATTAGTATATAATTACTTCCTAGAATTTTGGTATTTTAGATAATTTCTGATTTTTATAAGAAATACATCCATTTCTAGATATGAGACGGTAGAGGAGGCTCTAGTATAGTCGTACCTAGGGGTAAAACCTGAAAAACCCACTTTGAGCTAGACTCGAACGGGAACTGGTGCACGACAATGGGCCTTGCGGCACACTTGGTTACGACACTCTCGGGGGATATCCTTAGGATATTTTTCACTTTATTTGAAAACCCTTATGATGGTTTATGAGTATATACTTCCTCAAGGAATACATTTTTATGATTATGGATTATATCCATAAACCATTCAATTTATGTTACGTGTTTTACAAGTTTGGATTTATGTATTGAGATTCATAAACTAATCTAGTATATGCCATTATTTAAAAATGGTGACTAGTGGAAGGAATAGAATTGTATCAATGCACACACTCGATGTAGGGATTAACCTCCTACTCAAGATAATTAAAATGTAGCTAGTGATGCAACTGGTGCTGATGAGGTAATCACCATACTGGGACAACTCAATCAGGTTATGAATAATAACCTTACCCGTATGGAGTACCCTGATCCACAACATGGAGGATCAATGTTAGATCGCTTCATGAGGCAACAACCATCGACACTAAATGGGAGTAAAAATCCATTAGTGGCTGAGTAGTGGATAAATTCCATAGAGAAAATATTCCCTGCCTTGGGGAGTAGTGAAAGGGAAATATTTGTCATGGCATTTTACCGCCTCACTGGAGATGCTGATTAATGGTGGTCATTCAATAAAAAGGCAAATGAATATTATGAAGAATAAAATATGTAATGGAGGGTTTTTATTGGGATTTTCTTAGAAAAATACATTCCTTATCACCATTGAGCATATATGGAAAGGCAATTTCAGAGTCTGAGGAAAAAGGATGATGAGAATGTCGCAAAGTATGAGGTTAGATTTATATAGATAGTGAGGTATACTGCAGATTATGTACATAACCTAAGAAGTAATATTGATCTTTTCCTTGATGGGTTAAAACCATTTCATGGTCGAGCAATAGTCTCACAATCCTTCTCGTCATATGAAGATATTGTCTCATGTGTTATCGAGAAACAAAAAGTATTATATAGGTTTTATGACTTTAAAGAAAAGCAAGATAAAAAGAGATTTTCCGAACCCTCTAGAAATGGAAATAAGGGCAAGAAGGGAAAATTTTAATATCTATCCTACAATAAATGTGGGAAGAAGCACCCCGATACTTTCCTGAAGGGAATTAGAGTCTGTTACAAGTGTGGTGAAAAAGGCCATCAAACTTGTGATTGCAAGGGGAAGAAAGAGGCTGTCGATGTTGAACAATACAATTGTAGAGAAAGGGGGAATTATGAAAATGAATGTCCTAAGAGTTAGGGTAACTAACCTCGGAAATGGAAAAGGGATCAAGTCCAAGGTTATGCTATCACTACTCTTGAGGTTGAAGCTCCAAAAGATGTGGTGGGATGTAATTTAATGGTTTCTTCAAGTTTAGAAAATGCTTTATTTGATTATGGATCATTGCATTGTTTCATATCTTCCAAGTTTTATATGAAAATTAGATATTTCCAATTTCATTTAACAAGGGTGTTTTCAGTCAAAACTCCTTTGGGAAGTATCATTGCAATAATGTTTTATGAATCAGTCCCCATTAGAGCATATAAATGTTATTTATCTGTTGATCTCATCGTCATACCCATTATTGAATTTGATATAATCCTCTGTATGGATTGGATTTCAGACCATGATGGAAATTTTTTTAAAAGAATACGGAGGTTACTATTTTCAATGATGGTGATAAAGCACACCTTATCTTTAGAGCAGAAATGCCACCACCTGATTCTTATCAAAATCCACCCCGAGTAGCTCCACTAAATTAAATTATTGGGGATGAAAAGAATGAAATAACTATGGGTGAGGAAAGGAATGTTCAAATAGAGGATGTACATATTGTGAAAGAATATGTTGATGTGTTTCTAGAATATTTACCTGGTCATCCTCTAGAATAGGAAATTTATTTATCCATTGATTAATTCCTTGTTCAAGGCACATATCGAAGACCCCTTATATAATGTCTATTGTGGAATTAGTGGAACTAAAGAAAGAACTAGAGGAGTTGAGTAATAAGGTATTTATTCTCCATAGTGTTTCTCCATGGGGATCCCATGTCCTTTTTGTTATGAAGAAATATAGATCAATGTTAGTGTGCATTTAGTACAGGGAGATCAATGCTATTACAATTAATAACAATTATCCCTTACCTCGCATTGATGATTTATTTGACAAACTTCATGGAGCTCAATACTTTTCGATGATTGACCTTCGATCTGGATATCATCAGTTGTTTGTGAAGAAGGAAGACATTCTGAAAATAGCATTTCAAACCAGGTATGGGAATTATGAGTTTACAATAATGCATTTTGGATTGACTAATTAACCCTCATTCTTCATTGATCTAATTAATAGAGATTTCAAGGAAAATATTGATGTATTTGTAGTGGTATTTATTGATGATATTATGGTATAATCCATAAGCTATGAAGATCATGAAAATCACTTGCGCATTATTCTAAAGACTCTTAGAAGACATTAATTATATGGGAAGTTTAGCCAGTGTGAATTCTAGATTTAGGAGATTTCTTTTCTTGGTCATATTGTCTCTAGGGATGGAATCTCTTTTGATCCATCTATGACCAAGGCAATCCAAGAATGGCCAGCACCAACGAGTAAAACTAAGGTATACATTTTTATTGGTTTTGTAGGTTATTATCGACGTTTCATCCAGAATATTTCTCGTTGGATAACCCATTAACAAAGATCACACTAAAAGGGTTTAAATTTTTTAGACAAAAGAGTGTGAAGAATTTTTTGAAGAACTGAAGAGAAGATTAGTCGATGCACCTATATTGACTCTACCATCAGGGAATTATGGATTTGTTATGTATAGTTATTCTTCAAATAAAGGACTTAGTTATTTCCTTATACAGAATGATAGGGTTATCGCCTATGCATCATGACAGCTAAAAATTCATGAGAAAAACTATCCTACTCATGATCTTGAGTTACCAGCTATAATCATTACTTGAAAGATATGAAGACATTATCTATATGGTAAACGGTGTGAGATATATACCGATCACAAGAGTTTGAAGTATATTTTCTGACAGAAATAACACAACAAGAGGAAAAAGAGATGTAATGAACTTCTCAAGGATTATGATTGCACTATACACTACCATCCGAGGAAGGAAAATAAGGTGGAATATGCTTTGAGTAGAAATGATCATGGATTTTTAAACAAGATGAGAGTTGAAAAGGATCCTATATACATGGATCTAGTAAAGATAGATATGGGAATCACCGTGGAAGGTGAAACATCAATAATTTTTCAAATGTTTTTCAAACCATATTTACTAGAAAGGATAAAGAGTTCTTATAATGGTGATGAAGAGTTTCAAAAGAAGATTAAAGCTGTGAATGATGGGAGATTGAGTGACTATGTGTATAAAGATGGAATTTTGAAAATTGGAATGAGACTTTTTGTTCCCAATATACATGATCTAAAATGATAATTGGTGGATGATTCACATAGTTCCAATTTCTCTATACCCCCTGGTAGCACTAAGATGTATAGCGATTTGAAGGAACATTTTTCATTGGACAACATGATGAGGGATATTTCTGATTTTGTGTCAAGATGTATGGATTGTCAACAAGTGAAAGCTGGAAGGAAACTACCTGGTGGAGTCATGAAACCTCTTACCATACCTGATTGGAAATGGGATAATATTACGATGGACACTGTCATGGGACTACCAATGACTCCTATAAAGAAAGATGAAATAGGTGTAATTTTTGATCGTCTTACCAATTCAACACGTTTTCTTGCTATAAGAGAAGATTTACCACTTGAACGATTCACAGGACTATATATTAGTGAAGTTATAGGACATCATGGAGTACCATTATATGTTGTTTCTGATCGTGATTCACATTTTAAATCAAGATTTTGGAAAAGTCTTCAGAATGCCCTGGATACTAAACTTCATTTGAGCACAGCCTACCACCCCCAAAATGATGGCCAATAATAATGGAATATTTAAACCTTAGAAGAAATGTTGTGATCATGATCACTTGACTTTCAAGGTATATGTGATCAATATTTACCTTTGGTAGAATTTTCCTATTACAATAGTATCCATTCATGTATTCTGATGGCACCATATGAAGAATTATATAGAAAGAGATCTCTCACACCATATTTTTGGGATGATGTTGGGGAGAGAAAACTTGCAGGCCTTGAACAGGTGGAGGAAATGATGGAAAATGTGAAGGTAATCCAAAACCACATCAAATCATCTCAATGTAGGCAGAAGATCTAGGCCGATAACCGAATGAAGTATTTGGAATTTCAGGTAGGAGATCATGTTTTCTTGAAGGTATCTTCATGGAAGGGTGTTATACATTTCAGTAAGAAGGGTAAATTGAGTCCCAGGTACATCAGACCTTTTGAAATTATAGAAGGAATTGGGGAAGTTTCTTCCCGTTTGGAAATGTCGCCAAGTATCTCTAGAGTACGTGATATGTTCCACATATCACTGTTGAGAAAATAAATGCTTGACCCTACACATGTACTTTCCTATGAGGAATTATAACGTTAATCCAATTTGTCTTATTGCGAAGAGCCTGTCAAGGTTCATGATACAAGAGAACAAGTGCTGAGAAACCGGATGACTCATCTGGTAAAAGTTCTATGGAAAAAAACATAAGATGGAAGATGCAACATGGGATTCTGCAGAACATTTGATGAAGAACCAATCGAGTCATTTTATGCAGTAATATTCTAGAAATTTTAGGTTGAAAATATTTGAAGCAGGGGAGAATGTAGCACCCTCAGCTTCCATAGTATTCTTCTTTTTGAATAATACAATAGCGTGTGTTGTACGCAACTTCGAGTTCCAACACACCACATCCAATACAACTAGTCGTTATGAATAATAATACCCACTTTTTGAAATTTCATAAAATATATCTTTAAAAATGGGCTTCATTTTTGGATTCTTAATATTGAAATTACCTTAGGGTTAATTTTTGGAAATTTTATGAAAACATTCAATTTTTGATAAATAGTGAAAAACAATGATTTATAGTATGAAACTGAATGTTTATTTAAATAACTTTTAATTTATTTCAATTTATTTTAGGTCAAAATAGATACATAATACCTATATACTTTCAATGTAATTCATTGGAGTCAGTTTATAATAATTTTAGATATATAAATATTTTTATTGATATTTTCACCGTCTTTTACCCACTTCCTAGGAGCATTTGCAAATTTACATAAAACATAATTTTACCGCTTTTGTGAGTTGAAATTTAAAAATCTGAGAGACACGGTTGGTATCAATAAGTAAAATGTGGTTCAATAAGATGATTTTTGTTTGTAAAAAGTAACTTTTTACTTTTATTTACCACATTTAAAAGTAAATAGTGTAAATAAGGGTAAAAATGACATTATTATTACCCTAACACATATCTTAATTGTATTGGATATGTTTAATTCGACCAAAAACAACCTTAGGAAGAAAATATGACCCTTTAGGTCCACCTGGAATAGATTTGGAAATTTATTATTATTTAATTCAAAGAAGAGTTAAAAGTGTTAAATTCAATGATTAAAATCTATGGCATTTTTAATATAGGGTTAACCATTAGATAAATTCTACTATAAATATTCATTTGAAATATAAAACTATTTCCTACATAATTTTATTTTATTTAAATTTTTTAGACATTAAATAATTAAATTTATTAATGACACAACGATGATGCAGTAATTACCGTATTAATAAAAGATTAAAATAATTTATATTATAAATATCCAAATAAATTTAATTTGAGACTTTTTGTGAATTATGCTAAATTTAAAGATTAATATTACATTTTAGGGTTAGTTATATGAATTTCTTTCTAAGTAATAATGATTTTATGAATTTAGCAACAACAAAATACCAAATATTGTCAAAATTGACATAAATGTGTTTTCAAAACAAATATTATATTATTAACTGATATTAGAGTCCTAAACATCTAATAATCTGCCAAAGGAATTATATAATGATAAGTGTATCATTAATGAACCACTTGGGGTTCTCTTGGAAGTATATAGTAAGTTTATTAGCCATATAATATATAAAATACAATGAGACATGGTAAATGTCAAACTATTTAATTAGGAGTTAAATCTAAAAGATAAGGCTAATATAGTGACCCAAACCACTCTAAAACATATTGTTTGAGTTCTTTTCGACCCATCCCCACATTAGAATTTATATAATTCATTTTTGAGACATTAGAGAAAGAAAGTTATTTTATTATAAAATAATATTTCTAACTTTTCCTAAGGTGCCTCTCACCCATCTTATAAATGGGAACTCCCCCTTCTCTCTAATTCACACCTTCAAAGCCATTTTGCTCGTCCAAACTCTACCCAAATACCCTATAAAATATCCTTCATTCATTCTAGAGGAATTATTTTAGTCATAATTCCATACTAAGAAGACCTTTTGGTCAAATCAAAAAGAAGAACCCAAAGAAGAGGTAAATATTTCATCACCTCTTTCATGTTCTTTTCTTCTTCCACTTCCCCTTTCATTTTTGATTCCATTAAAAAATAATTACTCCATAATCATATATAAACTCTGATTTTATTTTAAATATGGAACAACCATATTCATTATTCTATCCATCCTTTTAATGACATGTCACCATACCTGTGTATACATGGCTTACCGTCTCCACGTCGTGGTGTAATTGTTATTCAATACATTATTATATGGATGGGTATAATAATGATGTATAATTTATATAAATAATAAATATAACATGATAATTATTATGTATATATGATATTCCATCCAATTATATTTTATTTTAATATCAAAAGAATGATATTGTCACTCGTGCGTACGTACGGATTACCATCTCCACGAACGGGATGAGATTCATTCCACATTGTATCCATTCAAGACTAATTTTCATTAGATGAATAAAAATAATGTTTAAAGACTTGATATAATTCTGGATATGAATAAGATACATCCCATCAATAACAAATATGACTCACATAACAAAGAATATAATGGGAAACAAATCTGTTAACACCTGAGACAACGATAATACTAAGTTATTGTTAACAAAGCAATGTTAAAAGACCATATATAATTTAATATTAATGTATATGATTCTTGTATAATTTAATAACAATTATTTCACAATTATAAAGGAGTTTAAACTACCTTGGTCCAAGGAAAAGTAAAAGGTAAGGGTTAAACTCACAATCTCTTTATTATCCGAGGATGTTTTTACGTAGAAATCTACTGGGACGTCATTATCATCCACATCCGCGTTCTTATAGAAATGTATTTCAATACATTTTTTATGTTTACTAGACAATGTGATAAAGTCATTTATACTCTTTTTTTATATTTATAGTATGTTTTTGAAAGTAATCCTTCCGTCGTTTTCCAAACAAGGTACTTTATAACCTTTTCGACAAAACTAAGGTAAGAATGTCTTTTTTAACATATATAGCGGGGGCAGCTATTTTCCACCATTATAACATCCTCAAAGCTTCATTTACAAGCTTATAAGAATATTTCCAAAGTAAAAGTATTATTTTATAATTATATTAATTTTAAAGTATTTCAAAATTGAAAGAGATATTTCTCTAAAAAAGGCATTGATTTCATCTATGTCAACATCTTTTGATGGATTTTAAGCTTATTTGAATTTGATTTAATATGATATAGAACATCTATATTTTATTGAAGATTTTGTGATATTTTTTACTATGGATGTGTTATTTTTACACCATTCATGGTTTATGGATAATTTATTGACATTTTGTATGCTAATTTTAATATGAATATGTATGTTATGTTTAAATCCTTTCAAATGAAAAATGAATTGGACATAGTAAGTGACGGGTGGAGGATGATATAGCTCCATGATGAATCAGTAGGTCTCATGAGACAAACTAGTGCCTTGGAAGAAGGCTTTGAAAATATCCTATTTGTAGTCTAGGCCCAAGGTGTTGACTACGTGGTTTTGAAAGTCTGGCATTATGCATTGCATCATTATAAATGTGGCTATTGATATTGCATGTGATTATTCGACTTGTAGAATATCCATGTGAATAAGTAAATGGAATTATGTTATTTTTATCTTATCCAAATTATAATAATGTTCATGTTTACAAGTCTTTTGTTTTAGTCATAAACATTGCCATAAATTTTTATGCTTATTTATGAAAGTTTTCACTGTATTGTTATCCTTACTAAGCATTTGAGCTCACCCCATTCTATGTTTTATTTTTCCCTGGATGCGAAGAAGTATTTTATGGATGACATGCCTGGATAGTCTGATGGGTTATGAGTGTGGTCTATGGAAACAATTTTGTTGTTGTTTTTCATTTTAAGATGTAACGTTAACCTTATGAATGTATCTAGTACTTTTAAGGCTACTAAACTAATCGGTCTTTCAAGATTTGATCTTTTGTGATCATGCTAATGATACGAAATAATGCACCAACTTCAGCCTTCTGGGGTTGGGTCATTACAAGGACTCATCCCTCCTCTAGTATATTGCCTTCTAGACTTCACATGTTGAAAAACCAAACATATAGACACATAATCAACAATCTCCCTCTTCTTGTTTTCCTCACAAACATGTTCCTTCAAATATCTATACATCTTAGTGACACCAGGGTTAATATAAATATTTTATCAAAGATAATCATACAATTATTCCATTTTTAGCTCAAGTATAGAGGGAGAACGCAACCACCTTCCAAATTTCAGAACTCTATCTTCATTTATGAATTCTATCGATCTATCATCATCCACAATATTTAATTCACTTTTGAAAAACCTCGTCATCAGGAAGAATTTTGTTTATCCATTCGAGTAAATATTGTTTTGAAACCATTGGAAGTAGTGATGTTTCACCTCTCATGATAATTTCTATATCCATCATTACTAAATCCATGAACAAAGGATTGCTTTCAACTCTAATTTTGTTCAAAACTCTATGGTATTTCATACATAAGGCATATATCACATTATTTTCCTTCGCAAAGTGGTAGTGTTTGTATAATCATAATCCTTGAGTAGAAAAATCCATCTACATTGTCTCATTTTGAGATCTTTATGTGAGAATATATATTTCAAACTCCTATGATCAGTATATTTTTAACATATTTCACTGTAGATATAGTATCTCCATATCATAAAAGAAAATAATACTACTACATACTCAAGATCATGAGTTTGGTAGTTTTGTTCACGAAATTATTAATTTCCTTTATGTATAAGAAATAACTATATCATTATACATAACAATAAAATGGATTCCTTTCCTTGAGGCATCACTATAAATCACAAACCAGTCATTTGAAGATGGTAATGTCAGGATTGAATCAAGGACTAATATTTTCTTAAATTCATCAAAAAATTATTCACACTCCTTTTTATAAATGAATTTAACCCTTTTACATGTGAGCTTGGTTAATGAGTTAGTCAATTGGTTGAAATACTTTTTGAAACACTGATAGTAACTATTTAAGAAAACAAAAATAAGTACCTCGATTATACTCATCATTGTTGGCCATTCATGGATTACATTTATCATTGTATGATCAATAGAGATTCCATCCTTTGAGATAATATGGAAAAAAATGAAAATTTCATGAATCAAGGATGCACACTTGCTAAACATCCCATATGGTTCATTTCCTCTAAGAGTTTTTAGAACAAATCCACAAGTGGTTCTCATGGGATTCATAGATTTTGAATTATTCCAAGATATAATAAATAAATACTATGAAAAAATAATAAGGAAATTCCTTAAAGACTATTTTCATTAGATCCATAAAAACTGGGGGTGCATTAGTTAGTTTGAACAACATTATCGTAAACTTATGATGCATATAGCTAGTTCAGAATGCTGCCTTTGGAATATCATCCATCATTACAAACAAATGTTTATAACCAGAATGAAGTTAAATCTTTAAAAAATATTGAACTCCATGAAGTTTATCAATCAAATCATCAATTTTAGGAAGTGGATACATGTTCTTTATTATAATATCTTTTATTTCTCTTTAGCCATTACATATTATCATTGACCAATCTTTCATCTTAACAAAAATAACTAGGGTTTCCCATAGAGAAATACTAGGGGGAATAAATCCCTTATTACTCAACTCTATTTTTTTCATCAGCTATACTAATTAGACAATGACCATGCTGTATGGGGTTTTTTATATTGTCATTGCATATTTGATTAGATCAAAAGAAAACTCCAACTCCCACTATTGAGGATGTCTAGGTGAATCCTCAATAAATAGATAAATGTATTCTTGTACAATAGATACATCCTAAATTTGAAGATTCATATAGTTTATCTTATCTTCTTCTCCTAGAATTTAATTTAGAGAAGCTATATGATGTGGATCTAGATAAGAATCAGATGATGATGTTTTTTCTCTGCAGATAATGGATTCTACATCTTCCACACAAAGGATTATATTCAATTTTACCATAGTTATGATGGTAATGTTAATAGATAATGCACATTTATATACCATAATGGTAACTTCCTAACACATCTATGATTTAATGAGACACCCCTTAGAGGTTTTTACTAACAACTACTATGTTAATGTGAATTTAAAATATCAATTTATTAATGAAAACTGAGAAGATATTAAGGAATATGAGGATCCTGAATCGAATAAATATTTTTCTAAATTGGAGGTAACGATTAAGGTACCCGCCACCACATAATTAGGAACTTCATCCATAGACGTTTTGATAAAAAAAAATCTTATCCTTGCTCTCTCTTTTTTTCTGAGGAATGTTTTTTGATTCTTAGGATAATAATTTTCATAATTCCCCAAATATTAACAATTTTAGCATTGGAAAATTGTAGCTTCCTTCATTCCCTTTAAATCACGAGGATCGTTCCCTTTTTCTCCACCCTTATAACAAACTCCCATCCCCATTGGGCAATTACCAAAGTGTTTCTTCACACAATTAATGAAGGGTGGAAAGTCAAATTTTCCTTTCTTCCCCTTATTTCCTTTTCTAGGGTGCTCATCTTCCATCTTCTTCTCTTTCATAGTCATAAGACATAGAGAATCCATTTTATGTCTTGATAGCACATGCAATTATATTATCATACTATGAGAATGATTTTGATACCAATTCCCATTAGAGGAATGATTTTAATCAATAAAAAGAATATATCAATATAACTTCATGGGTTATGTATTTAGTATTCCATATGCATTTATATCCTTGTGAAGTTATATTCATACATTTTCATTATTTGAATCCTCCTTCTTCCCAAGTATCCTAAATTTCTTCTTTGTATCTTTTCATAGAAAACTAGGAAATATCTTTTTTGGATGTTTTATTTAAATTCCATCCAATCCGTTTTTTCTACCTATTCATCATATTTCATCTTTTGAATTAATGTTAACCATTGATCTATATCTCCTGATAGACAATAGACTTCTGTAACAATTTTTTTCCCTTTGTTACTCCCCAAATTAAAAAATATTTCCTCTATAGAACATATCCATTTCTCAGATAAAAATATATTTTTTGTCCTAAGGAATGTTTGAAGTTTTTGTCTCATAAATTGTTCTAACATTGATTATTCACATTGTGGATCAGTATACTCCATATAAGTATGGTTATTATTCCAAACATAAATTAGTTTTCCCATAATAGTATTAAGTTTCTCAGCACCAGTCATATCTCCTTCTTCAATAACATTTTTTTATAGGAGGGAATTCCATACATGGATTACATGCATTGAAATGATTTTAATATCCTCCACTAGGCACCATTTCTAAACAAATTCATTCTCTAGATATGGTTATTAATCATAATATATAATTTTAAAATACAAAACATAAATTGAAAAATTTATGCCTATCTAATCTCATAACCATAAAACATGTTTTTTACAGACTTATTTACTTTTAAATCATTCATATGTTTTCACAAAAAAAGAGAATTATATTATACATGTCCCCTAGGAGTGTCAAACCATGTGTAAAATAATTCCCAATCTCATGTACCAAGTTACCCAAAGTCAATCCCAGAACACCTTTTTCGAGTTATTACTTCACGGTACATCTGTTTCAGAACCACATCCACTTGTAGCATCCAGACATGGATGTATTTTCTAATAATACCCCATAATCTGTACATTATAAAAAGTTTCTGATGTTCTTATATACATATCCTCAATGTATATTATAAGTTTGTGTTCCCGAATTTAATTCCTTTTTTATTCTAGTCTACAATATTTTTATTGAACATCCATTAATGAAAACTATTACAGCCCAACCCCAATTTCCCAGAGATGGTGCATTATTTTATTACATTATCATGATCATAAAAAATCAAATCTTGATGGATGGATCAGTTGAATAGATTTTAGAAAACTAGATATAAAAATAAGTTTTATTTTACATCAAGAAAGGAAAAAAAACATAGTGTCTGCTTTTAAAAAACTTATATCCCTTACACTACCCCTGCCATTCATTCATAATATACATGTACTCATCTTGATGAAAAATGAAACATAACAAATGGGAAATCATATATGCTGAGTTAGAATAATTGATATAGTGGAATTTATCAAAAATATGAAAAAATATTTAAGGCCAGATATAAAATTGAAACACAATCCTTTTAAACATAATCTTCTATAAAACATGGAAAGAATAAATCAAATAATGCCATTTAAACATTCACATGGATATTCGACAAGCTGAATAATTACATGTAATATCAATAACTATTCTCATAATGAGGGAAAGCATAAGGTCGGACATCATAACCATACCATCAAGGCCTCGTGTCGAGACAAAACATAAACATGTAAAAACCCAAAATAGTTTGAATTTTGAGACCTATAGATGAATTGAGTGGCTATAGAGGGCCCCAAAATGAACATTCTAATTCCAATGCTTTCCTTATATGAAAAGGGTAAAATATAACATAAACATCCGTATTAAAACGGACATTCAAAATGATAATAATTTAACCATAAACCAAGAATGGTATCAAAAAAGAACATCCACAGTCAAACATATTATAAAACATCAATAAAATATAGATGATTGTATTATAATAAATCTACCTCAGTTAAGCATAAAATCCAACAAGGGTTGTTGATATAGATGCTAATAATATAACAAAATCATTTAAACTCATTGACAAATATATCCCTATTTACAATGAAATCATTTAAAAACCATGCCATTATAAAATAAAACATTTATTATGACAATAAAATTTTATGATTGTAATGTAATAATCAAATTTAAAGGAATCATAATAGTGTAAAATAGTCGATCATGCCGAATATGTTAAAAATCATTATTTCCTCAATTTTTTCAAAATGTCAAAAAGTACCTGGATAAGAAAACTATAGAAAGATTACTTTTTATGAAATAGGACATGGGTAAAATTGTAATTAAAAATTTTAAAATAATTTTAATAATTTGTTAAAATACATTTTTATGAAACATGGACATGGATGATAAATATGTCCCCGTAAATAATTATGTATAATCAACCTTAGATAATAATGAGATTATGAAATTACCCCTTACGTTGTACATTAGATTAGGCAAGGGTGTATTAAACTCCGGTATAATTGTTAAATCATTTTATTAAATTAATTCAGGACCATATCTATATTTATGGTAACATATTTCATCATATTATATCATTTTGGTAATAATATTTCAGTATTACCATTTAGTCGAGTGTTAACTACTTTGTTTTCACATTGCTATTTTTTCATGTAAGTCATGTCTATTATGAATATGATGTATTTTATTCATATATATATTGATATAAGTTTAAAATTATTATTTTTACTCATATTATAAATTTTATAATTATTCTTGAATGGTTAACTTGAAGAATGAATCTCACCGTGTCGTTGGGACAGTTGGTCGTACTTATGCACGAGCAACAATATCATTCTCTTGATGGTTAAATTGTATGGAATTTGATGGTATATTAATTATAAATAATAATTAGCATGTTATATTAATTATTTATATCAATTATACTATGCATTATACTCATCTAAATAATGAAGTGTAGAATATAAAATTACACCACAACGTGGGGACAATAAGTCCTACATACACACACATGTGAATATTATTATTCATAGGATGGATAAAAGGGGGAATATGGTTGTCTCGTTATTATAATAACATATGAGAATTTATATGACAATATTTATTACATTATTATACAAACAGTATAGTAATAATTAGTATATGGAGAAAAGAAATTGAATTGAATTGTTAAAATAATTACATCTTCTTCGAGTGTCTCTTTTTTACTTGCATAAAATGAATCCTTAAGATAGATTTTTACCAAAAGTATGGAATATAGGATAATTTTAGGGATGTTGGGAGGAGATGTGGGAAGGTGTTTTTTGATCCAAAGGGATTTATCAGTGTGATTAAAATAGGACATCTTCTCATTTATAAGAGGGGAAGGGCAGTTTTGGAAACTCCAAAACTATTTAATTATTATAAATTTATTTTTGGTTAACAATAGCTCTAAAGTAATTTATTTTTAGTATAAGATGAGTATGGGACGAAATATTACCAAAAATGTTTTTTGACAAGTTTGGTTCACAAAATTAACCTTATATTTTGTATATAACCCTTAGTTAAATAGTTTAACTCTTACCATGTTTACTTATCTTTTTATAACAAAAGAAAAATATTGTTACTATAAAATGAAAAAAATAACTCCAATTTTATCATTGATGAAATATTTAACATTATCATAGATTTTTGGAATAACATAATATTTTGGATAATTTCATAACAGTTAATAAAATATTATTTACTTTAAAGTATCATTTATATCAATTATGATACTATTAGATATTCTCATTTTTAAAAATATCAAAACGACATTATAAATTCAAAAACATAAATTAAATATGTCATTTAAAGGTATATGATATATTTAAAATTCTGGTATTTCATTAATTAGGTCCAATTATATTGATTTTCATATTTTTAATATCATTTAATTGATTCGTCCTTTAATATTTTAATACTGTATCATTATTGTGAGACCCTTCAATTTAATTATTTATTTCATAAAAATATAAATAAATTTCCATTATATATAAAAACATTTTACATTTATAAAAAAAATTTATAGTCGACATTATAACTTATACAACCACATAATAAAAATCATAGAGTTATTAAAATTTGAATATGACATTTTGAACTCTTCTTTAAATAAAATATAATATTTTTCGTAATCTAACATAAACAACATAAAAAGGATAATATTTTCTACCAAAGGATTATTTGGTCGAATAAAACATATCCAATGAAATTTTTACAAGTGTTAGGGTAATATTATATTATTATAATATTATTTTTACCCTTAATTACCCTATTTACTTTAACAGTGGTAAATAAAATCAAAAAGTTACTATTCAAAAAATATTTTCTACTACTATTAGAAAAAAAATTCATACTAATTACAACCATTTATGTCTATTTTTATAAATTAAATTCCGAGAAGAATAAAAATTACATTTAATGCAAATCCTATATATTTTCTAGAAGGCGGGTAAAAGAGACGTTCAAAAGGTCAATAATTTTTTATATTTAATTCTGTTATAAAAAAATTCTTCTGACCTAAATATGACTAATATATTTATTATTTTTCTATTTTATATTTAAAATAAACTTAATGTAAAATATTTATTTAAATGATAAAGCAACGTTTTTAACAATAATGTAGCATTTTTCATTATTTATAAAAAATTGAAACTTTTTAGAAAAATACCAAAAAATCACCCTAAGATAATTTTGTTGTTATGAATTCAAAAATGAAGTCTATTTTGAAAAATAAAATTTATAAATTTCATAATTGTGTTAATAATGTTGATAACCTCTTTTTAGATGTCTAGTTGGATATGTCATGGTGCGCTCAAACTTAGTGTTGTGTGCATCCCAAAGCATGGAATTATTTTAAAAACATTACAGTGGAAGAATGGGGTGTTACAAATTTCTTGAAAAATACAACTAGTCATGTTATCGAATAATCGATGTGAAACATTGAAAAAAACAATTCTATATTATTCATAATAAGAAACCGCCATTCTGCACACCAAAAAAATATTCCAAAGATAAAACATCATATTTAGAACACAAGGGGGTGAAAAATCATTTAACCAAAACTTATTAACCTATAATGACAATTTCAATTGGAAACCTACCTCAAATCACACGCCTTTAAACAATTTCAACCTGGAACAACTAGAAAAATGATTTTAGAAGTGAGAACATCCAGAATGAACCCAATGAAAGAAAAAACCACAATTACACAACACCATAGTTATCCTAATCATCCAAACATAGACACTAGGGATATATAAGAAAGGAAAAATGGAAGAAAACTAATGGAGAAATTGATATGAACCTTAAACATTCAATCTGGATGAAGAATCACCAAGAAACCACCCTGAATCCCACTTGGTGGGGCCTGGAAAAGCCAAAAACCACCGTGAGATGCATCTACGTTGGGGTATTTTGAGTTGAGTCTACAAGGGATAAAACCCTACTTAAAATAAGGATAAAATCTCAAAATACCCTTTCTCAAGTGGGTTGTTTGGTTATCTCACATGGTTTAACAAATCGGGTGCGACCAGTACAATTCACCATTATCTATTGTGGCACGGGCTACACAGTTAGGCTTCACGATTAGTTAAACCAAGAATCCTAACCATGAAACCCCTACAAACATTGGATTCATAGTTAAACTAACCATTCACCTTAATTGTGTTCCCTAGATAAAATCACCCTAACATTACCCTTTTCTCCCCAAAAATATTCTAAAATAAGGGGATACATCATCCATCAAACAAACGCTATTGATAAGTGACACTAGGGGATTCACAAAATCACTTCCAAGACATTTCCTCCCCATAAATTCACACTAACAATGAAAAAGGACAAATATGACTAAAATAATCCATGAATAAAAATTTGAATCAAGAATACCCGAACACTATATTTAAATCCAGAACTCCCAGATCTTGAGAAAAGCCAAGAAACAAAATACTTTTTGAAACAAAAGATGAATATTAAGATACATATCTAATAACTCTCCCCACCATTAAAACATTCTACCCTCAAAAAGTTAAAACATCTTCTAGTTAAACAATAAATTACTAAGGATCCCACAACCATGCTATTAAACCTCATAAACCATGAAATCCTCAACCACCTCCAAATAAAATTCATGCCTCTTTCATAAAACAAATCAACGAACTCAAACCATTTCCCTAAAAATGATAGAAAAAATCAAGGAAAAAATATTACAAAACCATTGGGAATACTCTAAATAGACCACCATTTACCAAAAAAATAACATAAAATTAAATCACCTCCAAAGGAACAATTTTATACTAGAAAAAATATAAAATCAAATAGAATTGTCAATACAAGACGTTGAACTGACTCTCCACCACTGGAAAAGAACCAACACTGATTTATCATAGGATAAATATCAACAAGGCTCATGGTGGGTCTGCCCAGAAATTATGAACCAACCAACAGAGGAAACCCAAAAAAAGAAAACATGAAAACTTTCATCCAAACTAATCAATAAACCACCACCAAAAGGTATAAATCAAGAGATGAAACATGGAACCATAAAATATCTCCATTCCCACATTAAAGATAAATGTTTGAACAAGGACCTTCACACCTCAAATAGTTTTGACTACAGTCTATTTTCCCTATAGGATCTATAGACAAAGCCCTAATGTTTGAAGCATATCCTACGTCATAGTTAGAAGCTGACAATCCTTGATCCGAGTTCATAATTCACAATTTACGAGCACACTTCCATTAAAATTGAATTTCATAGGGAAAACAAAAACATTTAATTTTAAAATTAAATGAAAATATAACACCAAATAACACCATAAGATACAACCATTACAACATGAAAAGCACATATAAAAATTGACATTAAACGATTCCCAGAGATGCTCACTACTCCCGAAAAATGCCTCAATGTCACTTATTTGAAACTCCCCAAAAAATCCATTACAAGTGAATTAGGTTCTCATAATCATGGAATAACATTAATTCACTCAAACATATTGAATTCTTATGATTTATCATGTCACAGTGATGAAAAAAAATGATCCAGTGCTTAACAGAAGATGATGAAAAATCCAGAGGCCATTTCATCCCACGACCGACACCAATAGCTTTCGGTATTTTCCAAGACTCTTTAATAAAATTACCTTCACCAATTTCAATAACTGAAGGAGGGAAGACATCATCAAGAACTCATAATAACATATCTTCATCATGAACAACATGCCTCACCATATCAAAAAATAAGTTAGATTAAACTCAGACACTTTTGAATATAGATATAGATAAAGCCCAAACTAAAAATGTAGATAATTCATGGATTTGTCTATGGCACACAATAATGTGAATGGAAAAAGATCCATGAAATGATGAAATTAATCTAACCCTGATCCATTTTTATGTCGAATATGGAACATCTATATCCCCTTTCTCACATTCACCATCTCAGAGAAATATTGACATATTAATAAATCCTTATAGAACACTCATCTATGATCATCTTGAGGATTGTTCTAAGAGAACAACAACCACACATATCGAGTGGAACTCCATGCATAATTCTATAAATCATTACTAATAATGAAAAAGGAATCTCAATGTGTATGAACTTACTTTCAATTTTCTACATCCACTCTTCCACTTTGAGATGATTTGCCTAACCATAAATTGGGGATAGATTCAACATCTGAATACCATGATATAAATCTTTAGGTTGATCAATTGGAAATCCTAATAATGATGAATAACAAATAGATACACCTATAATATATATTGAATCTCTATGAGGTTAATCCCATAGAAATAAAAAAACCAAGAGTTTTATCAAAACTAGCTCATCATCAAGAGTTCTTCAAACTCTTAATGCAGCAAAACAACACTTCCCAAATCATAGAAAAACAAGTCACACAACCATGGTTTATCAATAAAACCGCAAAATTTTCCTCTTAGAAACACTTTTTATAAATGAATACTCAGTGGGTTACACACTACCCAATGTTATTCCTTAGTGTCTCATGTACATTCTCATTGTAACACCCCGAGCTTCCACGATACGCTTCTCATTCAATAATGCAATAGCTTGCATTATACGCAACATTGAGTTCTAAAACACTGAGACTAATCAAAGTAGCCATTATGAATATTAATAACGACTTTTTAAAATTATAGAAAATTTATATTTCAAAATGGACTTCATTTTTGTATTCGTAATATCGAAATTATCCAAAGTTGAATTTTTTGTAATTTTCTGAGAACTGCCAATTTTTTATGAATAGTGAAAATTACTTAAAAACAACTTTTTTAATCAAAATAATTTATTGTGGTAAATTATACTATTTAGTGGTTTTAAAGTATAATTAGAATATATTTTTACCATTTTATCAAATGGTGGTCATTAGAATTAATTTAACATTGAAATTGGACATAAACAATTGCCAATAATTTGATATAAATTGTTTCTTAAAAACAAGCTATTTGTTGTGACAGCGGGAATTAATTATAAAATTAATTAATTCAAAATTATATGTTTTGAATTTTTTAAAATAGACATCATTTTTGAATTTGGAATATCAATTATAGCATAGGGTGAAATTTTGGCATTGTTCTGAAAAACTTCAATTTTTGATGAATAGTGAAACCACTAAGTGGTAGTTAAATAACTGATTTTTCATTTAAATGAAATATTACCACTTCTGTGATTTGATTTTCAAAAATCCTACATACATGGTTTTCATTTAGAAGTAAAATTTTGTTCAATGAGATTAAAATAAATTTTTGGTGAATAGTAACTTTTATGTTTTTAATCGCGATTAGAGGTAATTAGTGTAGTTTAAGGTAAAAATAATGTTTTAATAATATGAGATGAGCTTGAAACTTGTCCTACTCCTATTGGATGAGTCATGTCCGACCAAGACAACCCATGGTTAAACATGGGGACCCCATGGAGCCACTTTGGTTGGAAAATGACATTAATATATATTTATTAAATGTTAAAGTAAAAAATGACACAAACATGAAATGTTTTACTAAAACAGTTTTTAAGTGGGGTTACACAAGTACAAATTTTGACTATAAAAATTAATTAGAAATATAAAAGGATTTCCTACATCATAGTATTTTTTTATAATTTTTAGACAGTAAATAAATTAAATTATTTATGACATCATGATGATGCAGCGATGACCTCATTAATTAATGATTTAAATAAAATGAGAAGATAATGAAAAATCCAAGGCTTACACTTGTCCAAAGCCTATTGGATGAGGAGATTTCGAACCCTTATCACCTTATCCTCGAATTATATAAGTGTGGGACCTCTAAAATCCGAAAATCATTTTATAATAAAGTGACATTTCTTTACTTTCCAAGAGTGCCCCTCCTCTCCACTTATAAAAGGCCCCCACCTCTACCACCTCATTCGCACTTTCAAGCCATTTGACTCGGCAAAACACTGCCCAAATACTCTCCCTACTTTCTCCCCTTACTCCTAGAAGCCTCAATTTCAGCAGAACTCTTCCCAGGGAAACCTTTGGATCAAATCAAAAAGAGTTACCCGATTTTAAAGGTAATGTCTTCTCTTATGTTATTTTGTTTTATTTTTCTTCTCCAACCCCATAAACTCTTTTTATTCATTTCTTTTGTAACAACAACAGTATCCTCAATATACTAGGATGTTTTTATAAGAAGGATTCGAGCTACACTTACACACACCTACATCTAATGGTTAAAGAACATACGGTTTCTGTGGATGGCGAATTTCTGCCTCACGAAACGATGATTGTTCAACACTCATATAACACCTTCAAAGGTGGCCATTAAGATGTCACTATATTTATATATGATATATAATATGTTTATGTTTTACTTATGCTTCTGTATTTCTCATTTATGGAATAATTTATGAGTTCCATTATGGGTAAACGCGATAATTTCATTTTAGGAAGTGCGGACTACCGCCCCCTCAAAGTGATTTGAATCGTTAATGCCATATGTGGGATGCATAAAGGATGGAGTAAATGGTATTATACACTATATTATACTGGAATTATATTTTAAATTTATATCATTATTATTTCATTCCATTAAATACGAAATAGAAATGAAAGTAGCGTTCATGCGTACGTACGGCTTATCGTCTCTATGAACGGTGCATTTCATTTCTTACCTCTAAATGTTAAGTAATATTATAAATGAATGTATATACTGGATATATATGATATATATGACATCTAAATCATGAATATAATTCTGGAGATAATGGATATTCTACCACATAAACAACTTGTAATTATAAGAAGTTTATTGTTGACTCAAGTACCAAAAATCGACAAAACGCCCGTTATTAACTTAAATAATTACATAATGCTCATAACATTGTAATAAGTGATATAAAATGGATAACTAAAATGGTAGATATTAACTCTAGTTTATTATTCAGGTGGTTAAATAATGGTCGAATCAAGTCGGACACAAGGTAAGGGAACTTCTTAACCCAATTTCTATTCTTTGGGTTAATCTCCTACTTTCAAATTATGTCATGATATTATTATGTCCTATATTGTATTTTTACATTATTTATGTGTACTTATAGTGAATACACATAATATACTTACTTTATTAAAAAAATGATCTTTTTAAGGACTTCGTCTCAATCCCCTTTCATTGAGGCATATTTGGTTTTATACACAACATTCTTTTATACGGTGTATAAACCCCTTTGACTTTTACGTTTATTCAAAAGGAATCTTGTTTATACGAAGCGTTTTGCTAAACGACAAAAGGGAATGTCTTTATTTCCATACTTATGCGGCGACAACGACTTCTCCTCCGCCGTGACCATTATTTGAGTTTCAGCTTCCTCTACAAGCCATCATTTTATTTAATGAAAAATAAATACAAAGTTTTAACTTTCTTTTATTTTGGTATTTAAAATGGTTTTGAAAGCGTTTTTATTATATCAATGTGTTGTATTGATATCTTGTGATTGAAATGTGGAAATATTATGTTTCCTTTATGCATGTTTTATGTGATACGATTATGTTATGGTATATGATATGTTTAAACCTATTCATATGAGGAATGTATTGGACTTAATAAGTGACGGGTGGAGCCCGCTATAGCTCCTCGATGCATCGGTAGGTCTCATGAGACAACTAGACGTCGAATTGGCCGAGGCCTTTTCCCAATTTGATTTATGGTTTTGGCCGAGGCCTTAATCATTTTAGACGTCTTGGCCGAGGCCTTGACAAAATGTTTCAGTATGTCTGGTATTATACATTCACTCATTATGAAAGTGGTTATTGATATTGCATGTGATTATTCGTCTAGTAGAATATCCATGTGAAGAAGCAAATGGAATTATCTCATTTTACTTTTTCCATATTATGTTGATGTTCACGTTTAAAAGGCTTTTGTTTTAGTTATACATTGCCTTAAATGTTTATGTTTATTTATGAAATCATCAGTAATATTGTTATCCTTACTGAGCATCTGAGATCACCCCTTTCAATGTTTTAATATTTTCCAGGATGTGAAGAAGTATTTTATGAATGACCTGCAGGGATAGTCAGAAGAGGATATGAGTGTGGACTATGAAGACTTTGTTATTAGTTTTTCATTTTATGATGTAATGTAACATTTATGAATGTATCTAGTGTTTCCAAGGCTACTAAACTAATCGGTCTTTCGAGACATGATCTTTTGTGATCATGCCAATGTTACGAAGTAATGCACCGACTTTGGGTAGCTGGGGTCGGGGTGTTACAGTTGGTATCAGAGGCAGTTTAGTACTAACCTTGGAAGCTATATTTAGATAAACTCTGATTAGAGCACATAGCCCAAAGATAGACTTTAAATATTAGTATAGAAGAACTTCCTAGAATTTTGGTATTATAGACATTTTGTGAGTTTTCCGAGCAATACATCCCTGTCTCGATACGAGCAGGTAGAGGCGGCTCTGGCACAGATGTATCTAGGGGTAAAACCTGAAAACACCGCTTTGAGCTAGACTCGAACGGGAACTGGTGCACGACAATGGGCCTTGCTCCACTCTTGGTTACGACACTCCCGGGGGATATGCTTAGGATAATTCTAATTTTCTTTACAAACCACTCTGAACGATTATGAGTATATACTTCCTCAAATAAAACCTTTTTATGATTATGGATTATATCCATAAATAGTTCAATTTATGTTAAGTATTTTACAAGTATGGAATTATGTATTTTGATTCATAAACTAATCTAGTATATGCCATTGTTTAGAAATGGCGCCTAGTAGAAGGAATGGAAACCATTTCAATGCACGCACTCCGTGTAGAGATTGCCCTCCTGCTCAAGATAATTATTGTGGATCTGGAGATACAACTGGTGCTGATCAAATTATTACCATACTGGGACAACTCACTCAGGTTATGAATACTAACCTTACTCATATGGAGCACCCTGATCCGCAACGTGGAGGATCAATGTTAGACCGTTTCATGAGACAACAACCACGAACATTTAATGGGGGTACAAATCCATTAGTAGCTGAGCAATGGATAAACTCCTTAGTGAAAATATTCCATGCCTTGGGGAGTAGCGAAAGGGAGAAGGTTGTCATGGCAGTTTACCGCCTCACTGGAGATGCCGATCAGTGGTGGTCGCTGATTCAAAACACAAAGGAAGATGATGACGTATCGAATATGGAATGGAGGGAGTTCAAAGAGCTTTTCCTAGAAAAGTACTATCCTCGTGACCATCGAGCAGATATGGAAAGATAATTTCTGAGTTTGAGGGAGAAGGAGGATGAGAATGTTGCAAAGTATGAGGCTAACTTTACAAGGTTTGCGAGGCATGCTGCAGATTATATACGTAACCCAAGAAGTAATATTGATCATTTTTTTGATGGGTTAAAAGCATTTCTTCATCGAGCATTAGTCTCACAAACCTTCTCGTTATACGAAGATATTGTCTCGTGTGCTATCAAGACGGAAAAGGAATTCTCTAAGTCTCATGACTTTAAAGCAAAGCAAGAAAATAAGAGAACGGTGGAACAAGAGATGGATAAAGGGAAAAAGGGAAAGAAGGATTTTCCATTATGTGATAATTGTGGGAAGAATCACCCTGGTAATTGCCTAAAAAGAATGGGAGTTTGTTATAAATGTGGAGAAAAAGGTCAACAGGCTCGTGATTGCAAGGGAAATAAAGAGGTTATCAATGTTGAATGCTATAATTGTAGGGAAATTGGGCATTATGCAAATGAATGTTCTAAGCGTCAGGGAAACTTACCTCAGAAAAGGCCAAGGGATCAAGGACAATCTTATGTTGTTACTACAGTTGAAGCGGAATAATTAATGTATAGGTGCTTTTGGACTCAAGGATTATATACTAGTTATAAGAATAATGTGATATATATAAGGATTGTACTGCAGTACATGTTGTTTTCAGTAAGTTTTTAATATGATGAAGGTAATCGTATTTTTAGTATGTGACAATAAGAGAAACATTACTTTGTTTGGGGAATCTGATAAATTGATTTTGGAATTAAGAGAACTTTTAGAGAAAGTCTGGACAGAGGTATTTTGGATAACTATAAAGGTTGGAGTAGATTAAGTTGATCTTTGGATAGTTTTGTTTAAGGTTAAAAAATTTATGAAGATTATTTTTGGAATATTATGATACTATAGCTTTAGGAAAAGGACAACCAGCAGGGTGGGGCATAACCCGTCGCGTCGGACAAAGCTGCAGGAATCGAACCCACAACCATAGTGCGACATGCCTTTATTTCCTACCACTAGCCAACAGGAGGTCCCTGGTTATTACAAAGTAGTTTTTGTAATCTAAATGGTATGTTCTAATATTTTGAACCTTGTACGGTTAGGATAAATATATTATTTTTGAGTTCTATTATCTTTTTGAGTGAGAGATGAGTTTGTGGTAGAAATTAGTCGAAGGTTGAAACTCTACTTGTCATGCATAAATATATATATATACCTATATCTTATTCTATGAATAAATTAATTCTTAAACTTTAGTAATGGGATATTAAAAAAATGTGTTATCCTAATACCTTATGTCTTGTTGAATTGATGATATTTTAAATCAACATAGATTGAAGGATTTGAGGCCCTCAATTTGACAGTTGATTGTGATTGATGACCTCAATCACTCCCTACAAATATTTACGTTTTTCCTCTAATTATATGTCTCTAATTTCCACCAATGTTCTCCTAATCTTGATCATAATTGGGTGGTGACTTTTTCATTTCCCTTTCCCTCTTATTAAGGCTAAATTTTATTAATCTTATTTCTGATGTGGGTTTTCCTCAAAGGTATTTTCTCTTTTCAACCTTTTATTTTCAAAGAAAAATTTCAAATTGCGAGGACGCAATTTATTTAAGGAGGGGAGAATGTAACACCACGAGCTTCCACGATACGCTTCTAATTCAATAATGCAATAGCTTGCATTATACGCAACTTTGAGTTCTAAAACACCGCGACTAATAAAAGTAGCCGTTATGAATAGTAATAACCAGTTTTTAAAATTATAGAAAATTTATATTTCAAAATGGACTTCATTTTTGTATTTGTAATATCGAAATTATCCAAAGTTGAATTTTTTGTAATTTTCTGAGAACTTCCAAATTTTTATGAATAGTGAAAATTACTTAAAAACAACTTTTTTAATCAAAATAATTTATAGTGATAAATTATACTATTTAGTGGTTTTAAAGTATAATTAGAATATATTTTTACCATTTTATCCAATGGTGGTCATTAGAATTAATTTAACATTGAAATTGGACATAAACAATTGCCAATCTTTTGATATAAATTGTTTCTTAAAAACATGCTATTTGTTGTGACAGTGGGAATTAATTATAAAATTAATTAATGAAAATTTTATGTTTTGAATTTTTTAATATAGACATCATTTTTGAATTTGTAATATCAATTATAGATTAGGGTGAAATTTTGGCATTGTTCTGAAAAACTTCAATTTTTGATGAATAGTGAAACCACTAAGTGGTAGTTAAATAACTGATTTTTCGTTTAAATGAAATATTACCACTTCTGTGATTTGATTTTCAAAAATCCTACATTAATGGTTGTCATTTAGAAGTAAAATTTGGTTCAATGAGATTAAAATAATTTTTTGGTGAATAGTAACTTTTAAGTTCTTAATCGTGATTAGAGGTAATTAGTGTAGTTTAAGGTAAAAATAATGTCTTAATAATATGAGATGAGCTTTACACTTGTCCTACTCCTATTTTATGAGTCATGGCCGTCCAAGACAACCCATGGGTAAACTTGGGGACCCCATGGAGCCACTTTGGATGGAAAATGACATTAATATATATTTGTTAAATGTTAAAGTAAAAAATGACACAAACATGAAATGTTTTACTAAAACAGTTATTAAGTGGGGTTACAGAAGTAAAAATTTTGACTATAAATATTAATTATAAAGATAAAAAGATTTCCTACATCATAGTATTTTTTTATAATTTTTAGACATTAAATAAATTAAATTATTTATGACATCATGATGATGCAGCGATGACCTCATTAATTAACGATTTAAATAAAATGAGAAGATAATGCAACATCCAAGGCTTACACTTGTCCAAAGCCTATTGGATGAGGATATTTCGAACCCTTATCACCTTAGCCTCGAATTATATAAGTGTGGGACCTCTAAAATCTGAAACTCATTTTATAATAAACTGACTTTTCTTTACTTTCCAAGAGTGCCCCTCCTCTCCACTTATAAAAGGCCCCCACCTCTACCACATCATTCACACTTTCAAGCCATTTGGCTCGGCCAACCTCTGCCCAAATACTCTCCAAAATTTCTCCCCTTACTCCTAGAAGCCTCACTTTGGGAAGAACTCTTCCCAAGGAAGCCTTTGGCTCAAATCAAAAAGAGTTACCCGATTTTAAAGGTAATGTATTCTCTTATGTTATTTTGTTTTATTTTTCTTCTCCAACCCCATAAACTCTTTTTATTCATTTATTTTGTAAGAACAACAGTATAATCAATATACTAGGATGTTGTTATAAGAAGGATTCGAGCTACACTTACACACACCTACATCTAATGGTTAAAGGACATACGGTTTCTGTGGATGGCAAATTTCTGCCTCACGAAACGATGATTGTTCAACACTCATATAACACCTTAAAATGTGGCCATTAAGATGTCACTATATTTATATATGAAATATAATATGTTTATGTTTTACTTATGATTCTGTATTTCTCATTTATGGAATAATTTATGATTTCCATTATGGGTAAACGCGATAATTTCATTTTAGGAAGTGCAGACTACCGCCCCCTCAAAGTGATTTGAATCGTTAATTCCATATGTGGGATGCATAAAGGATAGAGTAAATGGTATTATACAATATATTATACTGGAATTATATTATACATTTATATCATTATGATTTCATTCCATTAAATACGAAATAGAAATGAAAGTAGCGTTCATGCGTACGTACGACTTACCGTCTCTATGAACCGTGCATTTCATTTCTTACCTCTAAATGTTACGTAATATTATAAATGAATGTATATACTGGATATATATGATATATATGACATCTAAATCATGAATATAATTCTGGAGATAATGGATATTCTACCACATAAACAACTTGTAATTATAAGAAGTTTATTGTTGACTCAAGTACCAAAAATCGACAAAACGCCCGTTATTAACATAAATAATTACATAATGTTCATAACATTGTAATAAGTGATATAAAATGGATAATTAAAATGGTAGATATTAACTCTAGTTTATTATTTAGGAGGTTAAAGAATGGTCGAATCAAGTCGGACACAAGGTAAGGGAACTTCTTAACCCAATTTCTATTCTTTGGGTTAATCTCCTACTTTCAAATTATGTCATGATATTATTATGTCCTATATTGTATTTTTACATTATTTATGTGTACTTATAGTGAATACACATAATATACTTACTTTATAAAAAAATGATCTTTTTAAGGACTTTGTCTCAATCCCCTCTCATTGAGGCAAATTTGGTTTTATACACAACTTTCTTTTATACGGTGTATAAACCCCTTTGACTTTTACGCTTATTCAAAAGGAATCTTGTTTATACGAAGCGTTTTGCTAAACGACAAAAGGGAATGTTTTTATTTCCATACTTATGCGGCGACAATGACTTTTCCGCCGCCGTGACCATTATTTGAGTTTCGGCTTCCTCTACAAGCCATCATTTTTTTAATGAAAAATAAATACAAAGTTTTAACTTTTTTTTATTTTGGTATTGAAAATGGTTTTGAAAGCGTTTTTATTATATCAATGTGTTGTATTGATATCTTGTTATTGAAATGTGGAAATGTTATGTTTCCTTTATGCATGTTTTATGTGATACGATCATGTTATGGTTTATGATATGTTTAAACCAATTCATATGAGGAATGTATTGGACTTAATAAGTGACGGGTGGACCCCGCTATAGCTCCTCGATGCATCGGTAGGTCTCATGAGACAACTAGACGTGGAATTGGCCGAGGCCCTTTCCCAATTTGATTTATGGTTTTCGACGAGGCCTTAATCATTTTAGACATCTTGGCCGAGGCCTTGACAAAATGTTTCAGAATGTCTGGCATTATACATTCCCTCATTATGAAAGTGGTTATTGATATTTCATGTGATTATTCGTCTAGTAGAATATCCATGTGAAGAAGTAAATGACATTATCTCATTTTACTTTTGCAATATTATGTTGATGTTCAAGTTTAAAAGGCTTTTTTTAGTTATACATTGCCTTAAATGTTTATGTTTATTTATGAAAGCTTCCGCAATATTGTTATCCTTACTGAGCATCTGAGCTCACCCCTTTCAATGTTTTAATATTTTCCAGGATGTGAAGAAGTATTTTATGAATGACCTACAGGGATAGTCAGAAGAGTATATGAGTGTGGACTATGAAGACTTTGTTATTAGTTTTGCACTTTATGATGTAATGTAACATTTATGAATGTATCTAGTGTTTCCAAGGCTACTAAACTAATCGGTCTTTCGAGACTTGATATTTTGTGATCATGCCAATGTTACGAAGTAATGCACCGACTCTGGCTAGCTGGGGTCGGGGCGTTGCACTCATGCCACCCCGGGAACACAACAACCATTCCATACTGGTAACTCATCCACCCATATGATTAACCCTCCACTTTCCACAAATATCCATTCTTGTGATCATCCAAGGAAATAAAAAATATAAAAACAATACACTTCCAATTTCAAAAAAATAGTGAACCCACACTTTCACTCATTCAATTACCATTTTATTTAAACTTTCATAAATATTTTCAAAAGACCACTAATCGTTATATAAAAATCCATTTTCAAATAAAACACTCCAAACCATATTAAAATAGAAATACCAGGAGTCCCATTCATAATATTTTCACTAGCTCCACAAATCCCATTACCTATAAAATAATTTGAAAAAATAAACATTCAAATTATTTCATCAAAATAAAACTGTATAATCATCTTCCATATCATGAAACCCACCGTCCAAAGATGCCCCTCATGAGATGGAAATGGAGAAAGAGATATGATGACCCCTGAGTCCCACATCCGGTAGGCCATGGGGTGGAAACCATAACCATTTGTATTAAAATCTCACAAATTGGGAGGTATTACCCTTTTTAATAGTAACCAATATCTGAAGATATGATTTATCAACCTCAAAACAACCCAAAGATACACACGAAAACACACACACATATATATAAGAAGAAAAAATCCCTCCCCTATGCATGTTATGTTAAAACTGTTATGTATACAATGAAAAAATCCAATGTAAATTCCAAAAAAAGAAATCTATGTAGTGACACAAAAACTATCCTGATGACCGATCTTGTAAGGTACAAAACAAACCATATAATCTCCCTAAAATCATAAAAACAGTTTATATATATGTGGGTTGAGCATACATGTATTCTCAGTAGGAAAATATAAAGTCACTCATGCACAATTGGGAGAAGCATCCTAATTCCCCTATGAGAAAACAACAGAAACTCAAAGGAACCTCACAAGGTATACTATCCACCCCAACCTCACCATGTCACAATCACAAAATAACACCAGTCATGATGTGTGATGTAGTATACACATTGATATTTGGGTACCTTGAACCAATTACCACTGTTTAACTAATCATCCATTATGGTGAACTTCTTGAATCTACCTTTCTCTTCCTCAAGCCCCACTATCACATCTATTCCGGACACACCTAATCCAAACACTGCATCCCACCCCCAAATACCAGGGTCACAACCACACCACATCTCACCTGAAAAAACAAGTTCCATAGAACCACAAACTCTTCCAAAACATATATGAGAAGCATGCCTGGCCAGCACACAACTAGGCCTCACAACCCCACCACAACCTTCCTAAAGACTCTAGGTATAATAATGCATAGAAGATGGATTAGAGAATATACTATAACTATCCATCCACACTCCCATTATGATATTAAGGAGAGTCCACCCACCCCAATAACAATGGGGGTGTTCGACACATAGTTCTCATCTTGGTTGGGGTGAATATAGAAATCAAAAAGAACTATAAGTATATATAGGTACCAAACACTCAACCCAACAAATAGGTTTTCAAAAATAATCAACAAACCCACAAAAAATATCCCTTGTTTCCACCTCAATTATATAACCACACATCCAACTGTAGACATAATTCGTAACCCCAAACAATTCATTCAACCAAATATCTTTATAAATTAAAAACTTCCATTAATTATTTATTCCATCCCTACCCAAGAAACTACCAATCACAGTGCACCATAACTAACATCATAACCCACACACTTTTCACCCTAAGTAACATTGTAACGCCCCGACCCCAGCTACCCGGAGTCGGTGAATTACTTCGTAACATTGGCATGATCACAAAAGATCAAGTCTCGAAAGACCGATTAGTTTAGTAGAATTGGAAACACTAGATACATTCATAAATGTTACATTACATCATAAAGTGAAAGAATAATAACAAAGTCTTCATAGTCCACACTCATATCCTCTTTTGACTATCCCTGCAGGTCATTCATAAAATACTTCTTCACATCCTGGAAAATATTAAAACATTGAAAGGGGTGAGCTCAGATGCTCAGTAAGGGTAACAATATTGCGGAAGCTTTCATAAATAAACATAAACATTTAAGTAAATGTATAACTAAAACAAAAGCCTTTTAAACTTTAACATCAACATAATATGGAAAAGGTAAAATGAGAATAATGCCATTTACTTCTTTACATGGATATTCTACTGGTCGAATAATCACATGCAATATCAATAACCACTTTCATAATGATGGAATGCATAATGCCAGACTATCATAACCACGTAGTCAAGGCCTCGTGCCAAGACCACAAATAAGATTTTGTCAAGGCCTCGTTCCAAGACACTAGTTTGTCTCATGAGACCTGCCGATGCATCGAGGAGCTATAGCGGGCTCCACCCGTCACTTATTAAGTCCAATGCATTCCTCATATGAATAGTTTTAAACATATCATAAACCATAACATAATCGTATCACATAAAACATGCATAAAGGAAACATAAAATTTCCACATTTCAATCACAAGATATCAATACAACACGTTGATATAATAAAAACTCTTTAAAAACCATTTTCAATACCAAAATAAAAGAAAGTTAAAACTTTGTATTTATTTTTCATTAAAAAAAATGATGGCTTGTAGAGGAAGCCGAAACTCAAATAATGGTCATGGCGGCGGAGAAGTCGTTATCGCTGCATATGTACGGAAAGAAAAACATTCCCTTTTTGTCGTTTAGTAAAACGCTTCGTATAAAAAAGATTCCTTTTGAATAAACATAAAAGTCAAAGGGGTTTATACACTGTATAAAAGAAAGTTTTGTATAAAACCAAATATGCCTCAATGAAAGGGGATTGAGGAGAAGTCCTTAAAAAGATCATTTTTTTAAATAAAGTACTTCTATAATGTGTATTCACTATAAGTACACATAAATAATGTACAAATAAAATATAGGACATAATAATATCATGACATAATTTTAAAGTAGGAGATTAACCCAAATAATGGAAGTTGGGTTAAGAAGTTCCCTTACCTCGTGTCTGACTTGACTCAACCGTTCTTTAACCTCCTGAATAATATACTTGAGTTAATATATACCTTATTAAGAACCATTTCCAATTTCATTATCCTTATTATATCACTTATTACAATTATATGAACATTATGTAATTATTTAAGTTAATAACGGTCGTTTTGTCGATCTTTGATACTTGAGTCAACAATAAACTTCTTATAATTACAAGTTGTTTATGTGGTAGAATATCCAATATCTCCAGAATTATATTCATGATTTAGATGTCATATATATCATATATATCCAGTATATACATTCATTTATAATATTACGTAACATTTAGAGGTAAGAAATGAAATGCACCGTTCATGGAGACGGTAAGCCGTACGTACGCATGAACGCTACTTTCATTTCTATTTCGTATTTAATGGAATGAAATCATAATGATATAAAGGTGTAATATAGTTCCAGTATAATATCATATATAATATCATTTTCTCCATCCTTTATACATCCCACATATTGCATTAACGATTCACATCACTTTGAGGGGGCGGTAGTCCGCACTTCCTAAAATGAAATTATCGCGTTTTACCCATAATGGAAATCATAAAGTATGCCATAAATGAGAAATAAAGAAGCATAAGTAAAAAATAAACACATTATATATCATATATAAATATAGTGACATCTTAATGGCCACCTTTGAAGGTGTTATATGAGTGTTGAACAATCATCGTTTCGTGAGACAGAAATTCTCCATCCACAGAAACTGTATGTTCTTTAACCATTAGATGTAGGTGTGTGTAAGTGTAGCTTGAATCCTTCTTATAACAACATCCTAGTATATTGAAGATACTGGTGTTGTTACAAAAGAAATTAATAAAAAGAGTTTAGGGGGTTGGAGAAGAAAAATAAAACAAAACAACATTAGAGAAGACATTACCTCAAAATCGGGTAACTCTTTTTGATTTGAGCCAAAGGCTTCCTTGGGAAGAGTTCTGCCGAAAGTGAGGCTTCTAGGAGTAAGAGGGGGAAGTTGGGAGAGTATTTGGGCAGAGGTTGGCCGATCCAAATGGCTTGAAGGTGTGAATAAGGTGGGAGAGGTGGGGGCCTATTATAAGTGGAGAGGAGGGGCACTTTTGGAAAGATTGAAATGTTACAAAAAATTCAACTTAGGATAATTTCGATATTACGAATACAAAAATGATGTCCATTTTGAAATATAAAATTTCTATAATTTTAAAAAGTGGTTATTACTATTCATAACAGCTACTTTGATTAGTCGCGGTGTTTTAGAACTCGAAGTTGCGTACAATGCAAGCTATTGCATTATTGAATGAGAAGCGTATCATGGAAGCTCGGGGTGTTACATTCTCCCCTCCTTCAATAAATTGAGTCCTCGCAATTTGAAATTTTTCTTTTAAAATAAAAGGTTGAAAAGAGAAAATACCTTTGTGGAAAACCCACATCGGAAATAAGGTTAACAAAATTTAGTCTTAATAAGAGGGAAATGGAAATAAGAAAGTCACCACCAAATTATGATCTCGATAAGGAGAACATTGGTGGCAATTAGAGACATATAATTGGAGGAAAAACGTAAATATTTGTAGGGAGTGATTGAGGTCATCAATCACAATCAACTATCAAATTGAGGGCCTCAAAGCCTTCAATCTATGTTGATTTAGAATATCATCAGTTCAATAAGACATAAGGTATTAGGATAACACATTTTTTGTTTTAATATCCCTTTACTAAAGTTTAAGAATTAAATTATTCCTTGAATAAGAGATAGGTGTATATATATTTAGGCTTGACAATTAGAGTTTCAACCTTCAATTCATCTTTCACTCAAAAAGATAATAGAACTCAAAAATATTATACTTATCCTAATTGTATAAGGTTCCAAATGTTAACACATACCATTTAGATTAGTAAAATTATTTGTAATAACTAGGGACTTCCTGTAGGCTAGTGGTAGGAAATAAAGGCATGTCGTACTTTGATTGTGGGTTCGATTCCTGCAGCTTTGTCCGACGCAACGGGTTATGCCCCACCCGGCAGGTTGTCCTTTTCCTAAAACTATAGTATTATAATATTCCAAAAATAATCTTCATAAATTTTTTAACCTTAAACAATACTATCCAAAGATAAACTTAATCCACTCCAACCTTTATAGTTATCCAAAATACCTATGTCCAGACTTTCTCTAAAAGGTCTCTTAATTCCAAAATCAATTTATCAGATTCCCCAAACAAAGTAACGTTTCTATTATTGTCAAAAACTAAAAATACAATTACCTTCATCATATTAAAACCTTACTGAAATCAACAAGTACTACAGTACAATCTTTATATATATCACATTATTCTTATAACCAGAATATAATCCTTGAGTCCAAAAGAACCAATACATTAGTTATTCTGCTTCAACTGTAGTAACAGCATAAGATTTTCCTTGATCCCTTGGCCTTTTCTGAGGTAAGTTTCCCTGACGCTTAGGGCATTCATTTGCATAATGACCCATTTCTCTACAATTGTAGCATTCAACTTTGACAACCTCTTTCTTTCCCTTGCAATCACGAGCCTGGTGACCCTTTTCTCCACATTTATAACAAACTCCCATTCCTTTTAGGCAAGTACCAGGGTGATTCTTCCCACAATTATCACATAATGGAAAATCCTTCTTTCCCTTTTCCTCTTTATCTGTCTCTTGTTCCACCGTTCTCTTCTTCTCTTGCTTTACTTTGTTGTCATAAGACTTAGAGAATTCCTTTTCTGTCTTGATAGCACACGAGACAATATCTTCGTATGATGAGAAGGATTGTGATACTAAAGCTCGACGAAGAAATGGTTTTAACCCATCAAAGAAACGATCAATCTTACTCCTTGGTTTACGTATATAATCGGCAGCATGCCTTGCTAACCTTGTAAAGTTAGCCTCATACTTTGCGACATTCTCATCCTCCTTCTGCCTCAAACTCAGAAATTGCCTTTCCATATCTGCTCGATGGTCACGAGGAAAATATTTTTCTAAAAACAGATCTTTGAACTCCCTCCATTCCATATTCGATACGTCATCATCTTCCTTTGTGTTTTGAATCAGCGACCACCACTGATCGGCATCTCCAGTGAGGCGGTAAACTGCCATGACAACCTTCTCCTTTTCACTACTCCCCAAGGCATGGAATATTTTCTCTAAGGAATTTATCCATTGCTCAGCTACTATAGGATTTGTACTCCCATTGAAGGTTGGTGGTTGTTGCCTCATGAAGCGGTCTAACATTGATCCTCCACGTTGCGGATCAGGGTGCTCCATACGAGTAAGGTTATTATTCATAACCTGCGTGAGTTGTCCCAGTACGGTGAGAAGCTGATCAGCACCAGTTGTATCTCCAGATCCACAATAATTATCTTGAGCAGGAGGGAAATCCCTACACGGAGTTCGTGTATTGATACGGTTTCAATTCCTTCCACTAGGCGCCATTTCTAAACAATGGCATAAACTAGATTAGTTTATGAATCAAAATACACAATTCCATACTTATAAAACACCTAACATAAATTGAACTATTTATGGATATAATCCATAATCCTAAAAATGTTTTTTTTGAGGAAGTATGTACTCATAACCCTTCATAGTGGTTTGTAAAGAAAATGAGAATTATCCTAAGCATATCCCCCGGGAGTTTCGTAACCAAGAGTACATCAAGGCTCGTTGTCGTGCAGCAGTTCCCGTTCGAGTCTAGCTCAAAGCAGTGTTTTCGGGTTTTACCCCTAGGTACATCTGTGCCAGAGCTGCCTCTACCTGCTCGTATCCAGACAGGGATGTATTGCTCGGAAAACTCATAGCATCTCTATAATACCAAAATTCTAGGAAGATCTTCTATACTAATCCTCAAAGTCTATCTTTGGTCTATGTGCTCTAATCAGAGTTTATCTAAATCTAGCTTCCAAGGTTAGTACTAAACTGCCTCTGATACCAACTGTAACGCCCCGACCCCAGCTACCCAGAGTCGGTGAATTACTTCGTAACATTGGCATGATCACAAAAGATCAAGTCTCGAAAGACCGATTAGTTTAGTAGCCTAGGAAACACTAGATACATTCATAAATGTTACATTACATCATAAAGTGAAAGAATAATAACAAAGTCTTCATAGTCCACACTCATATCCTCTTTTGACTATCCCTGTAGGTCATTCATAAAATACTTCTTCACATCCTGGAAAATATTAAAACATTGAAAGGGGTGAGCTCAGATGCTCAGTAAGGGTAACAATATTGCGGAAGCTTTCATAAATAAACATAAACATTTAAGGCAATGTATAACTAAAACAAAAGACTTTTAAACTTTAACATCAACATAATATGGCAAAGGTAAAATGAGAATAATGCCATTTACTTCTTTACATGGATATTCTACTGGTCGAATAATCACATGCAATATCAATAACCACTTTCATAAAGATGGAATGCATAATGCCAGACTATCATAACCACGTAGTCAAGGCCTCGTGCCAAGACCACAAATAAGATTTTGTCAAGGCCTCGTGCCAAGACACTAGTTTGTCTCATGAGACCTGCCGATGCATCGAGGAGCTATAGCGGGCTCCACCCGTCACTTATTAAGTCCAATGCATTCCTCATATGAATAGATTTAAACATATCATAAACCATAACATAATCGTATCACATAAAACATGCATAAAGGAAACATAAAATTTCCACATTTCAATCACAAGATATCAATACAACACGTTGATATAATAAAAACTCTTTAAAAACCATTTTCAATACCAAAATAAAAGAAAGTTAAAACTTTGTATTTATTTTGCATTAAAAAAAATGATGGCTTGTAGAGGAAGCCGAAACTCAAATAATGGTCACGGCGGTGGAGAAGTCGTTGTCGCCACATAAGTACGAAAAGAAAAACATTACCTTTTTTTCGTTTAGTAAAACGCTTCGTATAAAAAGATTCCTTTTGAATAAACGTAAAAGTCAAAGGGGTTTATACACTGTATAAAAGAAAGTTTTGTATAAAACCAAATATGCCTCAATGAAAGGGGATTGAGAAGAAGTCCTTAAAAATATCATTTTTTTAAATAAAGTACATCTATAATGTGTATTCACTATAATTACACATAAATAATGTAAAAATAAAATATAGGACATAATAATATCATGACATAATTTTAAAGTAGGAGATTAACCCAAAGAATGGAAGTTGGGTTAAGAAGTTCCCTTAACTCGTGTCCGACTTGACTCAACCGTTCTTTAACCTCCTGAATAATAAACTAGAGTTAATATATACCTTATTAAGAACCATTTACAATTTCATTATCCTTATTATATCACTTATTACAATGATATGAACATTATGTAATTTTTTAAGTTAATAATGGTCGTTTTGTCGATCTTTGATACTTGAGTCAACAATAAACTTCTTATAATTACAAGTTGTTTATGTGGTAGAATATCCATTATCTACAGAATTATATTCATGATTTAGATGTCATATATATCATATATATCCATTATATACATTCATTTATAATATTACGTAACATTTAGAGGTAAGAAATGAAATGCACCGTTCATGGAGACGGTAAGCAGTACGTATGCATGAAGGCTACTTTCATTTCTATTTCGTATTTAATGGAATGAAATCATAATGATATAAAGGTGTAATATAGTTCCAGTATAATATCATATATAATATCTTTTACTCCATCCTTTATACATCCCACATATGGCATTAACGATTCACATCACTTTGAGGGGGCGGTAGTCCGCACTTCCTAAAATGAAATTATCGTGTTTTACCCATAATGGAAATCATAAAGAATGACATAAATGAGAAATACAGAAGCATAAGTAAAACATAAACACATTATATATCATATATAAATATAGTGACATCTTAATGGCCACCTTTGAAGGTGTTATATGAGTGTTGAACAATCATCGTTTCGTGAGACAGAAATTCACCATCCACAGAAACCGTATGTTCTTTAACCATTAGATGTAGGTGTGTGTAAGTGTAGCTCGAATCCTTCTTATAAAAACATCCTAGTATATTGAGGATACTGTTGTTGTTACAAAAGAAATGAATAAAAAGAGTTTAGGGGGTTGGAGAAGAAAAATAAAACAAAACAACATTAGAGAAGACATTACCTCAAAATCGGGTAACTCTTTTTGATTTGAGCCAAATGCTTCCTTGGGAAGAGTTCTGCCCAAAGTGAGGCTTCTAGGAGTAATAGGGGGAAGTTGGGAGAGTATTTGGGCAGAGGTTGGCCGAGCCGAATGGTTTGAAGGTGTGAATAAGGTGGGGGAGGTGGGGGCCTTTTATAAGTGGAGAGGAGGGGCACTTTTGGAAAGATTGAAATGTTACAAAAAATTCAACTTAGGATAATTTCGATATTACGAATAAAAAAATGAAGTCCATTTTGAAATATAAAATTTCTATAATTTTAAAAAGTGGTTATTACTATTCATAACGGCTACTTTGATTAATCGCGGTGTTTTAGAACTCGAAGTTGCGTACAATGCAAGCTATTGCATTATTGAATGAGAAGCGTATCGTGGAAGCTCGGGGTGTTACAAACATCACAATGTATGACCATACTTCTTCGAAGTTATATCTCTTTATCCTTACTATCAATTAGTAAACCCCCAAAAAACATCATCACAACAATAATCGACAGCCTCACTATATAAAAACACCACACCCTACACTCCCAATAACATAAACATAGAAATTCTCAAACCTTCATCCCTCATGCACAACCACTACCTAGACACAGTGCCACTGCATATCATGTTAATCTATCCTATAATCAATAAATATAACAACCTGAGATTCCAACACACTACTTGTACAACCCTGTACACACAACCACACTCTTAACCATAACAACAGATGACTAGAACAATCACAAGGTCAAACAGAACCACACACAACATACTACCACATCAAAATGCATAGCGTATTCATATTTAGAAACACGTTTTCATTAATTACACTTTGTTAATTCATGGGTGGTCACATAACAAATTTGATCCTAGGGATCCATATATTTTAACAAGATATATGTTATTAATAGTGTTTTCATGTTCACAGTTGTTCAACAAATGATTAACAATAAGAATGCATGACTCTAGTGTGTAAATAGGGACCACCAATGACCATGATTTTCAAAGTTAATATAGCCCTCGCAAACACAACATGGATCAAGGATAATATATAAATCAAAAAATCATCGTCATCATCTTCCCAACCCCTAAAATATTACTTATTATTATCATATTTAAATATTGGTTCAAATGTATTCCTAAGGGTACACAAGTACACCCACCCCACATTATACACAAATGAAAGATAGATGATGGGATACATACCTAAAAAACAAAAATTCAACAATTACTCCTTATTCTAATAATGGGAGGTCACACATATATCAAGAGACTCCAAGGGAAAACAAAATTGGCATCTATAGTACAAATGTGACTCCTTTGGGAAGAAATGTTATAGGTGAAATAATAGAAGGAATAAAAAAACTAGGAAGATAATATATTAGCTTCACATATCCATATCCTATATTAAAATAAGTAGATATATTTTAAATAAATTAAAGTCTAATCATGGTAAATACCATGCAGTTTTTTTATTTCAATGACTTGGGAGGCATTAAGATATTAAAGATATAATTAATATCCTTTGAAATTCCTTTATAAATTATTAAAAAAGTATTTAAACTTGATTTACATCAAATAAAACATAAGAGGTAAAAAACTAGGAAAAATATAGAAATGATTCACTGATGGGTGAGTCACCAACACGATTCACTGAGAGTGAATCACTGACATGACTCAGTGATGTGACCCACTGACAGAGAGTCACCGTCACAACTCACAAATACCACTCACTGAGGCCAGACTTACTAACTCCCTGACCTACAAATGCCTCTGACTTATTAATGCATCAACCTACTAACACCCTTACCTACCAACACCTCGACAATCCAACAACCTGAACCATCAACACCTTGACACACTGATGAACTAAATGACTAATTTCTAACCTATCGATTCTGTAACCTACCAATGACCCTATCCTAAAAATGCTCAACCTACCGATTCCCTAACATACCGACACTCTGTGTCACCGATGAATCCTATCGATAGGTGAAATTGAATTTTGGATAACTCTTGAAATGAGTTACCATTGCCTCCAATAAAATACCAAACATTGGATTTTGAGAAAGTAATGGACCATGGAGGTCTGTACCAATACATTCAATCTTTTCAAAACCAAACCATTTCAATTTTTAAATCTAGTTTCCACAATACCCAAAAAAGAGTTTCCCAAAAAATTTCATAATCACAGGGAACTCAAAACAAATCATAAGGGGAAACTACTGTTGATGGGTGACTGGGCCACATAGATGGAAACAAAATGCCAATAAGACCACTAGAATAGAGAGTATTCAAGGACCATGTCCTATGCTCTACATGGATTTGCAAGAACATGAATCTCACTAATACCTTTATCCCAACTCCCATTTCATATCCCAAAAACAAATCAAACCCAAGGAAAATGAGAATCATAAATAAATGAGGCATCCCATGGAAACTCATTCTTCGTTCTAGAAACTATTATCAAAACACTACCCAAGACATGGACCCCGAGCTCCGACAGTCCTACTTTGTCTACCATGACATCCCAAATAACAAATGAAACTCTAAATGTTAGGTCCTCTAAGGGTAACCTTCCATGAATCCATTTCGTCATAAACCAACCCGGATCAACCCGAAACTGGTCACCCGAGCTCCGACAGTCCTACTTTGTCTACCATGACATCCCAAATAACAAATGAAACTCTAAATGTTAGGTCCTCTAAGGGTAACCTTCCATGAATCCATTTCGTCATAAACCAACCAGGATCAACCCGAAACTGGTCACCCAATCTAATATAAGATAAGTACCTAAGGGTGATCATAATCCTCATAGGTTAGAAACTAATGTCGGGAATCAAAAGAGTGAAAATGGAACAATTTTTCCTAAAATAAATAAATAAACTGAATTATGTGAAGACAAAAAAAGCAATTGAAATAATATAAAAATATATAAACTGAAAAATATTTACACAATATAAATATACAAAAAACTAGACAATAAAACAAAATGGAACCTGATGACCAAAAAATCTCCATGTGACCCTGAGGGTCACTCTCTGATACCAAGAACAACCATTTACTATGATGATCAAATCTAAGATGAAACATTCATAAAAATCTAAAACAATAAAGAACTATAGGAGTGAGTACTAAAACATTGTAGGTGTTTCCAAACAATCTATTCCCAAGGCACATACATTAAAATAAAATTAATATAAATTTCAAGATTGAAATTCAATATATAAGTGTATGTTTTTAACACATTATCAATTTAAAATAAAAAAAAATCTATTTCCCCATTTCATTACAAATCTATGTTCATTTCGTTTTAATAAACGTTTTCATTTTCATAGGGAATGAGATTCTTCCATTTCAAAATAGTTACAAGAGAGTGTAAAATATATTCACAGTAATGAATTTTTCCAAAAACCATTAAAAAACCAAGCCATCACTTTTTTAATAAACAATCCACATATGAGAGATCCACAATAATCATATAATACAGGTAATGGAAATAATCACACAATAGTAACCAACCAATATATGTATCAATCATCACTGTAAGAATCTAAGTTCCAATAGACATGGCTTAAATATTAAGAGTGTGGGAATAATATATAACATACTAATACATGTTGACCCTTCCGATAAGGCACACCTCACTATATGACATCGATATACCCACATGCTTGGACAAATCCTCATGTTATAGGCCACTAGCTTGGGCATAACCTAACTATTGAAATAATCATTAATTGAAAATTCAATAGATATGTTAGGTTCTCCATGTCTAGAGTATAGAATTGGTTGAGCCAATATTTTCTAGATAATCATCTAGTCACTTACACATATATAATAATTCATGCAACATGCATCACTCGAATCACCCTAATGATCAATCTCTTTCCTTACAAACATGGATGAGAAATAATTCCTCAAAAAGGATCTCTATTTATGCAGAAAGTAATAGGTCACAAGGATTCCACAGTGAGGAAATTCTAACCATTTTAAAATGAACTCATCAATATAATTATCCAAGGAGAGTTTTCACAATCATCATTTTCACCACATTCACATGAGTGACAAGAGGAAAATCAAGAATTCATTAAGAAACCATAACATTTTCAAAAGGAAAAAATAAAACATTTCTCATTTCATTCAAATTTATAAAAAAATTCTTTTAAATCACTCACACAAAATTTAAAATCCATTCCATTTTTACCAAAATTCCAAATGGGCCACAATCCACCATCACATGTCAAAGCACTTTCAAAAGCCAATAACCACTTCTTTAAAACCCATTCCACTTAAAAAACCTTTCAAGAAAACTACGTCATTATTTCACACAACAAAAATTTATTAACAAATCCTATCCATGCTTAATAAAACTAAAATTTATTTCCAAAGCCAACCATGCATATTATCGACCACTTGGTGTGCACCATTGACGAAAAAATGATATATACATCGTAGTAATAATAAAACCACCATTTTGAAACAAGAAAAATATTCCAAGGGTCACACATCATTATTTAGAAAAAAAGGGGTTGATCAAAGAATTAATCCAACGACTCATAAATTATAAAATCACGTATAATGGGAAACCTACCCCAAATCACATGCTCTTCAACCACACCTAACTGAAACAACATCACAAAGGTTCTGAGAAGAAAGAACATTAAAAAAGAACCCTAAGAAATAACCCCCCCAACATTGCACCACCCTGGTTATCCAAATCATCAGAACATATACACTAGGGTTAGAAAGGAAAGGGAAACTAGATGAAAATCGAAGGATAAAGAGAGGGGACCCCAAACCGTTCATCATGGGGGAAGAATCACCAAAAAACTTTAAATCCCACTTTGAGGGGCCTGGAAAAAAATTACTATGGGAGGCATCCAGGTTGAGAAATATTGAGTGGGGTGTCTAAGGGAATAAAGGAAAATTTAATAAGAAGAATAAAATTCAAAAAAATCCCTTTCTCATGTGGCATGTAAGGTTATCTCATATGGTCTAACAAGTCATGAACAAACTATACAATTATTCATTGTGTAATGTTACATGAGATTCAAACTTTGGATACCCATTTAGTTAAATTGTGTGACCTATCCTTGTGACCCATGAACACTTAAGGTTTCAAGGCTAATTTAACCATGCATGATAACCATGTGACCTAAAAAAATCCCACAAACATCACACTTTTCAACCCAAAAAACTTCTTACTCGTGGGGATAAACCATCCATCCATCATGTCCCACAAAGAAGTGACACTAGGTGTTTCAAAAACTATAAACCAAGAAATTCCATGACAATACGTTAACACTAATAATGAATACAGAAAAATACCACCCAAAAACATCCATGAATAAAAATTTAAATCAAAAACACCAAAACAGAAAATTTTAATCCAAAATACCTGTAATAGGATAGAAAAACAAAGACCCAAAATATAGATCAAAACAAATAATGAAATTTTTTTTTGGAATTTGACACATCTATATGCATTATCCACTTAAATGGTTTTAGAATAGTAGGTTTTTCACCTTCACCACCATCACTAAGAAATCATTAACACACATTATAAAAAATATTATGAACTACTAAACGTTTTCCCTTTAACAGAATGAATAAAAACTTTTAACTATGCTAAAAAATCATTGTTAATCGCAGTGTTGAAAATGGGTGTCCTTTATCTATTATAAAAAAAGAGTTGATAAATTCCACCTTTATCAATACTATTTTTACACGCATAAATGACCACATTTATCAACCTTATAAATAGCCATGATAAAGGCATAGTTGGCTACAATGTTCTTGTAATATAAAAGTAAAAACATAAGGAACCTGTATGTATATATAGCACACCCAAAAAACTATTCTATATAAATTTAATTGAACTCATGAATTAAAAAATATCCACCCATGATATATACAAAAAAATTATTGCTATATACATTCAAAAAAGTGATTTATATAATTACACTTACAATTATCCAACAAAAAGATGAAAAAATTAATATTTCATCTTTTGATGCCAGTGATGCCCTCTTGAAAATGTATGCCCATAGTATCAGTTTCTGAACAAATCATACCAACTTGAGAAAATTATTCAACCTATATAAGAAAGACAATATTATGTTATTAATACTAAAAAAATAAAATTAAGCATTAATATGAATGAATACATTAATAAAATGTAAATTTATAAAAAAAAAATCACATTTGGAGTTTTACCAGTCACACCACGCATCTTATTGAGGCATGATTAATTCCTACACTTTAAAAATGAGTTATAAATGGTTGAACCAAAATATAAAAACAATATGAACGGGTTTTCTTGATTTTTAGTATGAGACATGTTCTTTTATTAAAATATGTATCAAATTTATTTAATATATATTTGGATTTATACCAGTCACACCATGTGTCGAATGATGGTGATGCTAATTCCTACCTATCAGAAATTACTTTTGTATCTATGTCCTAAGTTATTAAAACAATATGAATGTGTTTTTTTAGAATGATTTTTTATACCAATGTTCCATTTCAAACTGGAAACACACATTTTGAGTCATACTGATAGAATTGTGCACCAGTTTGATGTGAGAAAAATTCATACATGTCAAAAATCACTCACAAATATCTATCCTAAATTATGAAGATAATCAAATAATGTTTTATTAGTTTTCTATGAGTGGCCTATGTTGAGCTAAAATGTCAATTTTAAACTAATAATAGACACTTTAATTCATACCAGTCAGAAAATGCGTCAGATTCAGATATGGTTGATTCATAGGAATTAAAAATGACAAATAAATCATTTTCCTAAAGTAAAAAACAAATCAAAATTTTTTCCATAGTTTTTAGTATGAAACTTTTTTTTACATAAATTAATGTCAATTTTAAATAAAAAAACCCATTTTGAGTTATAATAGTCCCACTAAGCATTTTATTGAGGCGGGGTTGATTCCTATATATCACAAATGACTCAGAGATAATTGTCCTAAATTATTAAAACATTCTTAATGTGTTATCTCAGGTTTCAGTATGACACTTGTTGTTTTTACTAAAATTATTGTAGATTTTAAATAAAAAGAGACACTTTGTGTTATACCGGCCCCAATGTGCATTATATTGAGGTTCTGTGGATTCTTACATGCCAAAAATTAATTATTCTTCATTTTTTAAATGTATCATAACAATATTAATACGTTTGATTGATTTTTAGAATGGTAGTTTGATTTCATTACAAAAATTTCATTTCATTTTATAAGGATGAAAATTTATTCATTTCGGTTACATTGTACATCAGTTTGACATGATAATCTTTATAAATATCCAAAATTACTTATGAATCAGTGTCCAAAATTATGAATATAATTAGAGTGTGTTTTCTTGGTTTTCAGTGATTGACATGTTTTCACCTAAAATGTTAATTTTAAACAAATAACAATCACTTTTAGTCATACTGGTCACACCGTGTGTAAGATTGAGGTGTGGTAGATTCTTACACATAAAAAATGACTCATGGAACACTTCATTAAATTATAAAAATAAACTAAATGTTGATTCTTAGATTTCAGTGCAACACTTATTTGTTTCTCCAAAATTAAAATCAGTTTTAAAGAAAAAGATGCAATTGAAGTTATATTATTCACACTGTGCATCATATTGAGGCGGGGTTGATTCCCACATGTTATAAATGACTCATGGATCATCTTACTCACTTATAAAAATAATATTAAAGTGTTTTCTTGGTTTTTTGTATGTCACTAATAATTTTTACTAAAATTAATGTCAATTTCAAATAAATAGAGAAAATTTGAGTTATACTGGCCACATTGTGCATCATATTGAGGTGTAATTGATTATTACACTTTAAAAGTTACAAAAATATTGTTTTACTAATGTATAAAAACAATAAAAATTTGTTTTATTGGTTGTTTGTATATTAGTTGTGTTTTGTTACTAAAATATCATCTCTAACTAGAAACATATATTTTGAGTCACATCAGTCACATCGTGTATTAGTTTGACCTAATACTACTTTATAAACATCAAAAAGGTATTATGAATCACTATACTAAATTATGAAGACAATCAGAGCATGTTTTATTATTTTTTAGTGAGTGACACACTTTGAGCTAAAATGTCAATTTCAAATTGATAATGGAATGATTTAGTAATATTTTTCACACAGTGGATCAGATTAAGTTTTAGTTTATTATTACATATCAAAAATGGCTCATAGAATGTTTTATTAATGTTTCAAAACAATCTGAATGTGTTTTCTCAATTTTTAGTAGGTCACTTTATCTTTTTTACTAATATTCATGTCAATTTTAAATTTACATATTTAAATTATTACAGGTAACATCATGAGTTTTTTTGACTTGGGGTTGATTTTTACACATCATAAATGAACCATGGATCATTTTCTTAAATTATAAATACTATTCAAATGAATTATCTTGGGTTTTAGTATGTCACTTGTTCTTTTTAGTAAAATTAATGTCAATTTTAAATAAAAATAGACACTTTGTGTTATACCGTCCACACCATGTATCCAATTGAGGTGGGGTGGATTACTACACATCACAAATGAATCATGGATTTTTGTCTTATATTATCAAAATAATGGATTTTTTTTTCAATTTTGAGTAGGTCTGTTGCTTTTATACCCACTATATTCACCTAGACATTTTATAAATAGATAACTCATATTATTATATTAATAGTATTTAATTGACCTAATGTTCCATGATAGAATATTTTATATCTAGTGCTTTTGAAAAAATGGAAACATAATCAACTTTTTCATAAGATTCTCTCGATATGTTACTATTTTCTAGAGGCCAACCTAGAAATATCATTTCTAAAACCACTTTTCATAAACTAAGGATATGAAACATAATAAAGGGTGATCATAGATGAAAAATTAGTGTAAAAAAGAGATATTTCAATGATCATATAAGAATTACATGAACATAGAGATGTTATAAGGTGATATTATCATTAGAAATTCACACCCAGCATATCATTGATCTTAATCACGAGTCCTGGATTAGAGAATGGTAGTTCAGAAGACATAATTCTTAAAGGATTAATGAATATTATAAACTGGAAACATATAATTCAAGTCATACTGAGCACACTATGTATTAGACTGAGGTTTGGCTAATTGATATGTGTATGATTACTACACTATTAATAAATTGTTCATGAGAGTCCTTTTGGGAAGTTATACATTGCATTCAACTACGAAAAAATACTTTGGTAGATGCATCCTTACAATTGACTTCACATTTAATTAAACATTGGGTTTCCTCTTCCACCTGAAAGGAATTTTTTCTCCCTTTTCTGATTTTTTATAGAAAGTTTAAAGGAATGTATAGCTTCCCAAAATTTCTATATAAAAACTAAATAAATATTAGATAAAAATGAAAAGGAAATTAACATACAAATAATATATAAAATGATGAAAAGTTAATTAATTAAATAACTAGTACGAATTCACTATTATAAATTCCCCGGAAATTTCATTATTTTCATGATCTACATTATAGCCTTGAAGTCCAATCTGTCATGAGCATGATCTGTTTCGAACAAACTTTCTCAAATCGAACAATGGAATCCACCTCTATAAGAAACAAATTCTTATATGTGTCATACAAAAAGGATGTGAATTAAACATATATATGAATCAATCTAGTACTTCTAAGAGTGTCACATATTTATGTTATTTGTGTACATTATTTTTGTAGGGTATGTTTCCCATTAATTTCTAAGAAATTCAATATTTTCTTGTTGATATGAATCTCTTTGACTATCACAATAGTACTAAAAAAATATAAATCCAAATTGGATTAATAAATATTTTAAAATAAATTGTAATTGTAAATGAAAATACCTCTTCAAGGATTCTATTTTTTTCATGGAATGCAATCTCTCCATAAATTTAGAAACATAATAACCATAATCATTTCCATTTTTTCAGACACTATAGAATCATCGATAGAAATAAGTAATTTTTTTATATGTTTTTGTATAGTGAAATATTATTATATATACCATGATACAGGTCTATTCATATTACTTGTCATGTTTCTCATCATTATCCATGAGACTCATTCCATATTGTAGACGATATTGATAAACCACCCAATCATAACACAATCCTTATTAAAGGATAATATAAATTTTATAACATGATGTTTAGTTATATAATTTTGGATGTAGTGTATTACATATTGAAAAATACCATCATGTGTGGTTGGTTATTTGGGTATCCATGAATTGAATCAAGGAAATAAATCTTTAGAGTATCCCAATTGACGGAAATGAGAATCCAATGATACCTAAAAACAAAAAATGTATAAATAATTAAATAAATTAATATATATTTGATATGATTAGATTATAGTGTTTCACCCCTACATCGATAGAGTTAAGAAGATTATATCATCTGTATGTTTTCTTTCAAACTATTTGAGCAGGCATGACCCTCTTTTACCATCTTTCATGGAATATTTTTTTGTTCTATAGAGGTGGTGTGAGGACTAATGAGTCTAAATTTATTTGATGGGGAAATCCCTTCAGTTGTTTTTTATATATACGTATACCAAAAATATGAAATGTATTTAGTCATAATAAATGTATTATATTAGCTTTTGGAAAATCAAATCATGAAACATACATCATGAATACATTTATAACTGATCCCCAGAGCCAATCATAGTCAGAGATTTCACATACATTCTCAACCCTAATAAAGCCATGGACTTACTATCAATACATATTTTCTTCAAAATCAACTATGTGGGTATGAATATTTTTTAACATTGTATCCATATGAACCATCTAGGATAGTAGATGATGATATAGAACGAGTGGGCTAAAGATGATTTCAGTAGTTTTTTCCTATTAGTTGGTCAATACATCAGTTATTTTTGAACGGTCTTTTGTTTCACCCCTTCTATTTTTATATCTGAAATAACATTCATCAGTTCAGACCTTTTTTTATTAATTTTTAATGGTTTGTTATGAAAAATAAATTGAAAATGAAAGCCTCTATTTTGATATCTTTTTTACAAGATGTGATGACCATACGATGAATGTTATGATGGATTTTTTGATATTATTAATATCATGCTCATTAATTGGAAAATGTAGCTCAGCACTAAGCTCATGGTTTATGCTAATCAACACTATCACATGACCTGTGCTATGTTTTATGTTGTGTATCATGTCTTTTTTGATATTGAACATCATTTCCCTCACTACAATGTGATGGGTGGGTGTTGATAGATTTAAATTATAGTCATTATCACCATGTAGAATATTAGTACATGAAAGGTATCATTCTATGTTTGATTCAAAATTCATAGAAACAATTATTAGAACATTTATTACCTCATCAAAAACAATTCTTTGAGGGGAATGCCTCACCACAAAGCTGGTGGGTGTGTGGGGGGGGGGGGGGTCGTCGGAAAATTATTGTTCATGAGTTATTTTATCTCTTTGCTTCCCCCCATTAAAGTTGTTAGAATTTATCTCTACCATTGGAATTGTTATTAAAGGGTATATAGTCTATCAATCATCTTCTTCATTTCACCACCTCGATCATCCTCTTGTTTTTTCTCAAAATCTGTTCAAGGGGTCACCCCAAAACCTCTACCTCTGATGCGCCCATACTATTTTGGCCACTTCAATGTAACTAATTGAATACATTCATTTAGTAATAGTTTTTCTTATTCATATTACAATTTTAGATACAAAATATTGGAAAATATCTAATCATTCTTATGTAATAACAATTTAATGAAAAAAAATTATTCTAACATACATACACATTTTTTCCACAATTTTTTCGTTTTTACATCTATTTGTATCCCATCATTATTTACACATATCTCATTCTATAACATATAATGTGGGATGGAAGTGGCATTGTATATGGTTTCATCAATCTATATATAAATGGACGACAATTATAATTTTGTTCTTTAATGTCACATAAAATTATTATGGTAGATTTAAAATACGTACAAATTTTTTTCAATTGATGTGTACCGCATCCTTTATTTACGATTGGGGTGTGTTAGTTTTGTTCCTCATCCATTATTTCGAAAAATCAATTGTTGATTTATAAATAGAAAATTTTCAATCAATGTGACAAATACATATATCATCAAACAATGTATTACTAGCCACAATGTACATGAAAAGACACAACTTTATGATGGCTAGTAAATGCATCCCACACTTATTGGTTATTAGGGGTACATAGATAAGTTGTGAGTGTGGTTTATTTTCACTTTATCATACTTATGATAATGTCTCATTATAATTGTGTAAAAGCCTCAATGAATCCTACCAGATAGCATTAATACATATTTCTTGTGCGAATCATCTATTATAAATGCACTCTTTAATGGATTATGATTAGTAATTAGAAGTTTAAATATTTTATTTTTCTATTAATATAATGAAATGATATCATAATGTTACCATAATCTCTTCCCACATCAGTTTCTTATACCCAAATACAACATGGTTACATGAATCTACATTAGTTAAAATGCACTTCTGATTGATGATTCAAATGTAATTAATGATCATGGCCTTATTGGGGCTACTATGAGAGTCATGTTCATTCATTCTGAACTCTTATTTGATGACTATGATTTTCAGCTTTATGATTTTTACTAACACAATAAAACTACGATGATCATGTTATTTATTCATCCTTTGTCCACCATAAACTACCAATTCCCCGAAATCAACATTATCAATATGTTCCTCTGAAGCAGTAGCATCAGCATGGGAAGATGGTCATTGTACCTCTATACTGGGAGAAACAATAGTTTATGAAACATGTTTTCCCTCAGTATTGGGAGCACCAACACATGAATAAGGTCATTATTCCTCTGTACAACAAGAAATAGTAGTTCCAGCATCCTATTATTCCTCAAGAGTTAGAGAACTAATACGTGCAGAAGTCATTCTCTAGAGAATAAGGTTAAAATTAAATTTAGAGTACACAAATGAATTAGTAAATTTATAATAACATGAAGTAACTTATTTTATATTACAAAAAATATATATTACCTAATTATTGAACACTTTCTCTAATGTTGTAGGGATTTAACCCCTCTATCGACTATCCAAATCACTTCATTATGGTCTCCCCTGTCATAAAATACACTATCTTAATTGGGACCACATGGAAATAATTGTGATGTCCCAATGATAGGGTCATCCTCATTTGAATTTTCATCTGACCCATCAGTGGTTTTGGTCGATAAATGATCAATTGAAAAAGTTTGGTTTTTGGGATCTCGAACATAAAATAGTTGTACTACATGTGATCCAAATATAAATGGTTCATCTTTGTACCCATCCATACTAAAACCAACATTCAGAAATCCCAATTCATCTAATTTAACCGCACTCCTCTTATCAACCCACATACATTGAAAAATACCCACATAGAATGTTCAATAATATAACTATCATATTTTTTTATATGATGCGCAAGTATGAAATATTCACGTAAATTGGATTTTTGGCCTTAGTACTAGAAACATTTATCGCTTCATCCACAAGTGTAACTCCACTATTTTTCATGGTACTATCTTTATCTTGTTCATTTTTATACAACATTTAAGCCTTAATTACATAACCATTGTAAGATAATAAATGCAAACCTGGTCCTCTAGCTATACATAAAAGTTGTTCAAAAATTTAATACTTATTTTCATCTAACTCCTTTAAAATATCATCTCAAAACAACATTAAGAACTATTAATTATTTGAATTTGATATCCATATTTTAGCCCTTGATGGATTTAGATGCCTAAGAATTCTATGGTGGGTTTAAATATGTGGGGAAACCTCTAAAATATTATTAAAAACATAATGGTGGGCTTACTTCTGATCTTTAATATTGATTGTCCCAAGATCTCATCCAGAAGTTCCCTCAACCACAAGCCACCTTGTGTGATTAGATTTCGGCAGACCAATACATTCTGACCAGATAGGTACTTAGTAAGAATTAAATGACTTAATCAACAATATATCTATCCGCAACACAATCCTCTAGCGGACTTCTATTTTATTACATACCCTTTAAAAATATTTATATATCATTCAATGTAGTATATCCATATATAGTGTACAAGACCACAAAGTCAAATCTCTCTCACCCAGTGAACCATCATATCAAATAATTTTTGTGGCAAAAACATTTCCAATTCACATAATATTATGAAATTTTTTCTTTCCATAGTTTTCAATTTCATTGGGTCTATAACATTACTGCACATAACATTGAAAAAGAAACAAATCATGGGTAACGTACGATGGAAATTATTAAAAAATTTGAAACATTAATATATTTGAATTATATCTTTCATCAAGACCTGGAATTCTGGTCATTTCCAATGCTTTTATATCGAATCATTCATTGAAATTATGTTCATGATATTGAAGGAATACCCCTCTAAAACCTTTACATCACTCAAGATGTTGTAAAACTGATATCTCTATTACATGGAAATTGTGGAAGTAGCTTGAGGAAGAAAGGTTCATTTGCCACCCTTCACTAGTGCCAAATCTTCTCGTATTCTTCTATCAACCATCTCCATCCTAGCCCTAATTAAACCATTTTCCCCATTTGAATTTTTAAATATGCCGATGACACTATCTCATACATTTTTTACAATATGCATAACATAAATAAAATGATTGACATACAGATAATTCTAGTGTGGTAAATAAAAAAAATGATATCTGTTTCCAACTGGTTTTCATAAAGTTTTTTTAAAATGGTTTACCAAAATAATTGACCACATCATTTACATTATCTAATAGTTGATCACCTATTAGTGGATATGATGTTTTATATTCATTGTAACTTCAATCAAATGATTCCATATAAGATCAGTACTTGTGTCCTTAGGGTATAAATCTACGATATCCTAGAAACATAGTTTCTGATTAATGTTTAAACATAACTGAATGTGTACCTTGTTCGCAAGTGGTACACCCTTAATTTCATTTAATTATATATCCTTAAAAATTTACCTAAGCATAAAATTCATTTATCATCCCATAAAATATGGATCCCAACGTGAAATATTCATTTATGTAAGCATCAAACAACTTAAAACTGGAATCAAAAAATAATTTCAAATTCTTGATCAATGGGACCAAATAAACATCACTATTATTAATTGGTTTTTTGGTCCTGATATAATAATAAATGACATGATGTATTTACATTTCATGCATAACCACTATGGTAAGTTAAAATTTACCAAACTAGGAGACCATGTACTATGATTTCAATGTTGAAAACCAAAAGGATTCACTCTATCTAAGGAAAATGCAAGATGAAGGTTCCTTGGATAGTTTACAAATATAGGTTTTTCAAGGTCAAATCTCTTCCACTAAGGAGAGTTTTTCGGGTGACGCAGTTTCTCCTCTTTAATTATTGTATCTATGTACCCTGTCAATTTCCATGTATTCTCTTCACTTCCATGTAGTTCTGTAAACCTTATATTGATTGGTAAGTTCAAGACAAATTTTGTAGGACCAGATTCATCTTTCATGCATCAAGAAGAACCACACATTGGGCATTCTATAAGGGATTTTTTGTCATTTTAAAATAGTATACAGTCATTCAAGCATGTATTTATTCTTTCAGAGATCATATCCATCAATCATAGCATTAGTTTGGCATCGTATGTTCAGCTTAGGAGCTCATTATTTTTTGGGATCATGTCATATATGAGGGATAATAGTTCAGTAAAACTGGTGTTAATCCATTTGTTTCCAACATTCAAATTATATAGCTTTTGTATGGCTGAAAATGTATTATATTTAGTGAAACAAACATATAATGGTGTCTCTGTACAACTCTTTATCATCTCAAACAATTTTTGGAAATTGCCAATCTCTTTGTCAATTATCCCATCATTTTCTCAATAGAGTCTACATCATCATTCAAATTTGTAATCACATCACCAAAACTGTATTCATCATTTTACACACTTTTAAATATATTTAATGATCTATAAAACATAGTATTATCACATACACTAGCTACATTAGTTTTTCCTTGTGTTTATTCCAACATTTATAACTTCAATCTATTCTGTGATAGATCAAGTGTTCTTCCAACTCATTTGGACTAATTATTCATGAATAAAAATAGCGTAAACATGTAAAAATGATTTTATAATGGTCGTATGCATGATCTTTTGCAAACATGATGAACTCTATCACTCTATCTTCAAAATATTTGTTTAGATGATCAACAATCATTCATTATTTATTCATATCCATCCTACATGGTTTGGTAATATTTATATTTTTTAAAAAGTATACAGAAATATGATCAAATAGAGTCATCATATTACTATATATCCTTCTCAGAAGATCTAATGGATGAAAAATAAACCATAAAAAACTTGAACCAATTAAAATACAACCACATTTTCCCATATTTTTAACATTTTAAAATCACCCAAAATCATGGTTTGAAATAAAATCGTCTGAAGAATAATTTTTAAAACATCGTGTTAGTGATTAAAAATTATTTTAAAATAATTTTTTTTTTAAAAAATCATATAGACATTTTCTCAAGTATCATAATTTGAAAAAATATATTTACACAGTTTCATTTTTTATCAAAAATCTCACTAAAAATTCCTTTTCAACCCATATATAGTAACATTTTAACCCATCTCATTAAAATTAAATTTGTTTCAAATAAAACATGAATAATTAATGTTCTTGGAAATTGTTTGGAGATAAATATTGAGAAATTCATTAAAACTTAAAAAAATAATTTTTTTGATAAAAATACCCTTACTATGAGTCCTATCGAAGAACTGAATCTTTATTATTGATAACATTTAAAACAAAACCCTAGAAACTCTTTCTTATTTTTGAAATACAGAGCATGTGTATATAGGTTATAGGAGAAAGAATATGGGTGTAATTTATTTAAAAAACAAATGTTAGATACTTGAAAAAGGGTGGGGGAGTGACACTTTATAGAAAAACATAATCAAATTTTCATAATTAAATGGTGAGTATATAATTTATAAATAAAAATGTAGAATGTAAAATAGACATGCATAGATACGATTTCACGTATCTCTCATATTCTAATGTCATATGATTTGATAAATTTTCATTTAAAGTTACTTCAATAAAATGTAGATTTTCATCATTATTCTTATATCCCACTACAATCAACTATTTAATATAAACATTATCTTGATATATTTAAATATCAAGCTACTTTCATTCATTTATAGACTCGACCACCACATATTTTATTCACTTCCATCCGTTGAAGATCCAGTTCTTCATCTAAACCAACCCAGAAGCCTTATATACCTATAATATGTCGATATATGTTTTACAAACATGAAATTATCATTACTTTGGATACATAAATTAATTACCATGGTTCTTGATTCAAAATAACTAAACCAAATTAGTTTACCATTTTCATCCATAGTATTCTATCTTTAAGATTATATCTCATACATAGAGCCACTAAATATCTAATATGACCTCTCCACACATTTCTTAAGACCATAGTTGATCACACCCATCTTCGCAACCACATGATCAATGAAACTATCTATTATAATCCCTTTTAATAGAATCTTTTATTATCCAAAATTTGATATTGGGAAAATAATTCCTCTAAGAGTTGAACCCTTCCAAAAATATAAACATTCCAAATAAATTATCTTATATTAGGAACTGCCAAGAATAGTTGACCAAGAACCACTTTGTTGTTTTGTTCAACATCCAGAAGTTGATTCAATGTACACATGTTGTGAAACACAAATAAACTTCTAGATCATAAGCCGATGGCTTTATCTTGCTGTGGTCACACTCAAATATATCCCTCTAATTGTTCAATTGAATGAATGAACCAACACCTATATACATTTTTTTAAACCGGATTTCTAGTGTTTCCCTAGAAACAAACAGAACTTCCCCAAAATCCCTTGTCAACTAGGCCAATTTACTAACCCAAGCTAATGTTAGTCTTCATTCAATATCTAACCACTTCAATCTTTCATTGAATCAAGACCCACATCCATGTGACCATCACCGTAACATGCCTATATTTATTCAATAACTAGGAACATGTTAATGTCAACCTATATCATGGGTTTTAAAATAATCTTTCATATGTAGCTTCCTTTATTGTGAGTTATAATATAGTAATTTTTAATCCACATTTTGAATCATAACTTATGAAAGACTAGCCTTATAAAATGGACACATACATATCAAATGATAACAAGTGCTCAATTATGGTGTAAACATATTTCAATAACCCACCTTCCCTCAAGGTGCGAAAATAGCCTTATATTTATACATATATAATACATACATTGCAAACCCCTTTTAAATCATTTTAAAAATAATAATTCCATGGGAACTCACCCAACATAAATAAAATCCAAAAATGCTTAATAAAATAGTGGATTATTCTCAAAACAAAATACTAAATAGGAAGTTTGAATAGGGAGGATTGGGGATGAAGAGAAATTTAAAAATATAACAAAATAACAACAGTGATTGCCTTTCATGGAGTAATGGTGGCGACAGAGAAGGAGGGCGGAAAGGTAGGGAGAGATGATGATAAGTTAGAAAGAGACGATGGCGAGGCAGGGAGAGATGGGGGTAGAGGTGGGTTCTTGGTAGAGGAGGGGTTCATGGTGGATGTAGGGTCATAGAGGAGGTGGGGTTCGATGGCGGAGGTGGGGTACACAATGGAAGATTAGGTAATTATGGTGGTAGATGAGGGATTGACGAAGATAGAGGAGGGGCCAAAAATGAAAGAGGTCGGCTTCCGTGTTAGTTTGAGGTGTGCAAGAGAAGAAGCCGACATGTAAGGTTCATTTATAAAAATGGGTAAAGATTTTATTAGCACTACTTAAGATAGATTAAGGTGTATTTTATTAGTACTGAAATAGAATGTGTTGATAAAGATGTAATGTTAATAAATTATTTATATTATTATGTATATTTATAAAATTATATAATATATATATAATTATAATTATTTTATTTATTATACGTAAAATTTTATAATTTTTATATAATTAATATATTTCTTATTATTTTATATTAATTTAAATATAACTATATTTTTTAAAATTACAATTAAAATTATTTTTATTTAATTAAATATATATGTATATATTTATAAATATATTTATTTAGTCACATATATTTATCACATTATATGTATAATAAATATATTTATTTTATTTTTATAATTATTACAATATATATATAAATATATTTTAAGTATAAATAAATATATATTTATTCATAATTAATAATTTATAATAAAAATATATAGCTGTAATTATAAATATACTCAATTTTTTTAAATAATTATAAAATTATAAGAGATTTATTTATTATATGTATAATTTTATGAATATATAGTTAAAATAATTGAACTTTTATAATTATTTAAATAAATATATATTTATTGATTACCTTGGAGGGAGGTGATGACTTTGGAATTGGTGACATTAGATCTCGTTCCTGTGGGATTTGGGGCGACTGCCCTTTGATCCACGGCATGGGACATTTTGAAGCTGGAGACCACTATAATGGTTGCAGGTCAATTAATGGTAATATTGTTTTGGTCCTTTGGGACTTTATGTTGTGGCATTTATGTCATGTGTTTGGGATTATGGACTGTTTGGGTATACAGACCATTCTATGTATGTTTCTTATATTTTAACTTTTTAACTATTTTCTATGGGATTATGGATTTGTGTTACCAAATCCAGGATCATATCTTCCTTCGTTGTAAATATTTGTATTTATTTATAAATACTTATATATATTTCAAAATATTTATATAAATTTATAAATAAATATATTTAATTATTTTTAATTAAATAATTATAAGTATAATATATATATTTTTTATACTTTTATAATTATTTAAATAAATAAATATATATTTATTTTTAATTATAAATAAATATATATTTATACATTTATTTAATTAATTCTAAAATTATAAAAAATTTATTTATTATATTTGTAATTTTATAAATATATTTATTATACAAATAAATTTGGAAATATATATAATTAATATATTTATTATAATTTTATAATTATTTAAATATATCTATATTTATTTAGAATTAAAATTATAGATATTTTTATTTATTTAAAAATATTCCTATATATTTATAAATATATTAATATAATTATATATATTTATAACATTATAAATATAATAAAAATATTAATTATAATTTTATAATTATTTACACATACACACACATATATTTATAATATTATGTATTAATAAATATATTTATTAACATTTGTATATAATTATATATATATATATATAATTATATACCTAGTAAAGAATATATAATAAAAAATGAGTAATCACATATATAGACAACATGAATAAAAATAAGGGTCTTATTTATAAATGAACATTCTTGATAAATACATAACATGTGCATGTAATCATACTCATGTATCAATATATATAGTGACCAAATTCATTGGAACATGTATTTATTTATCTATAATTATATATATATATATATTTATATATATTTAACTATAAATACAATAAATACATTTATAATTAAATAAAATTTATTATAATCTCATAATTTTTTAAATACACATTTATTTAATTATAATATTATAAATACTTTTTTTAAAATCATATATATGTGTGATTTTTGAGAAAATATATATTAATTATAAAACTAAATTTTTTTAATGTATATTATTAAATATAATTTTTTAATATAAATATAATAATTTTACATAAATTAATAATATTTTTTATTAAGATATTTTATCAGTGCTAAAAATTGTGCTGATAGATCTATCACTAACCACCACTAAAAAAGCACTGACGAAGGGTACACCAATTGGAACCAAGGATGATATTTTTTTTTGTAAATGGAGCATGGTTTGTGTTTATTGTCAATACTCACATAGATGATTTTGTATTTTTCAAGGAATGTTATCTTATAGTTATATCTAAAAAAGACATTGAATATGTCATCGTTACTCATTGTTTTCCAAATTTTAGGTGTCAAAAATCATGAGGAAGAGGCTAGCATCACGATGGCTAGTATTGAAAAGGTGTGTTATATGGAATAAACACTTCATGAAAATGGAAAAGGAACGATTTTTGTGAAGGCTGGTGTGAGGATCGTGAAGATGTGGAGCATAGTGAATGGATATGGAGATCTTTGTGAATATGAGAATAAGAGAATCATGACTGTGCGATGTATTGATGGTGAGCTTCGTGACTACATCAAATTTCAGCAGAGCATCATGAAGGGAGGAGAGCCATGAATATATTATTGGTTGATCCAGAAATCATGATAGAGGTTGTAGAGCATAGTTAATGCCGACCTTATAAATATAAGGCTTCCAATTCCACTGAAATTTTTACAGGAGAATCCCGAATCTCTTTGATTTCACGAATCTAGCATAGCTCTAAAAATGCAGGTTTCTAAGAGAGTTTGATCTTCAAAAGAATTATTATTTTATCTTAACTTATGCTTATACTTATGAAAAATGTGATATCCTCAATGATATGGTATACCACATTGACTCAATGAGCTTCACAAAGGCAGCTTGTTCTACGAATGTGGGGGTGCTTTGCAAAGGAGTGAGCTTTGCGAAAGGCATTTTTAAATATCAATTTTTTGTGAACATGGATTTCTATATACATTAACTCATGTCTATTGTAAAATCATAGTCTACGTACCCTTGTTCCCTCTCCTATGATAGGGTCACACTTCTGATGGAGGCATTTTATCCCGATGGTGCTAATCTAGGCCACACCTTCAACCTTTAAAAGTGGTTGTATCAAAAATAAAAAAATTGTATTTTAGGTAATAAATATTATATATATATATAATCCATATATGTGATAATTTATTTGTAGAATTGAAGTGATATTTAAATGGAATAAAAGAATTAAAGGACTATATTTTACAATTTTACAATGATCTCTATGATAATAGTGCATATGTCAACACCACTAATCCAAAAAATATCATTCTCAGTGATTTCAATCTAATGGGAAATGACATGACCACAATAATATCAATCTTGGTTGAAATCAATGATTCTACCTTTTCTTTGAACTCATAGATTTTTCTTGGGGCTGATGTCTTAACATATTTATTTTTTCTAGGAATTCTGGGATATCTTGCATATAGATCTAATCAAAATGACACAAATCTTTTTCAGGAATGGAATTCTTCTAACATGATAAAACTATCAGTTTCTGGTTCTCCTTCCTAAAACAAATGCTTCATAAAACCTCATCTCATTATATCTTATTTCTCTTATTAGTAATACATAAATAATCGTTAGAAACATTATAGAAATCATGATTTCCATCATTATTATTAAGATTATCTCATCTAATCAATATGGATTTCTTCTATTTAAGGGGAATCATGTAATATCTCCTAACTATATCTAAAGGTGTCATCATTCCGAGGACTCCTTGTAAAAATGGAATTATTTTTCTTAAATTTTATTTTAGTAAGGATTTTGATTCCACTAACTGGGAATTTATGATTTAAATATTGCATAAATTTGGTACTAATAGTTTATTTATAGGTCTTATTCTCAAATTCTATAATGTTGATATAGTATCTATTATTGTCATTGGTAGCCCAAAAGGATACATCCCTTACTCATGAATAATTCGGCAATGAGTCCCTTATCTACCATTGTATTTGGCATAGAAGATGATTAACTTATAAAATGAATTCTTGACATGGTAGATAATATCATTATTAAGACCATTCATGTTTAGAGTGGTGTGATGACACCATATCATCTATTCTATGCTGATGATTTAATTCTATTTCTTAATATGAGAATACACAACATTAACATCGTCAAAGACAATATTGATCAATAGTATTATATTTTCACTAATCATTTAAGTTGGAATAAATCATAGATATTGTTTAGTAACAATTTAATCCTCAAGGAATGTTGATCATTAAATGAAACTTAAAGATTACAAATGGTATCATTCCTTTAATATAAACATAAATTATTTCTAGGGAAGATATAATGTTTCTTAATTTAGATCAATAATTTAAAACATTAATTATCAGCTAAACTCATGGATATTGAGATCCTTTTTCTATGTTTTATAGGGTTTCTCTTATTTAATGACTTGTAATCCCCAAGATTTTCTACTCATTTATGGTTTATAATTGGCTGTATTCTCTGATCAAAATCAAGGATCAATAATTCTTGGAATTTCATTTGGAGAGGTTTAATCATTTAATGGAATGATGTTATTATTAAATTGAGTATAAGAACCAAATTCCTCTAGGAGGGAGGGTATGGGATTAAGATGTTTATACTAATTAGAGAATCACTTCAAGAATAGTTAGTATGGTGACTCTTGGAAAATTCCAGAAACAATATTTTCCTGAAAAATAAATTTTGTAACATGCTCAATTTTGTAAAACATCATTATCTACACTCCTCCATTTTCTTAAGAATAAATATAACATATGAAGAAAACATTTCCTTTGGATTATGGGAAATTATATGGGTCTGACTCTTCCCAGATAGATTGAGGTCATTCATTTCATAAAAAAAGTGGGTCTGATCCCAACTTTAAAAACAAAAAATGTTATTCCTGAAAAAGAGTACAATCTGTCAGCCCCTAGAGAATTTACCCACTAACATGAAGGAAAATATATTCCTTTAGTTTCATGCCTAGAATATATCAACTTATTTGGGAGCTGTGGAGACATGGTGAACTTATGATGATTATATAAAAGGGTTTTAGTACAGGAAGGACACCCAAGGTGGCAACATACCTACAATCGAATTTCAATCATTTAAATGAACCCTCAAAGAATACTATCATCAAGAGATTGTAATTAAATAGGATTCATAGAGATAATTCCATCATGAATAATTGTGTGAATATTTTCTCGAGATTTTCCAATGTAATGTTAGAGAAGACACACTTCAACATATTTTATGTCAGTATAAATTTCTTTAATACTGTGTGACATCATTTCCAATCTTTATGAGGTGGTGGAACTCAATAAAATCAATAGTATCAGATTTCATATTTTCTAAAATTTTCAATTGAATTCATGAATCTTTTATGTATAGATTTTATATGGGTGAGGTCTATTATATGGTGAAACATCAATGTAAATATGATTAACGGGAATGATATTTTTCTCAATATGGCTATAAGGAACATTGCTCCAACAATCCAGATTGATGCTTATAGGAAATATGTCATGTAGGGATATTCCATCAAAGACCTATTTGTATATGAAATATTAGATATTAAATGTAATTTCAAAATAGATAATGGTTTTATATTTGTAGTTTGAAATCTCCCAATTACACATGGGATCAATATTAGTACGGACGATGCATCCAAAGGTAACCTGGTTCTGGTAGTTTGTCATGAAATTTTTAGGGAATCATAGGGAGGAGGAATCTCATTCTTTGAAGAATATCATGGGATAGATATTACTTACAATCAAATTCCTTGATTCAATAATTGGGTAAAATCACAGTTGGAAGATCGATCCTCTATTGTGTACACTAATAGGCTTGGCATCACATTACCTTCTTAGAGGATTGCAACAACATGATAGGGCTACCAGTTCTATTATAAGCAGATTGATTTTATTATGTCTCATATATATAGAGATTGAAATTCAATTTCTAATTCTTTATGGATAGATATGGAAAATTCATTTGGAAAGATCAAATGTTAGATTTGAGTAAAGAAATTTTTTTATTGGCATCTACAAAACTATTTTTGTTTTTCATAATATTTTGAGCCCTTCAGTATTACTCGAGGGAAGCTCTTATTATTATTATTATTATTATTTAATGTTTCTATATGTATGTATGTATATAAGTATTTATTTATGATTATATCAATTTTATATAAATAACCTTTGTTTAATTTCTATATAATAGCATTATATGTGTAGTATTTTTAATATGTATATATATATATATCTTACTGTGTGTGTGTCTATATGTATCTATGTTTTTTATAATAAATATCATTTATATAATTATTATCTATATATTTATATGTTTATATACTTATTTATATATTAAAAATATTAATTTCCATATACAGACAAATACATATATATTTTTATGTACGTATATGTGTGTGTTATAATAACGATCATTTATATTGTTATTATTTATTAATACAGTTAAATATTAATTTACACACACTTATATATTAATAATGTTTTTAAACATGACTATATAAGCCATATTTTTAGAAAACATTACTAAAAAACATAATCAAATCAAATTATTTCTATAGTTTAAGAAAACATGGACAAAAAAATGTGTTCAGTTGCACATTTTTTTGTAGTGTTCATGAGGAAAGAAACTTGATGTAACTAAATCTTTACCCTTTTCTAACATCACAGGGGATATAAACAATCTTGATTTAACATGAGATACATTTTCTTGACTTGAAAGATACTTGAATTCGGCAAGGTGTTTTTTTCGAGTCAAGTATCAGCTACTCTAGTACTTTCTCGAGTTGAGTTTTATTAGGAAAATAGCATTACCAAGTAGATTTTTAACCTAATTGAGTATTAAAAGTTTTAAAACATGATTTATATTTAATATATATGTATTTAATTTTGATCATTATCTTTTGATCTTGAGTAAAAATTCTATCTTGATCTTGAATTAATGCTCAATTTTCTAAATAAAATTTTGGTAAGGTATCCTAATCAAACCATGTCGAGAACAACTGAGATGAATGATTATTCCAGAGTCAAGCTCGATTTTGATATAGAATTAGGAATAAGTTACTTGATTGAGCACCAAGTCAATATTGAGCACCATGTTCAAGTACTAGCCTCGAGCACAACTAGCGATAAACTCAAATCAAATCAACATTATTACACCCCTAAACATAACATAATACATAAAAAACATCAATAAATGTTATAGTGAGTAGACTATATCAACTTAGGCTCAACCCTACCTTCCAGAATGCCCACTCATTGGTGAAAAATGGTTTAATAGTAAGTTCAGTAGACCTTACTACACAATTTTTTTTGATTACCATTTCATTTATACTGTGTCATTTTAATGTTATAATCTTATCATTATAGTGTAAAAACTCATTCACATTCTATCTAAATGGTAATTTATATAGATTAATTATTGTATAAAATGGTCATATCAGACCATAAGGTACAATGAAAACCATGAGATTATATGACATTAATCATAAACATATTTCCGATATTCTAGATAAAACATATTGATTAATCAGAGTTCATTTCTGACCATATGATATTAGGGGTTCATAAGCATTGAGACTTCATCTCATAAAGTTATCACTTGTTGACCTATGATATGTGAGATCATGAAGAAGAACATGATAATAGGATCACCCCCTTTTTTGGAAGTCAGTGGATTTTCTATTTCTAGGGATGTGTATTGGTACCCAAACTTGACATCATTATCAATGTGTGCCATTTGATCGCAAACTTTGATTAAAGATAACACCCATTATTATGAAATCAATGTAAGGTATCCTCTGTTGGGTACATCATTGGAGGTATGAAAATGGTTGAATGATCAATATAAAATATTTCACTTCCGAGTTGAAGAAATAATATAACTGGTCTGATTGATCAGGATGGAAACACCTTCATAAATCCTTGGACAAGTTAGTTGATGGTAAGTACATTGAGTTAGATCACCAATAAATATAGAAAGAATATATTATGACACAATAATGTTTCCTACTTTACGGTATACCAAATACAAAAAGATTTTATTATACATTGGGTGTTCGTATGATGGTTTCCATTTGTATGAATATTACTTATCTATTCAAGGTCATTGATGAGTTTCTAGACCCACTCTTAGTCTTTGAATACTATTAACTATTGGAATTACACATCCAAGAGGGGCCCATTTCGTGAGAACCCCATGCTCACCTCTAATATGCTAGGGGATGGTGACTAGAACCGAGTAGGAAAACCCCACAAATGGGAGGTAATGTGAGATTCTCATGGTGGACCAATCCATAAAATATAGGGTGGAGGATGACAGTTATAGTTTGAGAGTATGTGGTGTTTAATATGTATGGATAACAGATGAAAGTAGTTAATAAATGATATAAGGAGAAATGCCTAATACATAGACAACACACTCAAGGGTGATATGTGATATCCAATCCACAAAACAACGCACTTGGGTTGAGGCAAGGAATTAGGGGCTTTGGGATCTTAGATAACCAATATCACTTGTAGATTTACACAGTAATACTTCAAAAGAACTAGGAGAAAATAGATTAATTATAAGAAAATGGAGAGAAATAAAGAATAAGCTCTCAATTAAAATCTACATTGTAATACAAGTGCCAAGGAGAGGTTATTTATAAAAAGGGGTTGAAATAGTAGTCAAGGGTCTAATACGCCGAAGTCATAAAGGAAAAATTACTTAGTTCCCTTAAAATCAAAAATATAAAGTATACCAATGACATTTTGGAAATTTTTAACACATACTTTTAGCTATAGCCCACTGAATTTGAGACTAAGTGTATAGCCCACCAGATTTGACTTTGGAGTCCAGAGATTCCATTATAGAATCCTCCATGTGGGATAGGCATCAAAATTTCTGTGAAACCATGTGGTACAAGATTTAAACATTATTTTTGGGCACGAAAAAGTGATATTATAGTCATATTTTATCCATACATGCAAGGAAAGATCCATAGGGCCTTAAATGAAGAGAGATGGGCATCCATTGTAGAATTTAACCTCTTTAATCTATCTCACCTCATCAAGACTTATAAATCCAACTCCTCTATTGGGGAGTTTACTTGATTCCTTTGATATGGTTCTTATCATCCTCCCCCTCATGTAAAGGTGTATTCCTTTTCTCATCATCATATGAACCTAAAAAGAGAGAAATATCAAAAAATTTGAAAATTGCAGTAATACATGGTCACATTGAAAATCTATCTTATAATAATAGCTCTTAATATTATCGAGCACTCAAAATGGGGCATATAATAATAGAATTATTTTTTATTTTCACTTTTTGGGAAATCATTCCATTCACATGTGAATCATGACTATGTATCTGGGATTAAACCACACTTTCTTTCATCCCTTTTTTGTGTGATCAATGTATTTCTGGGTCATTCTATTGATATTTTTCATTCCCTTTCATAGAGTTTATTGATATATTCATAACACCATTTCAAATCCATATTTTTAGATTCCTACTTAGAAAAAGGCACTAGATCAATAGGGGAAATGTGGTTAAATCCATAAACAATTTCAAATCAAGAATATTGAGTAGTAAAATGATTATCCCTATTATATGAGAATTACACATGTGGAAAACACTCCTCCCAATTAATATGATTATTCTTAGCAATTTTATGTAATATGGATGATAATTTTTTATTCACCACCTCTATTTTCCAATCTATTTGCAGTTGTCATGTAGTAGAAAATATTAACTTCATACACAAGTTTTTCTACACGATCTTCCACAAGTAACTAAATATTTTTTTTCACGATACAACACCATTTTCCATGGAATTCCTAGGATTTTTATTACTTACTAAAATAAAACTCTTGAAATGTTAGTGAAATTATCTATTTTGTGAAAAGTAATAATATGTGATATTTTAGAAAATCAATCCACAAAACAAATAGAAGCCCCAACCCTCTTGATCCTAGGTAAACCTTTAATAAAGTCTATTAATATGTCCTTCCAAGGAATTTGGGGATTAGGGGAGGAATATATAATCATTGTGGGTACAGTTTTGTTATGTCTTTATGGAAAATAATACTCTATCCAACAATTTTTTTATAATATTAAGATATCCAAAGACAACAAGAATTTTCACTAAGAACACAAAAGTGTTTAAAAACCCAAAAATGTCCCATTAGTACATCAGAATGTGACTCATTTTGTAAAACTAAATGGTTATATAAATTGGGAATAAAAATATTATCAATCTAGAATAAGAATCCATCATGTAAATATAACGTTTCCAAACTAACTCCGGGTTACAAATGTTGATAAGGTTCACTAAAATCACTATTAGTGGCATATAAATCTTCAATGCATTCAAAACCAAGGAGTTTTGAATCCAACAAGGAGAAAAGGGAATATCTAAATGAAATATAATTGGAAATTTTATTTTATTTACAATTTTTATTCTTGATGACATATGTAAATAAATCAATGAATTCTATCCGTTTAGAATGCCTTCTATTTAGTTTATGTTGGCTTGTAAGGTACTTAAGAGCCTCGTGACCAAAATGGAAAAAATAATATTCAGTCCTAAGAGAATGGTACCATGTTTCAAGTACTATAAACAAAATAAGACAACTGTTTATCATATTTATCATAGTTTAGAGTTGATCCATTTAACATATCAATAATGAAATAAATAGGCTTACCATATTGCCTGCAAATTCTTCTTGCATCACATTCAATTTCAGTGGCCTTATCGAAGTCCCAAAGTGCATGTAGTGGGGCATGGGTGAGTCTCTCTTATATATCAAGGAAGCAATTCTCTTGAGTTATCCCTCATTTAAAAGAAACATTTTTCTTTGCCAACTCATTCAATGGTACTACTAGTGTACTAATTTCTTTCACAAATCACTTGTAAAAAACTAGAAAGCCCATCAAAACTTCATACCTATCCAACGGAGGTTAGAGTTTTCCATTATTGTATCACTTTGATCTTCTCTATGTTGACATAAAATCCACTTCCACATACAAAAAATCCAAGTAGAAAATTCTTATTGAGGATAAACTCTCACTTAGTTATGTTTTGAAACATGTTTTCCATCCATAACACCTTTAGTTCTTTTCTTTAGTGATCTTCATGTTCATGAAAAGTAATACTATACACCAAAATGAAATAAAAGTAAAATAAAAAAATATTTCTATTATATGCACCTAATAAATGATTCATTAACTAGATTAATGTGCTAGGTGCGTTGGTGAGACCAAAGGGAATGACTAACAATTCATAAAGTACATGTTTATTTATTAAATGATATTTCCACTCATATCATTCCTTCATTCATATTTTATGGTAAACACATATAAAATTAATTTTTGAGAAAATAGTAAAACAATTTAATTCATATAGAATATCATATATAATAGGTGTAGAATGATAATAATTGACTGTGATGTTATTGGTGGATATGTAGTCAATGAACATCCTCTATGTTCCATCCATATTTAGTACTAGAATAACTGGTATGACCCAAGAAATATGGATTTCTATGATATATCCCACATCTAACAAATCATGAACTTACTTTTTAATTAATTTTGTCTCCTTTGATTTGGTCCAATAATAAGGGTAGTTCAATAGTGATGATCTAGGTATGAGGTTAATTTGATGCTCAATACCTCTAATATGTTGAAAACTAGGTGGAACCTCTTCTAGAATGTTATCATCATACTCCAACAACAAAGACTCAACAACATTTGTAAAATGGGGTTAGTCCTTATTTTATAGAAATAATTATTTATACATGTCTACTAGGTGGGTTTGCTATGATGAAAAATATTCCTTAACCACAATATTTTTCCAACATCACACATTACTCATCCCTCAAATTATTTTTCCTATTGATTTTTCTGTTCTCTCCATTTATTCTTTCTCTCATTTTATCTCTTTCCCACATTCTTACATTTTTCTATTTTATTCTTCATAGCTCATTAATTTATTTTCCCTCAAAATGAGATCTTCTAAAATTTTCTTAGGGAACATGGGGTGAGGGTTATAGGTTCCTCTCTGAGTACAAAAGAGTGATGATTCTAGAAGCCATCATCGGTAATGTGCTATTCATATTTCCATAGTCATCTGACAAACAAATTAAAATACATCATTGGAACAACATTAAAAAAATAACATATTTGTACATAAAGATGATGAAAAATTTCTTCAATTGTTTAGTTACCATCATCTCCCTACAATCATTCAAAAACTAAATCTAGTAATGATTTGGTGCCTCAAAGTTGGGAGTCCCAACTTATCCATCAACTCAGTGATCTCCACATTGCTACAACATCTCTCATCAATAGTTATACTATATACCTTCCGTTTGGTCTGTTAGCATCTATGGAAATGGATCTATTATATATCGCTCACTCCAATGGTCAATTGTGCACTTAAAAATCTCAGTGACAAGAATCTCAAAACTTTTATCAATTCTCCATTACCAATTCTTAGAGATTCATCCTTTGCATCTTCCGAGATCTTTCCATCAGCCTCCAGTTCTCTACACTTTTTGATGGTCATGGAGAGTCATTTTTGGACTACAATAGCAATGCACCCCCTTTCCTGAAATTTGTAACAACAAATATCCCGATTCCTTGTTTGTTAAGGCTCAAAATTAGGTTTCTTATATGGGAGAATTGCCTTTTCACCTTTGAGATCTACTTCCTCTTTCATCTATGATAATTCTCTAATCTCTTTCCTTGGATCTCTCCATGGCGTGAAAGGGGTAGTTGGTCACCTCATTGTTGCTTATACTTTTGATTTGATTCTCAACCATAGTGTCTTGGTGGATTATATCTTGTATCACCACGTGGTGGTACATCTCCACTTAATTTGTAATCTTCGGATTGAGCCTATATTAAAACTATGCCATGTTTTCTTCTAGAAAATCCTCAATGTTGGCTCGAATAATATAAATATTCATTCCCTTGGAGTAATATTCCATTATATAGCTCCCTTGGGTGAGCAATTGAAGTTTTTTCTGATATATCTATTGGTAATGTGAAGGAACAAACTGATTCCACAAGGAAAACATAATGACTTCCCATGTATGGATATGAAATACCATAAATCAATATCTCTCAATTCGAACATGATCCCACCATATTAATTAATAATAAATTTATTCAAGGGCTTCAAATATCCCATTTCATGTATGCTTCAAGATCACTTTTCCAATGAAATTAAAGGACCATCACCTCGACACCTCCAAGGATGTCATATTCATGTTGTCTAATTTTTCCTCCTCAAGTTTTTTGGAACCTCATAATCCATTGTGGGACTTCCTCAAAATCATTATAAAAGTTCTCAATCTCCTCCTATGTGATGTGGGGTCACTGTAATTCCAACGCACGATGTGGGTTATCATGGACCATCCTTGGGCAATGTTAATTTTCAGGTTATCAATCATCTCATGTAGCACCTCTAACAATTGATCAAGAATTCTCATAAAATATCTAACCAAATATTGAAATCGGAGGGGTGTACCTTTGGGTGATGTATATCTACTTCAACTTCCTTCACCACTAGATTGAGAAAATATTTTCCCAGGATCTTTTTCCATGTTATGTTACACCATCAAAAACACCCACAGGGAGAAACACACATAGTGACACACTCACTCACTTTAAGATATAGACACACACTCACTGACACAGACATAAATGATATACACACTCATGGTCACAATGATAGACAATGAAAAAAATAATATTTTCACACTCACGTACAAAAGGATACACACTAACACGTGATATAAATATAGACTCACACAGACACAGACATACAAACTCACACATTCAAGATATACACTATCACGCACACAAGGATAAACACTCAAAAGTGTTTTTTCTCATTTCTCTCAACTCTTGACACTCTATTTGAATACCAAGATCTTATGTGATATAATATCTTGTATAGGGTGATCAAGTTCCACAAATAATTCCCCTATAAAGATTGTGTCACGTAATGGTTTAACACAACCCATTTGAGTGGTAAAGGGTTTAAAATGTAATGGGTGAAAAGTAGGTAAAAAATATAGTTTTCAAGGAGGAAATGGGTAAAAATTTGTGGTATGTGAGGGTTTTTTGATTGTGAAAATTAATAAAAAATAATACCCATACGAGCCATATATAACATTTGGATGAAGTAAAATAATGGAGAAGGTGATGTATGATAAAGGAACGTCCTAATGAAGAAAATCATAATAAAGTAATTGTATTAATTTTTTTTATTTTTTTTGTTGTAAAAAATCCCCAAATATGTTGTGATTGGAGTTTGATGAACATGATTATTGTATGAAGAGTAAGAATTTTTTTTGAAATCTCTCAACTAAAAGTATGGGCATAATTTTGAAATGAAAATTTTAATGAGTTGAGAGAATTTTATTTTTTTCATATTAAAATCACATATAAAGAATTAAAACCGAAAATAAGATTGATGATTAATTGGATCATTGTTACAATATTTCAATCTTTCACAACATATGCCAAAGATGGAGGGTTTCAAAGAAAAAATAATTTTTTGAATGGATGAATAACGAGGGAGGATAACACGGGTAATGGAAAAATGGGATTCAATGAGGGTGATAGATGTCTACCATATCAATCGAAGATCTAATACCATCTGCTGTGAGATTCTTGGGGTGGTCTGATCATCATGGTGTATGGAAGTGGATGATGTTTAAAGATCAAGACTAAGTGGAACATAATTTATATGGATAGTGGATGCATGTATTCACTCAATACTATAAAGAGAATGACCTATTACATAGAAAACACACTCAAGGGTGGGATGCGATAGGAAATCCACACAACAATGCTCTTGGGTTGGCATATGGATTTGGGGGATTTGTGATATGGATTACCAATCTATCTTGTAGATTAACAGGTAAAGAATACAAAAGTAACAGGGGGAAATGGTACAATACTCACACAATATTTAGAAAGAAAACATAATCTCTCATTTATATTCATGAATGTCAAAGATATTCTATGGGGTGGCTATTTATAGCCAATGGAGTGATGCAATATTCAAGGGATAATACCCCAAATTCATTAAGAAAAAAATTCATTGTTCCCTTAAATTAAAAAATGATAATGTCTACCAAAGAATTTTTGGAAATATTGTACACAACATTCCAACTATAGCCCATGAGACATGGCTATGAGTGCATAGCGAATGAGATAATACTTTGGTGTCCCAAGATTCCATTATACAATCCTCATCAGGGGTTAGGATTCCAGAATTCATGTAACCACGTGGGAAAAGAGTTAAACATCATAGTTGGTCTTGAATAAGCGATGTTATATTCCAATTTTCTACAAAAATGAATAGAAAGATCCATTGGGTCTTTAATGAAATAATATGGCCACCCATTGATGAATTTAACATCTTTGATCTCTATCACATCATTAGGCATTAGAAATCCAACTCCTACATCAATGAAATTGACATGTTTTTTTACAGAGGCATTAGACTAAAGTACATGTCTACATGCACACATGTTCAAGCCAAAAAACGATGAAATGTAAATCAAATGAAAGGATGCATGCATATATATAAGATCCCACAAAAGAGTATGATAGTGAAAGTAATTGAAGGTAATCATGGAAAACCCCAGATATACTCATGAGAGTCAGCACACCATTAGACAGTCAAATCCAACTTTCAACCACAAGATTCAGCACGAATCATGATCCTTCCAGGATAACTCACCCCTTGAGCCATGATATCATTAGATACACATGAAGAAGAGGTATAGGAAATTTGGGCCCCACCCAAAGAGAATTCATTAGTCAATGAAGACTATGATACATAGATAGGGGATTATGTCCAGAACTGTTGAAGGACACCACGAACCAAATATAGATTAACCTGATATGTAAGGAATCAAATGCCAATGACTCCATAAACATTAATAATACTGCCTTCTAGATGGAGGATAAATTCTCAGCTCACAGAGGCCACACATATTCAACAAACACCACTAAAGGTGAAAGGGGATAACACACGAGTCTCGAGGAGGGATAATGAACCTCCATCTGAGAATCAGCCTCTAGAGGAGATTATAATCTAGTTATGTGGATGTAATGTCGCACTAAACCCTTAAGGAAAGGAAGAAGGAAAAAATATCAACCTATACAATTCCAAACAATAAAAACAGCATTACATTAAAAATTATTTTTGTAATGTTAAGGTCTCAATGTTGCATATGGATCGATGATTAGATGCCTCATTTAAGAGTTATGCTCCATTGAACGAAAATGTCCACAGACCTACCGGGGGCCGGCGGACGTACCTCCACAGTCAACCACCACGGTCAGTCCACCTATAACACAAATTGACACCCATGTATTTATTGGTGTGGTGTGTCCACCTGCAATTGAATTCTACTACCATAGACTGGTCATGCATTCGCTACTGCTCGTGGTAGCTCGAGCGACCCCGGTTGATTTCCATGGTAGAACGTAACTACACTCCACCAATGTTTCCCCTGATCAAACTTAGGTCCACTTGGCCTAGATCGGCCCACTGGATCATCTTGGACACCTGATCAAACTCGGACCACCTGGACACTACCACTATGTAGATACCACTATGATCCCATGTGTGCTGCCACATCCCATGTCTATTTCCACCGTCACACCCCCACACGCAGATCCGGCGCACACAGAACCAATCACCACTATGATTTTCCAGCGCCACCACCAATTCTAGCCACTGCCACCTCATGATAATTCTCCCTTATGTGGACCACCATTCCACCCTTGATGCCTGAAAAATTAAACGATTTCAGATCCAACATCCTTCAGTCTCGATCTACATAGATCCAGCCTCGATTGTTGATTCACCTTGAATCTGAGTGTCCAATCATTTTCAGTCCCACACAACAAAGTCGATCCAGGAATAGTGGAGTTCCATCAATGAATAATGAGAAGAAAAGTTGGTGGAATTCACATGAAATAATGTTTATCATTATTTTTCAAGCATTCATGGCCAATAATCAAGATTGGGGCATTTGGGTTAGCAAACCAGATTAAATGAATGGAAACTCACATTATTCACAATCCATGAATCAATCCATTCAAAAATTGATCCACATTACTCAAATAAATAATGTACGTTGAGTAAAACAATTAAATTAAAAGTCCTAACTTGATTTGGATCGATAGATGATGAAGAACTAAGTGGCGTCATCATTATTGATGAGATCTGTCAAGATCGGTGTTCTTAAATCGACGATTTAAATATCCTGCATTAGATGCTTGAAATTAATCTCTATAGGTTTCTTCCTAGTGTATCTAGATAATTCCATTAGTATGAGACGAACCTGGGACCACTAAAAAAATTATTTAAAAATTAACCTATCACTACATCAATGAAATACAAAATATATTTTTTCTTAATTTATTTTATACATTTAAATGGCCTCTGAAAACATTCCACAATTGATATATGCTGACCAATGTTAGATCGTATCTAGTTTATACCCACTATTTTTAACACAATGGTTCCCTTGTATTTCTAATCCAAGGACACATTTAAGAGTTGTTCCTATTTTTTAGTAAATCCACATGCATGTTCTATTAAATTTCTTATTGTGTTCAAAAATTTGTTCCAAGAACACAAGGCCCTGAAATCCCACATCATCTCAGTGCATAGTCTTGCAATAATCCATATAATATCAAAAAATGATACATGAAAATTCTGAGATGTTTCAAATACTATCGAGATAAGGGCCTTGAGGGCTACACATAATAGCATATTCAGGAATCATCTATATTCTAGTGAATTGGTAACAAGGACTTGGTGGGCCCAAATAGGGTCTGATATTTTTCTATGTATTGATGTTTACCGAAAGATGAATAATTAAATTATTATTTGGGTTCAATATAATTGAGTTGAATTTATTTATTAAAAAGTTTTATAATAAATACATTAAAAATATTAGAATAATTAATATTGTTTTAATATACAATATTCATTTAATATTAGTGGGAATTAAAATTTGAGTTAAATGGATCAATTTTTCCTTGTAATTTTTATAAAATATATTACAAGTATCTGATAATATATAAAGAATATTTATGATGCAGTTTAGTATTTCAATTTTTTTTATATATTTCTTATTTAGTTTGTGTTTTATTTCTGGGGGTTGGGAGCCCTTTTTAGGTATTTGACTCACCCACTATATAATCAGAAGGGAGGCACTAAATCCATGTTTCACTCATTCATTTTGGAATGAGATATTCTCTCTCCTCCCACATACTTGAGAGATAAATTCTCTCTATGAGCGACCAATCAAAGAGTGCCATCAATGGATTAATGAAATTGGATTGAGGATATTTTCATGATATTGAAGGATTCATTGGAGCACCCTGCTAGAACCCAAAATTCTATTAATAGTGAACCTCTGGATACTTGGAGTGTGTGAAGAAGATCTAGATGGGTTCAAATTTGAGCCTTTTGAGTAACGGTCATCGGTGATGAGCTGTAGTGGAGTGCACATACAATTTAATGTGTTACTCATTAAATTTTATTATAATGTGATTTGAAAAACTCAAACAAGATTCTAGGACCTCAACTGGGGATAAAATCATTGGAGACAACAAATTTTATTGCTCTAGTGAGGAAAATTTTAAATATTTGGCCCACTAGATTTTGTTGTATGCCTCTTATGGAAAACCCTCGCAATCCCTTTATAGGCTGAGAAGACCTTGTGCAGAGTTGTTTTGGGTGAGGCCGACCCACCATGACATGTTCTGGCTCAGGTTGATCTTCCTAAGCTCGTTGTGGGTTTCTGAGGCCTGGGTAATTATAAATTCAATAACTAATTAAATTAATTAATTTTTTACTGAAAAAAATCAGAATTTTATTATTTAAAAAATTATTATTTTAATATGGATTAAAATAAGATTAAATTTATTAATAGATTAATTTAATTTTGGGATGAAATTGAATTAATCATGGGAAAGAATGAAAATTAAATAAATTATTTTTGTTTTAATTTATATAACTTATTTAATTCTTCTATACATTAAATTTATTTGAATTCAATTTTATCCTATGTACATTTTATATACTGACTGGTCTTGATCAATTGTCCAAACATGTGTATTTATAGTTTATTTATTTTATTAATTACTTAATTTTGTATGCTGATTTTATTTAAATAAAATGATCAATGCATCGTTATGTTTTCTAATTTAAGATATATAATGGCATGCGCGTCCATCATTTTTTTTGTGTATATATTTCACTCCTGAGATCCCCTCTCTTATATGTGAGTACTTTTTTTTACTATAATGAATATTCCTTAAGTCGTGGTCCACATCCGGTTGAAGAGAAACACAAACGAGAAGTGGACACACTAAATGGGGGAAAATCTTCATCATGAGTCAAGTTATGACTCTAGTTTGACACCCTTTAGGTCATGGATGATCCATTATGTTTAAATTGATCAACCAAAATTATATTCTCATGAAAAATTGAATATCATTAATTCCATCATGAAATTGATTATTATTTTATGAATTTTCATTATAGCAGGAAACACATAAAATAATAATTAGTAAAATGAAAAAAGAGTTGATTAATGTTATTCGATTAATGATTAGTTATGAGCGTGACAACATAGAATTAACATATTAATCGAAATGAATAACTTTTGTGGAAATGATATAACCCTCCCCCCACATAAATATTATGTATTTAAATGCCTTACATCATTGGAATTTGAACAAAACTGGGTGTACGGGGTGATCATCAGCCAAAGTTGAGGATGCCACCTTATACGAGTGAGTTCTTATAAGAGATATTTTAGTATGAAAGAAGTATCCAAAACTATGTTGAATCATATTTAGAGTAATGTTATAAGTAAATAATTTTTTATAAGTTTTGTACTTCACTCAAAAAATCATGGAGCTACGAGTTAATGCAGATAGGCAGACACACGCCTACCTTGAACTCTATAAGTAGTGACGTAGCCAATGCTTTCAGACTATGAGTATTGGTTGGAGGATCAATGGATCTATAATAATCAATAGGCATAGTATTCAAATTTTATTACATAAGGTTGGTATTGTTTGATAAAACAGTAGGATACATATAATTATTTAACTTAATCAGTAATGTCTAATTAGTAATCAAGAGAAAATAAGAATCTATTTAATTTTATTTTTATAGAATATGGAATGTAATACCAAATGACATACTATGATAACTAATTAGAAAATAAATTTTCACACTGATATGAGTTTCCAAGAGTAGTAGAGATTATTGTGAAATGTACTACGACATTTGAAATTCAATTTGTTCGTGTTCGCAATACCTCTTAAGACCCATCAAGAAGTGTGGGTGTAAAAATGAAGGCACAAGACTTATGTATGACACTTATGATGGTTATTACATAATGCTATCATCAATGTATGATTTTGGGTTTGTATACAAGAATTTTGACATCGATGATTTTATGTGTTGTCTCATCTCTGAGAAGATTGTGAGGAGAACATAAAGTGCATATATTAATGGGTGATGATTACACTAGCTATGTGTAAATTAATGGAGGGTCATGATCTTTCACTAAATCTCATTCTTAAATTTTTCACTATTTTATAGTAGTTTTGTTTACGAATACAAAACTTATAGTATGAATAAAACACTTTGTTACCTTTTAGGTAATGTTCATTAATCAATGAAAATATAAATAAGGTTTAATCTTTAAATATTATGCTGAAAATGTTGAAAGAAAAGGTGAAACAACCAATGGATAGAACGATGTGAAGGTAACCTTCAAAATTTCCTTCAACGTAAGGGGCATTAAATAAGAGGTTATTTTCTTCACATATCATGAAATAAGCCTATTAAAGTTTCTTTAAAAGCAATGAACTGAATCAAAGAAGAAATTAGTAGATTCTTCTTCAGGTATACTCATCAATTGAAATTATTTTTTATGTTTTAAATTTTGGGTATTAAATATGAAAGGACATTCACTTATGTGTATTGAAATATAATAATAAAATAAGTATAGAAATGTTACCTAGATTATGTTATTCTCTCCAAGAGGCTAATAAAGGGTGGTTCCTAAGTCTGTGGTGAGAAGTATACAACTTCTAATTACCATGTAAATGGTAATAATTAATATTTTATCGTGTATAACTAGAAAATTTATTTGTGTTTATATTGGAAAATAGGATACATTATTCCAGTTCAAGAATGATTTTCTTTGTGGTGTTTCATACTAAAGCAACATTTTAGTGATTTATGAATCATAGAAAATACATTATTAATATAAAATGTTGGACTTATATACCCTGTTGTGGAATGATAATAAATTTTCAAGAAAAACTAAATGGTTTCCAAAGATGTAGCTAGTTTTGTGTTAGACTCTTTGGTGTTTAGGAGCTATGGTACTATTGACACACTTATTTACTTTGTTTTGGATAATTAAACCCTTAAAAATAAAGGTAATCCACAATTTTTTTTGACTTAATTCATCTAGAGAGCGGGACCTATTCCAAGGGTAAGATAGAGGTATATTCTTATTCTTAATAAGATTACTTTATGTTAATAAGGAATGTGAAATTTAAGGAATCAATATGTATGGTAATAAGATATAAGATGTTTCAAGATGGTATCCTTACAAATATCTCAACCAAAAATTCACCCATCAATATAATGTTGAGTTAAGTAATTCTTAAACCCACATTAACTTATCCACATTAGGTTTATAATTCTAATAAGGAGGATCAATGATTAATATTCCATGTTAACATTGATCTATATAATATAGCGTGGAGAAATTAAAAAATGCATATTTTTTTGTACACATTAGATCCATGCTGTAAGTTAAAGGTGTATCATTGCAACAACTTACATACATTGCATAAGATTCAATTATTTTCAAGAAATTATTCAAAAAATAATGATAATATCATATAACTATATGATAAATATAATGACCAATGGATATCATATGAGTAAAAATATGATATAAATCCATTATGTATTAAGAAAACGTGTTTTGATGTAATGTGTTTGTTAGAAATATAAAAAACATTAATCATGAAAAATACAATGTCCATATTTTTTAATTGTCTTGAATGTTTATTACGATACTATACAAATCCTTATATTAGAAAAAGTGTAGTCAAGTGATATGATACATTTCAATAAAATTGTAAACAACTCAATTTGAGATATTTGGAGCATGGTTGATTTGGATTTAGTCAATGACATAGATACACAATTGGTTGGGATATGAACAAGTTACACAAAAAGTATTTTAGATAATGTCACAGAGATACATAATATTGTGAGTTTGGTCTTGTTTTAAATATTCTACTTATACCAGCTCTAGAGGGGATTAAAGAATTAAGTATTCAGCGGTGTAGGCCTATTGGATTAGGATCTTTGTGTGGGTATGGACTTGACATCGGTTCTGTGTTCGTGCATCTCTTCATGAGACTGTCTGCTGAAGGGTCCTATGTTGCTAAAGGCTTGTCATCATGGCATAGTTACAGGGGTGGGGCAGGCCTGGTAGTTTTCTCTGGTTGTTAGTGGTTGTTCGGTTTACTTATTTGGTTTCTCACTTTTTCCTTAAAAGTGTTTTGATAATAAAAAACATAATTTAATGACTATTATTTATAGATACATACTACATAGAATGGATAAAATAATTGTAATGATTTCATATTCACCATGAATAGTGAAATATAATTTATTGGAAAAAATAATTCATACAAGTAGTATATGAAATTTAACTATAATTTACAAGATCAATTAAAATTCCATAATGGATTTCTTGTATCAAAATATAGGGGGATTATAATTTTGAATATTATAATGGGTATTCCAGTGAGAAGATACATGGATGGTACACACATGTTACCAATAATGGTTTATTGGTAATACCATATTGTTATTCTTAAATCTATTATATTTTTACATGTCATAGCTAATTTCCACTATATATTTAATGAGAGTTGTATGTCAAGACCACCAATTGCGGAAGTTGTATACACAACACAATAAGAATGGGATGGTGACCCCATAGAATTCTAATATGGGGTATGTGTTACTAAAATAAAAATTTGGATTGATGTAAGCAAAAAAATCATGGAATATTTAATTTGAAAGAGTCTTTTCTAATTTTTTGTTAGAGGATTTTAGTTTTACAAGAAAGTTTTTTTTGGTAACATATGGAAAAAACTATTTGTCATAATGTTATTTAAGACTATGATGATATTGACTCTCTATATATTAACATAAATTGACAACCTGTGTTCTATGTAATTAGACCTACTAAGGTAGATCTAATAGTTGTATAGGCATATTCAATAAATTGTATAATGAATAGTTATTAAAAAAAATTGGAACAATACGAGTGATAATTGATCCCAATTTCACTTGGAATAAATCACTCCAAAAAAATATACTTGAGATAGGTGGAGATTGATGTGGTGATTTAAATACCATATACTTCAGGGATGTATCTATCACACATTCTATGATATGTAAAAGAAATGACGTTTCCAATATATTTTTCATTTTTGGAAAATATCAATTATTTATAGAAGTACTGCAAGATATGTAGTAAAAAACTATCTGATTGTACTTGAGCAAGTATTAAATATAAATACCTGTTTTTTGGAGAGGAAAGGATATTAATTTTTAGGGGAAACAAACCTGTCTTCCTTTAGATAGATATGATCCAATATCACAGTAAGGCTAAGGAAATGATAAAGAAATGCTCATTCAATCGAGTAGTATCTGTATCTATAAATTCCAAATACATTTCATATTCTGGGGAAACTAAATGATCAGTGTATATTACACAACGATTTATTCCAATTCTTGGAATCTCACATATTAAGTAATGTTTTAGCATTATAAAAATACTATTACTTGTATAATCCAATATGTCATGTTAAGATAGTGGAAAAAGGATATATACAAAGGTTTAACATATCTTGTGGCGTTTCACTCAATGAGGTGATGTCACACATTACATAATAGCCATGATGTGGTGGTGTGGTAGACCGAGTAACTAAATTGTAAAGACCCATAAATTTCAAGGATATGTTTTTTCTTAATTTTCATTGGAATTTTACAAGAGCACAGTTTCTAACAGCACCTGATTTCGAGGCCTGGTGTGCCCGGAATCATGTTTCAAAGTTTGGCTCGGGTACGTTCAGTGAATGGACGAGCGGGTTTTTCTAACTTTTGAAACAGTGCCCGGAATCGAATTTTGAGGGCACCGATGGAATCGAAGCGCTGGTATTTGCTTAGAAACACCTCTTTCGGAGTTGCATTTGGTCGGTTGTGGTTTTTAATTTTTGGTTTTTATGTTATGAAATAAAATAAAGTTGTGCGCCAATTTTATTTTTATTTCACTTAAAGCTGCTTAAAGACCACTTAAAGCTACTTAAGCTGAGTTGATGCGGATAGGGTGCTATCCAAAAATATCCTACCCTCTTGGTGGGATATTTGTGAGGTGGGGACCGCACGAGCCCCATCGTTTCTTTTCCACTAAGTAACGCACCCATGAAAATCCGTCATTATGAAAGTCAACTGACGCATTTTCTTAATTTCTTAATGCACCAATTAATTGGGCGGTTTTATTCATTGAATTAATTCTATGAATTAATTTAATCGTTTCTTAACCTGTTTTCAAACCTTTGGCGTAATAATAAAATAAGACCAACGCACGACTTTTGGAAAAAAGTTCATTGAGAGGATTTGACAGAAACCAAGAGTTCTTCATCCTCCTTCGCAAAGAATGCGAAGAACGCGAAGAACGCCGGCCTCCGACGAAGAACACCGAGCCCGTGGAAATCAACAACGTGACGCCGTCTGCCGCGACGCTGACGTTTCTTCTCCCACCGCGACACTTCATCCGCGATGATCCAACCCCGCGACAACCTTCGATCGACATCGACATGGTAGGGGATTGCGGTCCTTTAATTTTTCCTTTGTGGACTATAACTCAATATGGATTTAATTACCAAAATAAAATCTGTTGTTTCTTGGTCCTCGGAGTTCATCTACGCAATGCCAGATACCGCGACGACGCGACGATCCCCACCTTCCGCGATGATCAATTCCGCGAAGAACGCGCGTGCGACGACTTGACGAGGTAGGGATATTTTATTTAAGAACAATATTTATATTCCTGTGATTGTTTCTTTTAAAATAAAGAACCCGGTTCATAAGAAAAATTTTAATTTATTATAATTGTTTTGGTTATGTTTTCTATGTGTTGATTAATCCTCCCAACTATTATCGCCTAACGTGGAGGGTGAGGGCCAAACGAACACGGCCCGACAACCCTCCGCAGTTCTTCGTTGTTGTGCGGATTTGGCGGGTGACGACAAAACGTGCCGTAGGGACAATCCGTTGTTTCTGCAGTGAAGAACGGAACCCAGGGGGAGCTTCTGTGCAGACGGGAAGGAAAACGGACCACCGGAGCAACTTCAGGGGCCCACGGAAGCCACCGGCGGCACGGGTCACCGTTGCGGCGGAGCCTGCGGCCGGAGGCGGTGGCGCCCCGGCGCGCCGCCGGACAGGGCCGCCGCAGCTGAAGCCGCGTCCGTTGACTTCAGTGCGGCCCCATGTGGGCCGCAGCTCCTTCTTTTCGCGGGGGCAGTGCCACCCCGCGACTGCCTCGCTCGGCCGCGCGGCCGAGCCGAGCCGGGTCGGCCTGACCTGCTGGGCCGCACCCTGGCCGCACCGAACCAGGTCCCGCTGGGTCGGACTGGGTGGGGTCGACCTGGTTCGGCCGACCCAGGGGGGGTCGGGCCGGGTCAGCCCGGGCCCAGACCCCCCGTCTTCAGACTGTTTCGGTCTTTTGCCCGTAATATGAGCTAGGGTCCCTCGAATGACGCGATGTCAGCAGAAACACAATCCTTGGATCGAGACGGTCGTTTCGGTATACTGCACTCAAGGTTTCGTAATACTTTGTGTTCGGACGGGTTGGTTCGTACACGAAACCAACCGGGCCCTCGGAGCGGAAACGCTCATATCTTGAGCTCCGGACGTCCGATTGACGTGCCGTCGACTTTGTTGAATTTCTCTAAGTGAGAAGGATCTTTGGGCTCATTCCGCCTGAGGTTTGGACGCAGGTGGAGTACGATCGTGTTGGTTTTGCCTTAAAAACCAACCAGGCCCCTGAGACGAAAAAGCCAATAACTCTCAGACCGGGTGTCCGATTGACGCGCCGTCTGCGATGATGAGTTTCTATTGACGATTCAGAACATTTGGATACATAAACTCTGGACTTTGTGTCAGTTTCAGTATCAGCCTCTCGGCTCGTGGAGCGGACCCTCCCGAACGAGCTTGTTGTGTGCGGGAACCCTAGTGCTGGCTGAGACTTCGACAGCGACGACCGTGCAGAGATCTTCAGTGGACTGCGACGACGACTGTGCAGAGATCCTCAGTGGACTGCGACGATGACTGTGCAGAGATCTTTAGTGGAATGTGATGACTACTGCACTCAGCGATCCTATGTGGATCAGTGCTACAGATCCTGTGTGGATCCGATCCTCTGTGGGTCAGTGCTCAGCGGTTCTACGTGAGCCAGCACCTACAGGTCCAGTGTGGGCCCGATCCTGTGTGGGTCTTTGTGGGGGTTAGATTACCTATTGATCCTATGTGGGACCGATCCTGTGTGGTTCTTTGCGGGGGTTAGTTACATATCGATCCTTTGTGGGTCCGACGACTTAGATGGATCAGTGATAATCTTTATCGTCATACCTGTGGGAGCTAAATCCTGTGTTACTCTCCTTTGTGGATTGTGCTGAGCTATCCTGTGTGGATTTACCTTTACTCTCCTTCGTGGATTGTGTTGTGTTATCCTGTGTGGGTTTACGTTTTTCTTTCCTATGTGGACTGGGTTGTGCTTGGGCTCGGATGTTGGAGCTGAACGAGAATTGATGACTTAGGTATATGTATGGGCATATACCTAAGCAGTGTCGTTTGTTACTTCGTGATTTTATCTTTCCTTGTGGTTTATCCTTTGTGGATTTTGGGAGACCTTCGGGGGTCTCGGGGTCCGTACTGAGTAGCTTATACTCACCCCTGTACGGGCTATGTCCGCACTTCGTTGTGTTGGTTGCAGACGACGTCCAGCGCTGATCGCGGTGGAGGCTTGCGGAGCGGGACAGTACCTGGAGGTGGACCACTGGACGGGACATACTCGGAGAGGACGGCTGGGCTGCGGAGCTGTGGAGGCTATCTGTGCTCACCCATCAGGTGGGACTTCCAGAGGAAGACTCGGCGCTGCGGCTTTTCTTTTCAGTTGCTGTTTTTTCCTTCATTTGTACTTTACAGTTGGGCTTGTATTTACGGCCCCTTTTACTTTCATCAGAGCTTGTTACCGTTTTTACTTAGTGTTTACTTTTCCGCTTGTTTACTCTGTGGTGCTTGTTTACTTTACAAAGTCAATACCTTCCATGTTTATCAGGATTTACGCCTTGGTGCTAGTCACTAGCCCCTGGCCTATGGAAGGCGGGCTTGGGGTAGTCACGGCATGGGCCCCGAGGGCGGGTCATGACAAATTGGTATAAAAGGTGGTCGGTTCTACCACCGACTCTGATCATTATTCTATGTGAAGCAATAGTGTTTAGCGTATTGGGTGTGGTTATCAGTCCAGGGAGTCCAGTGTTGGTGCAGTGGCTGACGTATCCGTACACCAGGACCTTGACTTCTGATTTCTGACTTAATGCACGAAAACATTAATTGCATGTGTCTTTTCAAGTTTTCTTCGTGAATACTTTGTATCAGCTCCCTAGGTATATTGTTCTGACCGTGGCGCACTTGTTTCCTTTTAAGGATGGCCCCACCACAGTATCCAGCTGGGGTTCCGAGAGTAGAGCGCGACGACAGCCCGCCGAGCGACGAGGCCTCAGTACAGGGCCCTTTGACGGCGGAGGCACCGACGGTACCTCTACCCGCCAAGCTACCGATTCTCCCCACCATGATCGCTGATGATGCATGTCGCCTTAGAGCACTGCATGAGTTCTAGCTCCAGCGACCACCCAGGTTTCGTGGGGAGACAGACCCCCAGGCAGCCGAGGACTGGCTGGAGGCGGTCGTATGAGTTTTCAGGCTAGTGAGGACACCAGCAGACCTCATGGTGATCCTTGCGGCGAGCCTACTGCACGCAGCAGCGGACCGATAGTGGAGCTTGATGCTCCAGGTGCACGACGAAGCATCTCTTCTCTGGACGGACTTCGAAAGCCTCATCCGCTCAGAGTTCGTCCCAGACACCCTCCGTGCGGTGCGCATTCAGGAGCTTCTTCAGCTGCGGTAGGGAAGCTTGACGGTCGCCCAGTACGCGGCGAGGTTTACAGAACATTCTCGCTACTCGATAGATATGGTAAAGGACCCATTCTTCCGGGCTCAGACCTTTGAGCAGGGATTGAGACACGAGATCAGGGCATCGCTGATCTCCCTCAGCATCCCGACCCAGGCAAGAGTACTGGAGCGAGCCCTTCTGATCGAGAGCTTTCTGGCTGAGTCCACAATGAGACTTACCACAGGGCGGCAGGTAGCGGAGTCTTCAGCAGCAGGCAGCTGACAGATGACTCATGGGTCTAGGTAGACCAGACCTTCTGGCAGACGACCTCGGGACACTGGCTCAGCAGTGCGGGGAACACAGCGCGAAGCCAGTCTTTCGAGAGGTAGGCGGTGCTACGCATGCGGCGGGCAGGGCCACATGGCTCGTGACTGCCCGAACCGCCATGCCGAGGAGTAGCAGACGGTGGAGGGGCCACCCAGGCAGAGGAATAGGGTTAACCGTGGTGGTCCGTAGGGAGGAGGCGGACGAGGCAGAGGAGCTGGCGGAGCAGCAGGTGGTGGGCGACACTTTGAGGCTCTGCCACCACCACCACGAGGAGGTCTGCCCCGACCACCGGGAGCTGGTGGGCAGAGACAGGCACAACTCCAGGCAGCAGAGGCCTACGACCACGGCGCGCCCGAGATGATTCGAGGTATGATCTGTGTCTATTCCACCCTTTCTGCAGTTCTTATAGACACAAAAGCGAGTCACTCTTTCATAGTCGTTGCCCTTGTTTGGAGCTCGGAGATTCCGATAGAGCCGTTGGATCGATCCTTACGGCTAGACACTCCTACGGGAGCAGACTCGACGATTACGCACTGGTGCCGGCAGTGTGAGCTTACTCTAGGAGGCGAGGGCTTCGGCTGGGATCTTCTTGTAGCGGCGTCGAGGCCTTACGATGTAATCTTGGGCATTGATTGGTTATCCATAGTCCATGCTCATATTGACTGTATTAGGCGCAAGGTACGATGTGTGCACACCGACGGGAGTAGTTTCACCTTCACCGGAGAGAAGGTAGCCTTTGCAGCATAAGAGGGACTCTCGCAGTGGAGGGGATAACCCATAACTCATCAGTTGGCTAGTCTCATCCTAGGAGCAGTGGATGTGCGGAGTCCTAGTTTTCCTACAGTGGTGGATCAGTATGCGGACGTCTTTCCCGACGACGTTCCATGACTACCTCCTCGCATAGAGGTAGACTTTTATATTGATCTGTACCCCGGGATAGCCCCGATATCCACTCCAACATATTGGATGGCCCCCGCTGAGCTTCGAGAGCTACTGGTATAGTTGGAGGACTTGTAGGGAAAGGGGTTCATCCGACCCAGTGTTTCACCCTGGGCTTCCCCGATATTGTTTGCCAATAAGGCAGACTAGAGCTTGCGACTGTGTGTCGACTATCGTCGCCTGAACCAGATGACAGTGAGGAACATGTATCTGCTACCGAGGATTGACGACCTCTTCGATCAGCTCAAGGGAGCATGGTGGTTCTCGAAGATAGACCTCAGGTCAGGCTATCATCAGCTCAGAGTTCGAGATGAGGACGTGCAGAAGACGACCTTCAGGTGTCGGTATGGCCACTATGAGTTCATGGTTAGGCCATTCAGTGTAACCAATGCTCCAGTAGTGTTCATGAGCCTCATGAAAAGGATCTTCCATCCATACCTTGATCAATTTTTCATGGTCTTCATCGACGACATTTTGGTATACTTGACGACTGAGGAGGAGCATGCCTACCACTTTCCGGTTGTACTAGACACACTCCGAGAGCACCAGCTTTATGGAAAGCTCTCTAAGTGCCAGTTCCGGTTACGTGAGGTCCACTTCTTGGGGCATGTCATTTCTGAGGCGGGAGTTGCAGTGGATCTTGCGAAGATCAAAGCAATGTTAGCTTGGGAGACACCCAGGAGCATGATGGAGGTGCGGAGTTTCTTGGGAATAGCTGGATACTATCAGAGATTTGTTTCGGACTTCTCCAGAGTTGCGGCGCCACTCTTAGCTTTGACAAAGAAGGGGAAACCCTTTGTGTGGTCAGACAGATGTCAGCAGAGCTTCCAGGAGCTGAGACATAGATTGACCAGCGCACCTATCTAGAGGTTTCCTATGGAGGGAGTTGGATACGTAGTCTACTGCGATGCATCAGGGACCGGATTCGGGTGTGTCTTGATGCAGGAGCGGACAATGATCGCCTATTGATCACGTCAGTTGAGGCCACATGAGCAGAACTACACTACCCATGACCTAGAGTTAGAAGCAGTGGTCTTCGCTCTGAAGACATGGAAGCACTATCTGATGGGCGAGCACTTTACAGTCTTTTCTGACCACCAGAGTCTCAGGTACATCTTCTCTCAGAAGGACTTGAACCTGAGATAGTGGCGATGACTCGAGTTCCTCCAGTACTATGACTTTGAGATAGTCTATACTCCTGGGAAGGGGAACGTAGTAGCCGATGCCCTCAGCAAGAGCACGAGCATTCAGCTACTTGAGGAGGCAACAGAGTAGCTATCTGCCTTGTAGATATCCTTCGTGGATAGGGACAGATCATCCTTCCTTCAGTATCTCACAGTCTCTCCTCCACTTCTACATATAGTCAGAGAGGCATAGTGTGGGGATGCTGACTATGAGACACGATGTGCACAGATATCCTCGGGACAGGCACCTGGTGGTTTATCCCTTGGAGCAGAGAACAACATCCTTTTCAGAGGACGCACCTTGGTACCAGTTGCTTTACGGGAGGAGGTGCTGAGAGAGTTTCACACTTCTCCTTTGGCGGTACATCCTGGAGTGGCGAAGATGTACCAGGACCTCAGACAACAGCACTGGTGGCTGGGCATGAAGAAGGCTATGGCAGAGTTCGTTTCTCGATGCCTCACCTACCAGCAGGTCAAGGCAGAGCATCAGGTACCAGCAGGCTTGGTATAGCCCTTGGAGGACCCGGAGTGGAAGTGGGATGAGATATCTATGGACTTAGTGACTCGACTTCCACGCACTTCCAGAGGTCACGACTCCATTTGAGTGATTTTTGACCGACTCACCATGTTGGCACACTTCTTACCCATCAGAGAGAAGGGCTCAGTGGAGAACTTGGGGCGTCTCTACGTTCAGGAGATTGTACGGCTTGACGGAGTGCCTTCATCTATCATCTCCGATCGAGATGCTCTCTTTACTTCCCGGCTTTGGAAGGGGTTGCAAGAGGAGTTCGGGACGCGGATATGTCTGAGCACTGCCTTTCAACCTCAGACGGATGGTCAGACGGAGAGGACCATTCAGACTCTCGATTACATGCTCCACGCATGTGTCCTAGACTTTGGTCACAGCTGGGAGGATCACCTACCCTTGGGGGAGTTCGTGTACAAAAATAGCTACCAGTCCACCATCAGGATGTAACCATATGAGGCGTTGTACGGTAGACCTTGAAGATCTCCTTTGTGCTGGACAGACCCTGGGGAGTCAGCACTTGTGGGACCAGAGATGGTCCGGGCCACGACAGAGAGGGTCCAGGTCATCCAGGAGTAGATGAGGACAGCTCAGAGCTGGAAAAATTCTTATGCTGACAGGAGGCGGAGGCCACTAGAGTTCGAGGATGGCGACCACGTCTTCTTGCGTGTCTCACCTTGACATGGATTAATGAGATTTGGATGATACGACAAGTTGTCTCCACGCTTCATCGGACCCTTCCAGGTCCTCAGCAGGATTGGCGAGGTGGCTTATCACCTGGCTCTACCACCTCAGTTTCACCAGGTGCACGACGTCTTCCACGTATCTCAGCTGAGGAGATACGTGCACGACCCGACGCACATCATTGACTATGGGGAGCTGGACGTTGATGATGGGGCGACTTTTGAGGAGGTCCCAGTGGAGATCTAGGATCGACAGAAGCGGGTCCTACGTGGACAATCGATTCCTCTAGTGCGCATCATATGGCTGCATGGGAACCTCCAGGAGAGCACTTGGGAGCGGGAGGCTCAGATGCATTCTCAGTACCAACATTTGTTTCCCTAGTTTATGATATATCTTTACGGGGACGTAAATCCCTGAGGTGGGAGTAATGTAAAGACCCATAAATTTCAAGGAATTTTTTTTTTGTAATTTTCTTTGGAATTTTACAAGAGCGCAGTTTCTAACGGCACCTGATTCTGAGGCCCGGTGTGCCCGGAATCACGTTTTGAAGTTTGTCTTGGGTACGTTCAGTGAACGGACGAGAGGGTTTTTCTAACATTTGAAAAGGTGCCCGGAATAGAATTCTGAGGGCACCGATGGAATCAAAATGCTGGTATTTTCTTAGAAACGCCTCTTCTAGAGTTTCGTTTGCTCGGTTGTGGTTTTTAATTTTTGGGTTTTAGGTTATGAAATAAAATAATGTTGTGCGACAATTTTATTTTTATTTCACTTAATGCCACATAAAGACCACTTAAAGCTTTTTAGGCTGAGTTGATGCGGATAAGGTGCTATCAAAAAATATCCTACCCTCTTGGTAAGATATTTGTGAGGTGGGGCCCGCACGATCCCCACCATTGTTTTTCCACTAAGTAACGCACCCGCGAAAACCAGTCATTATGAAACTCAACTGACGCGTTTTCTTAATTTCTTAACGCATCAATTAATTGGGTGGTTTTATTCATTGAATTAATTTTATGAATTGATTTAATCGTTTCTTAACCTGTTTTCAATCCGTTGGCGTAATAATAAAATAAGACCAATGCACGACTTCTGGAAAAATGTTTGTTGAGAGGATTTGAAAGAAACCAAGAGTTCTTCATCCTCCTTCACGAAGAACGTTAAGAACGCGAAGAACGCGAAGAACGCCGGCCTCTGACGAAGAACACCGAGCCCGTGGAAATCGACGATGCGACGCCGTGAGCCGCGACACCGATGTTTCTTCTCCCTCTGCGACGCTTCATCTGCGACGATCCAACCCCGCGACAACCTTTGATCGACAACGACAAGGTAGGGGATTGCGGTCCTTTAATTTTTCCTTTCTGGACTATAACTCAATATGGATTTAATTATCAAAATTAAACCTGTTGTTTCTTGGTCCTCGGAGTTCGTCGACGCAACGCCGAATACTGCGACGACGCGACGATCCCACCTTCCGTGACGATCAATTTCGCGAAGAATGCGCGTGCGGCGACTTGACGAGGTAGGGATATTTTATTTAAGAACAATCTTTATTTTCTTGTGATTGTTTCTTTTAAAATAAATAACCCAGTTCATAAGAACAATTTTAATTTATTAAAATTGTTTTGGTTATGTTTTCTATGTGTTGATTAATCCTCCCAACTGTTATCGCCTAACACGGAGGGTGCGGGCCAAACGAACACAGCCCGAAAACCCTCTACAGTTCTTCATTATTGTGCGGATTTGGCAGGCGATGACAAAACGTGTCGCAGGGACGATCCGTTGTTTCCGTAGTGAAGAACGGAACCCGGGAGGAGCTTCGGTGAAGACATGAAGGAAAACAGACCACCGGAGCAACTTCGGTGGCCCGCGGAAGCCACCGGCGGCGCGGCTCGCCGGAGGCTGGAGGCGGCGGCCAGCGGACCCGCGACCACGCGGGTCCAGCTCACATGAACGGGACGCGGCAAAAGCCGCGTCCGTTGACTTCAGCGCGGCCCCACGTGGGTCGCGACTCCTTCTTTCCGCGGGGGCAGTGCCACCCCGCGGCTGCCTTGCTCGGCCGCTCGGCCGAGCCGATCCGTGCCGCGCCGGACCGGGTCCAGCCGGGTCGGACTGGGTCGGGTCAACCCGGTTCGGCCGAACCAGGGGGGGTCGGGCTGAGTCGGCCCGGGCCCAGACCCCCCTTCTTCGGACCATTTCAGTCTGTCGCACATAACATCAGCTACGAGCCTCCGAACGATGCGCCGTCAGCGGAAACGCGATCCTTGGATCGAGACGTTCGTTTTAGTATACTGCACTCAAGGTTTCGTAATACTTTGGGTTCGGCCGGGTTGCTTCGTACACGAAACTAACCGGGCCCTCAGAGAGAAAACACTCATATCTTGAGATCCGGACGTCCGATTGACGTGTCATCGACTTTGTTGAATTCCTCTATGTGAGATGGATCTTTTGGATCACTCCACCTGAGGTTTGGATGCAGGTGGAGTACGGCCGGGTTGGTTTTGCCTTAAAAACCAACCGGGCCCCTGGGACGAAAAAGCCAAAAACTCTCAGACCGGGTGTCCGATTGACGCGCCGTCTGCGACGATGAGTTCCTGTTGACGATATAGAACTTTTGGATACATCAACTCTGGACTTTGTGTCAGCTGATGTATCAGCCTCTCTGCTCGTGGAGTGGACTGTCCCGAACGAGCTTGCTGTGTGCGGGACCCCTAGTGCTGGCTGCCACTTCGACAGCGACGACCGTGCAGAGATCCTCAGTGGAATGCGACGACGACTGTGCAGAGATCCTCAGTGATCTGCGACGACGACTGTGCAGATATCCTCAGTGGACTGTGATGACTACTGCACTCAGCGATCTTATGTGGATCAGTGCTACAGATCCTGTGTGGATCTGATCCTGTGTGGGTCAGCGCTCAGCGGTTCTGTGTGAGCCAGCGCCTACAGGTCATGTGTGGGTCTTTGCGGGGTTCAGATTACTTATTGATCCTGTGTGGGCCCGATCCTATGTGGGTCTTTGCGGAGGTCAGTTACGTATCAATCCATTGTGGGTCCGACGACTTAGATGGATCAGTGATCATCTTTATCATCATACCTGTGTGAGCTGAATCCTGTGTTACTCTAATGTGTGGATTGTGCTGAGCTATCCTGTGTGGATTTACCTTTACTCTCCTTCGTGGATTGTGTTGTGTTATCCTGTGTGGGTATACCTTTTGCTTTCCTGTGTGGACTGGGTTGTGCTTGGGCTTGGATGTTGGAGCCGAAAGGGAATTGATGACTTAGGTATATGTATGGGCATATACCTAAGCAGTGTTGGTTGTTACTTCGTGATTGTATCTTTCCTTGTGGTTTATCCTTTGTGGATTTCGGGAGACATTTGAAGGTCTTGTGGTCCCTACTGAGTAGCTTATACTCACCCCTTCATGGGCTATGCTCGCACTTCGTTGTGTTGTTTGCAGACGACGGACAACGGTGATCGTGGTGGAGGCTTGCGGAGCAGGACAATACCTGGAGGGGGACCACTGGGCGGGACGTACTCGGAGCGGACGACTGGACCGAGGAGCTGTGGAGGCTACCTATGCTCACCCTTCAGGTGGGACTTCCAGAGGATGGCTCGACGCTGCGGCTTTTTTTTCAGTTGCTGTTTTTCCCTTCAGTTGTACTTTACAGTTGGGCTTGTATTTCCGGCCCCTTTTACTTTCATCACCGCTTGTTACAGTTTTTACTTAGTGTTTACTTTTCCGCTTGGTTACTCTATGGTTCTTGTTTTCTTTACGAAGGCAATGCCTTCCCTGGTTATCGGGATTTACGCCTTGGTGCTAGTCGCCAGCCCCTGGCCTATGGAAGGCGGGCTTGGGGTAGTCACGGCACGGGCCCTGAGGGTTGGTTGTGACATAAAGCCACTACTCAGTAAGAACATGATATTAATCATCTGAGAGCTAATAACGATGGATTGAATTTTGGATCTAGTGCATGTGGGAGTGTTGTAATAGTGGGTTCCCTAGACCCAAATAATTTTTTTTATTACCAATTAAGTTATATAGTGAGATTTTCATGATGTACTCTTACCATTATAGTGTAGAAATTTTTTCTTACACAATTCAATTGAAATTTTCCATATAATAATTGTCATATAAAAAGGTTTTCTTTAATCCCATTATTTAATGAAAACCTTGAGATATATTGATATAATTCTTAAATATATATCATATTGTCTATATAAATCATAATGGATGGACACAGTGGGTTTATGACCATCAGGTGTTAGAGGATCATAAGCATTGAACCATCATCTCATGAAGTGCGCACTTGGTGATCAATGGCTGGTGAGATCATCAGGACGAACCCACCAATAGGAACACTAGATGTTTTGGGTTTCATTGGATGTTTCTATCTACAAACATGAATATTTGTCTATGGAATTGATATCATTATCATTATAGCCCATTTGATAGTGTATTTTGATGTAAGGAAAAGACAATGACAATGAAATCATGGTGAGGTAGCTTGTGTTGGGTGTGTCATTTTTAAAATTACGTTGGATGAATGATCTAGATATAATTTTTCACTTTGGAGTTGAGGAATTAATATCTCAGGCCTAAATGACCTGGATAAAAGTAACTTCATAAATCCTTCGTCAAGGTAGTCAAAGGAAAGTACATCTAGTTAGATCAACAAACAATAAATCAAGAAAGTATGATGACCCAAGTGTGTGTACTACTTTATGAGTCATAAAAAGACAATGATATCATATTATATAGTTTGTGTTCATAGGATTGTTGTCAAATCTATTACTACTCCATATCTCTTTAGGGGTCTCGATGCGTTGCTTGACTCCACCCTTGGTCTATGAATACTATTTATTACTATGATGATAAGATGTAAGAGAGTTACACACAATAGTGTATTCAATAATATACCCTATTTTAGTGAATAAGAAGATATGTTATGGTGGGCCCCATTATGGGGTCTCAGATTTATCCAATTTTTGATGATCATCAAAAACAAAATAAATTTATTTCTGTTCTAGTACAAAATAATTATGTTGAATTTATTTATACACAAGGTATTTAGTGAATACGTGAAAAATATTATATGAAAACATATTATTCTAATAATCACAGTTCATTTAATATTAGAGTGAATTGTGTGTCGAGTTAAATGACTGTATTTTATCACATAATATATTTAATATATATTACAAGTACTCTTTAATATATAAATAATAGTTAAGAAAAACTTTAGTTCATAATAGTTATTTTTTTATTGCTTAATTATTGAGTGTTTTTTTCTAGGGAATGGGAAACCATAACTAGGTATTTGAGTCCACCAATATATAAATAAGAGAGAGGATCTCAATACATGTTATATTCATGCATTTAGAATTAGATATTCCCACTTCTCCAACATTATAGAGAGAGAATGCCTCTCTTTGAACAACTAATCCAAAAGCACCTTCAACAAATTGAAGACACTAGATAAAGGTGATTGTCATAATGCTGAAGGTTTTGTCCGAGATTTGTGATACCACCCAAATTTCAATGAATGGAAAGCACACCGATTATTAAAGAATGTTTGTATTCTAAATATGGGTTCTACTTCAGATCAATTGATTAAAAGTCACTCGAAATGAGCTGTAGTTGATCGTTATTTGAATAGAATTAGAAGCTAATTTTGTTTTATTTTCCTGTGTTTTAAATAATTCAAATGGAATTTTTGGACCTCTACTAGGGATCAGATCAATGGAGATGACAAATTTTGTCACTCTAGTGATGAAATTTTTTAAATCCCCAGCCTACTGACTTCAATTGTGCACCTTGATACCTTCAATACAATCCCTAGTCTGTAATACGTATTCTCACATGTTAAATGTTTTGATATATTCCCACTGTATACTAATCATGAGATACTCCACCATCAATGGTTCATAACTCCCTTTCTAATAAGACTGGCATTAGTTTAATTAATTATCTTACTCTCATCTAACTTATCAACCCTCACTTGGAATTCTTGTTATGAAGCATGTCACTAACCCAAATATCTCTTAAACCCCAAAGCTAATTCCATTTCATGAATGTTATCTCACTAGTCATCTTTGAAGTAATTCCTTATACAAACCTTCAATGCCACTTGAGGTTGTTTAAGGTAGTACCAAGTAAAAACCATACATTACCCCTCCTTGGAGAACCCATATATCTTACATCTTTTCCCACCACTATAAAGAAAACAAATTTTACCCATCTTATTATTTTACATTAACCTTTTCTATAAATGTATAAAATATATTTTGTTTCACAAAAATGATGGATAAATGAGGTGTGATTAGATAATTATTTTTAATCATCCCCAATTAGTAATTTTTTTGAAATGTGGCTAATTATTCTCATTTTTTAAAATTCCATTAGATAATCATTTTAAAAATGGTTAATTGGATTCATATAAAAGCATGGGAAGAACCATATATCACTTACCCATGTTTTTAAAAAAAATGGTTTTTGGATAGGAAATGTAGGAAATATTTTTTTTTTCTTACATATATTTTATTTTTATATTTATTTTTGAGCCATGTAAATTTTATTGAATATAAAATTATTCAAAACCCTCTTGTGACTTTCTAATACATACCGATGACCCCACTCTATGAAAATTACTCCACCCATATTTGGTTATTTTTAATAACACCCAATTTCTGAAAACATTCCCTTCATGTGCCTCTCCAGACTTCAACTACCCTAAGTAAATTGCCTCTAAATTTGTCACACCTAAGACTCAATCCTGGATCACAATTTATGGAATAAAGTCTATGACTGACTAGTCAAGAGGCTTATTAATAATATACAGTATACATTAACATATTTATGTCTAAATAAGAAAATACTTAAATAAAAATTTATATAAATTCATTAAATTTTTTTTGTAAATAAATAAATAAATATGTGTGTGTCTGTTTATATATGATAGTATATGTTGTTGAAAAATTTGAGGATGATTGTTTTGTTTCGAGTTATGTGAGTGCACTATCAGCAAGGATTTATTACACCATACACCACATTGATAGTGATAAATATATAGTTCCATGAGGAATTCATGAAACACCCTAAGAATCCATAATGATATAATGTCAAGGTGTTTCTTTATTATGATGGAAAGAGTGATTTCACATATTTCATTACTGGAGTGTATATATCATATTATTTATAAATATGTTTACTGAATTAAAAAATATTCAATAAATGGATATCCCCACCTCTTTAATTGAAGACACACCGAATTTAAATGAAGGGTTTCATAACTCCTCCAATAAATATTTACAACTGTTAAAATAAAGAGACACCCTCTTTATGTGAAGGCTCACACAACTCTTTAAATAAAGAGTTGTAATTATTTGGATCCTATAAATCCTTTCCCTTAAAATTTAAATGTGTATAATAGTAAATAAATAAATAATTAATATTATTTTTAATAAATATAAACCATTATATATTGTAAAAATTTAAAAGTGATGTGAAATTTTATGTTTACTATCAATTAAACTATAAATATTAGTATACCATTAGAGATATCACATATATATAAAAATTCAATATACCATAAAAAATTCATATCACTATAATGGATATGTGAATTAATCCTTTCATTAACCCACATAGAAGTTAACGTGAATCATATGAAAGAAGAAACACCACTTCAAAGTTAATATTGGTGATAAATTATAATCACGCCCCTTTATTATCACCACATAACTATTAGAGTCATAAAGATTTATTCATAGCTATCTGTCAACCTCGTATCATAATGGGAAATATTGAAACAAAAATATTATGAAAATATATCAATATTGATAATCAATATGGTATCTTTTTTTAGTTGTTAAGAACAATAATTATGATCTACCTGAATAGAGTGTTTAGTTACCATTTATAAAATTTTATTCAATGGATTTTGATCCTATTTCTCTATTATGGATATATAAAACCTCTCTCGAAATATATTTTGTATATGGATCCACAAGATGTTTACATTATCTCATATAAACAATTGTGATGGTACCATCTAGAATCGTTTGTCTCACACAATAGTTTCTCAAACATATATGTCTACACTTCCCATTATAATTGTGACTATAAGAACATGATAGGGTTTCATCAATATCATAATGAATAAAAAAATGAGGCATTGGATTATAAAACAAAATAATATCTTAAAATATATCAATAGAATACTCATCCTCTTTCCCACATGCTTGTAAGGTAATAGATTCTGACTCTATGGTCTAATGTGAAATATATTTTTCTTTGTTTGTCACCCAAGAAACAAAGAAACCACCAATTATAAAAAATCATCCAAAATGAGTATTGGTCATATCTAATATTAATAATACAACCCATAACAGTGTATACTTTTAATATCTTAGGATACTCATTGTTGTACAAACATAAATCATTGGCCTTATTTTACTATACGTAGATTTTCATTATTGATATACAATGATCCAAACTTGCTTCATAAGTATATCTAATAATTTTATATACATTCAAAAAAATATCATGTATATTATGATGCATTTTATATATTAATTAACCAATTGTACTAGAATATTCAATTTTTGACATCAATATACTCATTTTTTTAAATAGTTTGACCCTATAATCTAATTAAGTATTAGAATATGTGATAAAGAGATGAATAAATTTATTTAAATTTATTTCAATGTAACGATGACGACTTAAAGAATATTCCCCACTATTTTTTCATACTTCCATACATAGAATAATATAAAATATTCCAAATTGTTTTATTTCAATCATAGAGGATATGAAATTCTATGTCTTAATTACACCAATTATAATGGTTCTAGAAATTTAAATATAATCTACATATATTCACACAATAAATCCATATTCTTTTGTAGTCCTTGACTAAGTACATTTATCTTTATTTTTATGAATAAATAAGTAGATAATTTAATACGATCAAAATTTTCATGCAATTTGGGGCCAGTTTAGGACCATAAAAATATCATTACCAAGAAAAACAAACCCTTATTGTCGTTCCATGTAGTTTTTTTATTTAAATACCCAGTAAAAACAGTGTTTTAATATCTATTTGATAAAAATATTAATTATTAATTTAATATCATTCAAAAAATATCTTTATTGAAGTAATTTGATATATATGAGAATAATTATAAAAAAAATCAATCCCTTCATTTTGTTTAAATCCTTTGGAAACCTATATTTACATTAAATGATTTAATCTTACCATTGGAATCATACTTCTTTCTAAATAACCATTTAAACCCAAAATGGTTTGACCCTTTTTAGTAATACCACAATAAACTAAGTGTTATCACCTATAATGAAATCCATTTCATCATTAATTTATTCTTTTTAGAAAGAAATAAATTTTAATGACATAGATTCTTTTTAAGTATTTTGATCATCCTATATAGTTAATAAAATATGATATTTATTTGTAATATGATTATTTTCATCACTGTGAAAATGCAAATCTATGTAATAAAGAGAATTAAAATCAATGTTTAGGTGTTTTTCCATCCAAGTTCTTCAACTCAATTATGGTTCTACTCATGAACCGTCATTATAATATACTGTTATATTTGAACTTGAGGTAGTATAAGGGATATTTGTTTTTGAGGAATAACCCCATATAAATTATCTATATACATTGTTTTTCAAAAAATAATACATCCCTTGATTTATTAATGGAATTGGATTATAAATCCATAATTCTATTTGATTCTCTATTTTTCACAAAACAAATAAAACAATTAATTTCTCTCTAATATTTTTTAGTTCTTTTAGGATCAATAAGTCTATAATAGGCCAAAAACTATAAACCTTAATATATAAATGATTTGTTATTATTCATTTCCAAATTTAAGAAGGGTATAATTTATCCTTCCTATTTAAAATTCAATTTTGAATATGATATGAAGTTAATAATTTTTCCCTATTAATTTAATGGTATCATAGATTATTTAATTATGTAGTTACCCATTTATAATAAAGTTTTATTTTATACTTTCTACAAATTCATTTCTATGAGGTGTATAAGGAGTTTTATATTTATGAATTATATCATTTTGTTTAGAGAACTTATTATATTACTTCATAAGGTCTTCACCACCTCTATATTTTTTTAATTATTTTATCTTTTAATCTATTTGGTTTTTGATCATTGGATTTATATATATTAACTATATTAGAGGCTTAATCATTTATTATAAAAATATATGCATATAAATATATATTTTAGTGTTCAAAAAATTTAATAAAATACCTTTTACCTCCATAATTTAACTGACCATTTAATTCAAATATATTAGAATATACAAATTATATTATATTAGATTCACGTTATACACATTGAAAAGGTTTCTTAACAATTTTACATTCCATACATATTTCACATTTATCAAATTAATATGAAAATTATTTAAATTAAATTATTTAAATTAAATTTAATTAATTTAAAAACAACTTTTGCTAAATTATTATTCCAGAAATTAGTATGATCAATCAAATAATAATAATATTAAATCATTTTATTAATAGATTGTTGATACATTACATAACATGAGTACCCCCTCCCCATAAACATGCCTCCCTTGGATAAGATTACATTTTCAAATTCAAATGAAACACAAAATACACAGTTATAAATATAATCCACATAGACTAGTTTATTTTTAATAATGGCTGAAAACAAAAAATTTAGAAGAGTCAACATTTTCCTAGATATAAGGTTCTATTCCAAATTTCCTTCATTGAAAACACTGATGAATGCATTATTTCTATGGTGTACTTCCTTCATGATAGTATTTTTTCAAATTTTCTGAGCATTGAATGATCTTTTAACAAATTATTTATTGAAAAACAATAAATACATTGTCCAATATTCATCAATATCATATTTACATTTGATAGCATCACAACTATATTTTATTAGGTTAAAATATTTGTAATGAGTTTTTTCACATTCTTCTACTAGATTTAATCTATATAAATATGTCATTGTTTTCAAACAAAATCACTTTATAGTTTTTTTTGGAAGGATTTAATTTTTATTGAATTTTTTAATTTTTTTCTATGCATTCAAGAATGTGTTCTATAGTATAATACCATCAATGATTTCAACCTTGGTGTAAAATTGTGATTCAACACCTATGTCTCTCATCAAATATTCTTCCTCAATGTGAATATGTTTTTGTAATTGTTCCATGTAAATATACTCACAATTTTATAAGAGAGATATTCCAAATTCTTTCTAAATAGGAGGAAACATATCAATTGTTTCATATACATGGAATGTTTCTAGTATATTAATTAAGGGAACGATTTTTTTTTCATGATTAATTAGAGTTCATAAACATTACCCAACATATAACTCTTATTAACCATGTTGAATTTATGTTATATATGAATAATAAATTTATTAGTTCCTCCATCCTAATCATTTTACCTGAATTAGTGTTTTTCGTAACTCTCTAATGTGGACTTCCTTTGGTAGAATAATTCACAAATACAATTTGATAATGTTTTGTGAATATATCCCTAACAAAAAATGACATCATCTTAATTTTCTTCTCATTGTATGAATCACTTTTCCTTATGTTGCATAAATAGGAACACCATCGAGATTTGGAGTAGGTTCTTCAAGGATAGGAGGAAGATTTGGTTCAACTATATAAAATATCTTTAATAATATAAGGAGGAACACCATCATGTCTTTACACTGAGATAAGTAATTTACATCCAATTGATCGAGCCAAAATATTACTTGATTTATGACCTTTATGTACATGGGGTCCATCTTCATGGAATTAAATCCTCAAGAATATTAGTAAATTGGAAGAATTTGGTTTTATTCTAAGTCTTGTGAGTGCACTATCATTAATGATTTTTTCCACCTCACATTTCATTACTACTAGATAGTCCAAACATCCTTGAGGATTCCCTGGAATACTATATGAAACAATCATGAAAGAAAGTTGGGATGTTTCATTAATATGATATAGAAAATAAGATTCTCACATATTTTTAAAGGAGTTTTCTATAATATTATGTATAAATATGTTCGTCGAATCCAAAAAGTTTCTTATAAATGAATAGACACACCTATTTAAATGAAGGGTAACATAGATATTTAAATAAAGAGTTAAAAATCATTAAATAGATAGTCATTGTACTTAAATGAAGGGATATATGCCTAATTAAATAAAGATTTAAAAATAATTAAATAATGTGTTAAAACTCATTAAATAAAGAGTTAAAAATCATTAAATTAAAATACCCCCCTTAAAATGATAGGCTACACAAATATGTAAATAAATATTTATAACTCTTGGGATTCTACAAATCCATTCTTATCAAATTTCAATGTGGACAATAATAATAAAAAAATATTTAATATTTTATTTAAAAAATTTAACATTGTAATGTCTCAACCAGGATGTCTCTAAATTTTTCCCTGAGTTGGTGGGTCACATGACCTCAATTGCATCTCCATGAATTCTAGAGGCAACAAACTAGAAATAAGGGTCAATGAGGTACATGGGTGTGTTTATGGAGATACTATTCCCTCTTGTCATAGTGTAGCATAGGTGTAGTAAACATATCAATCAATATATGAAGAAACAAATAAATTTTATAAAAGATAAACAAAAAAGATAAGAATATATAAACAATGTGAAAAGTAATATCATATTAAAAAGATGATTATACATGTTATGTATCTACAAAGCAACCAAAGAAAGTACATAGTTATCCAGAAAAATGAATTTTTAAAATACCAAAAATGCCAAAAAGAGATATCCCAACTAGTATTAGGAGCCTCAGATGGGTCATGTGCTCCCTTTCTCCTAATAATGGAACTAAGTAAATTATCAAACTATGGGTTCTTTCTTTGATCCCTACCTACATCCATATTGTCTATTTGGGACCCAACAACAACCCAAAAATGGTGTGAGATAAAATCCAAATAGGGCAGAACCAATTGTGTCTATAAAATTTCAAGATATGCAATACAAGCTAAAGAGTGTGAAATATATATCACATGTATATTAGAAATGAAACAAGTGCCTATGGAATTTGTAAAAAAGTAATGTATAACTATCTATCTAAAAAAGGATCCATGTAAAATAAAGGGTTCAAACACCTATAAAAAGTTAGTTGTAAAGAAAAAAGAATCTAACACCACAGCTATACCATATACACAATATCTCATATCCTCCATGAACACACCATATAACCTACATATCATATAAAACACAAAATTAACCATATAAAAAGTAGTTTCATATCATCCACAACCACTCTATATATAGTAAATAATCTATCACAACCACACCATATAATGAAAAGTGTTAGACCCCACAATGATAGATCCAATATATAATGGACTGACACATCCTCTTCAAGTCACAAGAGCATCTCAATGTAATATTGTTTAGACTTGGGATGGGATGCAGGTGATTATCAATAGACCATGTCCACTATGATTCCAATAAAGATGGATCAAGGGGATATCAAGGCCCAAGGACTCCCACAACATCAAGAATAACTATGCAATTTCATCCAAGGTGTCCACTACTACTATAAATATTCAATGGAAAACCATCAATGACATATAATAGAGTGACGAGCCATGGTATACCAACCAAGGTATCCACTACCATTCAATTCATCACATTATATTTCATTAAAAAAATTCAAAATCAATCACAATCCCTGAGTTTACCCACTCATATAACCGTTCATGTTTAAATAATAATTTAGTTCATATCATGTTATCACATGGAAATGGAAGAAACCCATCTCTTAATAAATCAATTAATTATACTTAATTTATATATAGGATTCTTCTATCTTGGAATGCTCAAACACAGACCCCTGTGGTGGTATAAAAATAGGAAGATTGATAGAAACACCCCATGGGTGGACTAGGTTGGGGTAATAACCTCCAACTACCTCATAGGTATTCATGTAAACCGTAACATGATCTACTTCAGTCAATTAAATTATTCAATTTATCATCAGGCACTACTTGAAATTCTAGCATGTGACACCACAAAAACATTGCATATAAAGCACTAAAACCCAATAGAAAGGTATAGACCACCTATCTTATACACACTGTATAACAATAATTTTGTTTAAACCTCTAATTAAGTCCATTTTAAGTTTAAAATGATGAGATATTAAGAACCTTGAAATGATGGAATAATAGCTTTCACCAAAGTAGGATAGATGATACCAAGAGAAATGATGAATTACACATGTGGAATAGAGAAATCACAAATGGAGATCCAACATGACTTAAAGTGTTTGAAATAAGGTTTGGATCTAGAAATGTTATCCAAGCTTAGCTATAGGATTCCTCGGTTTCTCCTGTGCGTACAGGGATGCTTTCAGTAAAATATAGGGGCCCAAACAATGTTTATAAAAAACATACTTCAATATTTAAAATATGTGTAAATAAATGACACATAATGTAAATATTGGGGTCCCCCTCCCTGAGAAAAACCTTTACATTATCTAAAAGATCATTTCCACACCATTACACATCCATTAATTGATACACATTGTGTATCCCAATTACCAGGGGTGTAATTTTCCTAAAGCCAATATAAAACCCTTATTACTCATCCTTCCCAAGAACTACCCATCCACCCCACAAACCACCTTAGGGTCCATAAAAAAATAACAATAGGAACAATTCTATTAGAACTAGAAGAACCCATACCTCATGAAAAATTATAGATCTTACAATCTTCTACCATTATAAAATTTCATAGATAAATTTTCCAATGAAGGGTGGTCAAGAAATTCTTGGGAATAAATCGATTCACTATGAAAATACATCATCCTCCCACTACTAGGTCTATTCATGTAAATGACCATGCTACCAAAGAACCCATACTAGAGGAAGTGATTTCCCTTAGAGATCCTTTATAGTTTTATCAATGATATGAATCTGATTCTACTTAAATGATAAATATTTTTATAACTCAAACTCATATGGATGTAGATTATTAGATGGGTTTGAGTGATAATGTAGTATTTTACATACTTGGATGATTTCATACCTAGTTTCGTACCTATGAGGTATCTACAAATGATATGATACCGGACTGAATCTATTTAAAATATAAAATCTCCCTACATATAATGGTGAAATATTACCCAATATCTTAATCCATATGTGTCCTAGCCTTAGCGAGGTATGTATAAATATCTGATCCCTGACGTATAATACTAGCAGTCATCAACGACGATCAGTGTAATATTTCAGGCATGATTTCATAGTACCCATTCACATTCTATTTAACTAGTACTGCATAGATGTATCTTCAATGAGACACAATACTGTTAAATACACCTCTCCTACCTCTAGCCAACACAATGGAGATCAACATGGCCGACCATAAAAAGACTAATAAGGTTCATCAGTATAGTTTCTGAATAACAATTGTTGTATAACATCTAAGATAACGGTTTAAGCCTCTTCCATGAGCCCTAGAAATATATGGAACATTCCCATAAAATGTCCCCCAACACCTGTATTATATGATTTGACTTCCTATAAGTCAATGGTGGTATGTTGTGCTCTGAAGCACCTGTGTACTCAATGACCTCTATAAAGTCTTACAGAAACAAGACATAAATTGGGAGTCCCTATCTTAAATGATAGTATGAGGGAACATTTGGAGTCATACTATATTAAAAAATATTATACATCCAAGGTCATCCACAACAATGGTCGCCCTAATCGGTGGGAAATTAACATCATTCGTGATCCTTTCCAAAAAACCCCAAATGATATCACTAGCTAGATGAGACCTCATCAAACCATTAAATAAATCCTTTGTGGAATCATCCCATGTCAACATAGAAATGACTAACTGATTTAAAATCTTAGTTGGTCACTGATTTTCAACATTCAACTATTTGTAGTTGGAACACCTCATAACGAAACTAACTATCTCATATGTCATACATGACCACAAGTACTAACGTCATAAGTCACAATACATCTTGGTGATAATGGGGTGTACTTATCAAACAAAAGATTGAAACTCCCACATCATATCCTCATTTATGTTCAATGGAACCCAAATATGACCATTAGTATGTAGTATTTTATCCTCACCCAGGGTCCAACCTAAAGGTGTGTCCTTACCTACAACACTCTCCCATAAGAATAGGCTCTTAAAATCTGATAGGTTCCTTATCCTCACTCTATCTTGAAGGGAATAGGTGACATATAATAATGAATGAATAGTATTCACTTGAATTCCCTACACTATAATGTAAAACTATTAAAATAGTACCCTAACAATCCACTCACTACTAGTCTCCTTAACTACCTGTATCTGAGTCATACTGCTCATTGCATCAACCAATACTTTACCTCCCCAAAGGTTATTAGTAAACTCAAAGATAAATTATAGTAGGTACTAAACCCACCTTAATTACATCAGATTTAGATCAAACTATGAAATTATATACATGATGATTTTTTGGTCCATGTAAACTACAAAATTCTCCCCATGTAGTGTATCCTACAATGCAATGCATGAACAACGACATCCAACTCAAGATCATGTGTTGAGTAATTACTCTCTAAGGGACCTCAAATTTCAAGACCTTTATATCATGACACTATCCCCTTGCATCATAACAATTACTAGCCTAATGCATGATGCATCCTAAAACACAATTTAGCTTCTTCCTAACTCTAGAAAAATCTGGATTAGTGCAAAATTTTATCTCCATTTAACCTCTTAAAAGGCCATAACACTTGTATCTATCCATAAAAACATTATTACCTTCTTACTAAATACCATGAATAGTGCTTCTAAGCATGAGAAGTATTTTATTAAATTCCTATAATATCCATATATCCATATGAAACATCATAAATCAAATTTTTTCTTGAGCTGATCCTAGGAAACTATAGTTCTCACCTACTTTGGGTCTACTGATTCTACGGTATCTCATATTATATGACCTAGGACGTGAATATTATCCATCTATAAGTGAAACTTTTTTAGAATAATAAATAACTGATGCACTCATAGTGTATATAAAATAATATCAGGATGTTTGGAATGGTCATGCCAATTATGAGAATATACCAAGATATCATACATGAAAGTCACCCCAAATGATTCTATATAAGGATGAAAATCATGCTTTATTTATTCCATGAAAACTGCTAGCATGTTTTTGAGACCTAACAACCTAACTAAATACTCTTATAGAACCTACCTACTATGAAAACTATACATTGAATGTCTCCATATCGAACATGAACCTGACGATATCAAGATGTCAAATCAATTTTTGAGAAAGACTATGCTCCTCTGAGATATGAAAAAATTACATCTACTCGCAATAAGGTATATTGGTTATTAACCATAAATGGTTTATTCGTAGATAGTACACACATAACCTAAGGGTAATGTCAACCTTTTTTGAAAAATTATCAGTGAACTGCATAGAGAAGTACTGGTTCATACAAAACCCTATGCCTATAAGTAATCTAGATTCAACTAATGATCGTGAAAGTCAATTTCAGCCATCCTATAAAGAGGAATTCCGATTCAACAACTTTCAAAAGATAGATATAGAAATCAACCTATCTCTTTGGAGGTAAACTATAACAGTAATCTGTGAAAATTTACCTAAAACGATCTACCACTGGACGAAAATCTTCCTGACATGCTCTCTAATCATCCAAATATAATCCAATAATTTGGGATATCATACTACCCATCCCAAGATGATATGATAAAACACGGCTTTCCTGGACATCCAATTCACCCTTGTGATTACAATCTCTACCCTTTGGTGAGTTTAAGGTCACCCTCCAGTGATGATAATCAATATAATATCAATAATAAAATAGCTAGTACCTTCTGAGTATGACATCCGACCTAATCATCTCATGGAAAAAAAGGATTCCACACAAGGTGTCACCCACTAATCATAATAGGTAACTCCACACATAAGCATACACTCTCTGTTCTAGTCCCCAATGGAGTATCAAGTGTCATGATACCATCACAAAATTGTATAATAATCCCATGTATTTTTAAAATAGTTACATATATGAAAATATTCAAATCCATTGTATCTAAAAGTGATGAAAAACGAGTAGAGGCAACTAAAACAATACCTCCCATGGTAGACATCTGGACATTATTCTCCTTAGGTGTATGGTAAACAGAGTATATCTAGACTGATCTACAGCCTATTGACACAACCGAACTAACTAGAGTAGGCTCAATTTTCAGTCTAGGTATAACTGGTTTTTGGATGCTTCATCCATGAACACCACCTTGGACTGATTGATGGATACTGCTCCTGCTCCTAGTTTGGCATTGATTTGTGAAACCAACTCCTGAACTTGGTGTTGGAGCTAACCCAATTTGACTAACTGGTAGAGTGAAGTTCCTTCAAAAACATTGTATTTTACCCATCCATCCACAAGATCAGTACATGACGGGGTCCCGATTACATTGATTCCCCATGTGTCCCTATCTTTCACACTGATGAAAGAAACATCACTACCAACACCAATAGTTTGGGTGTTACTCTTCTCATGGGAATCCTAAAAACATTGAATCCTACCACTAGAAGCAAAACCACTTGGTCAAGAGTTTTAACTTAACTTATCTATACCCATATATGCCCTTATCTTACAATCTATGATTAGGTCCTGGTTCACAATTTTAGTAATCATCATCAACCTGAACACATTGACATGAGATAGAATGACATTTCTGAGATCCTCCTTGAAGCATCTCTCTCTCGTATCCTCATCAACAAGATATATCAAGGCACAAAACTACATCTTGGTAAACCATGTCGAATACTTCTTTACTATCATGGATACATACTCTAGAAACCTGAACCACTACTACCAATCATGCCTCTATTATCACTAGAATCAACCATTATCTATGCGAGAAAAGCACTGACAAGAGTAACATTGTTAAAAGTCAATGGATTTAAAAATGGAAAAATAGGCACTAATAAATGGTATATTTGTTATCAAGAATAAATTTTTTGATAAAAGTTATCATTTATCAGTTCCTTTACTTAGATCTGATAAATATATTCTTTTACATTTATTTTTAAAGCAATAATAAATGTCTGATTTTTCTACGCTTTCGAAAGTTCAAATAAAGGGTAGATTTATAATCACCTCTAAAGGAGCTGATTAATCATACTTTTATCAGCGCATTTATTAGTGTCGATAAAATTGAAAATTTTAGTGTGATGTTTCCGCACACTACATCACTAGAAAACTGCACAATGTGTAGTAATAACACACTACATTAGTTGAAAAAAAAAACAAAAAAATTACTAAAATAAGATACAAATACTATATTTAATTTAAATAGTATTTATAAAATAAATACTATAAAAATAAAACACTATTATAGACTGTGTAACTTGTTTTTTTAAAATTAATTGAAATTTTGAATATTAAGGCACATTTGGAGTCATACTGGTCACATATTGAGTCAAATTGAGGTGTAAAATATTCCTACATGCTAAAAATGTCATATGTATTGTTTTACTGAAGTACCAAAAAAATTAGAATGCATCTTCTTAGTTTTGAGTATGTCATTAGTATTTTTTATTAACATTAATGTCAGTTTTGCAAAAAATACCCGATTGGAGTCATATAGGCCACATAATTCATCAGATTGAGGTGTGGATGGTCCCTACACATCAAAAGTGATGTATTTATGTTTTTTAAATATTACCAAAGCACTCATAATGTGTTTTCTTGGTTTTTAGTATGTGGGTCGCTTTTTTCACTAAATTTAATGTCAATTTGGAATAAAAAGAATCCAATAGAGTCATACAGGTCACATTGTTCATCACAATAAGGCGACGATGAATGATACACATCAAAAAAATGAGCCATGGATTATTTTACTAATGTATCAAAACAATTGAAACGCATTTCCTCATTATTGAGAACCCAATTTTGTTTACTAAAATGTGATATTATACTAGAAACACACTTTATCGATATATGTGGAATCATGTGTGAGTTCAACATGAGACTAATTCATACACATAAAAATAAATTATGAATAATTATCCAAAATTATCAAGAGTATCTGAGTGAATTTTCTCAGCTTTTAGTGAGTGGAATTTTTTTTATTAAAATAACAATTCTAAACTCATAACGGACACTTGTTGTCATATCGGTCACACCGGGCAATGGATTGGGGTGAGGATAATCCCTACATGACAAAAATTATGTATTGGTAATTTTCATAATGTACCAAAGCAATCATAATGTGTTTTATTGTTTTTGAGTACCCCATGTGTGTTTTTTTACAAAAATATCATTTTAAACTGGATTCACAAACTTTGAACCATACAGATGGCATCATGTGTAGGTTTGACAAGAGCCTAATTCATACACATCAAAAAATAAATTATAAATAATTTTCTAAAAATATTAATTCAATTCGAGTTTGTTTTATCTATTTTCAGTGAGTAACATCTTTTTGTTTTAAAACTTCAATTTTAAACTAATAACTACATCTTAGAGTCATACAAGTCTCACCGTGCGTCAGATCGAGGTTTGGCTAATCCCCAAACATCATAAATTACATATGGATCATTTTCCTAAACTACCAAGAAAATCATATCATGTCTACTCATTTTTAGTACAATATGTATTTTTTTACTAAAATTTCATTTTCAAATGGAATGATTTGCAATGGTTCTTATCATAATGGAAAAGTGTTGTGTGCACTTTAATTTTTTTTCACAAATGAAATAATGCTATGATCCAAATTCTACTTCATTTCCCAAAATTGTTATTATTTGCAAGACAGTGCATCGTATATTCTTGTACCTCAATATACACCCTAGTCTTTGCCTATGCCTCCTTCTCCATGTCGGTCTTTGACTACAACTCCCCCTCTACTTCCACATTTTCCAAATAATTTTATTGATTTTAGGTTAGAACGTCTCTAAATATTTCTTTTGTCCATTACTCTTCTCCATGATAAAGATGGAAAAAATAATATATGAGTATTATGGTAGTAATTATTAACACCCCAAATATAATTTGAAGTCCATAAATCATTCAAGATCATAAATATTGTAGGTAATCATCTAAATTTGTTATCAGAAAATATTATAAAAAAATTACACTTCCCATTACTCTCTAAAAAATTGATTTCTTATTTTGAGTAACTCTTCAGTCAGAAATCTTGATAGTAATGAGAAAATATAGACATAAATTTATTATGAAATATATTTAATGAAATTCTAATTACCTTTAGTAATTACCTATAGAGGGATTCTAGTGTTTTCATGATTTATGATTTCTCTCATAATTTTTCAAACATAATATCAACAATCAATTGAATTATCTTTTATAAGACATTGTAGAAACATTGAAAAAAATATGTAAATTGTTTTAAAATAATTTTTTAGTTAAATAATTCTATATAAACCAATTTTTTTCTATTTGTAGTAATCAAACGGCTCTAGCTTTATAGACACTAACTTCATTCCATGATATAGCTGATATTTAGTGAATTTCCTATTATAATAAAAAAATATTAAAATTCAAACTGAACCTATAATTCTAAGATTATCTATAAAATGTTGATTCTAGTATATTAATTATTCACATTACACATCATGTGTGTTCGGATGGATGGAAATCCATGCATTATATCTAAACAATAAATAATTGGGGTGTTTATGTTGAATGTTATCAAGATCCAATGCTTTCTAAATAAAAAATTTTGTAATGAATAAATTAAAAATATATTTTATGTGATTATATTTTAGATTGTTAACTTTTCATTAAAGGTATAAAAAATAGGCTTTAGTCTGATTCATTTGTATTAAATGCTTTGAGTAACTCATTTTATTTTCTTCTATATTTCTTCCTTATTCATTATAATTTCTTGGCTAGAAATGATATAGTGATTAATGAATATAAATCATGATTTCCCGATCATCCCTTTATATAGTTCTAATATATTATCATGAAGCCTTTATAATTGTGCTTGAATTAATCTCACCATAATACATGTATCTTCATGTGGTTTTATCATCTGAAAATATATTTGAGAAGAGACTCCAAAACCTAATCCTCTAGCACTAACATATTGTTCATGCCTCTTAAAAGCTACTAAAAGTCCCATTTATTTTGGTACGTTCATTACCAATTCTTGTGTTTAAACAATATAAAAAAATATGAACATATTTATTTTAATGTTATATTAATCTAAATCATAAAGAATTACAATTATGTCACACATACACATGCTTCACATAATTGTTTTGTGCTTTCATCAACTATTATACCATCCTTATTTACATGATCTTTTATCCATAGCACATGACATCAGATGAATGTTGATTCATATTTTGATTTATCAATAAATATATAAAAAATCAACATATTTTATTTCATATCACACAATTAAATGATTATTTTTATTTAAAATATATACCAAATTCTTTTCTAATGAAGCATACCCTATCCTTCTTTTGCGATAGGGGTACATTGGTTTTTATTCACATTATTTGTTTTTATAATTCATTTTTTGTTTCATAAATTTAAAATTTTGAATCATGTTGGATAAAATAAATAATGTAAAATAATATACCATCGACTGTAATGCACGACAAATTATTTCCCATTATGAAGATTCTAGAATGAAGTCCATGTTTCCTGATTCATAATTTTTTCATAACTAAGTTGTTGGTGGGGATTTATTTTCCCCTTAGAATCCCTAAGTTAAATATTCTTCATAATAGTTCAGAAACTTCTATTGTAATTTCCAGCGACCATCACGGAAAATTTCATAGTGTAATCGTCTAAATTAAATGATATCTGTAAGAAATAATGAAAAATAAATCACTATTTCATTATATGATTTTCATTAAAATAGAGAATGAATATTGTAACACTATAATTATATCATTAAAAAGGATTTATTTTATTATATGTTAGGCGAAACTCTATGAGTCAATATTAACCGGCACACACACCATTATTGTGACCCCAAGATAACTATTGAACATTTACTTATTAAGTTCAATATGTTGGTCATGTTGATCCCAACTAACCACATATTTTATACTGTAAATTTTTTCCTTGATTACTTTATTGAAAACTATGATGTTTCTTCATTTTTTTTTCATTTTATTCATCAATATGTTGTTGATCCCCAAATAATTCTGTAGTTTCATCATCAACAGTCTGTTATTTCTCAGGATTGTAAAGATAATCATGTTCTAAAGACATTATCTAGATGGGTAATCAGTATTTTAATTTTTATTAAATAACAACAATGCAATACAAATCATTCAAAAAAGGTCACAATTGCATCTATCTTTCATGAAAATACTTTTTGTCTTGGAAAAATAATAATACATTAATACTATAGTTCATATAACACTCACAGACATTATTTAATTTTTCCTTAGATACATTATTTCCTTGCATCTATTGATAATGGGAGGAATGATAGTTTGAATGAATGATTCCAATAAATTATCAATAGTTGGAAGACAATAAATATTTTAAGGATTAAAGTATCCTAGGAACATACACTAATGAAATCACTCCCAATGACTCCTCAATTGAAGTGTAATTGGAATACCTCTACTCTAATAGCGTTGAAGAAATGAATCTCACCCCACCTATATTGGACATCACTTATGTCTACTAAAGGATTAATAACCTTCAAATATTGAATATTTGTTTAATCCACCATAAGATACCTCCAATAACCTACATCTCATTAAAGGGTGATTTTTCCAACTTATGATCTGTATGGATCGAGAATTTTTTTACTCTTATAAATGAAATGAATCTATTCTATGACAACCTAAATTTATTGTTATGATATATTACCATAAAATCTTAGTTGAACCATAGTTACTTCCTGTCATTGGATGTTATACAACATAGCATGAAGTAGATCTAAAACTACCTCTACAAATGTCCAACATTATAACTAATAATGATATAACTGGTTGTAAAATATAATATTGGTGAGAAGTACTACTAAAACTCATACATATTCTATGATGAAAATTTAATCATATTCTAGGAATTCTCTCACCAAAAATGATATGAGATATCATATTCTTTTTATCAAATTTAACAATTGAGTTAATATTTTATTTGTATTTAATCTATTATTTTCACACAAACCATGGATAGATTCATATTTTATTGTATCATAAATTGTATAACGACATGTATTTTAAATCCTTAAATTTTATATATTTCATACAATTTGATATAAAATAACCATATGTTATGGATAAAAGATGAAATAATTCATATAATAATATATGATATTGACATATTACAATATGAAATTTATTTATTCAAAAAACTAAAACATTAATACATTATTTCCATAACGAAAAAGTCTCTGATACCACCTGTGAGTTTTAGGGTAACAAGATATTATCCCTAAAGGAGTGATATCACCTTGAACTAGTGGTAAAGAGTGATCAAATAAGATGTGAGGTTTGGTTATGTATTGCAACATTAGGTTAATAACAATAGTTGAATCATATCTTTCCTTTTTTCATTTTGTACATGGATAAAAAATTACAGGACATATATGACATATGTATACAACCATAAAAAGTATACTGTAATTATTTTTTTCTCAATCATTATCTTCCATCTTAGATAAATTATTAATTTATTTTTTTAACCTATAATTTTATTATATCCCTATTTTTATTAATAAATATATCCAAAATATAAAATCTTATATTTTTCTTGATCTACTATCGAACCATGGATAACTCACTTAATTTTGGTAAATACACTCTTTATATGTTCTTTTGTATTTCTAAGTCAATTTACGTATTTATTCTCAATGCTATCCAATAAAGGATTCTTTTTTGAAAAATTGAGTTTACTTTTCTCACATAATTAATTTTGCATCACTCTTTGTAAACCATGGTTAATGTTTAATAATAATATTGAATTAAATAAAAAAACATAACTCTAAAAACATGAAACACTACAATAATTTTTACAATGTGACTAATTAAATAATTTTTTGAATACAAAAAAAATTATTCATCAAAATAAAAAATCCATGTAACCCATTTCATGGATTAAAAGTGTACATGAATAAAAGATCTACAAAACACAATTTAATGATTTTTACACTTACCTTGGTTCCTATATGTTTATTACCCATAAATGAGGGCCCCAACATGGTATCCCTGAATCCTTAAAAAATCTCATAATTAATCATTAAAAATCTATAATATAGAATATAAGATGAATTAAATTTGAGAAACTACGTAGATTTTGGATCCCTATATCATTCAAATGAAGAGAAAACTGAGGGGGGATGCAAGTTCAAATTCTTAATTTTGAGAGTAGAGTAAACAATCTGTGTGTGTATCTAGGGAGAAATGGTCTAGACACTCAAATGTATATGAAATGTGAAGAAGAAATTGAACCACACATGATATATTCCAATAATTATGATAAGAGATTTAGGGTTCGTCATGATTATGAATGGTGAAAACATGAAAAATGAAGAACCTGAAAATTTAAACAAAGATAGAGGAAGAGATGAAAATAATATACATTAGATTAGAGCCTTAATTAGTCTAATGTAATGTACTGGATTCAAACAGACAAATGAGGAGTTTCACGAGAGCATGAGAATTTTGACCAACTGAGTCGTGCTAATGGGTTTCTAAAATAGGTTGAGGAAACATTGAACAATGGTTTCAGAAAAGAATTTTTAAAGATACCATTTATCTGTGCTAGCAATTTAACACTGATAAATATATCATTTAAGAGTACTTTGTTAGCACTGATCAAGATTTATCTTTAATAGTGCTAATAAACATATGATAATAGTTTTATAATTAAAATAATTTAAATAACATTATTATAATTTATAATTTTTTAAATAAATTTATGACAAATTTAAGATTGTTTAAATATATATAATTATTCATTCATAATAATTAAAATCCAAATTAAAAAATTAATAATTATTTATTTTAATAAATATTTATTATTCATAATTTTAAATATATTAAATATATAATTACAGATATATTTATTTAAAAATATTTACTTATAATTATATTTTTTACATTATTAATCAATATATAATCTCAAATACATGCATTTTAAAAATGAACAAAATTGAATAATTCAAAATGATTAAAATTTTAAAATATTCGAAAAATGTATAAGTTATATTAATTAAATATGTGTTATTAAAAAAATATGGATGTATACGTATACTAATGTTTATTAATAAATATTTAAAATAATAAAATATAGTAAATAAATATATATAAATAAATAAAAGAAAATGATCAAATTCAAAAAATAAAATAAAAAATAAAAAAAATTAGAAATGAAATTATAGTAATGAAAAAATATAAATACAATTGAATGATTAAAAACATAATATATATTAAATGTATAATGTTATAATGGAATTCTAAAATATACTATAATTTGAATAAATCGCATAAATTTTAGGTGTATCTGTTTCTATATATTGCATAGATATATTTTTGTGAGAGTTTGTGTACAAATACATTAACACACAAACACATTAAATAAATTCAATGCATAATGCTTAATGTAGGCTAAATTTAAAAAAAAAATAAACATTTAAAATGAATAAGACATTAATATGTTTTTAATTAAAATTTTATATCTATTTTAGTTATTCTTTATATATATATTTATATTTTTAATATATACTAATTATAAATATTTTTAATCTATATATATATATATTAATAAACATTTCAATGCATAATGTTTAATATGTTTTAAATATAAATATTAAATATTATTTGTGCTAGAAATAAATTGCTGGTAAATTTTTTATTTTACCAGTGTTAAAAATAATTTTTTTAAATGTTTTGAAAAAATAAATAAGTCACTAAAATAAAGACAATAAAAAAATAAAAAAATGAAGACAAAAACTTTTATGTCCAAAATAAAATTTTACCTCTTCCCCAAAATTATCTATGACTACCCCTTAATGGTAAATAATGAGAACAAAATATTGGGTGTGATTTAAAAAAAATTGGTAGAGAGAAATACATCCTGATTTATTGGTTTGCAAATTTTTAGTTATGATCCAACAATATTGTCACTAAAACCATACTTTTACGAACAAAAATAATACGAAAATTAATCAAAATTATAAAGAGAACAAATAAAAAGGAAAGAAATGAAAAGGATATGTCTTCGTTTAATACCAATGTGGGCCATGGGATTTTACATCCTCTAGATAGAAATTACGAGCTGTTATCCACAATGAAGTGGTTTGCAGTGTTTTAGTGAGATAAACCACCATATTAATTTACTCACATATTGTATTCCTTCAAAAAAATTCTAATTTTTTCATGCCTAGAATATAGCATGTTCATACCCTTGGTTATATGAGAAAATTTATATGGTGGGGATAGGATAATAATGGTTCCTCCGTCATTGGTTCGACCATAAATTCTCTAGACTCTTCTTATTAATTAGGGGATTTCTCAAAAGGTTCTATATAAATATGTTTTTTATAGGGTAAAATTAGAGGAAAATTTTATTTGAATAAAATTAAAACATGATGAATATATATCAAAATATTTGGCTTCATTAATAATAGTTTTATATTTTTTTTTCTTCAAGACATTCCTCAACAATCATCTCATATACTCCCTCTAATAATTGTTCAATGGGTTAATGGAACTCTATATACTCATTATCATGTTCATAATATTTTTCATCTTTATCACCTAAATAAAACCGTGTATTGGATAAAAAATAGATGCAGTTAATGATAAATTTATTTTCAATTAAATGAATTGAAATTGGGATTGAGAAAATATTGAATCCCTATGTTTTTTATGAATTTATGTTCTTCTTCAATAGAATATGATTATTGGAGGTTCTATTTCATGGATAGAGGCTTGAAACAAGGACTTTCTAGTGTTTATTCATAATCCAACACTTGGGTAATTTCTTCCCCAATGTGTTTAGGGCATCCTTCCTTTTATTACATAAATATTTCATTTACATGGTACTAACAGAGGATCTGTTATTATTTAATTTCATGGAAACAATTTACATAATACATAAGATATTATTAAATTATTATAATCCAGTTTAATGGATTCATAATATGTACATATTTTATACATTTACAACATATCATAAACCATGGACATACATCAAAGGAAAGGGTAAGCATAATGCCCAGTAAGGGAATGTAAGGGAAATATTTAACATGTGATCTAGAGAAATATCAATAAGAACATGATAAATATCACAATGTAATTATAAAGAGGAATATAATAATAATAATAATATTATTATTATTAATATGAAATTTTGGATGCATCATTTAAATGAAAAATTCATAATTATATTACCAAGGTTTGCCATTGAGGTGTTATAAAAACTACCAAGGTTATTCACCAAGGTATCATAAAAAATGTCTTCTCTAGATATCAAATTATTTTCCCAATGCATTGGATAAATATTAGGGAAAAACCTAAAAAATTATTAACTAATTTAAGCCACATATATCAAAATAAAACGTTTCATAAATAACCCATGTAGAATAAAAGAAACAGGTCTCATATAAAAATAACGGCATTTTTAAATGTTCATAAAGACAAGATCATTATGTAATTTATAACCCATGAAAAGTGAATTGGTGTTTTTTTTATGTACATACTAGAATCAAATAAATAATTTTTACATATCTCTAAATACCCTTGGAAAATAAAAATTTTGGGTTATTCATATAATGAAAACAAATGGGATTTCTTGAGGAGAAGTGGGAAATTTTGAGAAGTAAAATAGGCAGCGTAATAAGAATAAAATATAGTTTTATAAAAGGGTAAAAAGGGCGTGTAAAATGATATACCACTAATAAAAACTCTTAATATATTAAAGTTATCAAATAAATTATACAAAATAACTTAGTTTTTAAATTTTAATGGCATACCACATAAAAAAGTAAACTTTAGTGGAAAATTGAAGTCGAGATTTTACTTACATTGATGAGTATTTCCAAAATGATGGGGATTGAGAAAATGGGGGATTTTGAAAAATGTGGGAGGAAGAAATATCAAATATTAATGAAGGAATAATTGGGAGTGAAAGGAAATGTATAAATGGGTGGTTATTTATAGCACCCATGGGGATTAGTTTATTATTTCTAAATAAAGGCTTTGAACACCAAGTTAGTGGTAAATGAAAATCCATTGGATTTACCATCGTATTTTCCAATACTATGGGAATAATTGTTAACAATTTAGGTTATTTTAATACACATGTTTCAACCACCATTTTATATTATTTATATTGGTTAGAAATAATAATTCTTTCTCTAAAAATACGATTTTAATGTTAAAGTAAAAATTTTATGATTTGGAAAGTAAATTATATATTTTGAAATTGATTAGAATCTATTAAATTACATGATATTAATAAAATAACATATATGAAGTCGTGGATTTTGGTTAATTAGATATTTCAGAATTATTAAAAAAATATGTTTTCATTAAACATACTGAAAAACTCAAAATATTTTTTTTAATATTCACCTAAATAATGTATTTTAAAAAATTATTATAAATTTATCGTAACCTAATTTCAACATGATTATTGAAAAAACGTTATTTATTTTGTCATAAAAATTCTCTAAATATGATAATTTGAACTTTAAAAAAAATCATTATATATTAAAAATAATAATGTGTTGAAAATGCATAGTAAAATTTATGATAAATGAAGAAAAAAAATATTTGGTAGTTAATTTTTAAATAAGAGATTTTAATCATAATATTTTCTTAAAATAAAAATTATTCATAATACCTTAGTTTATTGTAATAATTATATCTTTTTGAAAAGTAAAATTACTATCCAAAAAATCAATTTATCAAATCAATCAAAATTTTATTAAGTAAATTTATGCTTAAAACGAAATTAATAGAATCCTTATTTTCTTCATACAATGGAAATATAATTTATGTAACTAAGGCCTCGAAACATAATACCTTATAACTGCCACATACAACCTAAGGGTAAGGTGTGTGATGATGATTGATTAATGGGGCGACTCGACTAACATTGCCTGAGGGGTAATTTCTACTAACATGAACTTATCCTATAGGAAATTTCCTTCAAGCATCACTTGTTGATTTTTGTCTTGGGAATGGTCAACAGAGTATCCCAGGGATGCTACCTCCCTCCCAATTTATGCAAAAATTGGATTTTCATAACACAACTCTTTTAGTTGAGGCAATCATTTCTCATTTCTAAATTAATTAACATTTTCCATTTCTATGTATAAATACTATCTATAACTATAAAAGTATTACTAATAGTATAGTTTCCAATAGACATATTGACCTATAGTCATAATTTTTCGATGATCAAATAATGATAAAAAATCGATGGGTGCACCTAAAATTATACATTATTCCTTTTTAAATAGTTATAGTTAGTGGAGTAAAAAATAAAACAAAAAAAATTACAATGGAAAAAATATCATTCAAAAATTGTGGGTTGCTACATTCACACCCCTTAAGAAATTTCAACCATGAAATTTCATCTCATTAATGCAGTTGAGAAAATTTATGGGTACCACTACCATATTTCCTCTTATAGTTCCTACATTACTTTTTAATATTTATGGGTTTTCAAAAAAACATTTTCAAGGTGAGTAGTCTTGTTGCATAGATCCATTTCTATATGGTCAATGATCTCCATGACAACTCATCATAAGAGAGGTATTCTTCCAGTTGTATCACCTCGGGATTCAGTATACTTGAAGGGTCATGAATGTACTTCCTTAAGAGAGATACACGAAATAAATCATAAACTTGATCTTGATTTGGAGGATTTGATATGTGATAGACTACTAAACCTATAAAATCAAGGATTTCCTAGAGGACAATGTAACTTGAGAAAATAATCCCCTTCTACCAAAACAACATTACTCTCTTCAATGGTGAAATTCAATGGAATTCCTTTTGACCAACATAAAACTTGAAGTACCTTAGATGATTGTCATCATAGCGCTACTGCAGAATCTGAACATCTTTCATGTGTTTTTCGATGACATGAACCTTTTATATCATCTCTTAAACAAGATAAAACTAGGAATCTTTATATCACCAACTTTATCCCCACAAGTAGGAGTTATACAATGATTCCCATATAAAGCTTTATAGGGTTCTATTTGAGTACTCGAATGGAAGATATTATTGTATGAGAACATAAATAAGGGGATATTTTACAACAAACAAAATTCAATTCAATTAATCATGTTCTCAGTATGTCCTCATGTGTTTGAATAGTCCTTTTAGATAGGTCATTAGTTTTTGGATGATAGGCCATACTGAAATTCAATTCAGTTTTTAGAGCACATTGAAAACATTCCTAGAATTTTGATGTGAATGCAGAATCATGATTATAAATAGCATAATGAGAATCTCCATAAAACCTCACAACAACATTTATGTATATCATGGATAGTTGTTCAAGAGAAATATCTTCAAAAATAGTGATTAAATGGGTAGTCTTTATGATATGTTCCACTATAAACCACATTGCATTGTTTCATTTGAATATTACTGGGAGACCAGTGACAAATTACATAGTGATATTTTCCCAAATCCATATTGGTATGGGTAGTGGTTAAAATACCCCTTTAAGAAGTTGTCACTATATGTTCACTTGATGACTCTCCAGACACCTTGTAGTGTAGTATAAAATCTCCCATTTCATGTTATCCCATCAATAATGACCATGAAGTTCCTATCCATTTTATTGATCCAAGGATGTTTAAAGAATGTATATCTATGAGATTCATCCACTAGATGCTACTTTATTTCCCTAATAGATTGAAGACATAACATTAAATGAAATTTTAGTACACCTTCTTAATCAATTTGAACTAAGAAAACTTCACATTCATCATAGCCACTATCATATTATAAAAGAAGGATCTTCTCATTGATATTTCTTGATATTATCTAGTAATGATAGTTAATTTGTCATTTGGGACATGGTTGGTGATATACATTCCCTTATAATTAACATGTCTAGTTTTACATGGTTTTCTATCAAAGAATCCCCTTGAATAATCTACATTTTCTAATCAATAAGTTCATTCCTACATAATACATCAATAGATTTATTTGATCTTCCTAGGTGATAGTAAATTGAAAAACTTAGCCTTTTAGAAGTTCTAACCGTCTATGTTTACTCATGTTCAATTCCTCTTATGTAAAACTATACTTCGAGCATTGATGGATTATTTATATATCATATTTTACCCATAAATATAGTGTCACCATATCATTTGAGAAAAAACAACCAACTATATATCTAAATCATTCATAAGAAAACTCATTTTAGGAGTGCTAGACTATCGATATTTATTATAAATCACCTTTTCATTTTACATTAGGACACACCCAATACCATTCATAGATGATTTGATAAAAATAAATAATACTTTTCTAATAGAGGATAGATTTAACATCGGAATAGTAACCAACATCTTATTCATCACTTGGAATGATTTTCATAATCTATTTTGAAAATTAACTTAGACCCTTTTTGAATTAACTTGGTTAGGGTATTGAAAATTAATGAATAGTTTTTGAAATACCCATAAAAATATCCTACTAAATCGAGGAAAATAATAATCTCAGTTACTGTTGGAGGACGAGGCCACTCCTTTAGCACCATTTTGTTGATAGGTTCAACTATGATTCTTTCACTAGTTATAATGTTCCCCAATAAAGAAACTTTTATTAACCAAAATTCACATTTTATGAACATTTCAAATATCATCTCCTATAATTCGGTTTTCAATATTACCCTTAGATGACTTTCATGATCCTCACTAATATAAGAATATATCAGAATATCATCAATAGAAAATACCTCGATGTTATCAAGGTAGTCCTTAAATATTCTATTAATCAAATCCATAAAAATAGCAAGAGCATTAGTCAAGCGTATGTTCAAAATTGTAAACTCATAATTCCTATATCTCGATCAAAATGTATTCATTAGTGTATCTCATTTCTATATCCTACATTAAGGATAAATAGATAGAAGACCAATTTTAGAGAATAATTGAACCCCATGAAGCTAGTTAAAAAAATCATCAATCCTTTGATCAGGGTAATTTTTATTCACTGTGATCCCATTATGTTAAATATAATAAATGCATAACCTCATTGATCCATCCTTCTTTGGCATAAATAGAACATGTTCTTCCAAAGGAAACACATTTGGTCAGATAAAACCCTTCACCAAAATAACATAGAGTTGTTTTGTTAATTCCTCCAACTAAATATTTTCCATTATATATAGGGATATTGATTCCATCTTGGATCCAGGAATGAGTTCAGTGGATAAATATCCCTCTCTTTATGGAGTAGGTCCATGTAAATCCTTTATAAATACATCAATGTATTAATGAATTATGGGGGAATTCTTTATTAGTATACTTTTAATTACTTCTTTATCTTCATTGATCATTTCTATAAGGAAGCTCAGGGAGGTTCTTCTAATCAATGCTCAGGTTAAGATATCTCTCCTTTGAAAACTATTGTAGTTTTTCCATTCCAGACTATGTATATATCATTACATATCATATTGATCAATGTATTATATATTAATATCCAATCCATCCTTATTATTCCTTCTAATTCCACTGTGGGAATGACTACTAAATTTGTGATGAGATTATTCTACCCTTGTAAATAATAGAGTTTCTATACACTACTGATGGTTGGATAATCCATCTTGGATCCTTGACAGATAGCTCTACTTATATCAGTTCAGGTATTGAATTAATATTCTTTGTAAAATTGGATGTAATAAAAGAATGTATAGAACCAAAATAAAATAATGTACATTCTATCTTCAAGAGAACAATTAGGGTACCTTTCACCACATAATTGGAAGCTTCAACATTACCTATTATGATAGAAAAATCCAAAACATGTTCCCTTGGATTATGCAGAGGTTTATGGTGATCCACCGCCATTATATTAGGATTTTGATAGTTATTGGAAAAGTTCCCAAGAAATCCACACATGAATAATTGGAATTCTATAAGGAACTACACCATATTCCATTATTCATTAATGTTGAGATGTTGAGGCTTCACCTCAAAATAGATGATTCCTTCCATAATTGTCATAAGTAAAAAAATTTCAATTTATTTCCTCCTCTTCTATCATCAACGTTACTCCATAATATTGGTTCTATAGATAATTTATTTTCATTAAATCTGTGAGACCACAACATATCTATTAACTCTTGATCAACCTTTATAGAACGTTTCACTATCTTCTCTTAGCTTTCATAGTCTCAATTGGATATATTCTTCCGTATATGGGGTTTTAGTCTACCAGATAACCTATCTAATATTCCACTAGGATGCATGAAAAAACTAGAGGTGTAGTAAGAATTTCATGTAAATTCTATCTCATAGATTCTGACATATTCATTTTTATTTTTATTTAGATATAGAAATTCCATCTATATTTTCATTAACATTGAACGTTGGAATTATATTTTGAAAATGGCACTTTGAACACTCCCCACTCTGTATATTTAATCCCCCTTCTAGGATTTATGTTTTCAATCAGTGTCCACCACTGATCAGCTTCTCCCTCAAAGGGATACATAATGAGGGTGAAATTCTCTTGTTCCAAACAATAGAATATAAAAAATATCTTCTATATATTGATTATACATTGTTCAACAATCAATGGGTTGGTAGATATACAAAAAGAAGTTGGTCGATGATGCATAAAATAATTTACATAATGTTGTTCCCTTTGAGGTGAATCTTGTCTCTCGGCCTAATTCAAGTTATTTATCATAACATGAGTCAGTCTATTCATTTTTGTCATGATGTTTTCTATCCCAGCTTCCTTTAGAGGACTATAAATTTTTTTTGTGCTCACCATTTACATGGTTCCCTTTATTTTCTTACATTTTGTAAATGAACAAGAATAGAGTGAGAAATGTGTCAAACCAGATGTGTAGAAATATCTATTTTCATGCACCAATTCTTGTTTGAGTCTATCTCAAAGTATTATTTTTTGATTTTACCGCTAGATATTTCTTTTCCATAGGAACTTCCACTTTTTTGTATTTTGATTGAGATTTATTTTCTCTAAAACCACTTACATAACACATCACCAAAATTCCTAGTTGATTTCTTCTATTTTATCTTTTTTCTAGGGTTCTTTATATGTCTCAAAATGTTAATTTCCTCAACGAACTAAAATTACTTTGATATAAAATATGGAACCCCTTTCTTTATTATATAAACATTTCATTTACATGGTATTAACATAGGATCTTTTAATGTTTAGTTTCTTGGAAAAGGTACATAAAACATGAAATTTTTTAAAATTTATTCTAGTCCACTAGAAATTGTTCATCATAGGTTCATACATAGTATATTTACTACATCCCATAAGCTGAGGACTTACAAAATTGTAAAGGGTGAGCATATGAACCCGTAAAGGAAAGTGAGGGAAACAGTTTACACGTGTTCCTGAGATATATCAATAAGAACTTGAGAAATATCACAAAAGTATGAGAAATTAGAATATCTTGATAATAAGAACATCAATAATAATATGGAAATGTGGAAAATTCCTTTAAATGAGATAGTAATAAGCATATAACCAAGGGTTTTATTCTATGTTCCATAAAAAATACCAAGGTAATTCACCAAGGTATCATAAAACATGTAATCTTCCATGATTAAATTATTTACCACATAAATTAGAATGCTATTTGTGAAAAACCTTCATATATACTAATTTATGTTAGCCACAAATATCATAATAAAAAATTTCATAAATAACCCATGGAGAATAAAAGAAACATGTTTCATATAAAAATCATGGTGTTTTAAAAAGATCTAAAACAAAATATCTTTATGTCATTTATAACCCAATGAAATAGAAAGTGGTTTTTATGTAAAAATATAGGGGAAAATGGTGTACAATTCATTAAAGACTCTTAATATAGTAAATTGATAAAATATATTGGTCAAAAGAACTTAGATTGGAAATTCTAAAGACATACCACATAAAGAGGAAACTTGAACGGAAAACTAAAGGGGAGATTTCCCTTTCCTTGAAGAGTCGTTCCAAAATATTGAGGATCAGGACATTGAGGGCATTAGGAAAAATTGGTGGTAAAGTTATATTATATTTATGGAGGAATAATTTTAAATGAAGAAAAATGGATAAATGAGTGGGTATTTATATAAAATGTAGGGGATTCATTTATTAACTTCTAAATAAATGCTTTTGACACCTTGGTAGGGGTAAATGAAAAAAATGGAATTTCCCATGGTATTTTACATTATATTGGATACATAAGAAAACTATTATGTTATTTTTTCCACAAGGGTTGACCATAATTTTACATTATTAATTTTTTCAAGGAAAATTAACATTTTCAGATAATAATATTTTTTATGTGAAAGTTTCCATTTTATAATTTTTAATATAAGTTATATATTTGGAAATTAATTAATATATATTATAATATTTGATATTAATAAAATAAAATAAATCCTGTCTTTTATTTTTGGGAATTAGTTATTACATCATTATGACAAAATTATAAAGCTATTAAATATATTGAGAAACTCAAACTATATTTTTACTATTCTTGAAAAAATATTGTATTTAGAAAATTCTCAAAAATTCATACCAACCATATTTATATGTTTTTATTTAAAAAATGAAGTTTAATTTATCAGAATAATTATTTAAATATAATAAGGTTATCTTTTAAATATAAAAATCCTTATTTATTTGAAATATTAGCAGATTCTAATTGCATAGTAAAATTTATGATAATTGAAAAAAATTAAAATTATTAAATCCATTATTTTTAAATAAAAGTGTTTGAATCATAATATTTCATTAAAATAAAAATTATTAATAATAAATTATTTTACTATAATATTTATATGTTTTCTATAAACTACAATTTTTATCTAAAATATAAATTTAAAAAATTACTTCTAAATTTTATTAAGAAAAACTTTTCCTAAAGTATAATTGATGGAATAAAAATTTCATTAATAAAATTGAATTTCACTTTATGTAACTAGGACCTTAAAACATAAACCTTTATAACATGTTAATATGATCTAAGGGTATGGTGTGTAGTGGTGATTGATTTTGGGGGCAGCTCAATTAACATTGCTTGAGATATAATTACCACTAACATGAAATTATCCCGTATGAAATTTTTTTCAAGCATAACATGTTGAAGCGGGGCTAGGGGTGGTCAATGGAGAATCCCAGTAATTCTACCTCACTCCCAATTTCTATAAAATGGACAGCATATGGCTTGAATATACTAGTTAAGGCCATTATTTGACCTTCCTAAATTAATTTTCCTTTTTCATTTGTACTTATAAACCCTAATTATAATGTTAAATGTATTAAATAGTGTTCAGTATCTGATATTTCATAGAGCATTCATTTTAAAATAAGTAAAATTTTCTCACCTTAATAATTGTTGACAAATGTGGATATCCAATATTTTGTTTTCTGAAAATACTAGATCTAATAAGGTTTGGATTCTAAAAATCTAATTTTTTTATTTTCAAGAAAATAGAGAAACTACCAACAATAAAAATATTTGGCTCATGGATAGTGGTTTCTATAGACATATTAATGGAAATCAATTATTTTTTAATAATATTATAAAGATAAAAGGTGGAAAAGTAACTTTTGGAGATAATTCTCAAGGATAGATTATTGATATATGTAATATTATTATTCATCGAAAATATTTAATTTAAAATGTTTTATTTGTTATTGGACTTAAGAAAAAACTTCTAAGAATAATTCAATAATCTAATTATGTTTATATTATGAACATCTCAAATGATAATTGTACTATACATGGTTCAAAAGATAAGGTTTTTTTTGAAAATCATCACGAGAGTGTTTGGACCTTAAATATAGACGACCATAAGAACCATGATCTACCTTGCCTTAGTGCAATGAAATCATAATATTGGCTAAGGAATAGAATTTTATGACATTTTATCCTTAGAAATTTAGATTTGTTGACTAAGAAAGGACTTGTTAATGATTTATCAGAACTTTGGTATGATTATTAAAAATATTATGATCTTAATAAATTTGGTAAGAAACATAAATCATATATCAAATATATTAGGGAAGTATCAACTTTTATTGATTTATGGTTAGTGCACATAGAATTATTTTGTTTACACCAAATAGAAATATTGTTGTAAAATAAAATGTATATTTTTTAGTTGATGATTACACTGGATATATATGGGTCTATTTTCTTGACAAAAAATACGAAGCCTTAAGTTATTTTTTAACTTTTGTATCCAGAGTTAAAAATGAAAAAAACATCTCGTTGATAAATATTCATAGTAATCATGTTGCAGAATTTGTAAATTCTTCTTTTGAGAATTTTTGTTGTTAAAATGTATTATACATAACTTTTCATCTCCTATAACTCCACAAAAATGGTGTAGTCATAAGAAGATATAGAGTTATAAAGAGATTATAAGAACTATAATGACTGAATAATCAATTTCTAATCATTTTTTGTGTAAGAGGGTAGTTATATCTATTAAACTATAAATTATGTTATAATTATAACTCTTACTAATAACAATCCATTTGTGTTTTGGACATGAAGAAAACAAAAATTTTCTGACTTCACAATTTTTGGATTCAAAGTATTCATCTCGAATAATAAAGATAATTTATATAAATTTGATCAAACGTCTGATGAAGAAATATTTTTATGTTATTCATCAACTAGTAAGCCATATATTGTTTTTAATAAAAACACAAGTTCTATTGAGGAAACCATAAATATTAAATTTGATGAAATTGATCAATTTTTTTTCAAACAACCTCAATATAAATCATCAAATTGTATCCCTAAAAAAGATTTTAAAACTATATTGTAATGTTCTTCCCATTAGAAAAAAATAGAGGAATATTTTATTAATGTTATTACTCAAGAAATAATTCAACCTTTTTTTAAGAATATAGTATTAAAGATATAAGAAATAAATTATTTATTAGGAATCATTCTAGTGATAATATAACTGGTGATGTAGATCAACAGGTTAGGACTAGATGTTCTTTGAGAAATGAAATTAACATATATCATTATTATCAAAATTCGAAACTATGAATCCATATGAGGCTTTAGGTGATGAGGATTGGATAAATGAAATGCAAGATGAAATCAATGAGTTTTAAAGGAACCAAGTCTCCAATTTATTTGAAGGTGAAAAATATACTTCTATTATTGGGGTTAAAGGGATATTTCTAAGAGTCTGTGAGAAAAATGGTATTATAGTTATAAATAAAACCTGACATTTTTCTTATGTTTATAATAAAAAATATGAAATAAACTAAGGAGTAACCTACACTTAGATAACAATACATGAGTCTATTCATATAATTATAAATTATACAACAATATTAAATTCCAAACAATTTTAAATGGATGTGAATTGTGCTTTGCTTAGTTAAAATGATTAATAACAATTTTAAATTGAAAAAAAGGTATTTTTGAAAATTAGAAACATCCATTACATGTTCATGAATATATTAAGCCACATTATGGACATAAAATCTCCGCTAGAACTTTTTATGTTATGTTAAATAGAATTTTGTTACAAATTTTTTTGGTTAATGTATATTTCGATAAAACTCCTTTTATAAAATAAGTTTATAAAAATATCATGATTGTATAAATATATGTTGCTGAAATTATATATGAGTAAAATAAAAAATCATTAACAGACTCCTTTATGGATGTTATCATGTATGAGTTTGAAATGAGTATGTTGGGTTATTTAACATACATTCACCATTTTAAAATTTCACAAAATACTAGAAGGAAACCTTATATCTCAACATATGTATATAAAATATTATCTTAATAAAATTATATATTATTGCAGTAAGAGATTTATTACTCCAATCAGAACAAAAAATACATTAGATCTTGATGAAATGGAGAAAAAAGTTGACCAAAATACTTTTAGTGGCATGATTGGTAGCCTACATTAGTTAACAACTAGTCATTTAGAAGAAATGTTTTTTTTATTATTATGTGCTCGATATCAAGACAATATAATAGATTATTTCCCTAAATGTATTAATCTAGGTTTTCATTACATTATGAGAACTATAGATTTAGTATTGTTTTAATCTACTAGAAATGATTTTGAACTAATATTTTATCATATGCTGACATCGTTGGATGTATAATGGATATAAAAAGTACATATAGAACATGTAATATTTTATTAAAAGATTTAGTTTCTTGGTTATAGAATATAAAATAATCATTAGAATATTCGACTAAAAAGCTAAATATGTTTTTGTTATAATTTCATTTGATGAAGAGTTGTGGATGCATCACAAAATCACTAATTATGGCATGGGTTTTACTAAAAATCCAATTTTGTGTTGAAAAAATTGTCATTGTCCTAACAAAAATCCCATAATATAACTCACGTGATAATAAGATAGACATAATAAACTATTTACATTAGAATCACACCCATAAAGAAGATAAATTTTTAAAATTTATTAGAATTAAAGAAAAACATGCTGATATTTTTATTAAACTCTTTTGTTTTGATAGATTTGTATTTATTAAACAGAATCTTCGAATGATTAAAATCTAGTGATTCTTCATATTTAATTTTTATTTACCAATATCCAAAAATTAATAAAATAATTATTAAAGTTTGAGTACATATGTTTTTCGGTTTCCAAACCCTTTTGTTTTTTTAAAAAGCTTTTGTTTTCAAAAAATATATTTTGTAATAATTTTGTTAGAGTCATAATTTTTATAAATTTTTTTTCTTGAGTCAAAACCGGTTTTTAAAAATTTTCTATAAATTTTTTTATTTTTTTAAGTAAAAATTTTCATAATCACTATTTGTTATTAATGTTATGAGGTAATAATTTTTAAATAAACTATGTCATAATTTGTTTCTATTAAAAAAACTAAGAACATGTTACTTATTAAAATTTACCTTTTCTACTTGAAAATGTATTCTTCATTTAGTTTTTTTCACTTATTTATTGATTTAGATTATAAATTTCCTTCTATATATAATTTATGTTTCAAAAATACGTTTTTATTAATTACTTTTCTAATTATACCATCTCCTACATTGATAAAATTTATCTTCAAAACACAATTAAGAGTCATAATTTATATTTAAAACATTAGTCAATTGAATTTTTAACGCCATATAAGATTATTATTTTAATCAGATCTATTTAATTAATTGTCATGATGAATCTTTATCTCTCTTTCCTAAATAAAGGTTGGTAACCCCAAGTCCCACATTATATTTCTGAGTTTCTCTAATGACTACTGTCACCCATTTAAGTTCTCATTCTAATAATTTTCCATTATTCCATTAACTGTTACAAGACAAAGTCTGATAGGCATTGTGAAAAGATTTTTCAAAGAGAGAATATTCCAATGGAACACTAATCGAGAGATATTGGTATGAAGAACATGATTTAAGTCAAAAAATAGAACTTCTTTTCAAGAATAGTAAAAAAAATTAATGAAAAAATAGATATGGATTTTGAAAAAAAATACCCAGATATAGTTATAGAGTTTTATGCTTCAACTAAAATTATAATTTAGGAATAAAAAGAATAATTATATTTTAATTTGATTGGTAAAAATTAAAAAAATTATTATGAACAAGATGTACAGTTAGAGGATAATCATTGTCAGTGTTAATCTTATCTCCAATCTCACTAGTGGGTTGATAATCTACAAATCATTGTTAATTCAACGGTTGTATCATATTTGTTTGCTTATTTTAAGAGAGTTAAAAAAAATTTCAACCCTCTCACTAGATGAAATAGTCTTTTCATCATGTGTTCAAGGATATATCATACTGAGAATGGGTTTTAGGGTTAAAGTAAAAGTATAATACATTTTTGTTTTATATTTCAAGATAATTTTTTGGATGATCAATCTTGTTATGTTTGTTTTAATTATATTGGATTGAATAAATATTTCTTTTATAAAATCAAGGATTTTTATATTTCAATGTTTTATAAAATAATTTATGTGAATTGAATGAATGTTTTCATGGTTAAGATCTAATATTATGCTTTGAGGGGAAATATTTCACTAATCAGTGAAGAAACCAGGTGAAGGATGAAATTAATTTTTGATTAAAATTTGAAATTTTTTTATGATAGTGTAAAATGAACCATGTTTAATGTGGTCCCTACAAAATTATATTAAATTCTGTTAGAAGAATATTATTTTATTAAAAATAGATATGATGAATATTTTCATCTAAAGTAATAAAGAAAAACATAGATTATGATTTTAGGAAACTCATGGCTCATAACGCTCAAAAGAAATACGAGGATCCAAATTTTGTTCTTGATAAGGTTTTGACATTATCTTTGGAGATTCCTACTGATGATCAGTTAAAGTAATTTGAAAATTTGATGAAGTATAATAAGAGTTTAAAAGATTCAAATATTGTTGAATGAATAATGAAAAATGTAGAAAAATATTTAGATAATACAATTATAGCAGTATGTATATTATCATTGATGTAGCTAGCTCTTCATTCTAGAAAAGTACATGATATTTTTCAGACATTTTTTGATTTTAATATTGAGTTTGTGGAAATGTTTTTTTAACTTTAGTTGTCCCAATAGTTGTATATAAGAAGAAAGGTAAAAAGGTTTATGAAGAATGAGTCCCTATAAAATATTAGAAGTATTTTGAAATGGAAAAATCATTGGTAGTTAAGAATTTAAATAATGGTATCTTAAAATTGTGAGGTAGTTAGAGAAGGTAATATATGAGGAATAAGAGGAGGAAAAATAATAGAAACATAAAAACTTGGTAGAATAAGTAGTAGAATAATGAAAATAAGAAAAATAATTTGAGGAAGAAACAAAGGAGAATAAAACAACAAATTGAACTTCATCATTAACTCCATTTCCATAGCTTTATGAGAAGGATACAAAATTTTAAAATTCAATGAAAAAAATATCATCATCTAAAGTGGATTAAAATTTATCTTTAAATGAAAAGTAATAACATATAATATCTCACACAAAAGTATTTGATAAATTTATATCTAATAAGGGTGTAGATATTATAAATATTTCAAAGAAATAAAAACATGATGAAATAAAGAAGAATGATATCTTACCTAGTCATCCACTTGCTCCATATAATCTATTAGAGTCATTGGACTTTGAATTAATGTTATATGATAAAGGTTTTATTATATTTTCAAAACCATAAAAAATAAGTGATTCAATACGATATATTTTAGACATAAAGAAAATATGTCATCTGATTCATAACCACCTAAATGAAAAATCAAAATTATTGATAGTTTTGAAAAAATTATGTTTTTTATATTGAATATGAATCAATTTAGTACAAAAAAATTAATGTTACAAAAGAGGTCGTTGAATTAAAGAAGAAAATGGTCAAAACAAGTTGATATTGATATGAAATAGAATGATTATTGGTTTATAAATGTGAACTAACTTTATTTTCAAATTAATTAATTTTTTCAAAAGATATAAATATATTTACTAGATATTGTCATGTTTTGTATGACTTTAGAGATAATAATGATGATCATAATAAAAAATTGAATGTTTTGAAATAAAATGTTCAAAACTTGGATGTAGAGTACAATAAACACCAAATATGTGAAGTTGAGTGGTTATAAATGAATGAAGAGAATAAATAGATAACTGAGGGGGTTGAAATCCTTAAGGTAGTGGTTTAGAATAATGATGTTATGGAAGAATATATTGTAAATCATGAAGCATCAGTCCTAGAATTTCATAAGGATATTTATGATGTTAAAAAGATAAAGTTAATCGTGAAAATGTGGTTAAAGAAATAATAATTTTATTAACTCTTAATGTAATATTTTAAAAACATTTTCAATTAATGATGTATTTGAATTATATTTTACCCAAAATCTTATGAATAAATTTCTTCTAATTTTGTTTATATGTATGTTATTTCTTTTATATATTTGAAAAATATTTAATTAACATATAATTATTTCTTATATTATAATTTTCAAAATTTTAAGGATATTTAGTTCCTTACCCATTGTTCCATTATATAAAAAACAGGGATTACATTATTAGTCTAAAGAGATAAGTATTAGGGGAGAAATATTTGGAGATTTTTCAAGAGATATGTTCATAGGAGATAGATATACAAGTGGGTGATTCTCTAAGAATAATTTTTAAAAGGAAACAGTTCTCTATACCTTTTAAACTTATCATTAGATATTAAAAATTTCATAAACATAGGGAGAGTTAAAATAAGAAGTATATATTCAAATTTATTAAATTAACAATGGGTTGTATGATTTTCAAAGATATTAGTTTTCAATTTTGGGTGTTGTGTTTTGTGATTTCCAAAAATGGTGATATTATTGTGTTTAAATTTATACTTTTTTACATTTCCTTTATTCCTTTTTTGGATATCAAAAACACTTTCTTAAAACACTATTTTATTAAATTTATATATCCCAAGTGTTTTAGAATGTTTTTTTGTGGAATTTTTTTTATATTGAATAAAGGAATACTTATAATATAAAATGAATATAAGCATCTATTACTCAATAATATCCATCGAAAAAAAGGTTTGTTTGATAAATTAGATCAACATTTCTTCTAAAAAATGCTTATACATTTGTCCTGTCTATACGAATGTTAATAGTAATGACCATTGGACATACATTGGAATAGATCTATTGGATTGACCATTATTCAGTTTTTCATATTGATAAACAATAGCATAGTTTATCGATCTATACAATTTTTATAGTCATAGTATATATATATATATATTTATTTCTATGAATTTAATATAATATATTATTGAAATGTTTCTAAAAAATACCTGTAGATAAAAAAATGTTTAGTTTTCTAGTTCAAGAACCAAATCATTATGAGCTATCAAAGTGTAAGTTATCTGATGTTGTTGCAAACAATTTATAATTATGACCATTGGGGAATCACCTATAAATAGAAGGTTATTTGAAGATTTGGGATCTAATGAAATTCACAACTCATGTTTTCAAAATAATTATCTCTATGAAAATATCATTCTAATACATTTGTAATATTTTATAGAGTTTATGTTATAATGAATCATTGTATGTATTGTAAATTCCAGAGATCATTTTGTTTTTTATTCACTGATTGTGATTGTGGTACTGATCAAGGGATTATTGGGATAAAAAGATGGTGAATCATATCCATCAGATTGATGACTTCCATTGCTATTAAGACAAAGACTAGTAATCGTATTGAGGGATTCTGGGGATAAGAAGATAGAGTTGAATCCAATCATTTGTGTTGAGGGATTTTTGGGATGGGAAGGCAGAGCTATACTGATCTATTCGAACAACGTATTTCCTTGTAAGGAATGAAAAACATTTTATAGTTTATATAAAACTAAAGATATCTATTTTTAGTATTTATGACTACCTAAACTCTTATGGTTACAGAGTAAATTAACTTATTAATTATTTTATGACATTATTAGTTTTAGAAGTATTCAAATGTTATTTTAATACATGTTTAACATTCCAATGTGCATATACTATAGAAATTAAGTTTAAACATTTCTTTATAACATTATTTTTAATGGACTGATTTTGATACTGATAAATAACTCTGAAATAATCAATAAAATTCTGTTTTTGATTTTAACACTCAGATTGTACTGTGATACTGAAGACTGATATTTTATAACCCAATAAGAAATTTTATTTTTTAATTTTTTTTAGATTACAATCCACCCCATCTTGTATACATCATAAACACTTATAGTTCAAAAAATCTACTCATGATAGTACCAAAAGAAAAAGATCTTATATTAAAACTCATGATGTTAAAATATTTTTTATGTTGGAGGATCAAATGACAATGAAAATTGATTTATGAATACAAAACAACCCACATGTAAAATATATAGAAATTTTCACCCTAGAAACTTATTTTAAGGGGTGAGGAAATGATTAAGGTATGGAAGATAATGGAATCATTCTCAAGAATGTGGATGGGATTTGAGAAATCCGATCGATTTGATGGATGAAATAAAGTCTCCTCTTAATGAAAAACCCATTTGAAAATTATTTTCTTAAATGGAATATGGGAACTATAACATCTAGTGACCCAAAACAAGGGTATTTGAGTTTAATAAAAATAAACATCCACCTAATCCAAGAGATAATAAAATGGTTTAACCCATCACCACATCCAAGGTGGAGAAAAAAATAATAAGGTGAATAGTACACTAAATATTCACTAAAGAATAGAATTATTTATTTCAATTTAATAAAATTTATTTATATACTACATGTTTCCTTTAAATATAAAATAACATTCTTGATACATTAATGTAGATATACCTATATAAACACCCAGTTCTTTAGTCATTTCATCCAAAGTTTTGTAATTTGTTTAAAAAAATTATATGTGGGAATATTTATCTATAAAACCTCATAATTTTTCATTTGATAAAAATTATCACTATACTGGGCATGGAATACCTCTCATTATATAAATATCAAATCACATTTTTGGAAAATGGAAATATGTTTTTTTATCTCAAACCATCCCATGTTCTATATATATTCAGGGATGATTATGATTTTCCTTTAAATATACCTTCAAATGTATGAATTTCGATACCCAATTAATATTAATACCTTAGTCAATTGGTTGATTGAAAATAAAATTTACAAATTGATGAATTGCCCATTATATGGGAATATAATAATGTATTCCAATGAGCACTATATTGTGTGATTGATTTCTCAATAAAACTTATACCTGGTGTGACACATATATCTAAGATCACCTATTAAATAGACTAGAAAGAACTGGAGGAGTTAATGAATATATTATAATATCATTTAGAGAAAGGGTTTATACACCCCATTAGAAAAATTTGAGTACATAAGTTATATTTTTATGAATAAAGATTGACCAATATATCATGTATAAATTACTAAAATCTCAATACGATCATATAAAGAATCATTATACTCTATAAAGTATTAATGGAACATTCAATCAAATTTTAGGACCTTAATACTTATCAAATGTGGATCTATATGGTGGATATCATTAGTTGATGGTATTATAAAAGATTTTAAGAAGGATAAATCCAATATTAGATATGGAAAATATGAGTTTATAGTTATTATATTTGAATTATATAAGTATTAATAATGATTATGGACATGATGGATAGATTTATTATAGAATAACATGATAAATATATTTCTTAGTGGTATTATTATATACTATAATAGTGAAAACGACCATAGAGAATATATAAGGATTATTCTAAAGACTTTAATGAAAGATATGTTATACAGAAAGTTTATAATGTCTGTATTTTGGATGTTCAAAATCAAAAAAAAAATTATGTGACAAAAAATGAAAGAATTTAGATAGATCCTTCAAAAGTAAAGGTATTTATGGATAACTTTAGAGAAAAATTTTATAATTTTTCAGGTAATATCTACGATTTTTTATAAATATATCAAGATTTTATATCCTGCTATGTTAATATAGAATAAGATAATGTATTTTTGGATGGATTAATATGGATAGAAATTTATGCAGTTGAAGAAGATTCTAGACATGGGGACTATAATCCCGACAACTATAATCACAAACTATGCTTCATAATAATTAACAATCTTGTCATATAATTAACTAAAACCTGATACATTGTTATCCAATATGATCTTTTCAATTAATATCAGGTGGAATTTCCTCTATGGAAAGTTGATTGATATAAATATTATTAAAAGATGGTAATGTGATTATTTACATTGAATTAGGTAAGAATTAATCAATAAAAATGGTTATATTTAATCAAAAAATACGAGTAATAAGTAAACAAACATCCTTGAAATGTGGATAAGATAATTGATTCTCTTATTAGAAAATAACATATTACCCTATCTTTGAAAATAATTGAGAAAAACCATGTTTTCATTCAAAAGATAAAACCTGTAATCATATAGGTAGGAAATACATCCTACATTGACCAAAATATCATCAAAACATTAGTATAATAGAAAATCAAGAAGGTAGAGATGGGTGATGTAGAGATTTAAAAGAAGGTGAGAGTAATCAAGGTGGAAACTCAACATAAATTCTATATAAACATGAATGATCTATTCAATATGAAACTAGAATCTATATATGATCCACACCAATGATTAATATGGATCTATTGGATGTTGCACATATATCTTCTTTCACCATCCACATAGAATGTACATTGATGTATTAAGATCATAAAGGGATCTTATTATAGGACAATATGAATAAGGGAATTTCCAAGTACATAGAAAAGTGCTTGGTCTGTCATAAAATGATGGCAGATTATTATAAATCTGAGTAAATGGTGAAACTACTTATAATACTATGATTCAAATTATAGAATAACACCAAGGACTCTGTTATATGTATTTTTAATACATCTAATATAAGGAAATATATATGGATTATGGTGGATCAATTTAACAAGAATGGTTAATTCATCACCATTGAATAAAATATTTCCCACAATCATCTTTTTATGATATATTTAAAGGAAGTTGTGTGGCTACATGGGGAACCACTTTTGACCATATTTTTTTGTCATCCATGGGTCTCTAGTAATTTTTAGAGAAGTCTTCAACATTCTCTTAATATAGAGTTATTATTCAATGTCACTTATCACCATATTAATGAGGACCAAAATTAAAAATAAATATATATAATTGAGGACATGTTCAGGACTTAAATGGTATACTTTAAAGGAGTCTATGATCTATATATTCCATTTATTTAGATCCCATACATCTATGTTTTCCACTTAATTATTTTAGATAGCCCCATTTGATGCACTATATGGGAATATATATAGAACTAAAATTTCTTGGGATGATGTTTTTGAATAGAAGTAATGAATAATTGAACGTTTTCAAGGGATGACATAGAAAGATTGATCCATTTAGAAAAACATTAATGTATCAAAAGAATTTATATTATTTCTATGGAGGAAATCATTTAAGAGACATATCAGTTTATTTAGAAGACATAATATTATTTGTTTATCATCATAGAATAGGTTCATGAATCTTAAAAAGATTAGTATGATTAAATATATGCACATTATCTTCCTCATGATCATTAATAATAAAAGGATATGGTTAAAAAAAACTAACGGTTACACCAAACCCAGATCAATTATATTATATGTTCCACACAACTCTCTAGAGAAAGTATATATATGATCCTCACATATAATGAGTTCTAAGGTGTAAAAAATATGGAAATACGTCTCTTATATGGAGTAGTCGGTGAAGAACATGGATAATACATACAATATCATAAATTACAAGATAACTTACCATGTGTATGTAAATTGAAAAAACCATATGTATGAAGAATATGCATTGGAACTTGAGGATGAAATGAAATAGAAGTACCCCATACTATTCTTCACTAAGGATATGCATTGAAATTTTAATTATAAAAATTAAAAATGTAGTAGTAATGTAATGTAATATAATTTTTTAAATTAAATTTGACTACATAATATAATTATGTTTCATATTTATATATAAGGTAAAAAATACTTGTAAGAGGAAGAAACCCAACTTTATTTCATCATTATAAAACATTATGTATGAATAATGCACTCCATAAAATTAAAAATATTACTAGGGTATAATAGAAAATAACATATGTTGATTTTTAAAATCCATAGGGTCATGGTCACTATGAAATATCATACCCATGAAAAACACTGGAAAAATAAAAAAAGATTTTTTTTTTGAATTTTGAAAAGGATATAATGAACTAAATTCTCCCATCCATAGGAGTTTAAATATTATTTTCACTCACTCAACTGTATTATTGGGGTGTTATGTTAAATATATCAGGGTAAATATAACAGACTGTAGTCATGAGTGAGTTTATAGTTACCCGTTACTAATAAACATGGACATTACATCATTTTTTATGAATATTCGGCACATTAAAAAAGTACTTGCTTGAGGTGAAATAATAGTTTAGTGTCTTTTGAAACAAGGGAATATAATATTACATATTTGGGAAAGTTATTAAACATATCCCTTAAAAATATTCCACATGAGTACTCATACCTAAAACCTTTCCTTATAACTTTGGGAATGAATATATATGAAATGGGTGAGATCAGATGCTTTGTAAGGGGAAAAGGGGATACATGTTAGTATAAAATGAGAATAAGGGTATGATAACATGAATATTACATTATAATATCATACCTTGAATATTAATGATCATAACAATGAGTTATAGAATAAATAATAGAATTTCATCATACAGAATAGTCATGGGAATCAAGAGCACAATCAATAAAATAGAAACATAGGAATGAGACTTGGAATTTTTGTAGATAGATAAATATATAAAATTATTTCCATGGTAGTCATGGATTACATCCATGGAAATCTTAGTTGAATGAGTTCACTCCCAAAACCACATTATTACCCCTAGTTTACTCCTAAAACTATCATACTGTGAAATGTTTTTATTGAAGTATGTTCACTCCCCATTCCATCCATTTATTGATGAAAAAAGATCACTCCTCGTTCATTCCCTATATTACCTAATTGGGTTCACATCCCATTCCAAACCTGTATTATTGAATCGAGTTAAATCACCATTCTTGACATGTATTATTAAACTGGGTTCACATCCAATTTTCTCCTTATTTTATTGAACTATGGTCAGTCCTCATTTCAGCCCTATATTACTGAATCATGTTTACTCATCATTCTTTCTCTGCCATACTAAATCAGGTTCAATCCATATTCCAACCATGTCTATATCATGAGATATAAATCATTACCCATTTCATTGGAGGGATATATAAGTTCCGTCATTTACATAACTAATTAATATAAATGTGTTCCATAAGATATTAAAACATTCATCATATCATAACCCATAAAAAGAGATAGGATTTATAAACATCATATTATAACCCCTGAAATTAAATGGGAATCATAAAAACATCAATGTATATCATAAATCTTTTTAAAATTGATAATTTCAATAATCATTTCATAAAATAATAACTCATGAAAATAAGTGTGTTTCATAATCTTTTTATCATGTTATAACCCATGGAAGTGAAATTGTTTTCATAAAAAACGTATATTTAACATTAACCATAAAATGAAAGTGTAAGAATGGGGTCCATGAATAATATCTCCAATAAATCATAAAATATATCAAATTATTTCATTTTTGATAGAAAATTAATTTTTACAGTCAATTTCAATTATTTGTTGAGGAAAATATTCTTTCCACATTGAAAATTTATTTTTAAAACCGAAATCATTTTAAAATATTTTTTCCTTTAAAAATATCCTCGAAAAAGTATAAGGAATTATTTTAAATAATTTTAATCACTTTTTAAACATAATTTTTTTAAATCCATTTTTCATGAAAATTATAATAAAAATCATTTAAAAAAATTGAAAACATTTCTAAAAAACATGGATTTTGGATATAATATATTTGCAAATGAAGAGAAATAGTTAAATTTTCTTTAAAACATTTTCTTAATTATCAAAAGTACCAAAAAGTGTAAAATGGTAAATTTACTTTAATATATCATGAATAAATGAGAATAATAAAATTAACAAGTATTATTGACAGATGTAAGATAATACTTCCACAATATAAGTATCTTCATAAAAATTCTTGATAAACGATGAGATTGTAGAAAATAACTATTAGCACATTAGTCACATTAAATAATAAAACACATGAATTAATAACATTAATAGAATATTAAATTAAACATTAAATAATTATATTAATTATAAAATATGTAAGGTTTAGTATATACTCCTTGTAAAATAATATAGATGCCTAACATAACATGTGTCTCAATGTTGGAAAATTGAGAACAAATTACTTTAGCAATTTGGTAAATTTTGAACCATAGAATCCATGAAAAAGATATCATCAAATAGATATGTGAATAACAATAAAATTAAAGATAATAATCATATAATACATTAATGTTTTAATAAACCATAGAAATGAAATGAGTGGTGAACCTGGCATAAGTCTCAATGAAATAGAAGTGATACTAGAAATCCCCATACAACTAGAGTAACTATTGAATAATGAAATCCATAAAATAATAACATAAATTTAAACTCTTATTTTTATAAAATTCATGAAATTAATGATATAAAAATTATTAGTTAGGTTAATACACCACAGAAGAAGAACAAGTTGTGAATAAATCATAAATCTGACAGAAAAAAGTGAGATGGGAAAAGCCTTACCATAAGTCTTAAATCTCTTCGCGCACCTTCAAAACAACTTTATAATAAATATATGTTTATTATAAATCTACAAATGTATTATATTATTATATATTATACCATATATTATTTTGTTAAGAAGTTATATTAACCCATTATTAAGAATTCTATGTTAATGTTATGATTCAGGTAATAAACGCTTTGTTTTTTTTATGTTATGACTTGTTATTATTGAGCGTCTTACTTGGATAATTATTTAAATATTTATAGAATGAAAAAATGATATAAATAATATATATATATATATATATATTTATTATAAAAGTATTTATAATAATCTATAAAATATATAAATATGAAATGGAATACACTGTTGATGTAGACGATTGTCCATACGTACGAATGAACATTGTTTCTATTTTATTGTCATATTTATAATATATTGGTCCCTACCAGTTGGTTACAATTTTGGTTTTGGGTGTGTTATTTTTTCGATTGATTTTTCATGAGTTTTTTTGTTGAAGTTTGAGGTGCAATGGGAATTACACGTTGTGTATGTAGATTACATTACATGAAAGTCAATTTCACGACATTTCTAGATGCTTTGACGATATGTAAGGATTGTAATCATCGTAATGAAGGATTTACAGGGTTTAGTTTTTTAGTGTTTAATAATAAATAAAAAAATGAATTGGTGATTTTTTTCTAGTTCAAACTAAACCCCGATTATTGGATTATGTGAAAGGGTATTACACAACATGTAATACCCCAATCATGTGCAGTTTGAAAACAAATTTGGCTTAACATCCATTCATTTGGCTAGGATCCAATAATTCTTAAATTTTTAGTGATCCCTATGTTCCCTGAGGTGTCCTCTAGTCCCTTCTTCATCCTTATTCCTTTTTTTAATCTACTATTTGTTCATCTATAATCTATTATTAGACATTGGTATGTTCTTCCCAATTTATTGTTGTTTTATTGCATTCTTCTATGAGGGATCCACTACATTGGTTTTTCATTGTCTTGTGTTATATGTTGGGTTTTTTAGGAATCATTGGTTTGGTATGGGTTGATTTGAAATTTTTATGGTGGAATTTTGGTTCACGAGCATTCTTCTTTACCCTGCGGTGTGTAGTAACTATAAAGATTACTAATTGAAGGATTCCCTTCACTTTTTCATTATTTTTCATCCTGTGGGAGGGGATTTACTTCAGTTTTTCTATTAATTGTTGTTTTTCTAGATTTAATTATTGATATATAATTGGTTAATAGAATTGATATGGGTAATAGATTTTGATCAACATGTTTTTACAACCTTGATATTGTTTGTTATATTGTGATTATACATGCTAAATTATCCTACTGAAAGTGGTTGTCATTGGTGGATTATTTTATGCTTTATCCATCTGTTGTGGATGTTTCTTTGACTGATATTTTTTGGGATCACCCTAAAATGAACATTGGGTAACCACGTATACTTGGGTATTGAGTTTTTTTACAAGGATTTTGTTTTTGTGATAATATCCGAGAAAAAAGTAGTAGAATGTGATAAATGTTCCTATGAACCTGTAAAATGTTTTTTGTTATGTTATGTGAAATTTAGGTGTTTAAAATGTATATTCAATGTGGATTTATTTTAAATTATCATGGATCTTTACCTTTTAAAATGACTATTTATCGGTTGTTTGACAAGCGTTGTGCCCTGGTATTTTCCCGGCACGTTTGATAGTAAGTGAATAAATACAAGGGGAAAAATATTAAAATTTAAAATATAGAAAATATTTAAGTGATAACTATTTATTAAAATCAAATTTTGGCTTGATTTCTGTTTGTGTGGAGTAATTAATTTATAGGTGATAACAAAGGTTACTATGTTGTGATATTGTTTGTTTATTTGTGAACCCATAGATTGGGTTGGAGTGTTGGATTTTATACATATATTTTTATATTCTTGTGATTTCTATACACACTCCACCTATGTTGAGAACTTCATGGAGAACACCAACATCATCACATGGTGGTGTTTTCCCCAACATCTGGTGAGGAGTACAGATGGATGGGTACCTGCTCTTTTCTGCTCCCTATTTTAGGAGAGGCAGATATGGCACCATATATGGTGACCAAAGTTATTTTATCTCATATATGATGGTTCTTATGGCCTAAGTTTCATTTTGTGAGATGTGATATCCCACGTGTCTGCGGGTGAGGTGGTCTGTGTTGTCCCAGACGTCTTTAGGATTATATGTGATGTGCTTTCCCAAGTCACTTCATGATGAGATATAATTTTATGTATTGTGGGCCTATGTGTGGGAAGGCAGGATGTGTTGTGAGGCCCAGGTGTGTGTGGGCATGATGTTTTGTGAGGTCTAGGTGTGTGTGGGTGGGATTTGATGTGGTATACAGAAGGGATATGAGAGCCAAGGTGAATCATATTGGGAGAGAGAAACATGACAGTGGGAAGGTGGTGTGAGGTACATTACCATCTATGTTCATTACATTATATTTTATTAAATGGGATATGTTACTCAATGAGAATGCCTTGGTGAAGTTGGTATTGTTATTATTCCTTTTTAGGTACTTTTTGGTTCTACTAGTTTCACATAGGAGCAATCGTATATTTCATTCACATGGGCATTAGAGGAATTGGTTTTCGTACTGAGTATACTTGTTATGAGCACCCAATGTGTATAAAACTGATTTCAGGTTTCCAAGGGGATTTTGTAGATCGTGATAGGAATTACAGGATTCTAAATTTTGAAGGCTGATATGTCACTAACTTATCTTTTCTTTTGGGTATTCACTTTAGAGACTTAATTTTATTTGTATCAGTTATAATTGTTTCATGAATATAGGATGGTTGTGGGGTTATTGTTTTATATTGTGCCCTGTAGTAGTTGTGGATAATTCATTATATCTCACGATTTTTTTCATATAAAGGTTAATGATCCCATATTATGATATTTGTACACCCTTGGTGCTAGTCTCCATCCCAGGTCCAACTGGAGGTAGGACTCGAGGATCATTATCATCTCCCCTCATTATGGTACCTTCTGAGGGAGGCGGTCGTTATAGTATAGAAAGAAATAAAGATAAATATATATATATATATATATATATATATTATCATTTATGTAAAATTATTATTTCATATATATCATATATGTTTACTAAATAGAACCTTAATGAATTTCATGTAATGTGTGAACAATCTATATCTCTCTGAGGAGGCGGTTGTCTACACATCCGTGAATGAAGATAGTATATTCTCATAAAATGGATAGAATGAAGGTACCTATTATATAATAATTAAATAAGCAGAATGACATAATTAATATTATATATATCATATAGAAACATTATTTCCATTATTATTACTGACTATAAAAGGTTGTACTATTGGAACAAATGCCATGAGTTCATGAGGCGGTAGTCCGTCGTACAAACGAATGATGATTGTATATCCCATTTGCAGGAACTGTACATATTTGTAGGTAAGAACATAACATAATAAATCATAGGTTTATTTAGGATAACTATTTTATTATATAATCATGTAATAAGAATTCTTTGGGAGTTGGTAATGATATTAAACAAAAGTTTTTATTGAAGGATGTAACCTCCCATTTGAGTAATTCCTTTTGGGTTTCACTAAAGGGAAACAAGGTTTGATTTATTCCCAATGTGAGGATTATAGGATGATAATAGGGAAGTTATGATATTAATTTTTTCAGGTTATTTTGATCCAAATGGTTTGATCGTTGTGAATAAGTGAGGGGGTTGTTCTCTTTTATAGTGCAGGAGGCATTACATTCTTGTAAATATTAAATGGTAAGCACTATTGAGAGGCCTCCCATACATAATGTGCCTACAATAATAGTAAATTTTATATAAAAGGTAGTATATGTTTGAAATATTTCCATAATATGTCATTAATACATGTTTTGTGTTATTTTTCCCCTTAATATAATGTTTAACCGCAATGTAAACTCATTTTACCATAATCACAGTAATTAATTGTAATTATTATCACTAATATTTTTGTACAAAAACCAAGTTGAAATTACAATAAATTATAAAGTATACTTATACCAATTATGGTATATATTTTTCCAAATTAAAAACTTAGTGGTAGGAATTAATTTAAAATTAATCATGCTGATTGGACATGACAATGGGTTTTTAAAGTGATAGTGTTCAAAATTTTGAAATGTTTATATGTCCAATTTCATTGTAAAATTGATTAAAATGGGAAAACAATTATTCATATTTTTATAATTTAGTTCAATATAATATAAAAAATTAAGTTATAATTATCTATAATTTATTTTTTTTGATAACAACGATGTTTTCAATTAAAATTTTGAGTTTTTCCGTATTCCTCAAAGATGAAACTTCCCTGAAAAATAACCAAAATTCCCCCAAAGAAAATATTGATCTAAAAATTTCTAAAATCAATTTTATTTTTGCAAATAAAATTTATAAAAGTGTCAAAAAGTATATTAAAAATCGGCATGGAATAATATGGATGTATAATTACAATTAAGAAAAATATATATCTTTATGCATGAAATTTGAATTATTTACATATATTGTCTAGAAAAGAAATAATATGGAATTTAAATAGTTGAATAATATATATATATATATATGTATATATCATTAAAATAATTTAATAATTTTTTTAATTAATTTATTGAGGAAAAATATGTTTGATTTTATAAATGTAGTTTTCAGCAAAATATTTCATATATTTTCAAAAGGTTATTATTTTAATTTACAGTCAATTTGTACCCAAATAATTCTTCTTATATACATTTGTAAGGAATATTTTCATAATTTAATTAATCTTATTCACAATCACTATTACAATGGCTAGGTGAAGAATATCATTATATTTTAATAATTATAATAACAGTACATTGTTTTTTATTAAAACCAGGTCTTGTGTATATCTCACACTATTAAAGGAAATCAACATTATGTGTAACAAAAACAAACATAGTGTTGGGAATACTAAAAACTAATCTATCTTTTGTGTGTATGGAATGATTAAATTTTTTGTTTCATGTAGTGAGAACTATGCTTGGTGCTTTTATATAACACAAGAAATATTCAATGTTGTGAGAAATGAAAACTTTCAAAAAGAGTAAATTAATTCAAAAAATATATATCAAATAATATCTAGGTGTTACATTCTATCCAACTTAAAATTATTTACTCCTTTTAAATTATTCTATTTTATAAAATGATTAAAACTTGGATGTTCCTTTCATAGAATCCCACATCGTAAAAATGAATACTAAATCATCCTTTAGAAATTTAATGTTGGAAACATAATAGTTACCCAAAGTAACTCATAACTATGTTTCCACATAGAATAACATCGAAAGAAAGTTAAAAAATGGACATTTAATAGAAATATAATCATCTAGTTATAATAGAGATTAATAGAGAACATGGTTCATATAACTTTAATGATCATGAATCCACATCCCAAAAAGGCTTGAAAAAGGTCATTGATATAAAAAAATGATAAAAATAAGACTAAATTTTATTTCAAGGACCATTTACAAAATTTGATTAATTTACAAAATATTATTTAATTACTTGATTCCATTCCATTTTACATACACAATATCACCCTTTGGTTATGCCTTGAGTAATTTCTCCTACAATGCTTACTCTAATAAATGAAGGAAAATCTGTTATACTTGAAACACCAACAGATCATAAAATCCATAAGTAGAATAATAAGTCATTTTATCAATCGTTATTTTCATCATAAGAAAATTATTGTGAATGGGTATCCAATATTCATAAATAATCACATAGTGAGATAATAAAATCATCTCCAATACCTTATACAATGTTTAACATATACCATTCCATAAATGGTCATCCTTATAATCCTTCAAAAATTTAATTCACTGTTTATTCCATAAATAATATTTTTTATTATACCAAAAAACATTCATTAGAAACATGGTTATATACTTATACTAATATAATATCAAATGTGAAATTATTATTCCTAATTCCGTGTAGATAGAGGTAATCACATGAAACATCACTAAATGAGGAACAATAATATTTTCATAGGGATTATTCATAAAATAATCAAAGATGAAAGTCTCAATGAAGGAGAGGAGGATATGTTTTTCAAAATTTTCATTATTCACTTCATCAATTTTGATTTCATAAGGCTTCCCTTTCTCCATTAACTCATATGTTGTTATGGATTATCTTCCACATTAACCCTTGGATTTGTGTATTTACTTTCATAATTCCCAACCTCCCTCAAATTGAAACACTAAAGTGTGAGAGGTGCTTTCTATGTCACTTTATCTCCATTCACATCATTAGATAACTTCTTACCATAACGTTAGTAATCAGTTTCCTAATGATTTTCTATTCCACACCTAAAAACACATAGCATCCACTTTAAGACAGTTTCCATAATGTTTCATCCTACACATTGAGCATAAAGGAAATCCCATCATTTTCTCTCCATCATATTTTTATTTTCTATTGAACTCCCTCTTTATTTAATTTATATAACCAAGAGATTGATGTGAAACTCCAACATCAAGTTACCCAATGATAGCACATAGAACAATCTATCCATACCTACTAGTGTATCTAATGGTTAACTCCCCTTATAGAATTGGTTTAAATTCAAAAAATAAATGATCAACCTTAAATTTGGGTTGGATGATTATACTAGATGAGTACCTCAAAATCCTTTTAAAATTTTCTTCAAATCTACCAACAGATTCATCATCCTTCTAATTAAGATCATGGAATTCCTTGTCCATATTCATTTGAATATTAGAAGGAAATTAAGTATTAAAAATTATTTTTTTAATCCCATATCAATCCTTGGATTCAATTTTATCTTGTCTACTCATATTCATAACAATATTTGACCATTGTTCTGCCTCATATTATATATAATAGACAACCAAAGGGACCTTTTCATTCTCTAAACATAGAAGAATCGAAAAAATCATTTTTGCGGTACAGATCGACTGCTTACGAACTAAAGGATCAATAGAAACATTTAAAGAAGGTAGGAACTGGCTCATGATGTAATCAATACAGAATTGTTACCTCATAAACTCATTTGGATTATCACCAGGATTCATAGCATGAGAATGTTTTGTGAGCATAGTTTTGAGTATTTTTATATCAATTCCCATAAAATTCGGTTTCTCAGGAAGAAAATCATTGCATTTTCCATTGAATTCCCTATTAACACATTTTATTTATAGTTTCAAACATTTACTAAAACAAAAAACATAGCGTTAGATACACTAATAATAGTGTAAATCCACATAATCATGAAAAATAACTTTTAGGAAGTCTAAATCATGAAACATAATTTTTAATATATGAAACTGTAGGTTTATCATTCATCATTGAAATTTTTTATCTATCTAAATAATTCAATATAGATTGTAAAGAGTTTGTGAAATCAAAAATAAAATACACTAGGAGAGTCAAAACGGGTATGTAGCAAGGCCCATTATCATGCACTAGTTCCCTATTGAGTCTAGCCCAATATGGAGTCTTTGGGTTGTTACAAGTATATATATCTATTATCAAGTTATATGAAAATGTATTTTCTTTATCGGTATGCATTTATGGGAAACCACATTCTTTATGCTTTACTAAAATTATTGATCATTTTCATAAAGTTTAACTCATTATTAGACTTATTGTTAGAGACAAACATATAAATATCCTTGGAAATATCTCTAGGGATCTCACTAAGGTTTTTATACCCTATTTACCCTAGGTTGAATAAAAAGTTCCATTGATTGCTACTATATAAACCTAGGATTTACATAAAATTATATTACATTATTTTTTATGAATATTCAATAATGGAAAACAACGGTGATATGTAATCATATTATGAACATAAGGGAATGAGACCATAATCATAACAATAGACGAGCATACCCTGGATATCAATGGTGATCATAAGGAGTCATGGAAACAATATTGGTTGTTGATAATACATTATTCGTATGGGAATAAAGAGAATAATACGTGAAAGAATAACATAGGAATAAGATATGGAATTGTTCAGGACACATAAACAAATAAAATGATTCCCATGGCAGACAAGGATTACTCCTGGGCCATATTAGTGGAATTATTTCACTCCCCAAACCATATTAGTTGTCAAGGTTCACTCCCAAGACCATATTAATGGAAAAGTAATTTATTGAACTATGTTCACTCCCCATTATAGCCCTATATTACAGAACCCAATTCAATATACATTCTAGAAATTTATTATCGAACCAGCTTCACTCCTCATTGAGGCTATGTATTACATATCCTAGTTCAATCCCCTTTTCATCCTTGTTTTATAGAACTGAGAGTAGTTCCCATTCCATCCCTATATTATTAAACAAATTTCACTTCACAGTATATACCACTATTATTAAACGATATTCACATTATGTTCTATCATTGTATTATTTAACCAAGTTCACTCCACATTCCAGCCCTGTATTACTGAATCTAGTTTACTCTCCATTCAATCCCAGTCACACTGAACCATTTTCAATCTGTATTAAATCCATGTCTATATCATTGGATATAAATATTAACCAATACATAGGAAAGAGATATATGTTCCACCCATCACATAATTAAATATTTTATATTTGTTCCATATGATATTAAAAAAAAGACCATATCATGACCCATAATATGATATAGAATTTATAAACATCATATCATAAACCATGAAATTAAATGGGTATCATAAATACTTTATCTTATTATAACCTATGAAAAAGAGGTATTTTTTCTAATTATTTCATCAAAGTATAAATTATGATATGAAGTGGGTTTCATAAGTATTTTATCATCGTATAACCCAAGGAAGATAAATGGGTTTCATAAACAATGTTTCATCTTAAACACAAACCATTCATGTAAAGGATAATAATGGTGTACTTGGATCATATCCTTAATAAATAATAAACCATATTAAACGATCCCATCTTAAATGAGATTTTTTTTAAATTATTATTTAAAAATTTTCATAAAGAAAATGTCCTATTTTCATTGAAAAAATACTTTTTAAAATATAAATTTTTTTAAAATCCTTTCCTTTGAAAATATCTTTGAAACATATAAGGAAATACTTAAAAATAATTTAATACAGTATTTGAACATAAAACATTTTTGAAATCAATTTTCCTTGAATATGAGCATAAAATATCATTTAAAATAGTTTTTGGGATAATTTTGAGAAAACATTGTTTCTGAAAAAATAGATTTCCAATATAAGTGAAATAATGTGTTGTTATATTAATTTTTTTTATTTGATTAAGTAACAAAGAGTATTAAAATAGAACCATTACTTATATATATCATGAATTACTAGAGTATAATAAAATTACAGAGTATTCTTAGCATATGGATCCTAATATTCTATCAATGGAAGTGTAATCATAAATAATATTGACAAAAAATGAGATATCAAAGCGAATTATATTCACTTTGTAAAAAAATATTGGTGCATAACATAACATGTGTCTCAAGGAATGAAAATTGAGACAAAATTACATAACATATTTGGTAACTTTTGAACCATAAAATTGATAAATGATAGATTATAAAATGGATATTTTAATTAACATTAATTTAACGATAATAATCATATAATACATTCAAAGGACGTATATACACCACACAAGAGAAATGAGTGGTGAATAAGGCATAACTATCTTAGAAATAAATTTTAGACTAGAAATTCCCCTTACTACTTGAGTTGGTTTTGAATCATGAAATACATAGAAGAATAATGTTGATTGAAACATTTTATATCATTAAATAAATTAAATTCAAGATATATCATGTAATATTTATGTATATACACCAAAAACATGAATAAGTGGGTACAATAACATACATCTCACAGAAATAACCGAGAGATGAGAAAACTCATACCTTATATCTTCACATTCATCATACATGTTAGAAACATATGTATAATAAATATAAGTTTATAAGTAATATTCCACATAACAATATTATTTTATACAATACAAAATATAATTTTATTAAGAGTTTATGTTTCCCATTTATTAACTATTCCATTTAAATGTTATGTTTCGGGTAATAGTTGCTTTGTTTTTAATATATGTTTTATCATTTTATTATGGATATTCTATCATAGTTCACGATTTATTAATTTAAATATCATAAAAAATTATATAAATTATATAGTTATTCATTATATATGTATTTATAATTCTCTATAAATGATATAAACATGAAATGGAATACACTGTTGATGGAGAAGGTAGGCCATACATACACATGAATGTTGTTTCTATTTTCTTGTTGTATTGAATTAAATAGATTAAATGATATATATATATATATATATTATTCAATTATAATTATTATTTCATATATATCATATATTTGTACTAAACCAATCCTTAATAAACATCATGTAAAATGTGAACGAATATAATCGCTTTGAGGTGGAGGTAGTCCACACATCTATAAAAAGTTATATTATTCATAAATGAAAGAAATAATGAATGTGTGTGTTCTATAATAAATATATAAGTATAAATACATCATAAATATCATATAAATTATATAAAAATAGTAATTCCATCATTATTACTAACATTTAACAGCGGTAATGGATGAACGAATGACATCGGTTCTCGAAGTTAACGTCCTCCGTACACAAGATTGAGGATTATATATATCATTTGATGGATGTTTGTATAGATTTATGTCTATAAAATAACATAAAACCATTTTAGTATATTTATTATTTTGATTTAATTATATAATCATTTAACAAGAATAATTTTAAGGGTGGAGAAAGAAACAAAACAAAAGTGCTTCTTGGAGGATGTTGCCTCTTATTTTTGTTTTCACCAAAGGAATAACATATTTTTCTAGTGAACCATATAGGATTATAGTAGTGATCTTATGAAATAATTCAGGTAGGGTTTTTATTAGAAAAATGTCTTTAGAGTTTTAAATATTTGAGGAGGATGATTTATCTTATATAGTATAGGATGGGTGACATTCTAGTAAATTCAAAAGGTAAACACTATTGAGAGGTATCCCCTACAAAATGTACCTCCAATAATGGTCCATTTTATATAAAATGGATGATATGGTAAAACTTTGACCATAAAATGTATTTTGGACATGTTTCTAGGTTATTTTACCACATAAGATAATGTTTAACCACTAAGTAAGCTCGTTTTTATCTTAATCCATATAATTAATTTTAACTACTTTCACTAATATTATACTAAAAACTATGATTAAATTACTATAAATTATAAATTATTACTAAAAAAATTTTTGATTCTATTTTCCAAAATTCTAAACATAAAAGTTCCATAAATTAAAATAAAATTAATCCTACGGATAGGAAGAGGCAACGAGATAGTGAATTGATAATATTCACAAGATTCAAATGTTTTTATGTCCAATTTCAATGTAACGTTGATTTAAATTATATAATTTATATTAATATATATATATATATATAAATTTTATAAATATAATTTAAACTCAATTTTTAATATAATTTAGTTATATAAATTAATGATGCAAAAATGAAGTTTTTAATTAAAATTTAGTGTTTTTCAATATTCAAAACTATAAATATCTTCTCTAAAAAACTGAAACAATTCACCCAAAGTACATTTTTATATTATAGTTTCCAAAATGAACTTTAGTTTTTTAAAAAGAAATAAAAAAATTATCAAATTTTATATTTAAAATTGGTACACTATTTTATGGTGGTAAATTTACCTTTTTGAGAAATATATATCATAATGCATAAAATTTGATTAATTCATATCTATTGTCAAGAAAACAAATATTATTTACATTATACATTTGAATTAATAATATATATATATATATCTTACATTAATATAATTCTTCAAAAGTGGTTTAATTAGATTATTCTGGAAAAACATGTATGATTTCATTAATATATTTTTCCAGCAAAATATTTCATATATTTTTAAACGGGTTTTATTTCCATTTGTCGTTTAATTTTTATCAAATAATTCCTCTCATATACATGAGTGAACCATATTTTCATAATTTAATTAATCATAATCATAACCTCCATTCCAATGATTATGTGCAACTATAATAATATTTTTAAAATAATATAAATAGTACATTATTGGTTGGTAAAACTAGTTATTGAGTATAACACAAGGTATTGATGGAACTCAAAATTATATGTAACACAAGATAAAAATAGTATTTATTATATAAAAATCTAAAATATGTGTTTCATTTATCATAATTATTTCATATAGAATAAAACAAACATAGTTCTCTTATATAACAAAATATATATTTAGGGTTGTGTGAAATGAAAAATATTGAAAAGTTCACAAAATCACAGTGTTTTACAAGGTAAGTCCTATTAGTCTACACATGTGATGAAATGTAGAGGGAATATAAAAAGGAAATATAATAATTTTGAATACCAAATGAATGATAAAGAAGAAATGAAAATAGTGAAATAAATGTTGAGAAAAATGTACTTGGTTATAATTTCAAATGGGGTTAATAAAAAAATAATTCATTAGTGTCTTTAAATATTGATGAAAATGCTTTATCAAAGGTATTAAAAATTAACATAAATTATTGATCCAATAATGTGTGGTTTCATCCACTGAGACTTAGTCCATTGTTCTAGTGAGTATTCTATTTAAAAATATATCTTCAACACAACAACAAAAAATAGTGTCAATGGGCACACCAAAGATCCATGGGTTTTCTTCCTAAAATGCATTTAGTTTCACCTAATAGATTAATTATGGGTCCAAGATTACACAACTGGTGAATTTGGAATTAAATTCAATAATGTTATTAAAATTTTAAATTATATAAAATGTGTGTTCAAAACCCATGGGCCACAGGTACTGTAGCAGCACTGTAGCACTAATGTAGCAGCTGAGATACTATTGCAATGCCGGCACTGTAGCGGTGGTAGGGGAACTGTAGCAGTGGTAGGGGAACTATAGTGGTGGCGGGTACTGTGTGGCACTGTAGCTGCGTGAGTACTGTAGCAGTACTATTCACAGAATGGGTATTGGGCCTAAAATTTGGGCATACGGGCTGTGTAATGGGCTAAATTCCCACTAGGCCTACATGAAATGTAATGGGTCTCCCTATACCTAGTTGAAGAGGTATTTTCTTTGATTTAATAATAAAAATGAGGCTTCAGTCCCAACATTTAAAAAAACACTAAAGAGATTTAATTACAACACAATCATAGTCTCATTACAACCTTAACCCAAAAAAAATTCTCTATAATAACTATGGTAAGGGATAAAATATAATGAATATACTCACTTATCCATATTTATAATAGATAAAATGAAGGTGGTAAAATTGTTAAATCAATTAAAAAATGAAAATGAAAGGAAAACTCCAACTTACTTTACCGTGGGATGATTCAGAAGGAGTGGAAACAACTCCCCCTGGAGTTGAAATCCATAAATTTATATTATTAAATATTTATTTATAGAAAAATATATTACATGAAGTGAAAAAATAATACACGTTGTGTATTCTGGTAAATTCACATTTATACCCTTTTCTCTACTGATAGGTAAACAACCATGTTTTCCTATGAATTCCAATGTGCTAGCTTTCTGTAGGTGATAGTACACAGAGTTGGGTTCTATATTACACGGAATTTACTATAAAATTGTCCACAAAACAATTATATATTATGGTTATATTCTTTATTTTATGTTATACATGAATTTTGAATGTGGTATGGAACTTGGGCCTATACTCTGGCTCATCTAGTCTTACCTATTTCAAATACGCATGGTGTGTTCTTATTAATTACATGTCTCATAGTTATAAACATTAATTTAGAACTTATTTTTAGTCTAAATTAATCATTAAAATAATTAAAATATTACATAAACATTATAATGATGATTCTTAACCATTTAAGAGTATACATATGACAAAAAAATTAGACATTTATTCAGTAAAAAAGACCAAAATAGTACGCACAATTGAGGTACATCAAACTCCCCCCCAATTTTCATTTTTCTTATTGTTGAGAAAAATATTAACATCAAATGAAAAAGAGTAGATACTCTAATAGAGGAACCATTAGATTAAATATACTTATGGCGGTGATGTCAAAAATTTATTTTTCAAAAATAATAATACTTATTAAATTTGAAAGTTTTCCAATTATGACTATTCTGTAAATCAATTTAATATATTTCCTCTAATTCATTCAAATTTTTCCAATTTTCATAAATACATAAGCCATTTTTTATTTACATTACATGTGAAAAATTTCACTCATCACTCAATATCATTTAATTAGAGTTATGTTGAATCTAAATAATATAAAATCAATCTATAAGATAGAATGTAATCGAAATATTCATTTAGAATTTAAACCACAAAACCATGAGGTCTTGCATTAAGGTTATGATGTATCTGAGATAGTTGGTAGGTGGGTAATGATGTAAAAACCAAATAAATGGCTTGAAAAGAAAGGATAGATTATTTAAAAACAAATCATGATAATCAATATAAATATCAATTAAAATATTTCCCCTAAAAATATTCCTAAAAAATATAACATGTACACGTATTTAATTTTCCTCTTAGGTTCAAAAAGTGAATTAAAAAAATTGAAATAATTTGTTGTTTTTTCATTTCATTCATTTTTCTCCTTTTTATTATTGTTTTATGATTTATACAAATGAGGACCAATATAAGTTCATGTAATGAATGTGTTTGAACCCTATACTTAATAATCATGTGATGCTTCCATAACACTCACATTAAAGAAATCTTACCTGATGATCCATGAATCACCAATTTCCTGTATTAACAGTCAAATGAAAAATAATTAAATAACATTAGTACATCGGGTAGGATGGGCATGTAAGCCTATAATATGTTTTCTGATCAAAGAAATTCATGGTTTTTTGGGGTTTCAGAAAAGATTAAATTTTAGGTTGTTATCATTGTTAAATATTCCCAAAATAGATCAACATAATTGTTGAATCATTTGAATATGATTCAAAATCATCATGTTTTGATAAATAAACATGAATGTTCAAGTAGTTAAGAATATAATGAGAATCTCTCAAGAAACATGGGGTATGATTGAATTTTAAAATTTATTCGAATACCTCTCATGAATAGAAATAAATTTATAGGATAACCAAGTCATGTAATAAAAAAAGTAAATAGTTTAGAAAACTAAAATTTTCAATTATTAAAATAAAAAATAAAATTATATCAAAAGTAAATTTAAAATACTTTTAAATAAAAATAATCTTAATTGTCTAAAATTTTCACCTATTTTGGTATTATTTAAAATAATAATTAATAAAATAAATTCAATACTATAAATTGCATCTTAAAATTAATGATGTCTCCTCGATTAGATAAATGGAAAATAACAAATGTCGCAACAAATCAAATCAAGTAACCTATAGATGTTGTTTAATTAATTACATTGGTTTAATGAAAAAAGGGATCCCACGATGAAATACCATTCAGTTTTAATGTCTTACCAAATTACATACATACATAATTCCCGTATTAGATTGGAAACATAAAATAATAGCATAAGAAACATTACTGACACTAGGAAATCATTTATAAAATCTTTTTATATATATTGGGGATAGAAATAAAATAAAGGGAAAGATATCGTACTCATTATAAATTACATAAAATGGGAGATATTTTGAGTAAATAAGGAATAATCAACATTGAAGAGTGGATAATATAAACATATTCCATTGATTAAAAAACTATAGGTTAATGAATATCCCCGAATAATATCAATAAAAAAATTACATAGATAATGTAAAATTAATTCTTAATAAAAGAAATTATTAATTTTGTATATTAAGGATATATGCATCTCAATTAAGATATCATGAATCATACCTTAAAATCATCTCATAGAAGTCATCATTTTTAATAAATGGGTAGATGTAAACAAGAAACCAATATGAAATGGAAAACCTTTTGTGTTGTCTTGGGATACCGATCAATTCCTCTAGGGTTTATCTATAATTGAACCCCACCCATCACTTTTACATAATATTAATTTCTTATATTACGAGTAATCAATACATTTCATTCTTAAAATTTCTAATTTATTTATAACTACTTGTATTGAATTTAGAATATGAAATATCAGCATTTACATAGTAAATGAAATAGAATACTCAATAATATTATTTTAATTAATACCATATATAGAAATGATGTATTTCTTAATCATTATAAAATTAATTTAAATTATTTTTTAATTCATCCGTGGTAATAAATATGTGGACTTAAAGGAGAAAAGTAATATTAAATGAATAATGGAGATTGATATATAACATGATAAAAATAATGAAAATGATCTATAAATAAGGTATAATCCTTTTCTAGTAAAGGATGATAAAATACTATTAATTCAAGCAAAATGGAAGGTTATTTATAAAAATAAATCCATTAGAAAATATAATATATGTTGTACATTAAAAGCAACTTCCTTGTAACATCCTATATGAACATTATTATAAATCTATTTTCAAATAATTATCATTCCTTTATGAAAATAATGCCTTTTTCTTTGGATACCATTTAAAATAACAATCAAATAAAATATTTATAAAAAATATTTTATTTGAAAATAACCATGGAAACATGTAAAGGAAAATTTGAATAAATGATTTGTCAATCAAGAGGTAATATCTATTTGTACACTATATACTAAAACAATGATTCTAGTGACACCTTGAGTTATAAGTAACTCATTTGGAAAGGACGAAAAAATATTACTCTTAAACATTTTTATATAAAGAATGAAATGGGAAAAAATTAAATACATAAATGTTTTATGAATACTATAAAATCTATTGAAATAATTTTAAATAAAATATGGACATGAATGAAAATGGGGTTGAAATGAAAAATTTAAAATAATATTTTTAAAATTAATTTCCTTATATATAACTTACTTGGTGATTATCAATCCAAAAATATGATGAATGGAAAATAAATATGTAAAACCAAATAGAAACATATTGATATAAAATATATGCGGTTTGAAATATTATCATACCATAATTTTTCCAAATAAAATCTAAATGTAAACAATCCCGAAATAAATTGGGATTTTAAAAAAAATACCTTACCCCAAGCTTGATTCCCCCATACGTTATTTTATCCTTAATTACAAGAAAATTATATTTATGATAATTCTATTACAGAATGTTCTACATAATTATAATTTCATATATTATTCAATTTTAACATTTCAATATAGGATAATAAATAATTATTTATTAAAATCGTTACTTATGAGTGTCAACTATTTTGTTGGTCATGTATGTTTTGATTCGGTGGTTTCAATAATTACATACTAGTAATAGTGAATTTATATCAATAATGTAGAAAATTCTATAAATATCATATATATATTTTTTACTTCCCCCTTTACAACTATCCAAGTTAAGTGGTGATGATAAGCTAATTACCCTGATACATAAAGATGACATGTCATGCATACATAACAGTAAAGTTTTTATTATTCATTGGATTGTAACGAAAGAGTTATAATGTTAATTTAACATTAAATAATTAAATATATATCATATATATTTATATATGTTATATTATTTAATTTTTATCCATAATTATGACAAACCATAAGATGTGGTGATGAAAAATGAAATACATCATCTTCGTAAGGCTGCAATTCTCACGTACATGAGAAAGGGTATTTTATTTCCCATTAGATAGATAATTAGATAAAAATAGTTATAACATAAGCATAATTACATTTTTTATATGATATATACTTTTTTTATTATATCATAATTTTTAGGTTTATTTTGAAGGAGGTAAATGAAGAAATAAAAAAGAAAACACTTGGATTAGAACTATACATTTTTATTCAAACAACCTCTTTAGGATTATTATTTAATATTTATTTCGACTATATTAACATAAAAAAGGACCTATAGTATTTTTATATAGGTTTTATGAATGTTATTTTTCGAGGAATGGTGGAGATAATAGCATCTTTATGTGTTGAGAATATAGAATGTGTGTTGTCCCTTTATAAGGGAGGTAGATGACACACATGGAATTTTTCAAAATATTACTACATATTAATGTCTTATTGAATTAAAATAGATAAAAAATAACTCATATTAAATTATTATACTTTTTAGGGTGTACATAAAATAGTATTTAGAAATTTTCTTAGGTCCTTTCATCCCTTATAATTTTTGTGTTAACATTTTTATCCATTTCAACCCTTATCAGGGTGCCCAATATTTTTAACAAAGAATCTATTCATAATTCCCAAAAATTAAATTGGACTAATTAAAAAATTTTGAAATAATAAATCAAAATTTATATTCAAATATATAAAATTTAATTTCTATTATTGGAAGAAATTAATTTAATAACAATCCAATAAAAGATGAAGGAAATCTATTTTCCAAAAAAATGTCCTTTACATATGAAAATGATTTAATAAAAAATAAACTATAATTTAAATTAAAATGGAATAAATTTTATCATGTTAATTAAAATTATACTAATTTATCATTAAAAAAATAAAAATTTAATCAAACCTAATTAATAATTTATTAAATTAAAAATAACTAAAAACCATTTTCAGTTGAACAAAATCATTACATAAATTTCCAAAATGTTAAGAATATATTTATAACATCAATATTATATTTTTATATTATTTATATTACTTAATAAATATATATTTTTTATATAAAATAGTTGTATAATGGTTTCAATTTATTATTATATCATAATAATGTATTAAAAATGACAGTTTTTCTAAAATGTGTATTTTCCACTATTTACATAAAAATATTCTATTTCTAAAAATTATAAAACATTTACTCTCAAACAATTTTTCCATGATGAATTATGAAATAAAATTAATTTATTCAAATTTTGTTTTTGAAAAATTTAGAATTTAGTTTTTAATCACATTCTTGAATTAAACTATGTGCATTGTGTTATTGTTTTTTTGAAAGAAATGTTTACTATAAATAAATCTCAATGTTACATAAATTTTTATTTTGAAAAATTCTTCATAAATATTTCTTGAATTTCAAATTTTTAATAGATTTTGATATTTATTCAACATACATTTTTCTAGTTCCCAAGATGCCTCTTCTATTTTATGATTTATGTAATATAACATCACCAATCGAGTTGTTCGATTATTCAACAACTCTTCCCTAGTGTTAAGAATATGGATAGTATATTTATAGTAAAAAAATAAAGATCCAATTCTACTTAAATTATAAAAATAATATATATTGGTTTTGGAATATACTTCCTCAAAAAAGAGATATGTAACCCATCATGATCTTTAGAGAGTCTAGGTGGCTTTTCCAAATGATAAGTGACAACTCCAAATATTTCTAGAATTTAGAAAGGCCCAATTTAAATGAGACTTAGTTTTCATTTATTTTTGAACATTATAATATAATTCCATGGATATACCTTAACGAATACTTGATCCCCCAGTTGAAATTCAATATCCTTATTTCAGTTATCTTTACATATTCTTTCTCCATATTGAGTTACCTTTTTATAACAATGAAAAGTTTTTACTTTTTCAATTTTCACATCAATAAGCTCTTGGCGTAAAATATTCATTTCCAAAACTTCATCCAAAAATTTTGGTGTGTGAAATATTTTCTCATAAAATGATTTATACAATTCTATTTTAATACTCAAATAGACAATATTATTATATATAAATCTTATCAAATGAAAATAATGATCCAACATATCTAGAATGTAAATTGGGTATGATGTAAAAATATCATGAAATTTTTTAATACTTATTTTAGAATATCTATCTATATAGGGATGATAAAACATTCTCAAACATAACTCAGTGTTGATTGCCTTATGAATATTTTCTGATAATTTTGATGTAAATTGTGGATCATAATCAAATGATATTTAAGGGGGTTCACTATGATGTATGAAAAAATCATTAATAATGATCCATGTGAGGAGATCAATATGTATATCTTTCCTTATAATGATAAAATTTGTGGACTTGGTATAGTGATAATAAATAACCCTTATGGTACCATTATTTATCTACATATATGGATATCTAGTGGCAATGTATTTAGAAATATTTTCCCATTTCCACATAGAAATTGGAAGAGGTTTCATGAAAACATTATAATTTTATATCTTATTCTTTACCAGTAAAAAAATAAAACATCTAAATACATAGTCATCAATTTCCCATTTCATATTATCCAACCAACAATGTTATTCCATATATTGATACATTCTTGTTCTACCAAGGTGTATAGATAAATTTGGGATATGGGATTCATTTAATAATGTCATCCTTAACTTGTCTATGTATAGAAAAAGACATCTTTACAAAATTTATCACACCATATTTATAACCAAAATCTTCCAATTTTTCCACATCATGAACTTTATTTTTCTTTAGTAATCTTTTATCATCGAGTAGGCAACATTTTTTATTTTATAATAGGGAAGAATTGGAAATAATTTTTGAAATTGAGTGAAGTTCACTCTTCCTAAATAATTCCCAAATCTAATATTTATAATTCTATGAATATAGATTCATATTTAATCCTCAACAAAATAAAAATTCCATGATATTTTTACACAACACATCAACTACATTATTAGCCTTCTCAAGGTAGTTTTGTATGAACAATCATAATCATTTAGTTTCTCTAGATATATATTTTGACTAATGTTGAGTTACATATTTAAAAGCTGTTTTCCAAGCTCTTGTGATCCATATCTATCTCACATTCTTTTACCAAATATATAATATATCAATATTTTGATGGAAAAAATTATTTGTGCCAACTCAAGATCATAGGTCAGATAGTTTTTACATGGATTATTAACTTTTGTGATGTATAGGTATCAATTTGTTCATTTTTAGTTAGGAAAAATCCATGTCTGTTCTAAAATAAATATCTCTATATCAAATATCCTACCCTTCTTAATGAAAAGTTAATGTTAGTGAATTTTCTAATCTATTCATTAATTATTCAAAACCTTATTAACATTCCTCAAGCCATATAAACATATCCCTTTTATATGTTAATTGGTTAACATTTTAGCTAATCATGAATATTTTTGAACAAATCATTAAAAATAACTTGTTAAACTAACAAAAATATATACCTTAGTTATATTCCCTAGCATTTACCATCCAATAAATTTCATTGTATTTAAAGGATCAATTGATATTCATTCCGTAAACATAATATAGACATGATAAGAAACATCCTAAATACAAAATTTTCATTTTCAAAATTTTCTATATAAATCATTTTCTCAAAGATTAGTTTGAATTATTATAGAATGAATCTTATACTCATCATAAATTTCATAATTTATAAACATATAATAAATAAATATCATAATAGAGTTATCTAAATAATCCTTGAATTCTCTAATCATTATTTACATAGAAAAAGTAAGTGAATTTGTTAATCTAATAGGAATTAATTTTAAAATTTAATGTCCATGCCTTTTTTGAAATATTGTGTTTGGAATATCCCCAGTATTTAATTTTTGTTGAAGATACCCAAAAAATGATCAATCATTGAAAAATATTGAGCTCCATGTAGTTGATCGAAAAATTCTTCATTGTGGGGTAGATGATACTTTTTATTTATTGTAATTGATTTAATTTAACTATAATCGATGTATAACATCATAGATACATAACAATTCTTAATGAAAATAATATGGTCTCTACATGTTGAAAAATTAGTCTGTGTAAATCATTTATCACCCAACTCATATGGTTGTATCATCAGTTCCACTAATTCAATCATTATTATCCCATAGATATTCTTTGATATAAGATTTTTATTAGGGCTGAGATAAATAAATAAACCCAATAAATGATTATGTGGATTTAAAAGTATTTTTTAAGGAAACACAGTAATATATTCATTCATAATTGTTACCTACTCTTCTCTAAGGATACCAATTTACATTCATATAATTATTCTACTCTTCATATAAAATAATTTCATTAAAAATAGCTATTTTAGAAGGATACATACATTATTTAGATGATTTTGTCCCTCCATGAATATAAGGGGTTAAACATGGCGGGGCCAATGTTTCATTTTTTCAATGATGGGTAAATATATTTATAGTGTGTTTGGAGGATGTGGTGATGATTGAAGAAATTATTATAGATTCAAATTATGGAATTCGATGTGATGATTACTTTTAATTTTATCTATATAACTATAATTATTATTTATACTAATATTTGATGTTAAATATATGTTCTTAAGGTATCAAATTTGATACAAAAAGTGGTAGACCATTGAAATTATTCTTTGTATAAAGTAACAAATCTTCATCAGTTATTGTATGAAGTCCATGAAATATATTTTATATTATGATGATTTGAATAATTCCATGAAAACATTTATTGATATATATTCATTATTGAGAAATAATTTGAGAATGGTTTGAGTTCTATTTTTTACTTAGTGAAATTATAAGTATTATGATGGGTCCTTAATAAAAAATAATTCCAATCAATGAAGCCCCTGGGAGCAAGCCCTCAACCACAGTTTAGTGACTCATCATATACCTCATGGGAGAGCCTACCCCAAGATGCTATGTGATGTCATCATGAAATTTGTATAATAATATAGCATGTTTGTGTATAAGACGTGTAGGTTCAATTTCCTAAAGGTACCATTGGTATAGAGAGGCCTACTATGATGAAATATGTGGTTTGTGAAGGGTGGAAATGGTATCGATCCACCATCATCTGATAAATATATTTTCAACATAGATTGGATAACAAATTGGGGGTACATCCACATGGAAAAATATATGTTAGCTGTGAAGAAGTCTCAAATATTAACTTTGTCATTTAAAATTCCTAAATAATGAGCACCACTCGATCAACTTCATTTGCGCCGTTAGAGCTCTTGAGATATCATCTTATTCCATGGCCCTCGTCCGAGTATTCTAAATATCCAGAAAAGATAGTAAAATGTCCTATGATTAAACTGATGTAACCATGGGTGTTTTTATTGATATTACAAGCTGATTTATTTTATAATCACCATGCATGCTTTCTATGATTTGGGTTTATGTGACAATGAAATGAATGACTGTCATCTGAAAGAACATATTTTTGGGAGGCCATTAGTTCATCAGATCACCATGGAAGTTTTCTAGATTTAAAAAGAGAATAATACAATCATATTCCTTGCACAGTAGAAGATCAAAATGAAAAAATTCATGAGTAAAGGTGACTTAATTTTTAGTTTTTATGTGTTTAAACCTGAGAAACTTGGATGTGATGAGATATATTTTGAAATGAAATAAAATGATAAGTCATCATGATATATTAAAAATTAGATCCAAGGTAGTGTGAGGTACAATTATCCTTTCTTATAAAAGGGTCTGTACATATATGATGACAATTAATGCGGTTTTTTAAAGAGCTCTCATTTTGGAAGAATCAGAGCATCCGAAAACTGCTCCATTTAGAGAAGTGATAAGATATGCTTGAAGTGTTTAGATAGAGACAAAGAGTATACCATGGGAATTAAACTTTTTAAAAGAACACATTAATATATTCATAGAGTAATTGGTTCCATGAACCCCATTGAGTTTATTTAATATTATCACATGTTATTCTCATGTTTTTCATCAATGTATTTGAGACAATAAAATTGTAGTGTACACTTACACACATTCTTAAAAAGAAGAAAAGTGCATGTGGACCACATGGTTGGTTTTATTGAATAATTACTTGTGTTATATAGGCAATTCATGCATACACATCCATTGAAAATCAAGAACAAGATTTCATGTTACAAACACCCAGGCATGAATGATTTTCATGGTAAATAGAATTCACATGCATATGATAAATTGAAAGCATGAGATATATGTGAGGTGTGTGAAGAGTTAAAGAAGAAGGTAAACATGGTGGATGAGTGATTAAATTGATATATTAAAACCTTCAGATCTACCAATAACATAATTGAGAATTACATAATAATATTGAACAAAAATGAATGTGTAGGGTATTCATATTCTATTTATATCCATGATGACGATGGCTTTAATTGATATCGTAGAAGTTAAGCATGCATAAACCATTGGTGAAACGTTTTTAACCCACTCGTACACATCCAATTGAGTTCAGGACTTGATTAGAAGGAAGAATCAAGCCAAGCATTTTTTGACTGAGGCAACTTGTCATTTAGATGTGATCAGATTATGGAAAAAGGAAAAAAACCCTACCAGAGGTTTTTAAAGGTACCTAAATGTTAACAAAATAATGTCAAATCCTAAAATACATGTAATAAGATCAATTAATAAACCAATATTGGATTAATCCTTTAAATGAGGTTAATTTTTTGGTTGGTATTAGAAGTAGTTGAATTCTTCTAGTTGGATCTAGTATAAAATCGAGTCCCTCAATTATAGTTGGTGTAAAAAGTATTTTGGTATGATTTATAGAAAAATGGATTTTCTTGGATGGATCTAGTGATAAAGTATTTTATTTTTAGTTGAATGAAATTTTTTACACTTATTTTGTAGTGAAGAATCTGAAACTAGGGAGAATAACTAATTTTAATAAGGTGTAGGATTTCTACCAAACTATAAAAATCATGTCTACTTATCTCTCCATTATTAAAACTTCACATGTGGTGAAATTGAGAGATAACATTGATTGGATCATGATCCTTAAAAAGTATGTGTTTTTTAATTTAAAATAAAATAAATTTTAAAAATGAAACCTCTAATTCCCCCCTCCCATCTCTATGGTCAATATGACTTGGGGATCCACAAGTGTAATTAGAGCAAGGTTCCCTATAAAGATAAAATTCAGCATTAATGAAGTATATATTTCATGAAATGAGTGAGATAAATTATTTAAATATTTATACCAATAATAAAATGGATCGAAGAAAAATATAGGCAATTATGTTTAATAAGAATCTTATAGTAAATCTAGAGACATTACCAACTGATGGTAAACAAGGTAGTGTATGTTGAAATAATCTTTTTAATTATTATTCTTCTTATGATGACTACTCAAGATATTATGTTGAGGTATCACATAGTGATCTTAAATTTTTATTAAAGTAACATCTAAATAATCTCCCCAAAGGTGTTATAAATTGTATTTCTGAATGTTTCAATTATCTTCAAAATTAAATATTACATCTTAAAAAAGAATATGATTCTATAGAAGTGGCTTTGGTTAAAAATTAGGAAGATACAATACTCTTGAAAACCATGTGAAAGTAATGGATGAAATAATTTATCATTTTAAAGAATATTATGCTGATTCAATTGATAAATTTCAATGTATTATTTATGAGAAATATATTCTTCAGATAGTTGTCATAAAATATTTCCATTAACATGAAATGGCTCAAAAAATTTATATGGATTTTAAAGCTATTAAATTATATGATAAATAAAATTGTTAATGGTGGTTGAAAATTATTTATAAGAATATATAATCACTAATGAATAAAATATGGTCAAACTAATGGAGGATTGGGAATCCGTGATGAGATAATTTGAGGATGAAAATAAATACCTCAATATGAAGTGTTTAAAGGTGGATGTCAGATTAAATAATCATGAATCACCATAAGACCAAACATCCAAAATTGAAGCAAGAAGGGATGTTACCACATAAGATTGAATTAAATATCATGATTCTAAAAATATATTGATATCACCTACTAAAAAATAGTTAAACCTATAAGAATAAGGTATCCCATTACCATAAAACTATATAACGTACTAATTTTGTTTCAAGTGATGATACATGTTTCAAACAAAATTCTTGAAAATTATGGTTATGTAGAGATAATGATATACTCCCACCTCAAGGATGGAAGATAAAATATTTTTTATGTAATTTTACATAGGAATTTTCCAAAAATATTTTTGGTTTTACACACAGGAAGATTGTTTCAAAAAAAGTGAAATAAAAAAAACATCACCAGAAAAGAAAAGAATGAGATTCACAGGATATTGTTGGTAGTATTGGATGTTTGGATAAAAGTAATTGGAATACTAAAAAATATTAAAATTCATGAGGATACGAGGAGGACTATATTTATCGGGAAAAATATAATGAAAAGGGAAGTCTTGCACTAGTCACGAGAAATACATATAAAATGAATATTGACCTGTCATCCTTGGTATGTAAATAAAACAATAAATCTATTATAAAAACCACTTACAATAAGGATTTAATAGACCCTCTCTTAAATCAACAGGAGAAAAAAATGATTCATGAAAATTACTTTCACTAGTAAAAAGAAGGATTTGTTTGAAGAAGTAAAACAATATCATATGTCTAGATAGAATATATATCAAAGTGGAAGGTTTTAATTTAGTTGTTTTTACTAGTGCAATGAAATATATGGGTAAAAATACTACTATGGATTATAAAATGTAGAAAAATGTGAATATGTTCTCAAAGAAATAATATTGTGACTAGAAATTCATCAAAGCTACCATGGAAAAAAATATGAAATCTTATAAGAAATTAGTTAAAGATGTAATAAAAAGGGTCGAAATGATTATAAATGAATGGAAAGTCTACCATGAGATATTCATTATGGGAATAAAGGGAAATGATTTTATATAAAGGAGTGTAATGCCTTGTGGTGATTTGGAGAAGGTAGAGAAATTCATAAAAAAAATCCTTGCTATCTTGCAACATTACTGTAAACTTACTAAATTATTGGTGGATGATGAGAAACATTCTAAATTAGAAAAACATGTTGTCTTAGAAAATGAATTGACAAGTGTTGAGAAGTTATCTAGATATGGATTCTTGAATATCCAAAAGACCGAGGATAAAACATATGGTCAACAAAAAGATGAAAAATAGAATAAAAAATATAGTCAACCCAGTGATACTTAAAAAAGAATAAGAGTCCAATAAACTATTCCTATGTTGAGTTTGGTATAATATAGTAGATCATATTGAGAGGAATCCCTTTGTATAAATTTTGATTCTAATAAAGTAATTTACCCTCCTTATTCCCTATTATATATATGATTTTTTACAAACATTCATGGAATTTAAGGAGATTTATGAATCCATTGTGGGGAATCCTTGATGAGATAAAGATACTAAATTTTCACTACATGATGAATGTCGAATTCATAAATATTTTCATAAACTAAAAGATGAGGTAATCCATGAACTCTTTTATCCCCCATTATTATATGTATTATTTATATATAATAAAAGGCATTTCTTGGATAATAAATACATGAGAAAAAGGGGGTGAAATATATTTTTCACATGATCATTATAATGAGTTTATTGAACTGTGAAGGATTTTATATTTCATTAAAAATATGGTTTTTAGAAAAACATTAAATGATATTTGATAAAATTTTATCATGATTTAACATGCATGGTATTTTATGGGAAAAAAAAATAAAACCTTGGTCACATGTCTCTTATTTTATATAAAAGTATAACCCAATTAGAATTATAGTTTATTTATAACAGTATCATTTCTAATGGAGCCATGTGATATCATTTATCTCTCCGAATAATGAGAATCAAGTGGAAAACCCACACTGGATCCTTTTATTGGATTTCAAATTAGTGGGAGAAATTATTTAGCACACATATTAAACTTTCAACATGATTATAGATATTGAAATCAAAATAAAACGGGGAATATTGTTGGGACACATGTTTTATTTTTAATCAGTGATGTGTCAATATGTGTCTTCTGTGTTTTAATGAAGTGGAAAAAATTGGATATTTTCTATGGACTGAAATTATGGAATTGGATGCCATGTTTTCTTAGAAAATTATCAATAAACTCTATTGATTTTTATGATTCTTTTTAATGTCAAACACATGTGATTAAAAGAAAACATTTCATAAAAAAAATTGAAAAACATAAAAATTGTTATTTTTATGAAGTGAAGAAGTATAATCAATGATTAAAAGTAGTTAATGAAATATCTTTTATTATATTTGGATGTGAATAATTCCATGAAAAAAATTGATTTATTTTCATGATAGATAATTACCTTGAGAATGGTTACAATTCTATATTTTAATTAGAGAAATTATACGTATTATAATTGGTCTTTAATAAAAATTATGACCAACAATATAATCCCTCACGGGATGTCCCTCAACCACAATTGAGTGAATCTAGGTCAACCTCATGAGAGATCCTTTCCATGGAGGATGCATGGAAGCATAATGTCCATGAATAATCCCATATAATTCTTGTGTATACGGAACAAATGAATGGGGGAACAATGGTTCAGATGGTCTCTAGAGGCCCATTAGATTAAATCCTATGGGTTTTTAAGGGTGTTACGAGTTCTGATCCCCCATCACCATCTTGAAGGTTATATGGCACATATTGGCTAATAATGAGGGGAACATCCACAAGGGTAAAGAAGTGTGGGATGTGAAGAAGTCATCCACTATTTTTTCGTTATTGAATAGTTGGAAAGAACAAGTGGAACTAGATTAAATTCATTTTCATCCTCCGATCTCCCATGGATCATTATCTTTTTCAACCCTCGTATAAGAATTCCTATTTTCTGGAGAAAAATTTCCAACATCTTATGATTGAATCAAGGTTTCCATGGGTTTTATTTCATCTATATTACATGTTTATGAGGCTTCAAGAAACCATACATGCAAGGAAAACTTTTCATGCATGTGATATTGTGATCACAAGAATTGGATGAGAGAAAACATAGTTAAAGGAGGCCATTCGTTCTTCCAATCACCATGGAAAAGATTACGATTTAAAATGAGGATCATATAACTATATACCATGTAAAAGAGAAGAGAAAAAAAATGTGAACTCCCATGAGTAAATATGATGTAATGATCTATGTATATGTGAGTAAACTCAAATGACTCAGATATTCTATGATTTTCAATGAAATAACATAAAAATATGAATTCGTCGACGAGGATTAAAAATAAGATATAATATTGTGTGAGGAGTGACTATCCATTCCTATTAAAGGATGAATCTATATCCATGGATAGTTTCTATGGTTTTATAAAGAGATATCATTTTCAAAGAAAAATAGCATCTGTGGACTCGTCTGGTTTTGGAAGGTCAGAGATATCTGTGAAGTATTTTTTATACGATTGATAATACCATGATAATTAATATTAGGAAATTATCTTTTGAATAGCCGTGTTAATGACTTTGTTTCATAAAGACACTTCATTTTACTCGATACTCTCAAACATTTTTATCTCAGTTTTCATGAACATATTTGATTAAATTTCCATATAGTGTATATTTACACACATTCTTATGAAGAATAATAGTACATGCTTCCCATGAACATATGTTTCTTGGATATGTACATAATGATATAACCACTTCATGAATACACATGAATTGGGAAACATGAACTATATTGTGTGTTACCCCAACACTAGTGCAAAGTATTTTCATGGTATATGAAATACACATCCATGTGATAACACGATTGTGTGACCTGTATGTGAGGTATGTGAATCTTGAAAGAATAAGGTGAGGCGATGAATGAATCCTTACATGAATATATACACACCTTGAATACTACCCAAAACATTATTGATAAGAACATAATAATATTGAATAAAAATGAATGTGCTAGGGTTTTAGATACAATGAAACTAATTCATGAAGTATAATTGAATTGATGTCATGAAATATATGACTTGAGTAAATTATTGAAGAAAATTGTGTGCACTAATCACACACATAATATTGAGGTAGATAAATCATCCAAAGGAAGATTAATACTTATCAATGATGCATTGATGTAATTAGTCATAGACAGGTGATCAAATAATTATGAAAGGACAATATACCCAACCAATGAAGGAACATTAAAAGGTAAAAATGAAATTAATGTCATATAATCGCTAGGAAGAAGAAAAAAGAATCATCTTATAGTGGATAATGTCTTGAACAAATTTTATGTCCTAAAGTTGCTATGAAAATGAGTTTATGTATTCTGATTGGAGCTAGGAGAAGAAGAAGCCTTTTGGTTTGAGTAATAGAAAGAATCACTTGCGATGGAGCTAGAAGAAATTAGATTCTATTAGTTGGATCTAGAGTAGAATACTATCAGTTGAAACTGAAGGAACCTTTATTCACATGTTTTATAGTGAATAATATATAATAGAGGGAATAACTTGTTTCTATAAGGAGTAGGATTTATATAAAACCATGTAAACCAAGTCTGATGCTCCCTCAATTATTATCGCTTCACATGAGAATATATTGATATATAATATATAGTCGATAAAGAACCTTAAAAATTTCAATAATTTGAATTGAAAATAAAATGTATTCATAAAATGAAAATAACTAATTTACCCCTTTACACCTAATGGTCAATCTGTTTTGGGGTTCTATACAACATTTCAAAAAGGAATTGTAATTGCACCTCTTGAAGGTATTTTTTTCTCATTATAATTTAAAATCCAATATATTCCATTGATTTTTTCAATGTCATCCATTAGGATAATGATCATGTTTTAAAATTGGGTATTTCTTTAGTAATAATGAGAATTTAATAACACCACTTTATTAAAATAATAAATCCAATTGGATTCTTGATTTACCAATCTCCTCATAGAGTGATAGGACAATATCTAATTTCCATTGACAAAAATATATGATATAAAAGAGTGAGATGATCCCAAATTATATAATGTGTTAGATAAATTTTAGGTTATATTTAAAGTATCTATCATTATATCAATTGGAACTTCAACCACACCTACAATAATCACATAATCTTGGCCTTCTCACCTTGGAATCTTCTATCTAAGGCTCCCTTGAAAATTAATAAATATGTATGAAAAATTTCGAATCTATTTATATCTAAAAAAATAGATAAGAGTGGTTTATTACTTCTCCAAGAATTCAAGATTCTCATAAAATATTTACCCATAATTTTTATAGACTCATTATCACATTGAGAAAGAACTGATGTGTTTTTTACACATTTATCACATATTGAAAATCATATACCACTTTAATATTTTTTTAAAATTTATTTTTATGGTTCTTAACTGACCTATTTTTTATATTATTTCCCTTGAATATATAAGACCTAGAAAATTGTTTCTTTGTATTTATGGTAGTTTATACTATATCATCATATAATGAAAATGATTGAGAGACCAATTACCTTCCAAAACATGACTTAATCCCGAAAAATAAATGTAAATTTTTATCAATATTACATGTTAAATCGACAACATTCATTGACAATATTGTAAATATATCCTCATAATCTACCTCACATTTTTCTGTATTCTTCATTCATTTGAAGAAAATACAACCTATTTTATATTGATGTTCTCAAGAAAATTATTTATCAATTAATATATATTTATATTTTCAACCTTCCGTACATTCTATTTCATCATCCTCTATAGTGTGTTAAAATAATGATCACCATTGATCATCATTCCCCTTCTAAAAATAAAATTCAAAAAATAATATTCCATATTTTATTAATTCATAAATAAATGAATATATTTTCAAGGGACTTTATCCATTGTTAAACAACCAATGGATTAGTACTTCTACAAATAATAGAGTCTTATATCATATTATGTGATCCAATATTGTCAAATCACATTATGTAATAATAGTTTTCTCTATATGGGAATGGTTATTCCTTATAACTAGGGTCAGTTTCCCTAATATGTATATGATCTTCCCAATTCCAACTTTATCTATATTTTCTTTCATTAGAGAGATATCCTTACATTGAATATGTCTATCCATTTCTTCCATTATGAATCATTCCTAATCAACAAACACACTATGTTTTGCGTTAATAATCATGAGTTATGCACCCTAAAATAAAAACCCCTATAATAGTAAAATTTCCCAAATTCCTGTTAGAATTACATTAATTTTCCAACTAGATATGTTCATTTGAATTATATTTCCCAAGAATATAACTAATTTATTTTCTGATACTTACTAAAAAACACTAACTCTAGTAACCCAGAGCTGGTGTTTAGTTATTTACATTGTTATAATACCTAAGGGATCTCCCCACACATGATCGATCAAGTTAGAATTCATGGAAAACTAGATACATAAATGATTCACATATTATATATTCAATTTTAAATCAAATCATAAGAAACATTCAAATATCCTTTAAATTACTCATATCATTCTTTTTATATCCTACAAAAAGGAATAAAGTTAATGGGTGAGCTCAGATGCTCAAAAAGTGTACTTATAATGGAAGCTTCCATGAGTAAATAAATAATTCTCAGTCTAGAAGAGAGTGTAATATATACACATGTCATTCAATGAATTACTTGTGATCAATTAGAATACATGGATAATATAAACATATAAATTAAATTGATAATAGAAAATGAATTATTATCAAAGAAACATCATAATTATTGACATTCATGATCAATGACTCTCTTCCATGATTTCATGAATTTTACTACTATGGTTTCTAAACTAAGAATTCATTTTTAATAAAAGTGTCGGTGTAAAACCGATACCCATATAATATGAAATGAATTATTTTTAGTCTTATGATACATTTTTATGCATCAATGGGTATCTATAAATGGGCCCAATGTATCACATTCACATCCAATGAATTTCTCATATTTTGAATGATCAATAAAATTCATTCTAAAAAATCTTTATATGTCAAAAAATTTACATATTGAATAATGAATATTGAACATAAAAATTTCCCTAGAAAATGAAAAAATTTATATATTAAGACACATTAAAGTGATATCTTATATAGATATGGTATACAGTTTAAATATCATTAATGAAATTGAAATGATTCAAAATTCATCCATGAGATTAAAAATATATACTTGAAGGAGATAAATAATATCCAATGAATAATATATAGCAATAAAAAACATGATAAAAAAATTTAATGAACTCGAAATATGGTATAATTTAATATCTGTAAGAATTATTAGACCATAGATTATAAATGATGTATCTAAAGAAAATAATAGTTATATTAAAAAAATATAATCATTACATTAAAATTAACATACCAATATCTTCATGTTTTTTTCTTAGCAAAAGGGTGTAATAAATATATAAATCATAATTAAAAAATATTTTCATTCCATTATGAAAATTATACAAGTTTCTTCTAATATCATTATAAAAAAATTACTAAAATATTATGGAAAATATGTTCTTTAAAATTAACCATGAGAAATTATAAATTATAATTTAAAACAAATATTAGTCATTATGGCACGAAATTTTATTCATATAGTTTACCTTAAAATAAATATTACGTTCTCACCTTTGGTAAAAAGTACATCATTCAGAAAAATTGAGAATAAATTTACTTTTAATAATTTTTTAAAAAATGTAAAAAATTGGAAAAAAGGAATTTAAAAAATATATTTATAATATTAAATATATTATTAGAGAAATTTGGAGAAAATATTTACATTAAAGTAAAAGAGGTGGAAAGATAGTATCAAAATAGTATTTAAATAAAAATTCTATTTCATGACACATAAATGTTGATTATTGATCCAATAAGTGAAGAAATGGTATATAAACATGTAAATCCCAAAATAAAAACATGAGAAGAAAATATATGGGGTTAAAATATTATGGTCATATAATTTTCCTAAAGGGAAAATAAATATAATCAATCCTTAAATAAATTGATATTGAAAAAAGAAATCACCTACATCAAGTTATTCATTCATGGTACGTGATTTTGACAACAATTTTAATAAATTTATATTTATTATTAATTTATAATATATAAATATATATAATTATTATATCATATAATATCCTCTTCTAACTGTTCAAAACATTATTATTAATAACTCTTTATTAAAATCATTATATTTGAGTGTAACTGTGTTATTTTTCTTGTAAGTTTCAGTTTAGTAGTTTAAATCCAAGAATATTCCACAAGGATTAATCATATAATGAATTTTAATCATGATATTAATATAATATATATTTAATATTCCTAAATTTATGACCATCTATAAAATGTGGTTAAGAAAAAAAATTACACCACTACCTGAAGATGGTAGGTCATACGTATGCACGAGCGTTGTACTTAAAGATGGATCGTAAATACAGAATTACAATATTTATTTAAAATTAAATAGTTAAATTTATATCATATATACCATATTAATAAATGTTTATCAATTATTAGGAAAAAAAATAATATGTGGTGATGAAAAATGAAATATATCAACTTTACGAGGTGGTAGTCCACATATACGCATGAAAGAAGTTTCTAATTTTGAATAGATTTATAAGTACATGAAAAGGTCTTATACTATATAAATAATATTTTTTTGGTTTATGGGATATACTAATGGAATTATATCTCAATTTTTAGGAGATATATGAAGGAGGTAAAATAAAAAAAACTGTTAGTTAAGCACTTTACATATTGTTTATGTACATTCGTAAAGTGTTCTTAGGATGGTATTATGATCAAACAATTATATTTCATATGTGGACATGGATTTTTTAAATTTATTTTTTATCGTTTATTTATAGATATAATAGGATCATTATGTTTTTTAAAAGAGAGGATAGGTGGCGCACTTCATTAAGTGAGGGAGGTGAGGTACAAAAAGTTTTTCAAAAGATTAAAACATATTTATGTATTATTGATTCAAAGAATCACCAAAATGGCTCATTGTAAAATAAAATATGATATAGCGTTTTAATATTTCTCTAATATAGTATTTTGAAAAAAAAAAATTAAGTCATTTTGTCTCTTATCATTTTAGTTTATACCCTTTTAACCCATTTTAACTCTTACCTTGGGAACCGAATTTTTTAACCAATGTTACTATTTATAATTAATAAAAATGAAAGTGAAATAATTTAATACTTTAGAAATTGTTATTAAAAAATGGAAAAAACATTATCATATTTAATCAATGTAATATTCATAAAATAATTTAAAAATCATCCAATAAAAATATGAATAATAGTTTTATAGAGAGCATAATTTTTTTCTATAAAAATTATTTTACTATGAAATAAAGGATGTTGTTGATTGTAATGTAATTAATTGAATTACCTTAAATCAAAAGTTACATATTTTGAATTCAAACAATTGAAAAAACTAAATAAACCTTATAAAAACATGATTTAATGATATGATATAGAAAAAAATTTATTTAAAAAAAATATTACTTATATTTCCGAAAAAATAATCATATATTTATAACTTCAAAATTATATTGTTATTTGAATTATATTAGTATTTAAATTTATATTTGGTGTATAATAATGTTTTATAATCTTTAAAGATATTACTAAGAAGTTTGGGGATTACCTGGATGGTAAATGATCCCCATAATTCAGTATCAGTCTCGAGTTCAAATCTGGGTGGGAGAAAATCCCCACAGTTACTAGAGAATTACTTTTTCATTATAGCAATGCAGGTACTATAGAGGGTACTGTTGCAGTAGTAATAGTCATCCTGATGGGGATTTCAAGGAATATGGCCTTTGGGACTTCAAGGGGGCTCTGACGTTGGAATGACGTGAAGGTTGTGATGGAAGAAATATACAAGAAGGGTATTTGGGCCATCAAATGGTAGGACTATGATCCATGTACTAAGGGAATTTGGGCCATGAAATGTTATTCATGTCCCATGGTCCTTCACAGAATAAAATTACAATGTAATAAAGTGGTTAGTTATGTGGGTTATCCCTTGGAGGGATGTTACATTCTTTTTTGGCTTGTCTATGTGTGATGTTTTTGTCTGAATGTAATTATATCCCTTAAAAACACATATATATTATAATGTCAAAAAAGTGAATTTTTTTTATAAACTTATTATTTTTCACTATTCACAAAAATGCATACGATTCTGAAAAATTTGAAAAACGCTCCATAACATAATTATGAACTTTTGAATTAAAAATTTAAATTAAATTATTCAAAATAAATTCACAAAAATTTTTAATTTAGGTTTTAATCTCATTCTAAAATAAATCTATACGAATTTTATATTGTTTCTTTCAAAGGAATAGCTTATTATAATCGAATATGAAGTATAAAATTGTACCCTTATTCAAAAATTTAATCCTCAAAATATAAATAATTTCACCTTGTGAATATATTTGGGTCGTTATTCATCATTACTTCTTTAGGTTCCCAAATGAAATATTCTATTTTATGATTACTCAAAAGTATATTCATTGATCCAGTCATCTTAATACGAATCACTTATTACTAAGTGTTAGTAATCTTAATTGTATCTTCATAGTATGATTAATCATGTACCAATTATATTTCCTTATTGGTGAGAAAATTCATTGGGTCTGTAATTTACTTCCTCAATAAAGATATATCTTAAATATATTAAATTTCAGGGAGGCTAAGTGGAATTTAAAAATAGTAATCCATAAATCCAATTATATTTAGAATATATATATCGCTAACATAAATAAGGCACAGTTTCCCATTATTTCCAAAACATATAAAACCCTTCCATGGAGTCACCTATTAGAAAACCAAACTCCCACTTGAAATTATAAATCTTTTTTTTGTTATCTACATAACTATTTTTTATGATGTTTGATGACTTGATATTACCCATAGAAGAACTGAATTTTGTATTGTATGATCAAAAAGTTTTGGGCCATTAATATTCCATATAATTAATTCATCCTTAAACTTTTGTGTACTATATATTTTCTCATGCAATGCTTCATACACTGCCATTTGAATGCTCTAATTAAATATATTATTATATAAAAATTTCACCATTGGTAAATACTAATCCCATATACCTTGAATGTCAAGGGAGAATAACATAAATATTACTTGTAATGTCCAAATATTCCCTTTAGTATATCCATATGTCTAATGATGATAATCAGTGCTAAAATTTAGTTCGGTGTTGAGACAATTCTGAATAATTTTCTAGAATTTTGATGTAAACTATGGGTTATGATAGGATATTACCAAAATTGGTGAACCATAAAGCCTCTCAACATCTTGAATCTAACATTGTGTGAGGTAATCTAGTGTCATGTCTACCCTTATAATGGGAAAATGTTTAGACTCGATATAATGATAAAACATAATCCATATAAAATTATTATTTATTAGTGTCTTTATAATTCCAATGACTAATACCATAGTAATATCATTCAATTTCAACATAGCAATATTTAGAGTTTCGATGAATCATTTATGATGTTTCCTCTCAACCTTTTACTCTTGGAAAACCAAGATTAATTATTTTTTATTCCACATTTTATATTATTCCACAAAAATGTCTCTTCAAATATAGATACATTTTTCTACTTCTAGGGTCTATAATGAAATATGATCTATGGGATACATTAAATAATCCTCCCTTTTTCTCACGTATAGATGAAACATATAAAATATTTCTACATTTTAGAGCACCATCTTATTAAAATAAATTCACTTGTTTTATAGCATTAATAACATTAATTTTTATCCATAAACCCTTACCATTGAGTTGATAAACTTATATCTTTTTGAATTAGAATGGGTTGAAAATTTTTTAGAAAAGGAGAGTTGTTCCCCTTCCCTACAAATGCTCATATTCAACTCTAATATGTCCCTAAATATATAATCCTTGTGAATACTAATCTTATAAATAATTCCATGATCATTCATACTCAATTCATTAGATACATTATTATCATTATCAAGGTGGTAGTATACTATACAACCAAAATTATTGATATCTTTAGAAATATATTTTTACACATTTTGATATATTTTTATGAAAATATGTATTTCAACATCTTCTGATCTCTATGTATCTTAAAATTTTCACCATATAGATAATTCTTATATATCATCATGGAAATAGTTATGGATACCAACTCAAAATAATGGGTTGGATAGTTTTGTTTATGAATTTTTAAATATGTTGATATATGGAAAACAACTCAATAGTTATGTACAAGGAAACATATAAGTCCTTTATTTGTTAAATCACTATATATTAAAAAATAAATACCTTAGAAAATGGTAATGTTAATATTGGTATATTGACCAATCTTCACATTAATACATCCAAAAAATCTTTACTTCTTTTGACCATATGAACATAAACCCTTTCTTTGTCAACTAGGTTAACGAGTTACCCAATAGATCAAAATTTTGAAAAAAACATCAATATTAACCTAATAATCCAAGGAAACTATATAACTTGTTTATATTTGTCGGATTTACCCAATATATCAATAGTTTTTTTCATAACTAGATTAATTTATATTCCATAATTAGTCACAATATGTCCTAAAAAAGAAACTTCCTAATGTAGAATTTTGAATTTTATAATTTTTTCTTTATTAATTTTTTTCTCTCAGAGTCTCAAACCTGATTCACAAATGACTATTACTATCATCATAGGTTGTAGATTATATTAATATATTAACAAACTAAATAATAAAATTAAAGAGGTATTTTTTGAATACTCATTTTATCAGATGAAAAAAACATAAGGTTTATTAGTCAATGAATTTAGGATTTCTATAAAATAATAATTCACCATTTGAAATTTAATTTTTAGAATATTATCCTTATTTAGTCGTAGTATATGATACCCACAAAAAAGATCAACACTTGAAAAATATTGTGCTCCAAGTATTAGACCCAACTATTCTTCTATATCGGGTATATGATACTCCCTATTTATAAAAATGTCATTGATTTACCTATATTCTCTACACAACCTCAGAGATCCATTTTTCTTCAAAAAAAAATAAAATGGCTCCCCATACTGAAACAATAAGGAATATAAATCCATTATTAAGAAACTTATACAATTATATCTTTAGTTCTACTTGTTCTAGAGTGTCTATCGTGAGTGGAGTCTTATATATATGGTTTTCATTAGGGACGAGATCAATAGAAATATCAACTTCACGCTCTTGTGGATTTATAGGTAGTTCTTTGGGAAACAGATCACTGTATTCTGGTAAAATCAAAACTTACTCCATTCCAAAGATACCTTTCACATTCATAGGTTATAGATTGTCTTCCTATCTAAAAATATGATTATGTAGAGCTACTACATTTAGATCTATATATGATTTTGATGATATTGTCTCCCATTTTATGAAAAAGGACACAACATCTCTATAAACAATTTTAATCTACTTATCATTGTAATAAAATTTCACATTATATTGTGAAAATCAATAAATACCAAGGATTATATCAAATTATTCCATAGTTATAATAACAATGTTTGATTATAGGGTAAACCTATGTGTTATAATGAGAACACCCTTGTATATCCTTTTTGGAATAATATTTCCACTTTGAGCCTTAATAGAAAACATCCATTTTATGTTGCTTGTTAAATATCAATTTTTTGAAAGGTTGAAGATATAAATGTGTGAAAATTTCCATAATAAAATAAATCATTAAGAAACTTTTATGGTATAATAAATGTACCTTCCCAAAATCTTTGGGAACACCAACCTTGGCTGCAATAATAAAAAAACCTTTTCTTTCTCCCCTTGGCCTCTTCTATGGGAGGTTCCATTGACACATTGGGAATTGGTTCAAATAATAACACACCACTTTATAGTTAAAGAACAAGATAATAGTTTTTTCTAACTTTAACTTTAATTTAATAGACATATGACCCATTTATCTATAATTAGATTAGATGGATGTTCCCAATATGCAAGTCATATATGTTTCATTTTATAATTATCACGATTTTTAAAAAATATTATCCTCCCTTTATTATTATTTAAAACTTTTATTTTTTTCCGTAGTTCTCACCCAAAACCTTTATTTCATAATTTATCTTAAAGATATTAACATTAAAATTTTCTTTCTGTATCATGATGTCACTTGATACTATGTCATCATGTGATGAAAAAAACTAAGAAACTAGTGCCCTTTAGAGACTCATCTTTTTCTATCAAATAAATGATCAACCTTTTTTGGATTACATATATAATATGTTTAATTCCTATAAATTATTTTAAATTAAACCTCTTAATTTTTAACACCTTCTTATTCATTTTTATTTAATGTGAGGAATATCCTTTATATTTCAAATTGATATTCTTGTGAAATGTACTTATTGAAAAATATCACATAAAAAGTTATACTTTCAATGATTTCTATTTGATCAACCTATTATGTGTTCTAAATCAATGGCCACCATTTATTAAAAGCTTCATACAGAAAATACACAACAAGAATAAAATTTTCTATTTCATTACTTTCCTAATACTGAAATATCTTTTCGACATACTTAATCCACTGTTATACTACCAATAGATTGGTATTTTAATTAAAAGTTATATTATCCGGTCACATGGCATTATCCAACATAGGAGAATCACACTATGAATCAATATTTTTCATCATACAAGAATTTTTATTCATTATAACGAGAGTCATATACCACAATATGGTCATGATGATCTCAATTCCAAGACCAGATATATTTTCTTGATCAACATAGAATATCCTACATTGAATATAGATGTATATTCTCTTTCTTCTATTAGGATCCATCTCTCAAAAATTACACACAAATATTTAGATCATAATCATCATGAATATTATGGTTAGGGTATTTATTCCATTAGATGCATGTAAAGAGATCTATATTCTCTCTTTACCCAACATCCCATTTCTCATGAAGTAGAAATAATATAGACATGAAAAAAATTATGATGTAGATACCTTTAGAAATTTTAAAATTACATTTATTTCTTGTCAAAATATATTCTTATGAATGTTTTTGTATCTCTAGAAACGAAGAGTTTATAGAGTTTTTTAGAATGATTTTTATGATGTTCTAGAGTAGAGTATAAAATTATCCTTAACTATGTTATGATAATTTTATATAGTTAGACGATGTTTTCGCAATATTTATTTTCCTAAAATCTTCAAGAAACTCATGATCCAATATGGATTTGTAAAATAGATATTCTTTTATAATTTTATTGAAAAAATCAGGGTTGATGCTATTAGAAGTAGGTTTTTAAGTGCTCTACATTGATATTTTTGTATATATTTATACAATGAGAAAGAGGTATAATGGTGGGGAAGTAGAAAGTGTGAGAATTTAAAGTTTGTGTAGAAGTATAATTTTCAAAAGGAAATTTTAGACAGGAAGGGTGAACATAGTTGAAGGTTCACCGGTTACAAAAATTAAATGTGTATTCTTCATATAGTTTAATGTCATAAAAATCATGGAGGGTGTTTTGAAATGGAGTATTTTAGATTGAGACTATTAGATAAAGATTTATCGGTTTTATTTTTGTTTAATAAATACGTATTTACTACATGTGAATAAGGTTCCATAGAGATCAAAATAAAGATAATCATACTAAAATACACTCAATTGCATCAGATAGGCATATATGAAGGCCAACAAGTAGAGTTATACTAAAAAATACATAATAAGTGTATTATGATGTGTTCTTTTTATAAGGTTAAATTAGGTTATTATAAAATATTCATAAATTGAAATATGGTATATATTCTATTATACCAAATTTACCCATCAGTGAGCCATAAGATGAACATTTTGACTGGTCAGATGCTATATAAAGACTTATATTATGGATAAATATCAAACTGATACAGATGATGTCATCATATTGATGATCAAATAAAGTTGTACCAGTCTATTATTTTTGAAAATTTATGTAGTTTGAGACGATGTATCATGATAGGATAAATAAATAATATGTAATCAATCATCGGTTTCCTTTTTAATATACCAAATTTAATAATATTGAGTTTAATTAAATGAAAAAATTGGTCAAAGTTGAGCAATTACAGCAGATTTTAAGAATGCAGTTCATCGATCTAAGAAATAACATATGTACACCAGATAAAAAAATATTTCACCAGAAGAAATACTAATTTTAATTCCTCATACTCATATTTATCAATCTAAATGTGGATAATATTTACAAATATTTATAAATACCCTTTAAATGATAATTCTATGCTAGTAATACAATGTTTTCTTTATTACTGAGTTTTAGGAATTTTTAAGACCTTCATTAACATAGAGATTAAGGATGTTTAAAGAGTTTATACTGGTAGTGAATTTTTAATACGATCTATATTGTCAATAAAATATTTTGGTTGAATCCAATTAATTTGTGTTAACTAGGAGATTCCATATTTGAGTTTTTCATTAGCAGAAAAACAGTTTCATTTCTTACCCTTTTAACCCAAGTGAGGTCCTATATAAAGTGGTGTATGTATGACTTTAAATAAATTTTTCATTCATGAAAAAAGGTAAAGTGATGAATATTTTAGAGTAAACAAAGTTTATTTCCAAGGAAAAATCTACATGAAGTACAAGTACCCCCAATTACATGTGTAGTGACAAGTGGCATCTATTAGAAGTTCTAATTAGAGACATTGGTTGGAGGAATTTGTTAGAGATACTGAAAAAGGTTTTTCTCGATACATATTTGAAATTATTTTTCAGATTTAGTTATTTTTTCAGTGGACAAATCTCAAATCAGATATGGATCCTTGTGAGGTTCACATGATGGAGTATACCTAGGAAACAAAGGATCACTATATAGAGATATCAGAAAAATATATCATAAGAATAATTTTCTATCGCATTTTAGTGTGATAAAAGAACATTTCCCAAATTTTTGGATATTTTTAATAAAAAAACATACTAACTGATACGTTTTAGTTTAATTTTGTATTGGAAGGAGGAATCATTTTAATCAGAGTTGACTCAAATTGTATTCACTTCATATTATAGCATAGATCCATAGAATGATGGTTGTTTCCATGGAATATATATAGTCTCCCACACATGGAGAAACCATTGTAAATCTTTTGTTCTATTATTGACTTTCCTAAAATAGAATTCATAGTGTGGATGAGTTTCGTAAGGGTTAAAAGTAAAAAATCACAAACATGTTTCTTTAGTTAATTTCAGATAGGTAATAAATTTTAAAATATCACCACTATATCAACCCCCCCCCACCCACCCCCACCTTATTAGTGGTTCTTGCGATCCTAGATAACTTCATGTGTCATTTTGTAAGTTTTCACTATTTAATCCTTATAATGGATAATATCATCTTCATTAACAATAGAGGTATTTCTACCTTTAATGGAAAATATTATCATGGGTGGACAAACCAAATGATACCCTATTTTCTATCATTTTAATTGAACGTAATTGATATGACTACAATTAGGATTCCACCAATTGATAAATATTCTACAATGATATTAACAAATAAAATAAATCTTGAATTATATGAGAAATTTATAAATTCAACTCTCACATATTTTTCAGAAATTTTTTATATAGTTGTGGTAAGTATTAAGACTAAAAAGGAAACTATAGTTAAAATAAGAAATTATCTTTGAGTGAAATATCAAAATGATGTATATAAAGATACAAATTTCGAAAATCAATTTTAAAGAAATTAGAATGTATGATGATGACACTATCAATGGTTAAATAAATGTAGATAACGAATTTTATAATAATATTAGAGAATTCATAGATTTCATCTTATAATACTCATGATAAACACTCTAAATGAGATAGTTCCTAAAATTTATACAACAAAATTTAAATAATATTTATATCTTTTAAATTTTCATAAAATAATTTTTTCTTATGAGATGATGAAATATGTTGTATTTAAAAAAAATATTAAGGATGGACTATCTTTTCAATCTATGAAAAAGTTAATTTTACCTGATGATGAGCATGAGTTAATAGAACTTGGTGAATCAAAAGATAAATAATTCAATTCTAACTAAAATTATATAATCTGGTATCATATCTCTAAAAATATTAGTAAGTCATTGAAAATTATAAAGGAAAACTCATAATTAAATATTTTGAGTGTATAGAAATTTTACTCAGGAGAATGTTAGAGAATACGATACTGATTATGAAGAAAAACCTAAATTAAAGAATTGGACAAAAACTTATAAGTAATATATGAAATCCACTGGAAGTTAAACTAGTTCTCTAGAAAAAATATGAATAAATATATTAATTATGAAAGTTGAGAAATAATCTTCAAAATAATGTTCTCAAAAATATAAAAAAAATTGATAATTTCAAAACATTCTTTTCTAATGTTTAGTGAAATGAAAATTCCTCAAATAATGAAGAAAAAAGTTTAAGATACCTATAATGAATATCGTATTAGATTATAACTAGTGGAATGTCTTCAGAAACACATTAAACTAAAAAAGAAATTATAAAATTGATTATGGATGGTGAATAACGGATATAAGAATGGAAGATACCCTTAATAAAAAATATGTGTACATTAAAGATATTAAGAACCTCAAACTGAAAGTTACAGAGTAAGGAAATTTGGTGGAATATATTTGTAATAAACATGATACAAATAAATATGATGTTGTTAAAAATATATCAAGATTTATCGAGGCTAAAAGTATCTTAAAAGAGAAGATTGAAAATTTCAATAAGAATCATATGTAATCATAAAAAATCTCATGATATTAAGATAACTAATTCCAACTAGTTGGTGATATATACACCCACTAATTATAAATGATCATCTAATTATTGTAAGCATGAATTATTTATAATCAATTTTGGGATATCATGTATATATAAGGGTTTTTGAAACACATCACATCTATTGAATTTATTTAGTAACCTAAATTAAAAGTGTTCAACATGCCATGGGAAAATGGTACAATAAATTATATTGAACCTCAAATAAATATTAAATGTAAAGATCATTTTTTTTATATAATATCAAGGTTTAGTGGTTAATATCAATGATATAGTATAAATAGTTATAATGAATATAATTATTGGCACAAAAATTATATCCCTAGTAATATGAATGAATTGAGGGGGAGAAATGGTGGATGAAAAGATAGAAAATTACTTCAATTTCATGAAGAAATAAACTAATTATCCATAGATAATTAATAGTTTACAAATTAAAATTGATTTATTTTCTTACAGGAAGTATTTGTAAGGTCTGGAAAACCTTTTTTATATTACCATTAATATATTGAAACTCTTTTGGGACAATTTTTATATGCTAAAAAACAAAAGGAACATGAAAATAAGAAAATTGGGAAAAGATATTTTCCAGTTGAGAAAACAATAAACGTTATAAAAAGAACAAAACATTTATTATTTATAGTATTTCTTCAAAAAATATTATAGGTTATATAAATATCATAAATTATATTAAATTATAGAAAGGTGGATCGGTTCCTTCTGGAAATGTTCTTTCCTAAAAAATTGTGTAATATGAATGGATGAGATTAAATCTCATAAACTAAAAATGAAGGAAGTTCTATTTGATAACAATATTAAGAAAAACATTTATGAGTATCATCCAATATTTGGTTTATGGTAAGGAACATTTCTTAAAATATATTCTTTAATAATTATAATATTAATAAATTAAAAAAATACTGGAAGAATGAACTAGTGAAAACTATTCTAGATTAGAGATCTCTGTAACTAATTTTAGTTAAGTATTGTAAATTAAAATATGTTTTCTAATCTAAGTCATATGAATAAAGAGTAGAAAATATTACCACAATTTTTAGAGAATATATATTAAAAAACCTACCAGTACAAAAAAAATTGTGTATTTTTTATAACATATTTGATATGGATGATGGTTAATGTCTTGCATAAGAAATTTGAAATCCAATTCACTATACCACTTGAACTCATTCACTATGATATTTGTTGGATGATGATACATCAATAAAAAAGGTTATTTGTAATTTATTACATTCATTTATTAATAAACTTTGATAACCAAAATATTTTTTTTGAAACATTAATTATAGGATTGAGAGATGTTCATAAGATTCATAAGTGGTGTTGAGATTGAAATGGGTATTTACATATAAAATATGAGAACAGATTATTAAAAGGATTTAAAAAAATTATATAATGTTTTACCTAAATAATCATTGAAAAAAATACTAATATATTTCTCTATGCACATTACAGAAAAAGGATCAGTTAAAGAGAAAAAAATATAAATTTAAATGAAATTGGTAGATGTTTTTATTGAATAGAAACATTCTAATTTATAATAGAGGGAAGATGTATGTAAATTTTTAGATGTACAAAATTATTATTTTTTTAGAGAAAATAAATGATTAATTCATATGATATGTAGTGTAAGAAATGGAAAATGGTTAAATATGTCATATTATATAGGATATCCTTATGAATAAATATAAAAAATTTCAATATTTGAAATATTAATGAGAAGATATAAGAAAAATATTTCATGGGTTACTCACTAGAAAAAAGAAGATTATATTTTGATAATAATAAAAATTCATATGTCGGTTGACTTATATGATGTGGATGTTTTTGGAAATCTAAATTCCATAACAAAAGATATTTAATATATTGTGGAAGGTAGAATGATGATTTAGAATTTAGATAATAAAAGAGAATATGACAACCATCCCATATGTATAAAATATAATGTAGAATTTACTTTTGATGAATATAGTGAGACCAAAATAAAATATATTATCTTTCATACTTTAACATAATAGGTGTAATGTGATAAAACAATTAAAAAATAAAAATTACTATTTCAAACTAGTTGGAAACTGAGATTAGGGAATCACAAATCACTTATCTCGCAGGTGGAACAACAATCAGTTTTAAAGGTAGCTATACATAAAGAGTTTTCAAATTATTTTAATTAAGAGATATAATAAATTAATAAAAATGATAACTAGACACTAATTAAAATTCTGTAAATAATATTATTGGGATGATTTGGGTGTTTAGAATAATGATCGGTATTCCTAGATAAATTTCAATAAAAATTATTATCTTGAATGTAAATATAGGTATTGGTGGAAGGTACTGACTTCAATGAAACTTTTCAGCTAGTTGAATGAGTGGAAACTATAAGATTATTCTTGGAAGTTTTTTCACACAATTTCTGTGAGGTTTATCAATTGGATATAAAGATAGATTGTTTAAATAGATAAATTTAAGAAGATTTTTATATTGTTCATCCTAATGGGTTCTTAATTGATAAATATAGAACCATGACATGTATGCTAAAGAAAGATATATATTTATTGAAAAAGTATCCTTGTGTATTTATTTCTAAACATGATAGTTTCTTGATGTAGTTTGAAATTATAAAATAATTGTGAATTATTATAATTATATTTTCATAGGTACACTAATTGATATTATTTACATTGATGCTATTTTTTTCACGTAACATGCATAAATCATGTGAAAAGTTTTCTAAAAAATAAATAACATTGAATTATATATTTATAGAGAGTTAAAATTATTTTTCAGTTTACATGTATCACAAAATGGGAGATAAATATTTCTATCAAAAGATAATTACACCAAGGAGTTATTACTAGTGTTTGGAATGATAGATTATAAGAAGGTTTATGATCTTATCTCTATTGGAAGGAAATATATTAAAGATAATGCTTGTAAATGTGTGAATCAGAAGGACATTGAAATGTTTATAGAAATATTTATATATATTACTAATTAAATAACACATATTGTATATTCTATTAAATTATGTGTATGATATTATACTTATCCTAAGGAATCACACATTCTAGAAACTAAATTAATTCATAAGTATGTAATAGTGATAATGAAATATGGGGTGATGTATAAAAGAAGTAATGAGTTGAATTTTTTTGGGTTCAATGATATTGACTGGGATGAAGATTGTAATGATAGAAAATAAAAATTAGGAGGAACTATCTTCCTAGGAGACTGATATATGTGATAGAAAATTATGAAATGATGTTTTGTTACAATGAGCATAGATGAAGAAGAATACATTAGTTCCACCCAAGATGGTAAAAAAGAGTTACTAATGAATGTTCAGTTTCAATATTTGGATGTAAATATATATAAACCATTAAAGATTATTTGTGGTAATAAATATTCCATCGATCATTTAAATGTCCTATTACAACCATAGAGATAAATTCTCATTGATATTAAGTGTCATTTTATCAAAGATAATGTGACTAGTAAAGATTTTATGCTTGATTATATTTTATCAAAGTATTAAATTACTATTTTTTCCCTAAATATATGATAAAGAAAAATATTTGTGTAATTGGGGATATAAATACAATTTCATTCACCACAAATGAATTAATAGTTTTTTTCAACGAAATATCCCCACGATTCTTCATGTTATGTTTTAGTGGGGGAGATAAAGCACATCCTCATAATAAATTTTATATATATTTATTTTATGAATCTAAAGTTAGTTTTTTCAAAAAAATGGGGAGAGAAAAATATTTTTGGAGTGTTTATCATATCATGGATACAAAATTTATTTTCCAATATGGTTGAAATTAATTCAAAAAAATCATTATCCAACAATGTGGTGTCATAACATTATCTTTCATAATTCATAAGGAATGATATAAAATTGAGAAAAATGCTATTAAAAAATGTTAAAATCAATTTTGAATGTTTCCAAAAAAATACAAACGATATATTCCAGATTTGTGGGTATGTTTTGTAACATATTTTTATTTTTTTCATTATATCTTAATGTGATTATTCATGTATCTAAGGTAAGAAATTTTTGATGGAGTTGTTAATAACGATTTTGGTTATGTTATAGAGGAGGATAAGATTGTTTCCTTGACAATGTTGTGAAATTTAGTAAATCAACATGATGTTGTTCCAATCATCATGTTCGTAACGTCCGGAATACACCAATGATCTAGGATTTTTTTCATATTATGAAGTTGTATAAGCTTTCCAAATAGACCTAATATGGTGGTAAGAAATAGAGTTTTTCATGTAGTCTACATTTCTTAGTTTTTATGACATTATACAAAGTGAAATATGTACCATTGTGGAGTAGTAAAAAGTGAATGAAGTAAAATTTTGAGAGTCAATAAAAAGTTCATATAGAATTTATGTATAGATAGGGTGAAAATAGTTGAAGGTGTATGTGTTATTAATTTGAATTTTTTGGTTGTATGATGTTCAGTGTTATTAAAATCATGAATGATGTTGTTGAATGATGTCTATTAGATTGAATACATTACTGATATATCCATTATTACATGTTTTCAATTGAGGCTTTTCTATTCCATGTAAATAAGAGTTCATGCATATATTTATGAATACCATCATAAAGGAATATCAATAGTTTCATAAGTTAGACTTGTAAAAAAGCCATCTACTAGGGTTTTAGAAAAGAAGGATGATGAACTGAAATGATCTAGGTTTTTTGTTATAATATATTCATAGTTCAATATTATAAATTAATGAGGGTGATATAGAATATATAATATGAAATCTAATTCATTAAGAAGAGTTAAATTAGTTGAAAGGGTCAATTGGTTAGATGTTTTAGAACGACTAATGAGACAGACAAATGTGAAAAATATCAAGATGATGTAATGAGGTAGAAGATCATTTAAAGTTATAATTATATGAGATTTTTTAATCATATTTATAGTTTGATTTGAAGTAGGGTGACTAGATGAATAGATAATAAGTCATCGATCATATATTTCATATGAAAAGTACTTGATGAATTTAGTTTGGGTTTTTCAAAAATAATCAGTCCACCGAAAATGATCAGTCATGTATAATTAACACAATGTTGTTCAATGATAAAAATTATTAGATGTGTACCATACATTGAAATAGTGAACTAGATGAAATGATCAATTAATATAACTATACACATATTCAATTGTACATGTTTTGAGAAGCTTTACAAATAATTTTTAATCCCTTTTCAATGATGATTCTATATTGGTCTTGCAATCTTTGTTCTCCTAATAATTTTAAGGAATTTGAAATTGATAAAGTTTGTGGAAAGTATTTATGAATATTTTTTAAAAAATTAGATTATTTTAGAGGAGTCCAATGATGTTTTGTTGAGAGATAAATTTAAATTTTGAGTTTTGGTATTGTGGGGAAACATATTCGAATTCCCACACTATTAACCTTGGTAAATACCAATATTAATGAGTATATGTACAAATAGTAAAGAAACCATTAATACAAGAAACAGGTAATGTGATAAATAATTTTGTAGAGGATGAGTTTCTAACTATGGAAAGAACATTTTGACGTGTAAGTACATTAGATATGGGTGTAATGATCAGTGGTACTTCACATATGTGTCAATGAGAGACACTAGTTAGAGGAATTAGTCAGAGATGCTTTGTAGAGGACATGTGAGATATAGATTATGAACAGTTTGTGAGGAATAGATTTTTTCATCTTCAGATAGATCATATTTTAGAAGCATAGTCTCATGATTCAAACTTAAGAGATTATACTAGACAAAGGAAGAACAAACACCATATTTTGATGCTACAAAGATACATTAGATGTAGAATTTTCATACAAATTTGAGTGAGATGATATGAAAATTTACCTTTTTTACTCAGTTTCATAACAAAATGTATTACATGAATATTGTTATTATAATTTAATATTAGGAGATAGAATGGGTGAAATGAGAAATGGATAAATTTGTATTCACTTGATATTATAACATATTCTCATAGACTGATGGATGTCATCATTGTACGGACATTGTCACCCATACTGGTGGTGAACATTATCAATCTTTTGTGCTCTGATTTACATTCCTAGCATTTCATACATCATATGGATGAATTTTATAATGTTGATGATGATAAAAAATTTAACATGCTGTGGGGGATAATTTCAAAGAGGGATGTAATTATAAAATATTACCACCGATTCACCCCCTTCATAGTGGTTCATACAATCTTATAGAACTTCAGTATTCATCATGACTATTATTTTGTGGGTATTCATTCTTCCATATTCATATATGGAGCTCAATGTCCCACCTATACTCAAATACCAATCCTAATGATGTGGGATTAATATAGAGCTGAAATAGTTGGGGATGAAGTCGAAATGCGGTTAGTTAATCAAAGTGATATTCTATGAAATAGTAGTACACAATAAATTTTGTACAATTACCTTATGACATACAATGAGTATGTTTGAATGGTTAGTTAAGGTAAGGGTGGAAATTTAGAGTGGGTTGGTGGGATAGGTTTAAAATCTACAACCTCAGATAAACTCACTCATGGTAAATAAAAATAGCATTCCCCTAGGAAAAAATGGATCCATGTATAGTGTAACATAATGTATCATGAGTTTTCTGCCAATATAATTCAAAAATAATAGTGTGCTCAAAAATTAAATTTTGATAGTTATGAATATAGATATGGGTAAGCTTGATAAGATGTATCTGTCTTGAAAACTCTTCAATCTCATCTATTTGTCCCCTGCCTCTACGGGATGCTCTTTTCATGAAACCGACTCCTCAATTGGTTAATCTGTATAAAGAAACTATGTTACCGATTACTTGAAGGGTATCATTCATATAAAATAAGACATTTTATTGGTCATTTTGTATCATATTTTGGTGATGATTATGGTATGGCCCCATCTACTAATGAGTATTGCTCTGATGGTGTGGATGTTAGTGGATGGCGGGTGCTATACAAAATTATCTTGTGCACCAAAAAATGATTTAGATGGAATGAATGATGATTTCATTGAAGTAGGAATAAATAATACTAGTAATCATGGCGATGAGGTTGATAGGTCCACTCTCGGCTACTTATTTGGGGGTACAATGATGATTCATAGTGGTACTAATGACTCATTTGAGATGTTAGGGCACTTCTCACCTGATCAGTCCTCATGACGAATACTCCAAAAATGTAAGAAAAAATAAGGAAAAAAAGAAATGAAAATTGCTGAAAATTATATAATATTTAAGAAAACATAGTGGAATTCAGAGTACATGGAATGTATGTATAACACAATGGTAACATGTATGCTCTATAGACACACCATGGCACCCCATACGCAAAGAGTATAGAGTTACATCAGCTGTTTTAAAAATACATGTCATGTATTTGGAAATGTGAATCATACTCTGGTGATGTATAATACATGACATCTCTTTTAAATTTCATGTGAAAATTGTCATAGATTGTGATAAACATACATGGCATGTGTTTTATAGATCTAGTGAATTCTCTTTTTAATTAGAATACACTATGTTTTTTTCATGTTCCTGCTCTTGTACTAACATGATTTGGCCAAAAACCCCCCAAATCCCTAATAATACAAAAATGTGATATTAAAACACTCAAAAAAGTGTATTATAACTATATACATAGATTCTAGATAGGAATAATGAAGAAATAATGTGAACAAACTACAAATAATAATAGATTATAGGGGGATTTGTGGTGTCTCCCCATGAAAACAGGAGAAGTTTTTTTGGGGCGGTGATAAGGCATGAGTACCTACCAAGTGGAGAGGTATGGAATATTAAATATGGGTTATACGAACTATAAAATTTCACATGACATACAATTTTTTAATTCCCCTTTTGTAATAATTTAGAGTTTTTATTTTAATTTATTTAGTAATTATTAAAATATATATATATATATATATTGGTCATGTACACGGAGATACACAATGTGTTTTATAAATAAATATACATTAGTGGAACAAGATTCTACCTATTTCTTGGGGTGAGGTCAGAGATAGTGACTAGTTAGATCTTGTTTATCACCCTCAATAACTAGGGTCAAGTCTGTTCTATAGAAAATGTAATATTTATTTGTATTTTATTAATAATTCAAGTGTAAAATTGTTATATAAACCATACATGGTGTCTGGTTTTATTTTTAAAATGAATGATGAACATGGAATGATTGAAAAGAATCAATCATTTGTCTTTTGGACCCTAATTTGTGAAGCTATCCATCATACAAACTAAACCATCTAGTGAAAATTTTTCCATTGTTTTTTTTAATGTTTATCAAAATAGTAGAATAAACACAGAGACAAATTATAGAGGCATACATGACGTGTGAATTTATTTTAGTGAGAAATATTGAAATTGAGTTTGTTGGAAGGAATTGAAGATTTTTCTTTTAGACCCTAGGTTGAGACCCTACTGGTCGATCGAACCTGATAATGGGTTTTATTTTATTTTATATAATATTCTTATTCAAGAAAATACAATACATTTATAATAGATGAAATTTGCTAAAATACAGAACATGTGTTTTTACTAAAAAGAAAGTTATGATGCTATAGCTAGTTATATGTATTCAAACCGAGGGCGTGTGGACCATGGGTTACGACACTGCCAAACAAACTATCCTAAAGATGAGTTTTATTTATTTTTATATTAATATATAAGAAAATATCATATGCCATTTGTTGAAAATAATGAATAAAAAAATGACCACCTTTTTAATGGAGGGTATGGATGGATTTTAACTGTTAATAAAACATATACCCTCGAGTGACCATTCCATAAACACAATATTCACTCTTATTTATTTAGAAAATCATTATTTATATAGATTATATATTCCATTATAACATGAATATATATCTACATATACACATCCTTTTGTATCAATACATTTCATTATTTCATATTTTATACAATTATATATAGTGTTTTGATGAAAATAATTAGAAAAGGATAAAAGAAATATAAATTATGCCTAAAAAAATGTACATTCTGTGTAGTTATTTAAAAAAGATAAGAAGAGAAGAATGAGAGGGGGCATAATCCTGGATTACAAAATGAAATTTTCTTTATTATAGGTCATTATATCATCCTAATATCCTTTAAAATTACCCATAATGGGATGGTATATTTATATTTAGTTATGTGAACTAACACATTTTTTGATGTCATACCCCCTTTAGAAACTATTATGATGTTTAAGATGTTGGTCGAGTGGTTTTTAGAAGCCTAATCCCATGGTTACGAGGATATTTGGGTGGACTCGTTTATCGGTTGGGTACTTTATATATTTTAAAACCATTGTTTCTTTCGTTATAATACTAAATACCTAAAAGTATTGAAATAAAATCTCAAGAGAAAAAATAAGTAATTATAATTTAACTGATAATAAATTTCAGAAATATAATGTTTTTATGTGTCTCTCATTTTAAATTAAATATAATATATATATTTTTTTTTTAAATTAGAATTTAGAATAATAAGGTCCCACATCACAGTATAATTGCTAAGTTGAATTCTGAATAAAATGTTCAATGTCAGAAATTTTTAGGCATTCATCATTTTATATTGTCTCTAAAATTTTTCAAACCATGTTACTTTCCATTCTAATATTTATGACTAGTCTTACTGGAATTGCTGAATGATTTATTCATATATAATAATTTTTTATTTTATTTTTTAATTTTCAGTGGGAAACTCATTTTTAAAAAATTGATTAAAGAATGTACATGGTCATTCATCACACTGACACTCATTATCCATATATTGGTATTACTCCCCTAGATATGAGTATAAAATCACCGGTTTATATGGATATAAATCCTCTCCAGATGAGGCATAACAACTCTGACTTGAATAATAAACCATTCAAGAAGTTTCATTAATTTACCTAATAAAAAGATTATAAATAAAAAAAATAAACATGAATTAACCAACCTAAACTCCAAACTCATTCTAATACTTGATTCCCTAGAAAAAACACTATAATGGTGACCACTCTTACTACAAGAAGAATTTTTTTTTTGCATCACTCTATTGTTGAAGTAGAGTTTTGAGGCTAATCCATAGAGAAAAATATATGAGAGAATATTTGTGATTCAATACGTATTAAATAGTCATCTAGGTGATTAAATGGTGTGGTAAAAGAAAAAATTGAAATAATAAATTGAATAAAAATTGGAATCAAAAGAATAAGATTTGAAAAAATTTATCTAAATATATAACTTTTTGGGGTTTCAATTTAAATAGGTCTAAATTTCAAAACATATTCATTAATGTCTTAGATTATTTATGAAAACAAATTAATATAGGGATTTGACTTCACTATTTCCTCTCTGTCCGAAAACGAGTGGTTTCATTATTTCATACATAATCCCTTGTTTTAAAGATTCAATTAATTAAAAGTGTATTCCTTTAACAAACAGACATTGAAATTGGGCACACTTAATTATCATGGGTTTAAGCACTAAGACTCTTTATTGTTTCCCCACTGGTGTAATTATTTTTCTAATATGAAAACCCCAATGAATTTGGAATTAAATCCCAAAAGGGATTAAAAAATATAAATTAAAATAACTAAAAACAATCCCACGATATCATTAAAAGCCTATCATAAAACACTTACCCTCTCGCTACCAAGGTATAATTGTAAGTATTGACATGAATTTCAATACTACCCATGGATCAAAAAATAATAAAAGGGTTAATAGAGATAAATCAAATAAAAAATGAGAATGAAAAGAATATAACCATTGATTTCAATGGAGGATCGAGTGAAAACTGTTCCATCACCTCCCCCTGGAATAAACAACCACTAATTTTGAGACCGGAATTTGTATTTATAGTAAATATATTTTATGATGTTCACTAATAATACATGGAATTTTTTTAATTCAACTCAACTATCCCACATTGTTTCTATCGATATGTGAAAAAACCTACCACCCTTAAAATTTGTATGTCTTGAAAATCAGTATATTAAATTAAACTTCATGTGATGGTGATTTAAATATCATAAATATTTTATTTTTAGACCAAAAAAATTCTATATTGGGCATATACAATGTGCATGAGTGTATACATGACATGTGAACTCTAGTATAGAACTTGGACATATAATCCAAATGGTTGGGCAATTAGTTTTTCTATTGTAAATAGAGGGTTTTTATTAATAAAATTCCATATATTTAGAAACTATACTCTAAACCTTATCCCATGTGGGCAATAAACATTAAAATATATAAATGAAGACATAAACACTGAAATAAAGTAATGAAATCTTTTAAAACTATACAATTTCCAAAAATTTATTTTGTTACTCAACAAAACACACTCATATAGTATCCACAATTTAGGTACATTAAGAACCTTGAGAGAAAAAGGAGAATTATGAATGAATTAAGTGGTATTAAGGGGAATTATAAACCCAATATAAAAATTATAATAATAGTATGATTATTGGAATAATAACATGACGATTTGAATAGTAACCTTACCATTGGAAAACTAGCATTTATATTAGAATAATAACATGATCAGTGGAATAATAAATTTAGTTGAAAATAATATTTACCATGAGTAAAATAAAAAAAATTAAAATATAATAACATCATAATATATATATTAAAATCAGAACTCTCAATGGAAATTTAAGTTTATTTTTTAAAATAAATTTTGTTTAATATTATTTATCTAAAATCCATGATTTTAATGTTATTAATTAAATATTTAAAATTTTTAATTTTGAAAATTATTTTCATAAAATAATTTACATTTTTGGAATAATGATTTCAAATTTATCGAATTGTTTTTTAATAATTTCTTAATAACTAGATGTTTTGGTTGAATAGGAAAAATTATGTTTTTCAAACCCACATATTGTTTGATAAAATATTTATGTAATAATAAACATAGAAATTATAAAATAGTTGGTTGAAAAGAAATTTTATAATATAAATAATATTTTCAAAATAATATACTTAGTTTCCAAAACTGTAAATAAATTTCTCTTGTTTAAAACAATAATGTATTCTATTAAAAACTATTTTTATATTTTTCTCAATTAATTTTGCATAAAAAATTAAATTTGTTGGTTTAGGGGTTTAAACATAAAAAAGGGATATTTTTAATAAAATATAATTTATAATCTAAAAAATAAAACTAATGAATGTGTATGTTAACAAATAATATTATATTCAATATTTTAACTAAAAATACCCCTCTCTATAGTGTATATATACCTCGATCACACTGATGAAAATTTACTTCCCATATACATCTTGTATAACAATATTTTCTCAGATATAACCCCTTAGTCCTCCTAGTATCTATATTTATATTTTAGGATCATTCCAATCAAATACTCAAAATTATGTTCTAATGAATACAATTCTTGATAGCTTAAATAACATGTAACCCCGAGATTTAAGAGAACTGTGATATACTATTAAAGCATATTATCTAAATATGTCAACTACAACATAGTCATTAAATTATTGGTTTGAATAGGAATTAAATCATTTAAAAATGTATATATAATTTTTTTATATAATGAATTTTTTTATTAATATATAATAAATAACCGATAAAAATTCAGTAGTCATTTTATGTTTCAAAAATATACTTTCTTCAAAAATAGTTTTTATTTCATTTTGTATTTGGAAATTATAAAAAAAATTCAACATTTTTTAGAAATTTTATTTTAGGAAATAAATATAGTTTTTTAAATTAGAATATCAATATTATCTTATGGTGATTTTTTGGAGTTTTCTAAAATCAGTTGTTTTTTAGTGAATAGTGAAAATGCATCTTTTCCTAAAACCGACCTTTATTTTTATTAAATAAAGGAATTTAAAAGTCCTATTATTCTTTAAATAAAAAATTAAATAAAAATAACACATATTTAATTATATATAATATAATAAATTATATATAAATAAATATTATACATCATTTTGGTACATGTTCAATATTAGGATTAATAAACATTTTAAAAAATAATATTGTGCAAAGTTTTATGATTTTTTTTTAAATTGAATAATAGAAATTGGAGTAATTGAAAATAAAAAAATGTATTCCATATTTTTAATCCTAAGGTTTAATTTTTTTAAGGAAATCCATTTTATTTTTTTGTCATTATGAATAGTAACCACAATTAATAATTATAAACTTAGAAATAGTAAAATGAGTAAAACAAGGCTAAAACTACGGGTTAAAATCCCTTAATTCATACAAAACTATTTAAATTATTTCATTGTATGTGTTATATTCAACCTAAAGTATAAAATATTTTATTTTTGGCAATTTATTGTCACTTTATATTTATATTGACCATGATATAATTTGATGTAATGAATACATATAGAATTTCACTATCTTTGTTTTAATATCTCGAATATTTTTTTATCATGATACAAAAAGGTTATTTTTTTATTATAACTGGTTATTTTATATAATAATTTATTTTTTCTATGTTATTATTTTAATTAATTGTCATGGAATAATTACATAAAATGATTATGCAACACCAACACAGTGCTTCTTCATATAATAGAAAAAAATCATTAATTTTAAAAATATTAAATGTAATGATATTTGGATAAATTATGTGTTCCATTATTTTTTAAGAAAATATAATGTATCAGAAATGTTTTAAAATTTTAAATTATAATTTTTTTCAATCTTTTTTTCTTTGAAGATAAATTATGTAAATTATCCAAAAATGTCATTAATGGTAGCTTATTTAATATAATAAATTATTATATTATTTAAAAAATTTATAAAACATTTATTTTTCCAAGTTAATGGGATAAGGTCTATTATACCAACTATTTTCAACTTATAGGTTAATTTTTATTTTATAAAAATTTATCAATTCCTTAAAAGTAACAAACATTGATATTAAGGTAATTTTTAAAAGGGTTAATGATGGGTTAAAACTAAGTGATAAGTATTAAAACATATCGTAAAATTTCTATATTAAATTGGATGATAATGTTTCAACTAATAATCATATTATAATATAAATATATAATCTTCAATCCACTTTAATAAGAAAAATAATTCATTATATATTAAAATTTTATTTTATTCAAATTGTGTCATTTCTTTAACTAAAAAAGGAAACATCCCCTTATCTCCTACTCATCCCACTTATGCCACATAGTTCTACCAAAACTAAAAAAAACTCTTCCAAAAATTCTTATTCAAGTTTTTTATATTATGGTCTCTTCAAAGGACCGTCCAGGGGTCCGTAAAATGAAATCCAAAACAGGTCTTTCAAATAAAAGCTAATAATTTTAATTGATCTATTTTATTTTAATTCTTATTTTAGATGCATTATTTATATCCTAACTATTCAAATATAAAAACATCAATATCTATATATAGTGACATTTTATTATTTTGATTCCATTACCTATATCCATCTTTTATTCATTAAATTTTAAATAAAATTATTGCTTGTTTTCTAATGTCGACATCCACATCCACATATAGATATGACTCATTTTTTACCACCAAATTAAATGGTTCATTATTATGATTGATTTAATATTTATATATTATATTTATTATACAATTATTAATCTATAATTATAATATCTTATATACTTTCTTACCTTCCCATCATTTGGAAAATGATAATGTCGCTTATGTGTATATATAGACTACCACCTCTACAAAGTAATGTGATTCATTTTTCATTTTTTACATGGATAGTAATAAGTGAAGACTTAATGAATTTATATGATATTCATGATATAATAATTATTCTATAAAGGTGAATTACTATTTAACATTCTTTTTTTTCTATTTATAAAAAAGTTTTAACATCACCCATACGTGTGTATAGACCACCATCTCCATAAAGTGATGTAATTCCTTTTTCAACACGAATTTATATGAATATAAATACAAATGTATATAATTATTATTTATTATAATATTGAAATTATTAATATTTTTGATATAATTTATCCATGATCAAATTGAAACAACCATATATGTTGAATTAAATCATACAAGAAAAATTGAATAGTTATCACTAAAAAACATGTATTTTAATAATGAATTTGTAATAAATGGGAGTTAAATTGTAATTAGTAGATGATATATGGTATTATAAGTGTGTAAATGGATATTTTATATAATTTCAAGAGAATTAAATTTTATTATATAAGAGGATAATGCACTTACAAATCAATTTGGATACAAGGTATGTGTTGGGCATTTCACATTATTTTCATAATAAAAAAGAAATATTCACATAGTGTTTTTATTTTGGGTGGGAGGGCATATACTGACCATGAATCTATTTTAATAAGCATTTTTATGAAAATTATGGTTATTTACAATCCATATAATGTTTTTTTACTTTAATGAGGTTTATATTCAGTGATTTTTACTATTTTAAGGGTTTATGTTACAAAATCATTTAATTTTAGGATCACACATAATAAATTTCCATTGAGATAATTTTTGTAGGTATTATCCTTTAATCAACACATATTTTTATCACCTTTATTTATTTTAATAATTTCAATTTTATTTTCTAATTTTTCTCTTTTTCACCTAAAATTATTTATAAAATATATTTAAACAAATGATGACCATATTTTATTTTTGGATAGTGAAAATTTTATTCCATGTATATACTCATCAAAAATGTTTTATGAAATTTATTACCTATAATTTTGATTTATTTACAAGTTAATTTTCACTAATGTTGAATTTATTTATAATGTATTAAATAGTTATATTACTAAAATTATGACAAACATGTAGTTTTTGACTTTTTAAAATAGTTTGAAATGAATGTTTTCTGTTCACATATATAATAGTAGAGATTTTTCTTATCCATATTTGAGTTATTTTCTATAAATATTCCATTAAAAATTATGATTGTGATTTTCAAGGAAAAGTAATTTCTCAATATTCATTTTATTTTTAGGGAATATTTTATCAATAAAAAAATTAAATTTTCTATTTATTTTGAAAGAATTATTCAATTGATATCTTAAATATATTTTTATCTATGTTAACATAATTTATGGATTTTTTTGATTTACAAGGGATATGATATTATTCTACCATCCATTTTTTCACTCTATGGGTTACAATGATTATTTCTTACAGTTTATTCATTTAAATTCATTTCATTCCATTGGATAATTAATTTATGATGAGATATTTATAAAACCATTACATTTTGTTTGGTTATGATATATTAAAATGATGAATGATTTATATTCTTAGGGCCATATATGTACAGTTTTCATTATGTAATAGTGCGGTATATTATATACCTAGAATGAATGGGTAAATTTTTATATCTCATGAGATAATTATGGGAAATTATTTAATGTATTACATTAACCATGGGAAATACGTTGGAATTCATGATCCACTATGATATGGGAAACTGGAGGTGATGCTTGATCCACCATTATATGATAAATGGGTAGTGATATAGGTCCAATATAATATTATATTATTGTTAGTTAACAATGAAATATGATATGAGTTCTATTCTTATGACGGTTCCACACTCTTATGACATGTTGATATGCTTATGATTTGAACTCATGGATCATGATTGATTTTTTGATGATCAAAAAATATTTTGATATACTATTGTTTTATTCCTTGACTCCTAATTATGATATAATAATTTTTGTGTATAATTTTCAATTGATAATCACATGTTTTGGAACCCTTTTACTTTTGATATAATCACATATGATCATTAATTAATAAACATCTTATTTACCCTTATATATCTTCTAAGGTCACCCCTTCTTATGTTTTAATTTTCCCTATTTTATGTTGAAGGGTACTAATTATGATAGTCTAGAAGGATAAATTATGTAAATTAAGATGTTAGAGATGATGAATATTATATTAAATGGATTTCTATATATCTAGTATCTAAAGACACTAAACCATTATGGTTCCAAGGCTTGTTTACTTGGGATTTATATTAAATATTAATCAAAAAATTTAATATTTATGTGTGTTATTATTGGTACACTATAATTTTTATCAATGTAGGTTTTATTTATTTGGAGATCAGAGTTAGAAAAATATTTTGAAAAAACTATTTATATTTCTAACTATAGTATAATATCCTAAATGTTTTTAAATTAATTATTGTCTAGTTTTATAAGAAATTAAGTTATTTTTTTGGATACCTGAAGGTGGATGCGGTTGTGGCATAGATAAACTTAGGATAAACATTAATGAAATGGGTGAATTTGGTATTGGCTTGATTATCACAGGTTCATGATGAGTGTTCTTAAGAATACACACCACGACATAAACTTACATGGGATATGCTTGGGTTAACTCTCATATTATTTATAAACCATTATAAATGATTTGAATATATAACAACCATGAATACACTATGTAAAACCCCATGTATCATAGAGTGAAAAGAATGTTATATGATTTAGATATACTAAGATTGATTTTTCATGATTATATGCTATCTCACTATTATTAATGATCATCACACTATGTTTTGTGGTTTAATTTAATGACTTGAACTTGGTGGATTTTTTTAACATAAAATGTGATGAAAAATATAATTATTGTTCCTATAATAAACAAAATGAATACAAGAAAAAAATATGGAACATGATGATTTTTCTTAATCAGTTATCTGGTTTTCTAATCAACAATCCCAACATGGGGTATTTTTTTGAAGAGTTTGGTGTTGATCAACATTACTAGTAAAATAAAAAATAAACCCATTAAATATTTTATGGGAACTAATTAAAAACCACATTGGAACAAATGCAGCATAACCCGAAGGCCGATGTACATGAAAACCAATTTTCAATGGCCCATGTATAAAAATATCCATTTAAAAATTCTTCATGGGACTAAATTTCCTACAAGACAATTGATATTAACATAAAAACTAGACTTATAATTCCATCATCCTGGTCACCTTCAATGGCCTCTATAATTGTTCCAAAGTTCCCATAGAAAAGCAGTATATAGATTGAGATCCATACTTGAACCATGTGTTTATTGTCCCATGTACCAAATCTTAGTGAATAATGATCCAACACCTTATGATATAAGAATTAAAATTTTAATAGGGATTAGATAAAAATTTAGGTGAAGATCCATGAATGACTTGATGACCAATGGTCCCATTGTAGAACAAATATCCCATTGAGAATGTAAAAAAGGACACCCATAATCACATACACACATGATTCATATCTAATATCCATAGATATGAGGAGATATAGATTGAACCAATAAGATAGAGATTATAGATTATTAAAACATCATTTATGGATTCCTTCTCCATAGATCTAGTTGAGTTCTCCCAGTAATGAGTGATACTAGGATAAACTAATACTCTGAATAATTATTGGACATTCTTCACCATTTCATGTGACTTATCATCCCCATTATATAGGGGTCTTCAATCCTTTTCCCCCTAAAACATTGGTTGAGACATATATCTTCAATTATAGGGGATACCAGAATCCCTCAGTACCCATAGACATGGTTCTTTCAATGCCTCAAACCATGTCCTTCCTCAATTTAAGATGTCCATGATCATTTCTAACCCCTATATAGGGTATAGGTTTTCCTTCACTATTTGATTTTCTAACACAAAATTTCAACCCATATCAAATGAAAACATGGGTGAGTTTCCTAAGAAAAATAAGAATAATAAAAATGAAATTTCATAAATACCATAATAGAAAGATGATATGATTTACTACAAGTTGAATATTTGGGAAGAATAATCAATGGAAATGTATTAAATAAATGACTAGATATTTTATATTTTGAAAATAAGGTCAAATATAAAAAAAATTGAGTAAAAATGAACTAAATTATGGATTAAAATAAATTTCATCATAACACACAATTTATAGTTCAATGTATTATATGTAGGAGAACTCGAGAATTATCTGAGTAAATTCCCTACTCTAAGAGATAATACCCGGACCAAGGAATTTTTTATAATCATCATTGTATAATTATTGAAGTTTTTATGTAATGAGATTTAATAATTATGTTATAAAAGTGTATTATCTATGTTTTTTTATAAAAATCCTGAAACACTTATGGATTGTTCCCCATCAGTTTTACGTGAAGTATTTTCAATCATATTTTAAATGATGTTGCTAACATATAAAATTGATTTAGTGGTGTGGTGAAATTTTTGGAAAACACATGATTATGGTATATATACCCCTTAATATGTACATGATGTTGAGATATGATGTTTAGTTTGGATGATTAAATTATTGACATTGATAAAGTAATTGTGATAGGTTGTGTAGAGTAATTTTTTAGAAGCATATATGATTTTATTTTGGATTTATAGCGATTGAATATATTTATGGAAATTATTGTCATATTTTGGGGAATATATGATTTTGGCATATACATTTCTGGTAAATGACCTTATGAGTGATTGATATTATTTGGATATATATGTTAATTTGATCACGAAATAATATCTGATCAAATAGTTCTAATTTTTCGGTTTCAATAATCGTCTGGAATATTTTGAATATTTTTTATGTTAGTAAATTATGGAATAATTTAACTTCAACTTTTTGTGTTATTATAGGATTTTTTGAGATTGGTGTATGAAGATTTATTCATATTGGATATGTTTTTAACCATTTTGACTTATGTAAACATAAAACTATAGGTTTAATTTAATTTCCATATTTTATCGATCCTATGATCAGTTAAAAGTTAATTATCTTGCTTTAGGTAAGAAATGAAATTCATCTTGAATATTTATTTCATAGAGTATGATATTAGATTGAATTGGAAATTGATCCTAACACAACAAAAAGTTATAACTGTGTTTATGAAATGGAATAAAATCATGTTAGTATATTTTCATGTATACTCTATCTTGATAGTAAATTAATCCTCAATAATTAAGAAATTTTTCATTATATTAAAATGTTTTTTCATTACCATTTTATTATTATTAATTGATGGTCTTCTTTATCACTTACTAATGTATGGGTTTGTTGTTATTAACTTTTTCAATCACTCAATATTATTTCTAGGACATAATTTTATCTCCTCCATGTATATATTTTAAATTCCATATAATTTTATCCATGTCTAGTTACCTAATTAAATTATATTTCCTGAAGCTGTTAACTTACCCACATTCCCTTTTCATCAGAAGTTTTGTTGTCCCTTTTTAGTATGTGAGTTTTTATTAAAGGTATTTGAAGATGCTGAACATTTAAATATCAAGATAAAAATTGATAGGGTTAAATTTAATTAGGGGGGATGTAATAAGAATTTTTTAAATAATACTATTATCATAAACATTCTTAATATGCATCATCATGGATTAAGAAAAATGCAATAAAATATAAAATATTATTTTTTAAATGAGGCCATTATAACCGAGATGAAATGTCTAAAGTATGAATATGAATAACCTAATTTTTAAAAATATGTATAATGGTGTTATATTATGAAATTTTATTTATTAATACGTAATAAATATGTATTCATTTTTCAGTAATGTCATGCCATGCATCAAATATAAGTTTTCATTCAAAATTATTTTTTATTAAATTTTATGCATAAATATTATAAATAATTTACACCAATTTTAATAATTATATTCTACAAAAATCATACTTTTCAATTTAGTATGTAAATATTATCATGTGCTGAAGTTTTGGAATTTTTATGAAATGTTAAATTTGTAGTGAATAGTAAAAACTTCTGATTTTTGTATAACTATCATTTCTATTCATAAAATAAAGTAATTAAAAAGTACAATTATGTATAGAATTTGATCTTAATGTAACATAGAACTAATTTAATTTGACATAAAATATTTAATTGAATATAAATAAATATTATAACTGGTTTTTATTTATGTTCATTTTTATGAATAAAACACATTTTTTCAAAAAATCATTTTATATTGTGTTTAACACATTTATATAAAAAATTGATTTCTTAACCATCCATAAACTTAATATATAAATACTAATTACATATTTTGAATTTTTGGGATAAAATATGGTATATAATTCCCTTTTATATGTATTCAATATTTATAGCAACTTTGGTAAACATTTGTCACCTCTAAAAGGGTAAAAGAGATAAAATAAGAAAAAATTGTGATATAAAGCCTATAATTATTCAAAAAACATTACTTTATTTCATTTTATAGTTTATATTCAAACATAATCTTATTATATTCAATTATTTAGAAATATATTTCCACTTTACATTGATATGGAAATTAATATTTTTTGAAGTTGAGAAAAAATATAAAATGTCACTCTATTTTTTTAAAAAACTATAATAATATTCATAGCGATGAAAATAGGTCATGTAATGTTATAAATTGTTATTTTTAAGAATAATTATTTTTTATCATGGTAATTTATTTTAAATTTTTAGCGATGGTATAATTTCCATAAATTCTTGCACAATATAGACATTGTGCATGTTCATGTAATAAAAAAATCAAATAAATAATTTTGAAAATATTAAATGTAATACAATTTTGAAGAATTTTTTGGTTACAAGAATATTTTAGATAAATATATCATATTATTGATGTTTTAATAGTTTATATTTTAATTTCATTGATTTCTTGTATTCTTTAAATTCAAAATAAGTGAACTATTTTGAAAATGAATTTAAAGGTATATTATGTAAAATATTATTTTATTGAATGATTTAAAATTAACTAAGATATTAACATTATCCGAGTGAATTTTATTGGTTCTAAAATAACAAAATATTTCAACTTATAGTTATAATAAAAGGACCAGACATTAAAAAATTACATAATCATGAATTAAATTAATAATTTGCATAGAGGATATTCTTATGATTATAGTTTCAGAGAATTAGGCAATAAAATTTACATTACATCACAAAAAATACAAAAAATACACTTCTACTTTATCCAACGTTTCACAAAAATAAAACTCCTTAAATTAAACAATAGCTTTTTTCTTGATATAAATCATCTTCAATACTTCCCTTCTCTTACCCTTCCTTATGCACTGTGAAAAACATTTAAAAAACATAGGATTATCATAAAAATCTCAAAAATGGTTATAAAATAAGGAAAGAAAAAGTTATCCCTTCAATAAATACAAATCAAGGAAACCATATTTTTCAAACATAACATACCTTATGAAATCATAAGTTTTTGCAATGACACACAGAAATCATAAATCATAAAGGTAACTTATGGAATTCATAAAATACATACATTATAGTTATCACAACTATATATGGAGTCACATTTGGAATACCCATCCCAGTATATAACCTAAATCTCTTAGGAGAAACATTAACATTTAACTCTGTCACGTTACCCACTACATTAGAGAGCTATCTCAGGCTCACCCACCGTTGGTTTATCATGGAACCACCCGTATATGAAAACAATTCCTAATAACCATAACATAATAATAACACATGACACAAGTATAAAGTAAAGATAATATTTAAACATTCCAATATATCATATCAAGATATTGAAATTAACAACGCTTTATAAAACCATTTTAAAACCCATTTAAAACATTTAATAAATAGATTTTTGAATCAAAATTTCCCATACCACATTGAAGGTTTTAAATGAATAATCATTTGAAAACATTATTGTTCATTTAAATAATTCCTAAAAACCATTTTTAAAACATGAACATTAATGAGAAATACTTATAATAATAAATTTTTAAAACATTTACAACTATATTTTAGTTAAAGAGTATTTTAACAAAAAGAGAGACGTTGGAATATAAATAATTGAGGAATAACATTAAATCAGAACATTATAATAACATGACAAAAAATTATTCATGATATAATATTTCAATGGACTGTATATACACCATATAAGAGTGAATTGGTGCATAACAATAATGAAGTCTAAATGGAAATGTAAATTGAGATTAAATCCCTTATAAAGATGGTGTCCTTAAATTAAGGATAAATAAATCACATAATAATGTGTGACTAATATAAATACACCCAATATAAGTGGATATTAAGTGTAAAACAATCATAGGTCATTCAAAAATATTAATAGGATGACTTATTCAAGAAGTACAAGTATAACCCAATAAATTGAAATTGGGTTAAGAAGTTCCCTTAAAAAAATTCAAAAGCCTAACAAAGTCACGTTAAAATTCAGAAAATTATTTTATGAGATAAAAATGGTATATCATCACATGGACATAAATATTACATCAATAAGGATATATAAGAACATATCCCAATTTAATAAGATGTAAATTAAAAGACAGAACAAAATTAAGTCTTAAAAAGAGGAGGGTGAAATGTTCCCTTACCGAATTGGTAATGTACAAAACATAAGCCACATGAAAGAAAGATCATACAATGAAGATTTAAATACTAAAAAATGAAATTATATTACACAAAGAGTAAAATAATGGTCAGTACATACACCACACAAAAGGAAATAGTGGAAAATATAACATGACTCTCACGAAAATAAAAAGTGAGATGAAACCCTTTACCACGTTGTAATCAACTGAGTTGTATGACCAATAGTTAATAACCACCAGATGAATAAAATAATACTATTAATATAATTATAATCATGATAATATATATATATCAAATGGAAGTACAAAATACACCACATGCAATGAATAAGTGGTGAACAATATAAATCTCATGGAATTAAAAGTGAGATAAGAAATCCCTTACCTCGTGTCCGACATCACTCATTTGATCTTTGTTCATCCTGAATAATAATGTAAAGATAATATCTACTTTCTTAAAAACATTTTTGAAGTTTATTATACTTTTTATAACACTTATTTTATGTTATAAACATCATTCAATCATTTATGTTAATAATGGTCGTTTGGTCGATATTTGCTACTTGAGTCAAAAATGTACATCTTATAATTACAAGTTGTCCTTATGGTCAATAATCCATTATATATATAATTATATTCATGATTTATATATCATATATATCTAGTATGTATATTTATTTATAATATTACATAACATTTAGAGGTATGAAATGAAATGCAATGTTCATGGAGAGAGTAATCTATACGTACTGGTGAATGCTACTTTCATTTCAATTTCATATTTTAATGGAATGTAAAAATAATTATAAATAGGTATATTATTATTCCAGTATAATATCATATATAATAAAATTATCTCCATCCTTTATATGTCCCACATATGGAATTAACGAGTCATATAACTTTTAGGGGGATGGTAGTCCGCACTTTCTCAAATAAAATTATCATGTTTACCCATAATGGAAACCATAAAGGTATGATATAAATAAAAAGTAAATAAGCATAAATAAAACATAAACATTATATATATATATATCATATATAAATATATTTCCATTATAATGGCCACCATGATAGGTGGTAGGAGATAATCGAACAATCATCGTTTTGTGAGGCATTAGTTTTCCATCCACAGAAACAGTATATTCTTCACCCATTAGATGGAGGTGTGTGTATGTGTAGTTCTAATACATCTCATAAAAATGTCCTACTATATTTAGGATACTTTTTTTGTTATTAAATAAATTAATAAAAATATTTTAGTGGTTGGGGATGTAAAATAAATGAAAAGAAGTTAAGAGGAACCTTTACATTTAATTTGGGTAAATCCCTTTGGTTTGAACCAAAAGGACTTTTTGAAGTGCCTTATGCCTAAGGTAAGGCTTCTAGGGAGACGATAGGGATATTGGAAGCTTATTTTGGCAGGTTTTGGACCATCCAAAGGGCTTGAAAGGTCTGAGGAATGATTAGTAAATGAAGGCTTTTTATAAGGGGCAGGATGGTTTCTTTAGTATAGTGTGAAAATATTATTTTATTATATAGTGATATTCAGTTTCTAAATGTCCAAAACTAATTAAAGTCAAATATAAGATGAATCATGGTCAAAATAAAATCATCCAATAATAATTGCATAGGTTTGGTATTTTTTTTAATATTTATAATCTTATTTATTTAAATCATTTATTAATGAGGAAAAGAGTGCATCATTATTGTGTCATAAACCATTTAATTAATTAGATGTCTAAAAATTATAATAAATTACGATGATGTAGGAAATATTTTTATATTTCCATGAATATTTATAGTTGAAAAGATAACGTATATAACACTATGTAAAAATTAATTTACAAAAATATAGTATTTTTTTCCATTTTTGCCTTTACATTAAATTAATTTATCTAAAGTGTCATTATCACTCTTATGTGGCTCCATAGGGTACCAAAATATACCCAAAGATGCCCATGGTCGGCCATTACTCATCCAATAGGGTTAGGACACGTGTTAGCATAATTTTGTATTATTATTATATATTTTTTACCTTGACTCACCCTATTTAACATTAACCGCGATAGATAAAAGTCAAAAGTTATTATTCAAAACAATTATTTTCATCTTATTGAACCACATTTTACTTACTAATAACAACCATATATGTTGGATTTTTGAAATTTAATTCACAAAAGCGGTAAAAATTCATTTAAATGGAAACAACCTTTTTTTAACTACTACTAAGTGGTTTCAATATTCATCAAAAAAATTGATGTTTTTCAAAAAAAATACCAAAAATTCAGCCTAAGATATATTTGATATTAAAAATTCAAAAACCATGACTATTTTTTATCAAATTAAAAAAAATATAATTCACATTAATTAATTTATAATTAATTACTGTTGTCAAAACAAATAGCTTGTTTTTAAAAAATAATAACTACCAAAAGATTGATACTTCTTTATGTCAAAATTTAAAGTGAAATTAATTACAGTGACAAACATTGGATTAATGGGTAAAAATATATTCAAATTAAACTTTAAAATGATTTAAAAAGATTTTATAACCATATAAATAAATTATATTAAAAGAAAAATTTGAATTAAAATAGAGTATATTTCACTATTTATCAAAAAATGAACTTTATCAGAAAAATACTAAAACTTTACCCAAAGTAAATTTTGATGTCCCTACTCCAAATAAGAATTTTATTTTTCAAATATAATAAATAAAAAAGAACTAAACTATATTTAATGGGGGTTCTCTATCAAATGGTGGTAAATCGACCTTTTACTGAATATTAGATTATTCATGCTTAAATTTAGATTCATTCATATTTTAAGCCCCTAACATTTATTGGATAAATGTAAAAACCTTTAACAAATATATATAATAATTTTTTTATTTAGATCTGTTAATTCCTTCAATTAAAATGGCTCGACATTAACTACAATTTAAAAAAATATTATTGTATTATTATTTTCCAGTATAACTCAATGTTGTGTGCAATATAATATTTCAAAGAAACATGTTGTTGTGTATCAGGTACACCATCGAACATAGAACCCCCATTAAAGTGAAATTAATTTATAATTCAAAAATATTAATAAATATGAAAATGTCTTAATCTTTATTTACCTTGGATGTTACATCCTTCCCCCCTTTTAGAAATTTCATCTTAGCAATTTTGAAACTGGGCTTGGAAACATAATTGAATGTCCCACATTAAAAAATATTTAGTAAATATATCACTAAAAAAGAAATAAATAGAAGTACAAAGGTCACCCGAGATAACAGATAATAGGATTCCATGAAAACATAGATATGGAAGAGAGAACAAACCATCAAGTTCTGATGGAGAGTGATAGAAAACATGATTAGGATAATGTGAACCACCAAAAAACACAATATTTTGATGGGTTAAATAGACTTTGATTCCCCTGTAGGAAAATTTAATAGAAAATGTTTTTGTTTTATGTTACCTTTAATTGAGGAATCAATTTATGAGATTATGTAAAAACATATGGGAACATAATTACTTTTCCTGTAGACTTTCATCCTTTACTAGATTTCTAACACAAACTCAAATTTCTTCCAAAGGATGAGTATTCAGGATGAATTGTTAACATTAAAAGTGACGTAATCAACTTCGAGAAAATAAAATAATCCACAAAATATGAACTATATTTTTCACTTGTCTTTATATATTAAATCAAACAAAAATGGTTAGTATGAGATCATATAATCCCCCAAAAGGAAAATCCTTTATATAAAAGAAATACTACTATTAATCTCTAAAATTAAAAAAAAGTACCAAACGTTCAAGAAAAACCTTTCAATACACAATTGTCCTTAAAATTTATCAAAATAATCAGAACTAATATTTAAACCCAAATCTCAGAAGGATTTAAATCACATAGTCTTCCATAGTAAATCTTAATATTTATCCCCAAAAACATCCACTACACTTAAAGTCTCATACTGATGTGTAATTAATGTAATCACATATTCTCTATGATAAGTTAATCATTTACATAAATAACCTAAATCACCTTATGTACATAATAAAAACGTATATTCTTCCAAAATAATATTTCAATAATTACTCCACAAATGAAATCCCCAAGAATTATATTTTCCTTAAGAATATAGTGTTCCCAAAAGAGAAAATGTATTCCAAAATAATCTCTATCACTCTATCACAAAATCATTTTTCTATACTAACAATGACCATTTGAAAAAACATATAATCCCAAATAAACTTACTATTGATCAATAAAATCATTTAAATGAAATGAATTAGTTATACAAATCTGTGTGTTGTCCTTTTTCGAAAACTATAAAATTTCATAACATTACAAAAAAAAGAGAAAAATTCCTTAAAAATAGCAGTAAAATAATTTATCCTCAAAGGTTATCTAAAACATTTAATTTTTCACCCCAAAATGTAATAACCATTTATCACTTCTAAAATTAAAATTACTCTTTCTATAATGTTAACTATTATGGTTATGTCACTTATTCTTAAATTACACCCTAACCTTTAATGTTATCTAAACGGATCTATGATATCAACTATAAGGACCCAGCCATAAAACATTACATACTCTTAAATTAAATGAATAATTTATATTGAGGATCTTTTCAAGTTTAGAGTTTTAGAGAATTAGGCCATAACATTTACATTACATCTCAAAATTACAAAAAATAAACTTCTACATTATCCAAAATTTCACAAAAATAAAACTACATAAATAAAACAAGAGTTATTTTCTTTATATATATTTTCCTGAATACTTCCTTTCTCTTACCCATCCTTATACCATGTGAAAATCATATCAAAAACATGGGATGAGTATAAAAATCTCAGTATGGGTTATAAAATAATGAATGAAAACATTGTCCAATCAATAAATACAAATCAATGAAACCATTGTTTTCAATCATAACATACCTTATGAGATTATAAGACTTATGAATGACACACATAAGTAATAAATCATAAAGTTAACTTATGGAATTTATAAAATAAATTCATTTTAGCTATCACAGCTACATAGGGAGTCACATTTGAAATACCCATCACAGTATTTTCCCTAAATATCTTAGAAAAACATTAACGTTTACCTCTGTCACATTACCCAATGCATTGGAGAGCTATCTTGAGCTCAACCACCCTAAGTTTATCACTGAACCACCCGTATCCGTAAACAATTCCCAATAACTATAACATAATAATAACACATAACACAAGTATAAAGTAATTATAACATATCCACATTCCAATATATCAAAAAAAAGAAATTGAAATAAACAATGCTTCATCAAACCATTTTCAAAACCATTTAAAAAATTTAATAAAGTGATTTTTGAATCAATGTGTCCCTTACCACTTTGATGATCTTAAATGAATTATCATTTGAAAACATTAATTAACATATAAATAAATCTTAAAACCCATTTTGAAAACATGGAAATTAATGTGAAATATTTATAAGAATAAATCTATAAAACATTGAAAACTATATTTTAGTTAAATAGTTTTTTAACAAAAAGAGAGACACTTGAATACAAATAATTGAAAAATAAAATTTATTAAAAAAATTATAATATCATGATAATAAATGGATTAAAGATATAATATGTCAATGGACATTATATACACCATATACGAGTGAATTGGTGCATAACAACAATGAAGTCTCAATGGAAATGTAAATTGAGATGAAATCCCTTATAATGATGCTATCCTTAAATTATGGATAAATGAATCACATAATTATGTGTAATAATTATAAATACACCCAATATATGTGCATATTATGTGTAAAAAAATCATAATCCAATCACACATATTCATAGGATGACATATTCAAGAAGTACAAGTTTATCACAAAGAATTGAAATTGGGTTAAGAAGTTCCCCTGCAAAAATTCGATAGCCAAACGACATCAATTTAAAATTCAGAAAATGATTTGATGAGGAAAAAGGGTATATAATCACTAGTTAATAATTTTTACTTAAATAAGGATATAGGATAACATATCTCAACATAATAATATGTAAATTAAATGACATAACAAAAAGGAAGTCTTTTAAAAAGAGGAGGGTGAAAGGTTCCCTTACCGATTTGTTAACATACAAGACATATGCCACATGAAAGAAAGATCATACAATGAAGATATAAATACTAATAAATAAATGTATATTACAAAAATTTTACAATAATGGGATGTACATACACCACACAAAAAGAAATAGTGGCAAATATTGCATGAATCTCACAGGAATAAAAAGTGAGATGAAACCCTTTACCACGTTGTAATCAACTGAGTCATATGACCAAAAGTTAATAACCACTAGATTAATCAAATAATACCATGAATATAATGAAAATAATGAGAATATATATATCAAATTTAGGTACACAATGCACCACATGCAATGAATAAGGGGAAAACAATGGAAATCACATGGAATTAAAAGTGAGATAAAAAATCCCTTACCTCGTGTCTAAATTGACTTATTTTTTCCTTGATCTTCCGGAATAATAATCTAAAGATAATTTTTAAATTCATAAGAACATTTTTCAAATTTATTATTCCTTTTATATCACTTATTACCATGTTATAAACATTATTCAATCATTTATGTTAATAATGGTTGTTTGGTCTATATTTGGTACTTGAGTAAAAAATAGACTTCTTATAATTATCGGTTGTCCTTGTGGTCAATAGTCCATTATCTCCATAATGATATTCATGATTTATATATCATATATACATAGTATATATATGTATTTATAATATTAAATATAATTTATAGTTAATAAATTAAATGCACCGTTTATAGAGATGGTAAGCCTTACGTACGCATGAACTCTACCTCCCTCTCTATTTTTTATTTTAATGGAATTAAAACATAATTATACATATTTATATTATAATTCTAGTATAATATGATATATAATTTCATTAAATCCATCCTTAATACATCACAAATATGGAATTAACGAGTCATATCACTTTGAGGGGGCGATAGTCTACACGTCCTCAAATTAAATTATCACGTTTACACATAATGGAAACAATAAAGGTATGATTTAAATGAAAAATAAATGAGCATAAAGAAAAAAAATAAACATAGTATATATATATCATATATAAATATAGTGCCATCATAATGGCCACCATGAGAGGTGGTAGGAGATAATCAAACAATCATCATTTCGTGAGGCGTTAGTTTTCCATCCTTAGAAACTGTATATTCGTCACCCATTAGATGAAGGTAAGTGTATGTGTAGTTATAATACATCTCATAACAACATCTCAGTATATTTAGGATACATTTTTTGTCACGACCCGCCCTCGGGGTCCGTGCCGTGACTACCCCAAGCCCGCCTTCCATAGGCCAGGGGCTGGCGACTAGCACCAAGGCGTAAATCCCGGTAAAAAGGGAAGGCATTGCCTTTGATAAGTAAACACACACCACAGAGTAAACAAGCGGAAAGTAAACACTAAGCAAGCAGAGTACGACTGAAAGTGCGGAAAGGTAAATGGGCCAGAATACAAACCCAAACTGAAAGTAAAGTACAACTCGAAAAGGGAAAAACAGCAACTGCAAAGTAAAGGCCGCTACTCCGAGCTGTCCACCGGAAATCCCACCTGAAGGGTCGGTACAGATAGCTCCTCTGCTCCACGGGTCCCGCCGTCCGCTCCGTGCACGTCCCGCCCAGTGGTCCACCTCCGGGTACCGTCCCGCTCTACAAGCCTCAGCTAAGTCAACGCTGTCCATCGTCTGCAACCAACACAACGTAGTGCGGGCGAAGCCCGTGCAGGGGTGAGTATAAGCTACTCAGTAGGGACCCCGAGACCCCTGAAGGTCTCTCAAATCCACAAAGGATAAACCACGAAGAAAAGTACAATCACGAAGTAACAACCGACACTGCTTAGGTATATGCCCATACATATACCTAAGTCATCAATTAAAAATACGCTCCATCCTCCGAGCCCAAGTACAACTCAGTCCACGCAGGAAAGTATATACGTATTCCACATAGGAAAGCAAAACATAATCCACACAGGATTGCACAACACAATCCACACAGGAATGCAACAGGATTCAGCTCACACAGGTATACTTCTTCAAGGACGATAAAGATGATCACTGATCCATCTAAGTCGTCGGACCCACGAAGGATCGATAGGTAACTAACCCCCGCAAAGACCCACACAGGATCGGGCTCACACAGAACCTGTAGGCGCTGGCTCACACAGAACCGCTGAGCGCAAGGACCCACACAGGATCGGGCCCACACAGGACATGTAGCACTGATCCACGTAGGATCGCTGAGTGCTGAAGTCGTCGTCGTCGAATCCACATAGGATCTCTGTACTGTCGTCGTCGAATCCACACAGGATCTCTGTACTGTCGTCGTCGCTGTCACAGTAGCAGTCGTAGCAGTAGAACAATCGCAGCCAGCACTAGGGTTCCCGCACACAGCTAGCTCGTTCGGAGGGTCCGCTCCACGAGCCGAGAGGCTGATACATCAACTGTCACGAAGACCGAAGTTGATGTATCCAAAAGTTCCGTATCGTCAACAGGAACTCAACGTAACAGACGGCGCGTCGATCGGACGCCCGGTCTGAGAGTTATTGGCATTTTTGTCTCCGGGGCCCGGTTGGTTTTTAAGGCAAAACCAACCCGACCGTACTCCACCTGCGTCCAAACCTCGGGCGGAGTATGCCAAAAGATCCGTCTCACTAAGAGGAACACTACGCGACTGACGGCACGTCAATCGGACGTCTGTAGCTCAAGATATGAGCGTTTCCGCTCCGAAGACCCGGTTGGTTTCGTGAACGAACCAACCCGGCCGAACTCAAAGTTAACTGAAACCTTGAGTGCGATATACCGAAACGACCATCTCGATCCAAGGATCGCGTTGCCGCAGACGGTTCGTCATTCGGAGGTCCGAGGCTCAAGTTATGGGCGAAAACCAAAACTGGTTCGAAACGGGGGGTCCGGGTCCGGGCCGACCCGGCCCGACCCCCCCCCCCCCAGGGGGCGGCGCGGCGGCGCGGCGGGCCGCGGCGGCCTGGCGCCGCGTGGGAGCTGCGCACGCGGGGGGCTAAGCCCCCGCTCTTGGATGGCGGCGCGGCTTTGCCGCCCCGTTTTTTTGAATGAACGACCCCCGCACGTGGGGGCCGGCTGGTCACGAACCGGGGGGCTGCTGCCCCCCCCCCCCCTCCTTAAAGAACCGCCCCCCTCTTAAAGAGGGGGGTTTTCAAGGGTTGGCCGGGGAATTAAATTCCCCGGTTTTAAGTCATCCGGCCGGCCAGCTGGCCGGCCGGTTTTTACCAACGGGACCGGAAATTCCGGTCCCGCCTTTGACTTCCGACGCCGGCGGCCCGACCGCCGGTCTTCTCTTCCGCCGCGGCCCGGAACCGGCCGCGGTCTTCTCGTCCCGCCGCGGCCCGAAACCGGCCGCGGTGTTCGTCGTCCGGTGCGGTGCGACGGCACCGCGCCCGTTTCGCCGTGCCATGATTCCTTCCAACGCGGCGCGACGGCGTCGCGTTCTTGAAGATTCTCAGCGGCGTAGCGCGACGGCGCCGCGTAAAATATAAGCACGATCATCCGCGTGGTACGACGGCACCACGCCACTTGCTTCCACCCGCATGAATAAACATGAATGATGGAGGGGGGTTCGGCCGTGTTCGTGCGGTCCGGCCCCCCTCGCGTTAACTATAACACTTAAATAAAATATTTCAAAGCCTCACGTAGACATGCGATCCACGAGCAAGAAAAGGAAATTTAAGAATTAAACAACAACCCCTACCTTGGGTTTAAGATTCGAAGATTCGGCTACGCTCCGCGGACGACGGCGTCGCGGAGGTCGGGTGTCGCGGTCGTCGTTCGTCAAATCTGTTGACGAAGAGTTATGCCCGTTGAGACACGTCGTTGGCGGATCTTCGTTTGCCGACGAAGAAGGTCCGAGGAGGGTGCGGCGTTCCCTCTTGTTGACACCGAGGACGAAGAAGAGGGGCGTCGTTCTTCGTCGGGGTTTGAGCGTTCTTCGTTCTTCGTCAGAGCTTGAAGATGAAGAGGGAGCTCTCAAAATGACAAACAAAGAACTCCAAATAAAAGACTACCTCTTATTTTATTAACACATAACACAAAAGAATTTCAATGTTTGAAATTCAAAAAGACTTAACTCCCATAATTAAATAAGAGTAACTTAAGCCAATTAATTAGGGGTTAAGTACGTTGAGAGAATTTGAAAAGATTAGGGGTTCGTGTGGGCCCCACCACACTTAATCCTCCCAAGGGAGGTTATGTGGGTGTGGGTCCCACTTCCAACCTCCTTTGATAGGTTTTAACTTGTTGTAATAAAATTGTTCTTCACAATTTTATTTAACTCAAACTAAAAACCCCAAAACGTAACTTTCAACCCGCAACAAACGCAACTCCCGAAAAGGTCTCTTTAAGCGAATATCGGCGCTGCGAGTTCATCGGTGCCCTCGGATTTCAATTCCGAGCACCAGATCAAAAGTTAGGAATTCCCGCTCGTTCGTTCACTGAACGTACCCGAGCCAAACTTCAGAAATTAATTCCGGGCACTCCGAGCCTCGGAATCAGGTGCCGTCTGAAACCGCGTTCTTGTAAAATTCTAAAGAAAATTAAGAAAAAATTTCCCTTGAATTTTACGGGTCTTTACATTACTCCCACCTCAGGGCTTTACGTCCCCGTAAAGATATAACAAAAACTAGGGAAACAAATGAGGGTACTGAGCACTCATCTGAGCCTCCCGCTCCCATGTGCTCTCCTGGAGATTCCCGTGCTGCCATCTGATGCGCACAAGAGGAATCGATCGCCCACGCAGGACCCGCTCCTGTCGATCCTCTATCTCCACCGGGACCTCCGTAAAAGTCGCCCCATCGTCAACGTCAAGCTCCCCATGGTAAATGATGTGCGTCGGGTCGTGCACGTATCTCCTCAGCTGGGATACGTGGAAGACGTCGTGCACCCGGTGCAACTGAGGTGGTAGAGCCAGGTGATAAGCCACCTCGCCAATCCTGCTGAGAATCTGGAAGGGTCCGATAAAGCGCAGAGATAACTTGCCGCCTCGGCCAAATCTCTGAATACCACGTCGAGGTGAGACCCGCAAGAAGATGTGGTCGCCATCCTCGAACTCCAGTGGCCTCCGCCTCCTGTCAGCGTATGACTTCTGCCGGCTCTGAGCTGTCCTCATCCGCTCCTGGATGACCTGGACCTTCTCTGTCGTGGCCTGGACCATCTCTGGTCCCACCAGTGCTGACTCCCCAGGGTCTGTCCAGCACAAAGGAGATCTACATGGTCGGTCGTACAACGCCTCGTACGGTGCCATCCCGATGGTGGAGTGGTAGCTGTTGTTGTACGCGAACTCCACCAAGGGTAGGTGGTCCTCCCAGCTACGACCAAAGTTGAGGACACATGCGCGGAGCATGTCCTCGAGAGTCTGAATGGTCCTCTCCGTCTGACCATCCGTCTGAGGGTGAAAAGTTGTGCTAAGACGTAGCTGCATCCCGAACGCTTCCTGTAACCCCTTCCAAAGCCGGGAAGTAAAGCGGGCATCTCGATCGGAAACGATAGATGATGGCACGCCGTGGAGCCGCACAATCTCCTGAACGTAGAGACGTCCCAAGCTCTCTACTGAGCCCTGCTCTCTGATGGGTAAGAAGTGTGCCGACTTGGTGAGTCGGTCAACAATCACCCAGATGGAGTCGTGACCTCTGGAAGTGCGTGGAAGTCCAGTCACGAAGTCCATCGATATGCCGTCCCACTTCCACTCCGGAACCTCCAAGGGCTGTACCAAGCCTGCTGGTACCTGATGCTCTGCCTTCACCTGCTGACAGGTAAGGCATCGAGAAACGAACTCTGCTACTGCCTTCTTCATGCCCGGCCACCAATGCTGTCGTCTGAGGTCCTGGTACATCTTCGCCACTCCAGGATGTACCGCTAAAGGAGAAGTGTGAAACACTCTCAGTACTTCCTCTCGCAATGCGACTGGTACCAGGGTACGTCCTCTAAAAAGGATGTCGTGCTCTACTCCAAGGGAGAAACCATCAGGTGCCTGTCCCGAGGATATCTGTGCACGCCGTGTCTCACAGTCAGCGTCCCCGCGCTGTGCCTCCCTGACTCGCTGCAGTAGTGGAGGAGTAACTGTGAGAGACTGAAGAAAGGCTGCTCCATCTCTATCCACGAAGGATATCTGCAAAGAGGCTAGCTGCTTCGTCGCCTCCTCGAGTAGCTGAATGCCCGTCCTCCTGCTGAGGGCATCGGCTACTACGTTCCCCTTCCCAGGGGTATAGACTATCTCAAAGTCATAGTCCTGGAGGAATTCGAGCCATCGTCGCTGTCTCAGGTTCAGGTCCTTCTGCGAGAAGATATACCTGAGACTCTGATGATCGGAAAAGACTGTAAAGCGCTCTCCCATCAGATAGTGTCGCCATGTCTTCAGAGCGAAGACCACTGCTGCTAACTCCAGGTCATGGGTAGCATAGTTCTGCTCATGCGGCCTCAACTGTCGTGATCCATAGGCGATCACTGCCCGCTCCTGCATCAGAACACATCCGAGTCCGGTCCCTGATGCATCGCAGTAGACTACGTACCCTACTCCCTCCTCAGGCAACCTCAAGATAGGTGCGCTAGTCAATCTCTGTCTCAGCTCCCGGAAGCTCTACTGACATCTGTCAGTCCATACGAAGGGTTTCCCTTTCTTCGTCAAAGCTGTGAGTGATGCCGCAACTCTGGAGATGTTCGGCACAAATCTCCGATAGTATCCAACTAGTCCCAAGAAACTCCGAACCTCAGTCACGCTCCTGGGTGGCTCCCATGCTAACACATCCTCAATCTTCGCGGGATCCACTGCAACTCCCGCCTCAGAGATAACGTGTCCCAAAAAGTGGACCTCACGTATCCATAACTGGCACTTCGAGAGCTTACCATAAAGCTGGTGCTCACGGAGTGTGTCAAGAACAACTCTCAAGTGATAGGCGTGCTCCTCCTCTGTCGTAGAGTAAATCAGAATGTCGTCGATGAAGACCACGACAAACCGATCGAGGTATGGCTGAAAGATCCTGTTCATGAGAGCCATGAATACTGCTGGAGCATTGGTTACACCGAAGGGCATATCCAAGAACTCATAGTGGCCATACCGACATCTGAAGGCCGTCTTCTGCACATCCTCGTCTCTGACTCTGAGCTGATGATAGCCTGACCTGAGGTCTATCTTCGAGAACCACCGTGCTCCCTTGAGCTGATCAAAGAGGTCATCAATCCTCGGTAGCGGATACTTGTTCCTCACTGTCACCTGGTTCAGGCGACGATAGTAAACACAAAGTCGCAAGCTCCCGTCCGCCTTCTTGGCGAACAATATCGGGGAAGCCCAGGGTGAAACACTGGGTCGGATGAACCCCTTGCCCT